>CM035838.1:412856410-413456410 GCA_020510985.1 Pholidichthys leucotaenia
CTAGGTATTTGACTTTTTCAACAAAGTTCAAGCTATTACCACAAAGTGGCATAACAGGATTTGAAGTATTGACACCATTCGGTTTGAAAGCCATCCACATAGATTTAGTACAGTTGAACAAGATGTCATTTTTTTCACCAAATTTTTCACATTCCGAGAGGAGATGTTGCATCGCTGCAGTAGACAAACTTAACAAACAGAGATCATCAGCATAGAAAATGTAATTTAACAGTGCACCGTTAATGGAGCCGCCCACATTAGTATTGTTCAACAGTACACTGAGATCATCAACATAGACATTAAACAACAAGGGTGACAGTATACCACCTTGTTTAACACCGTTGGTCACATGAAATTTGGATGAGGTAACATTGCTCCACCTAACAACCATAGACTGCCTTCTGTACCAGTATAACAGGATGCTAACAATGTAAATAGGAATACCTCGATCGATCAGTTTTCTAAACAAACACCAGTGGTTAATCCTATCAAAAGCTTTGCTAGCATCTAAAAACGTAGCATAGACACTAGTGGATTGGCTTCTGAAGTAGTCAACAAATTCATGGAGCAGGTAAACAGCCTTATCAGTTGAATGGGCTGACTTGAAACCAAACTTATTGTCATTTGTCCACAGAAAATCCTCAATTCTGTTCAGAATTAAACCCCCTAACAATTTAGATATAACATTTGCAATAGCTATAGGTCTGTAGTTGTTCATATCAGACAGACTGGCACATTTGTTTTTCACCAAGGGAATAATAACAGAGTCCATCAACATATCTGGCATGTAACCATGAACAAACATACAGTTAAAACATAATGACAGCAGAATACACAAATTGAAATCAGGGAGATTTGCTGATTTGCCTTTCTTGAGAACTTTGATCAGTGAAGCAACTTCAACAGGAGTAACAGCAGAAATATCGGAGGTATCAGACATGTCATTATACAGGCGAACATCATGCATAACAGAATCCTTCATTGAAACATTCTTGACTGAGTTGAAAATTGCTTCATATTGACATTTCCACTCTTCAGCAATATTAACATCACCAGTCACACCATCAATGGTGTTTGATCTAACAGACCGGTGGGAGTTCATAGCCTTCATTTGTTTCCAGAATTCTACCATGTTCAGTTCACTCATATGACTAGCTAACTGGTCACATTTGATACTTTCTTCATTGCGCCTACATGCTCGTAGAGCATATTTGAACCTAGCCCTACAACTTTTCATGTTATCAAATATTGGACCAAAACATGGTTTACTATTACTCCTCCACCACAAAAAAGCATCCCGAGCAGCTGTGTGAGCCTCGCTAACCACATCATTCCAGCCTGGGACGTTATATTGGGTGGCCACACTGTGACTAGGAATGCATTCACTCACCCAAAAATTTAAAGCATCAACAATATCGCTGTAAAACCTATCGATATCATCCCTGTGTGCCGCGCAATTACGGTCGTGACACCTGATGGCGTCCGTAGGAGCACGGATGTTACAGAGTTTCCTACGAGTAAGTTTCTTATATCTGGACAGGTCTGACGCTGTGGCATCACACCATTTGTATGTCCTACTACCCGTTGTGTCCGAGGGAGCGCCCCGGGGGCCACTTACAGCACTTGATACCTCAATATCCATAGATAAAGGTATATGATCGGAACTCACATAACCATACAGAACTCTGATATTGGACATGTTATCATGGCCTGAGGATGTAGTCACACAGTGATCAAGCCATGATGTAGATCCATGAGCCATGCTAACATGAGTAAAGGTATCACCTGGTAGGATAATCCTGTCCGAGATGTGTAAAGAGTATCTCTCACAAAAAGACACCAGTTCATTTCCAAAACAACTTGAACGTGCTATATTAGCGTTGAAGTCACCAAGTATATACACATATGGAGTTGGAAAATCCTCAGTGATACGTTTAACAAGACTCATGGTCAAGACTCATGGCAAGTATTCATCCAAGTTTTCAACACTGTCACAGGGGAAATATACACACAATATAAGACAGTGAAAGTCACCCAGGTTGACTTCAATACCTGTAACTCTTACGCACTCGTAAGTTTTCACAACACAACTGTTCGCAAGTGACTTCAGCCATAGGATACCAACGCCGCCATAGGGGCGACCTAAGATAACACGTTCTTCCGTATCCATAAAAGAAACACCTTGTCCTATAAAATCACCATGTATTCTGCTCAGAATAGACAATTCGTGTTCGAACAACCAATGTTCCTGCAACAACACAATGCCATGGTTATCACATAAACTGGAGATCTCATTAGTTGAAGTTTTTACATTCTGGCAGTTGAATGAACATATTCTTAGGTTGGTCCTACGACTGAATGGATATGATGACAAACACAATAATGACAATCACATGTAGTTCATTTCCTCTCAAAAAACTGTCGATAGTATAAACCAGATGGCCACACATTTTTTTCAAGCAACTTCTTGCTGCAACTGGCAGGACATGTAATTTTGAAAGAGGCATAACCATCATGCTTGGTTTCTAGTTGCTCAATCTTGAGATTGTCATTTATTTAAACATGAGTTTTGATATAGGAACGTACATGATGGGGTCTGGTGGTGGGGTCGAGTCGACTGATGAAGACTTGGTGCTTCTTATGAGCTTGACCTTGACCCTGATGTCCACCAGACGTCCTACCCGACTTCGGTACAACGCGTAGCTGTGAGTGGGGGCATGTCTTGTTGACAACCTGTAGCTGGTTCGTGGTCTGCTTGGCAGTTGATTGGTTGTCAGACGATTGGAGTGCATTGGCGTAGGACCTCTTCTTCTTCTTGGAACAACGACTCTCGACTTCCTCGAACTCGAACTCGCGTTCTTCGGCGATTACAGCAACTTTGGCAACTTTGGCAACTCCAGCAGGGCTGCTGTCGACAGCGTCATCAGCACAGACCTCTGCAGAGTTGGTGGCCACGTCCGCATTCTCACCATCGGCCGTGGCAGTAGGTGGTGGACTGCGGGCTGCATTGGAGACTGAGGCGTGGTCGACAGCTGCTACCATGATCTCCTCATCGCTGGTGATGCTGACAGCACTCTGAGTACTGCCAACCCCATCCTCACCTTCCTCGACCAGGACTTCGGCTGGAGGAGGTGTGCCCCCGAGTTTGGACTTTATTGCCGCCACGTCGTCCTGGATAGCAGATATCGTTTTGAACACAGTAGCAATGCTCTCTCCAAGAGTCATCACATGGCACACATCATTAGACAGCCTGGCAAGGTCAAATGACTCCAACGAAACTGGTGGCAAATTCCTGAGGTTCTGGGCAACGTATTGTGGCGCCTGCTGACCAACCTCATTCAGCTTGTGGTATATGTCGGTGATGTTGTCCCTCTTCCGGTTGGAGCCGATCCTCTTCTTCGTCCGCGATGTTCCCTCTGGACACTGCTCGAACAGCAACTTCTTTGCTCCTTCAACCTGATTATCATTGTAGAAGTCGCCAACCCATTTCACAAGATAGTCCATCGAGACATTATCCATCTTGTTCTGCATAAAGCACAGCAACTCACAGACGGACATTTGACGTGGGAATGCTGTAGTTGGCCCATGCAGGGGAGGGTCGTCACCGTGGTTGTCACCAGCCATATCTGGCGTTAGTCCATTTAGTCCAGATGACATTTCTGACAGTTATCTAACAAGATGCTGACACGTAGTTAGCTCACCAACATAGGTGTAGCGAGTTAGCTTTGAAGCCCAACAGGAGTAACGTTCAGCGAGGCTGACCATTAGATTGGCGGGGCTAACGTTAGCTTTGTGTTAGCATTAGCTTAGCATTAGCGTGATAGAGTCTATAAATTACGCTCTTGTGTGTATTAATACACACGCGCTCTTGGTTCCACCTCACTGCAGCTCAGTTCGCCGTCCGGGGAATAACGGTAGATGACACCAGTATCTACTTCAACTCACACAAATGTCCATTCGCCCGTCTTAGTGGTTACCTTCTCACTACCTTCTCACTGCATCTTCTATGTCTAGTCCTGTTATTATTTGTTTCACTTGGGCTTTTACTGTGACAGTGCTGCGACCGGACTTCCGGCTGTCAACTCGAGCCGGCCCTGTCACAGCTGAGCTGGATTCCTTGATTGTGTTTTCCCTTCACCTGTTGGTCCTTTGTCAATTGTGAGTAGTATTTAAGGGAGCAGCTGAGGCTCACTCAGGGCTGCAACCTCGTCACTACTGACTGGCTACTGCATGTCTGGTTCCAGTCTTCATTCCACATTAGGTTTTGCCCTCGCTCTTTATATGTAAGTGTTCTTTGTGACTTTTTATTTCTCTCCTTATTTTACCCTCCTGGGTTGCATGTTTAGCTGTGTGTGTTGTGCCCCTCGTGGCTTATTATTTTGTCATTTTAATAAATATACAAACTCTCTGTTGGCATCTGGCGCCTCATTTATGCCCTGAAAGGGGCAAACACGACACACTGGAAGTTCAACATGGCACCTCGTGGCAGAGAGCTCACTGAGGATCTGAAAAAAAGAATTGTTGCTCTACATAAAGCTGGCCTAGGCTATAAGAAGACTGCCAGCACCCTGAAACTGAGCTGCAGCATGGTGGCTAAGACCATACAGCAGTTTAACAGGACAGGTTCCACACAGAACAGGCCTCGCCATGGTCGACCAAAGAAGTTGAGTGCACGTGCTCAGCGTCATATCCAGAGGTTGTCTTTTGAAAATAGACATATGAGTGCTGCCAGCATTGCTGCAGAGGTTGAAGGCGTGGGGGGTCAGTCTGTCAGTGCTCAGACCATACGCCGCACACTGCATTAAATTGGACTGCACGGCTGTCATCCCAGAAGGAAGCCACTTTTAAAGATGATGCACAAGAAAGCCCACAAACAGTTTGCTGAAGACAAGCAGACCAAGGACATGGATTATTGGAACCATGTCCTGTGGTCTGATGAGACAAAGATAAATTATTTGATTCAGATGGTGTCAAGCGTGTGTGGTGGCAACCAGGTGAGGAGTACAAAGACAAGTGTGTCTTGCCTACAGTCAAGCATGGTGGTGGGTGTGTCATGGTTTGGGGCTGCATGAGTGCTGCCAGCACTGGAGAGCTACAGTCCATCGAGGGAACCATTGATACCAACATGTACTGTGACATCCTGAAGCAGAGCATGATCCCCTCCCTTCGGAAACTGGTCCGCAGGGCAGTACTCCAACATGATAACCACCCCAAACACACCTCCAAGATGACCACTGCCTTGCTAAAGAAACTGGGGGTAAAGGTGATGGAATGGCCAGGCATGTCTCCAGACCTAAATCCTATTGAGCATCTGTGGGACATCCTCAAACAGAAGGTGGAGGAGCGCAAGGTCTCTAACACCCACCAGCTCCGTGATGTTGTCATGGAGGAGTGGAAGAGGATTCCAGTGGCAACCTGTGAAGCTCTAGTGAAGTCCATGCCCAAGAAAGTTAAGGCAGTGCTGGAAAATAATGGCAGCCACACAAAATATTGATACTTCGGGCACAATTTGGACATTTTCACTTAGAGGTGTACTCACTTTTGTTGCCAGCGGTTTAGGCATTAATGGCTCAGTGTTGAGTTATTTTGAGGGGACAGCAAATTTACACTGTTATACAAGCTGTACACTGACTACTTTACATTGTATCAAAGTGTCATGTCTTCAGTGTTGTCCCATGAAAAGATATAATAAAATATTTACAAAAATGTGAGGGATTTTTTTTGTTTTGTTTTGTTTTTTTGTTACTTATTTGTACCCGTAGGTAGACTTGGTTTGCAGTCTGGTGACAAGCCACCGGCTGCTGGTCGCTGCGTGCGCGAGCGCCCTAAACCTACATGTTTTTGGTGTGCGGGAGGAAACCGGAGAAATCCCGGAGTAAACCCGCGCAACACGGGGAGAACATGCAAACTCCACACAGCTCACTGTTGGTCGGGGGCTGGGATCAAACCCACGATCTCATGATCCCCGCGATCCCCCGGCCGAGGGTAAAACTGTGCTGTCACAGTGCTAAACCACTGCGCCACCGTGCAGCCCATGGGATGTGGATGTACTCACTTTTGTGAGATACTGTAATAATTACATTAAAGCGGAGGAGCAAGTTGGCTCTTAATGTAATTTATTTAATTTCTAATCATTTCAATTAGTCAAGTAGTGATAATGAATAAAATTAAAGTCATCACATTTATTTTAATATATTATCTTTTGTGTCTTTGATTTTCAGATTATGACCAATCTGAAATATTTTTACTAAGAAGCAACCAGGTTAAATGAGCCCAGAATGGTAGTCTTTAGGCTGGAGGTCTACACTTAAATTTTCATCGATTTAAACTAACAGCTAATTTATATCTGTAGATGGCAGCCATGGGTCATTTTCTCATTTTCAGACATTTTTTATGTTTGGGGGGTTTTTTTGTTTTGTTTTTTTTTGCTATTCTCCTCTGGCTCAGGGAATATTTAACTTATTGATGTTTAGTTTTTATTCATATATAATTTAGAAGAAAAACCTGAAATTTATGAGAATCAAGTCTCAAATGCACATTACAAAACTATGTTATAACACTGCAAAATTATGAGGGAAAATGGTACATGTAAAAAAAAAGATGGTCCTTTTTATATGATTATCTAAACTGTAGATGTTACAGAAAATGTATATCGTGATATATATCATTATCATGATTTCAGATGACTTATATTGTGATATGAATTTTTTGCCATATCGCACAGCCCTACTTCCACCCCTCACACCCTTTCTTCAGCCTCCTGCCCTCAGAGAGAAGGTACTGAAGCCTCCGGGCCCACTCCATGAGACTGCTAAACAGTTTTGTTCACTAGGCCATCAGGACCCTGAACTCTGTCCACCCCCCCCCCCCCCCCCCCCGCCCCTGGACTGTAACACACTCACCCACACAATAACTCTATTTCAGCTGTTTGCATAGAAAGACTTGACACACCAACAGTACTGCATCTGCTGTGGTATGCCTTTGCACTTTACTGAAACCATCTGCACAAATGCCACACCTGCTGCTGTCTGTTATTGCAGTACTGATCACGCACATTCCAAACTGTCACTGTCTGCACCTTCGCTACCACATTGAACTTGCAATACAGATATTATGGTATTACCATACATAGGATTGCTGTGTTTTATCTTTAGTTGCACTTTGGGTAGCATTACTATACATAGACTGCTATTGTTGTTTTCATCCTTATTCCTTTTTTCTTATATATTATGCACATCATTAAGAAAGAGAGAGAAACGGCATTTCAGTTCTCCTGTATGTCTGTACATACTGAACTATTGGCAAATAAAATCTTTGAATCTTGAATAAAAGTCACAACAGAATCTATTAGCTTTAAAAAATAAAGTGTGTGATTAAAAAACTTATCTTCCTGGAACATCTTTGTTCCACTTAATCGTGGTGGAGGGGTTTGAGTGTCCAAATGATCCCAGGAGCTATGTTGTCAGGGGCAACTTGACCCCAGTAGGGTCTCCCAAGGCAAACTGGACCTGGCTGAAGGGCCAGACTAAGAGCGGTCCAGTGGATCTCCATGAAAAACGTTAGATCAAGGACTCAGTGTACCCAAAGGAGGCACATGGGTCCACCCTCCAGTGGGCTCACGGGGATCATGGAGCTATGTGAACTAGGCAGAGGTCTAGGCTACTCTGCCTGGACTGATGGCCCCATGACCTAGAACCCCAGACAAGCAGTAGAAGATGGATGGATGGATCTTCCTGGAAGCCCTGAGCTTGTTTCTCTGCACCGGCATGCTAATAAAAGTGTCAGGAATCCACTCCTTCGCAGTCCGTCGGGAAGTAACGCTCAAAACTCTTGAAAGCAAAGATACAATAGGTACAGTGGTGTGAAAAAGTGTTTGCCCCCTTTCTGATTTCTCATTTTTTTTGTATGTTTGTCACACTTAAATGTTTCAGATCATCAAATTTAAATAATAGACAAAGATAACAAAAGTAAACACAAAATGCAGTTTTAATTGAAGGTATTTATTATTAAGGGAAAAAAAAGCCAAACCTACATGGCTCTGTGTGAAAAAGTGATTGCCCCCCTGTTAAAACATAAATTAACTGTGGTTTGTCACATCTTTGGAAAGCTGAGTTCAATTTTCTAGCCATTTCTAAAGCTTTGGGACTCCAGCGAACCACAGTGAATGTCACGGACCTCCCTATGCGCGGCGCTCCTGGACCGACATCATCCAGTGAACGCAGGAGGAGGAATGGGTTTACCACACGGGCGTCCCAGAGCCGGTATCACTGAGTGGACACAAGAGAACCACGGCAAGATGTGGAGTGGCTAATACGTAGAGACAATACATGACAATGCACATATGGCGATTTACGTCCATACAACTCTGCACAATGGTCCAGCAATGCTTTACTGGCAAAGGACGCCTAAGTACAAGCATTGCTGGCTCCACAAATTGGGCACACCTGGGCAAGGGGCGGAAATGAAAATTAATAGGGAGAAATCAGCTGGCTGTCAAGAGAGAGGGGGCGTAGTCGGACCAGCGAGTGTTAGACAACGCCCACATGAATGTAAGTCAAAGAGGCTGCCTAACAGCCTCCAGCCAGAGTGGTGGCTATGGGCACAGAAAACAAAAAGAACAAAGACATAAACACCACAAGAACTCGGGTGGGAGGTAGGGGGAACAGGCAAGGAGGGAACACAGTACACCACACCCAGAGCCCACAATTAAACCCCACCTCCATGTCCCAAAGCGTGGAGGCTTGGGAGGCCTCCCAGAGTCCCAGGCCCAGCAGGCAGTCCAGCAAATAGAGTCCGGTAGCCTGCCGGAAAACACGGGCCATCTGGCCCAAAGACTCAGTCCCTCTGGCGGCCGGCCAGCGTTGTTAAGCCACCAGGACTGAAGGGGTGAAGCAGGAGGCGGCCTGCCCACCGGGAGGCTCACTGGTGGGTGACCGGACCGTAGGGATGGAACCCCCATGGCGTCGGACAGGGAGGAGAAGGGGGCCACAGCGTCCTCAGGCTGACCCGCAGCATCCCCGGTGGTCCCAGCTTGGGACACAGCTGCACCCACGGTGGACCCCGACCAGGCCAACGCTGCATCTGCAGTGGCCTCCGGCTGGAGCTCTGCAGCACCTGCGGTGGACTCCGGCTGGAGCTCTGCAGCACCCACGGTGGACTCCAGCTGGAGTTCTGCAGCACCCGTGGTGGCTCCTGGCTGGAGCTCTGCAGCACCCGTGGTGGCTCATAGCTGGAGCTCAGCAGCACCCACAGTGGACCCCGACCAAGCCAGCATTGCGCTCTCGGTGGACCCCGCACTGGAGCGTAGTGTCTATGATGGGTCCAGACAGGAGCGCAGCACCCACATCAGGCTGATCCTGGGGTGCAGCCCCCACGAGGGTCCTAAGCCAGCGCGCCACACCCACGGAGACTCAGCCTGCGGAGGGACCCACACCACAGCCTCAGGCAACAGGGAAGCTGGACCCATGATGTCGTCAGGCGGCAAGACCGGTTCCGTGGAGACCCCTGGAGGTAGTGGTTCCTCTCTGGCAACCCTAGAAGGTTCTCAAGAATGGGAGAAGAAACCAGGTTATTAGGGTCGCCGGCGAGAGGAGTTCAGATGCAGCTACGCGCTGTGCCTGACTCTCCTCACCTAGAGCCAGACAAGATCTCTCCAATACTGATATCAGAAAAACAAGAGAGAAAACTTGCCTGAACTCGAGCTCCACTGCCGTCCAGGACTCCGTCGATCCAGAAGATCAAGACTCGGGCCCGGTCTCCAAGAGGTCCAACTCAGGCTCCCATTCCGCTGAGACCATCTCTGCAGCTGGCAAGATGGTAGGAACGGTCCTATAATCCTCCTGCCATGGCTCTACTGCTGGGGATTCCTCCAGCATGGCAGGAGAGGGACATCTCCATGCTGGCTCTGGGGCAGAATCCTCCGAAGCCACTGGCTCCTCTACCTTGATGATGACAACCATGATGGCTCTGACCTAGGGCCAGGGGGCACTCAGGAAAAGTTGGAGGATACATGGAGGTAATAGAAACAAAGTCAGTATCTGCAGCTGGAGGAGGGGACCCAGTGGACTGCAAGGACTGGGCCTCTCCCTCGGGAGACAGACAAGATTGAGTGTTATTAGATTGAATAGAATGAAAAAACACTTGCCTGTCATCCTGGTCTTTGATGTTGGCAGCTGCAACAGGTGAACAGCCATCCCCCTCCGTGTCTGTGGTGATCTTGCTCCTTTCCATGGATTGTGGAAGAGCCATCTCCATGGCTACGGAGGTAGGCATTCCCGGGGTGACCCTAGCAGGCCTCACAACAGCTGGAGGAGAGATGGTTGCTGCCGAAGACGAGGAGGGCCTCTCCCGGTATCTCCTTGCAGGATGGTGCTGCTTCTGGGCGGCCGAAGCTGATGGCGAAGCGGGTGAGGGAACGGAAGCAGACTGTGGAGTGTGTCCCCGCTTGGGCTCCGTGAGGAATGCCGCTCTTCCCACACCCAGAAACATGCGCTGGAGCGCGTAGACCGAAGCGATCAAGTCTGCATACTGAGGGTAATTCCAGAGTCCCAGATGCACTTCTAGAATTCCCTCAGCTGCGTCCAGGCTGCTCCACTTCGCCTTAGGTCCATGGGCCTCGTGGGCTTCATCCATGAAGGCTTGAATATCAGCTGCTGCCCATTCCTCCTCCACCATGGGTTGCCTTGCTGCTAATCTCCTCCGGCTGGTGTGGGAGCGCCGCGCCGAAGGCATGGTAAGGCAAAAAAGAGGTGGGTGAGGAAAAATTACAAAAGAAAAAAGTGATGTGAGGATGTACCCCACTAAATCCTTTTTACTGGCTGGACCATTCTGTCACGGACCTAAAGGCGCACGGAGGAGGGGAAGGATGAATAGATTTATGTGCATGGGGTTACACCACACCACATTTATTAAACACAGAAGAGTCACACAGTTACAAAATAAGCAGACTTACAGTTGGTGTTCCTGGACCGACATCGTCCAGTGAACGCAGGAGGAGGAATGAGTTAACCACGCTGGCGTCCCAGAGCTGGTATCGCTGAGTGGACGCAAGAGAACCATGGCTAGATGTGGAGTGGCTAATATGTAGAGACAGTACATGACAATGCATATACGGTGATTTACGTCCGTACGACTCTGCACAATGGTCCAGCAATGCTTTACTGGCAAAGGACGCCTAAGTACAAGCATTGCTGGCTCCACAAATTGGGCACACCTGGACAAGGCATGGGAATGACAACTAAAGGGGAGAAATCAGCTGGCTGTCAAGAGAGAGGGGGCGTAGTCGGACCGGCGAGTGTTAGACAACGCCCACATGAATGTAGGTCAAAGAGGCTGCCTAACAGCCGCTGGCCAGAGCAGTGGCTACGGGCACGGAAAAGAAAAAGAACAAAGGCATAAACACCACAAGAACTCAAAAGATAACACAATGTATAAATCACCCAACAGCCAAGCCACAGAGAACACTCAGAACCGAGCCTACAGGAAACACCGGCCCGGCTCATGACAGTGAGAGCCATTATCCACAAATGGCAAAAACATGGAACAGTGGTGAACCTTCCCAGGAGTGGCCAGCTGACCAAAATTACACCAAGACCACAGCAACAACTCATCCAAGAGGTCACAAAAGACCCCACAACAACATCCAAAGAATTGCAGACCTTACTTGCTTCAGTTAAGGTCAGTGTTCATGACTCCACCATAAGAAAGAGACTGGGCAAAAATGGCCTGCATGGCAGAGGTCCGAGACAAAAACCACTGCTAAGCAAAAAGAACATAAAGGCTCATCTCAGTTTTGACAGAAAACATCTTGGTGATCCCCAAAACTTTGGAGAAAATACTCTGTGGACTGACAAGACAAAAGTTGAACTTTTTGGAAGGTGTGTGTCCCATTACATCCGATGTAAAAGTAACACAGCATTTCAGAAAAGGAACATCACAGCAACAGTAAAATATGGTGGCGGTAGTGTGATGTTCTGGGGCTAGTTTGCTGCTTCAGGACCTGGAAGACTTACTGTGGTAAATGGAACCATGAATTCTGCTGTCTACCAACAAATCCTGAAGGAGAATGTCCGGGCACCTGTTCATGACCTCAAGCTGAAGCGCACTTGGGTTCTGCAGCAGGACAATGATCCAAAATACACCAGCAAGTCCACCTCTGAATGGCTCAAGAAAAACCAAATGAAGACTTTGGAGTGGCCTAGTCAAAGTCCTGACATGAATCCGATTAAGATGTTGTGGCATGACCTTAAAAAGATGGTTCATGCTCGAAAACCCTCCAGTGTGGCTGAATTTCAACAATTCTGCAAAGATGAGTGGGCCAAAATTCCTCCACAGCACTGTAAAAGACTCATTGCCAGTTATCGCAAATGCTTGATTGCAGTTGTTGCTACTAAGGGTGGCCCAACCAGTTATTAGGTTTGGGGGCAATCACTTTTTCACACAGGGTAGGTCATCATTGTGTAGGTAGGTCTGGATTTTTTTCCCCTTAATAATAAACACCTTCATTTAAAAACTGCATTTTGTGTTTACTTGTGTTATCTTTGTTTTTTTTCCTATAGGCCCTTAGAATAGAGGGTTAGTATTAATGAAAGCGCTTTGAGTGGTCTTTGTGACTAGAAAAGCGCTATATAAGTGCAGGTTAGTTAGTTAGTTAGTTAGTTATCTTTGTCTAATATTTAAATTTGTTTGATGATCTGAAACATTTAAGTGCGACAAACATACAAAAAAATGAGAAATCAGGAAGGGGGCAAACACTTTTTCACACTGCTGTAATCACACTGTAGCTGGTAGAAGGAAGGCACAAACTCAGTTTCTTCCAAAACCCCTGCTAATGTTGGAATCATCAAATATCTGTCTGTCCACTCGTCCACTCAGTTTGGCTTTGAATGTGAGTTTAATTTTTGAGCCTCACCGCTATTACAATGGCTTTTTTCATTGCTGGGTATTAACAGTGAGAAGCATAATAAGCAGAATAAGATGATACACTATATGTCATAGTGTCTCATTAAATTTTGTACATTTATAGATCTTCAGCTGGTACCACATCAACAAGTCACCTGTTGGAGAAGTTGAAACGAAGGGCAGGGTCATTGATCTGTAGGAATATGCAGAGCCTGTCATAGGTTACATAAATAAATGCATAGATGATGTAACTGCTATCAAAAGCATCAAGAAATGAGCAAATCAGAAGCCTTGGCTGAATGGAGAAGTGGGCCCCTTGCTTAGGGTGCGGAATTCAGCTTTTAGATCAGGAGCCACTGCTGCATACAGGCTGGCAAGACAAAATCTGTCTCGGGGCATCCGGGAGGCCAAGCGACTGTATGGGCATGAGCTAAACAGCCACTTTATGGACAACAAAGATTCACAGCGGCTGTGGCAAGGTTTTAATACAATCGCTGAAAATAAGCCCCCTCCCCCACAGGCCAGTCATAAGGATGTTACACTCCCAGACAGGCTCAATGACTTTTATGCATGTTTTGAAGTCAAAAATGGCAGCAATAATAATAATGAGGCACAGATACCTCAATCATCATCCCCATCCACCGAGCAGGCACTCCAGGTGACAGCCGCCCAGGTTAGAAGAGTCTTCGCCAGTGTTAATTTGTGCAAATCAGCAGGACCTGACAACATTTGTGGGGGTGTGGTGAGGGAGTGAGTTCAACAGCTGAAAGATGTCTTTGTAGACATCTTTAACACCTCCCTCTCTCAGGGTGTTGTGCCCACCTGCCTGAAGAGTGCCATAATAATCTTCGTGCCAAAGAAACCAAACTCTGGCTGCCTTAATGATTTTCATCCTGTGGCATTAACACTAATAGTGATGAAATGTTTTGAACAGCTTGGTCTGCAGAACATTAAGGCTTAGCTCCCTCCAGAGAGGGACTCCCTACAGTTTGCATACAGAGCCATTCGCTCAACTGAAGACGCCATCTCCTCTGTACTTCACCTCACCCTATCACATCTGGAGGAGAGGAAAACCTATGTGAGGCTCCTCTTCATTGACTTCTCCTCTGTCACATCTGAGCACGGGGGGAATTCCACCGTGCTCTGTATCCCGATCCTTTCTTTCTTTATTTATATAATGTAGTACTTTAGAGTTCTAATTCTTATTTTATCTGTAGTTGATTTTCACATATTCTGTATCATCTATTGTTTGGCTTATTTTTCTGTTTACATTCACTGTAGTTTTGTTACTCACATGTTTGGGGTTACTTGTTCTTATTTATCATTGTCACATATTTGTATCCTTTTTTTCCTTTCTCTCGGGGTTGACAGCTGTCAATGGCCTCATGAGTTCACTCGGCGGGGTGTGGCCTGTCAGCTGTCAGCTCCCTCATCTTCTCCAACTGACCTAATTATCTCTTCCCTTTTCTTTTGCTCACTCAGATTGTCCACACCTGTGAATCACTGTGTAAAGGGTTTTGAGCGCTATTTAAGGGAAACCATTGTTCATGTTGACTGCTGCTGCCACGTCTCATCAGGCTATATTCCAGCCTCTCTAATTCACGTCAGAGCCCTGTTTTTGCTCTGGCGTCGAACTCATGTAAGTTTCCCTTCATTGTAACTTTGTTATTTTGAATATCTTGTTGGACTTTATGTTTGTTAATAAACCTCATAAGCTCGCAGTTCAGCGCCTGGGTTCGTTCTCTCTGCCCCAGAGGGGCAAACATGAGAGTTGGCAGCAGTCAATTAAGAACCCAGCTGCTGTGAGCTTGTGAATCTTTTTTTGTTTTCTCTTTTGCTCACCATGGACTTTAGGATTTTTGGTCTGAGCGCAAAGGAGTGCGCAGTGGCGGAGCCGGCTGTGGATTTTGCCTCTAAGGCTCAAGCCACCCTCACTCCTCAGGCAGTTTTCGGCTTCCTGGACAATGCAGTCGGGGTGATTAAGATGTGCCCCAGTCTCTGGAGCTACCCGGGTTTGACTCCACTTCTTTCTGTGATATTCAAGTCTTGACAGCGTCTCGAGGGACTGGTAAAGGAGTCTCCCCCAGCACAACCCAGACTGTCAAAGAAACGTTTCCGGAAAAAGAGAGCTTGCCATTCTGATCCCGAGCCCGTGCCATTTTCTCCCTGCCTGATGGCCCTTCAAGCTCCCGGGGAGATGGACCATGACCTCGGAACAGCAGCTGACATCATCACCCCCCAGGAATTCAGGCAAGTTCTTATTTATTCCCTGTCTCTCTCATCTGAAACTGCTTGCCTAATCCCTGAGGATGAGACTCAGAATTCACAGCCCACTGGATCTCCATCATCAGCTGCTGTTGCCGTTTCTCCACCTCTTTCTCCTGTCAACCCTAAATCTCCGCTGGTCTCGAGAGGGTATCACCAGACGACAGAGGAGCCTGTGGTCCTGGAGGAATCTATGCTGCCAGCTCCACAGAAACAGCATCATCCCGCACCGGACCACCAGAGGAAGCCCTCCTCCTCTTTGGCAGCCATTTTCACCATGCCTAGCCCGACAATTTCCATGGCAGAGCCTCTCTCTCCTCCTTCCTTGCCAGCTGTCTGCCGGCCCATACTCTCTCCACTTCTGCCGCAACTCCCATCGCCTTGATGTTCCATCCTGCCGTTGAGAGGTCCTCCAGGGTTTCCGCTGGAGGACCTCTCAGGGTTTCCCCTGGTGGCTCCTCCACAATCTACTAAGGGGCCAAGAGTTACCGATGACACGGAGGAGGATGACTTCCCGTCTCCTGCAGCAGACAACACCATAAGCCGGGATGGCAGGGAAGTGCTAGTTCATTTTATTTCATCTCATAATGATATGCCTTGTCTGACTCCCAGGAGAGAGACTCAGGTTAAGCAGTCCCCTGAGTTCTCTCCTCCTGCTGCAATTGTTAAACCCTCACCTATCTTCTCTGTGTCTCCCCCATCTATTCCTGAGTGTTCGCCGGCCCCAGAACTAAGCTGCCGGACGATGGAGGAGCCTGTGGCCCTAGAGGACCTGACTTCAGTGCCAACACAGGGCCAACCCCCAGCTTTCATGCCGGAGAAACCACCAACGTGGGTCATGATGGCTGATGCAATTAAGACTGCAATTACCATCATACCTGCTGCAGAGGCCGCCACAGCAGAGTGGGAACCAGAGCTGGACCTCCTAAAGACCAGGCCCGAGACGTCATCGTCGTTTGGATCGATGGAGTCCTGGATGGCGGTGAAACTCGAGCTCAGGCAAGTGATCTCCTTTGTTTTTCTCTTGTCTGTGTTGGAAAGATCTTGCCTGGCTTTTGGTGAGGAGAGCCGGGTGCAGCCACCAGCCTCACCTGAGCTCAACTTGCTGGACTCCACTGCTGCTGGCGACCCTAAACACGTTTTTCTCCCTGTCTTTCCTGAGCCTTTCCCCAGGGTTGCCGAAGAAGATCCACCGCTGACAGATGCCTCTTTAGATCCAGGTTTACCACCTGATGATGCTGTAGGTCCAGCTTCCCCCGGTGAGGTCTTCCTGGGTGTTCCTTCCCAGCCCAGGACCTCCGTAGGTGCTGCTCCCCCTCCTGCTGCAGCCATCGTGGGTGCAGCTCAGGCCCAATCCGGGTCCACAACAGGTGCAGCAATGCTCCAGCCCGGGGCCACTGCAGGTGCTGCAGAGCTCCAGCTTGGGGCCACTGCAGGTGCTGTAGTGCTCCAGCCCGGAGCCACCGAAGGTGCTGCAGTGCTCCAGCCCAGAGAAACCATGGGTGCTGCCATGCTCCAGTCCTGAGCCACCACGGGTGCAAAAGTTCTCCAGACCAAGGTCACAGGGTGCGTCGTGGTCCCCCTTCTTCCCCAGCCAGATGCCATCGTGGTCCCCTTTCTTCCTCAGCTGAACATCAACTTGATTCCCCTCCTTCGGGCCTTCTCCCCTCCATCGTTAGGTCTTCCAGTGGGGGAGCTGCCTCCCGGGCCACCTCTCCTATTCAGGTGGCTTAAGAACTCTGAGTGGCCACCTGACAGAATGAGTCGTAGGGTTGGGTGGCCCATACTCTCCAGTAGACCACCCGATTCGGACTACCTTGCTGTCCACCAGGCCTGGGACTTTGGTCGTCCCCCTGAACTCTCCAGCTTCTTGGTCCAGGGGGCCTAATTCATTCTTAGTGAGTGTTGTGGGTCCTGAACTAGGTTTGTTTTGTTCTCTCCTGGCCCGTTCCCTCCACCACCCACCGTGGGTAGATCATTGTGGTTCCTGCTGGGGGAAGGGGGGGCAGGTTTTTTCTTTTCCTTTTAGGGTTGTTATGGGGGTCACCCCTTGAGAGGGGGCCTAACTGTAAATGTTGACTAGTGAGGATTCTGAGTGGGACCCTGTTTTGGGCGCTCCCTTCATTATTCCTTTGCATTGGTGTGATCCCTCCATGCCTGGACCCCCTCCTCCCACCCGGGGTGGGGATCTCTTCTTTTGATGTTACCCCGGGGTGTTTGGTATCTACCCCTTGAGGGAGGAACTCTGTCACATCTGAGCACGGGGGGAATTCCTCCGTGCTCTGTCTCCCTGCACTTTCTTTCTTTATTTGTATAATGTTGTACTTTAGAGTTCTAATTGTTGTTATTTTATCTGTAGTTGGTTTTCACATATTCTGTATCATCTGTTGTTTGGCTTATTTTTCTGTTTAGTTTCACTGTAGTTTTGTTACATGTTTGGGGTTACTTGTCCTTATTTACCATTGTCACATATTTGTATCTTGCTGTGTCCTTTTTTCCTTTCTCTCGGGGTTGACAGCGGTGCAGATTACATAATCTTCACCTTAACGTATAGAAGACTAAGGAGATGGTAATCAACTGCAGGAGGGTGAGCAAGCACCATCACACACCACTGTTTATTGGAGGCACTTCTGTGGAGAGGAAGAACAGTGTTAAATGTCTGGGGATTCACTTAGCAGATGACATGACTTCCAGCAGCAACACCACATCCATTGTTAAATAGGCCCATCAGTGACTCTACTCTCTCCGGTGGCAGACAAAGGCAGGTCTTCCCACTCAGTTCCTCACCACCTTTTACAGAGGCACCCTGGAATCTGTCCTCTCATATGGTCTCTACCTGGTTTGGGAATCACACAGCTTCGGAGAATCACCAGCTGAATAGGGTTGTAAGGACAGCCAGTAAGATCACTGGTGCCCCCCTCCCCTCCTTGGAGGAGATTTACAACAAACACTGTGCTAACATGCTGTCAACATCATTAAAGACTGTTACCATCCTTCCCACAGTTTGTTTTCTCTCCTGCCCTCAGGAAACAGGTACAGGTGTCTCCAGGCCAGGACAGCCAGAATGCTGAACAGTTTCTTCCCACATGCTGTCATGAATATAAATAGACTGTGCCCTATTCCCCTGCCAACTGCTCTCCCCCCCCCCCCTCACGTGTGCACACACACACACACCTCAACTAAACGTGCATATGCAGTTTTGTTAGGCTGGTCTGACCATAGTGTTTTTAATTGATATTTTATTGTTGTATTTTAATTTATTTATGCTGTTGCTTTTTAAACTTATTTTCTATGCATATTGTGGTACTGTGCTAAACTATTAGAACATAATTTCGTTTTTTATGTGCAAGCATGCATACTACATAAATGACAATAAAGAAATCTTGAATCGAATGAACTGAAATGAGATCACATATAAGAGCATTTTTTTTTTTTAGTTCACTTTCTTATAATGAGGTTTGAATAAGCAAACTCACTAAAGTCTGACTGTGTGTTTGTTCCAACACTGAGCTTTAATTTGAGTTTACATTTACAGAGAAGAACTGGATTCAAAAGTCGTCTCACCATTTAAAAAAAAAAAAATTGCAAATGTTTTGTAAAATATCTTCAATGCAAAATGTGTGATGATTCATGGTTAAGCAGTATTGCTAAATCTGGCATACATACATTTGTATTAATGTTCATTAGGATGTAATGTCCCTTTCAAATAAACAAACTTAAACATTAAACTTTCTACTGGTGTTGCAGTAGGTACATTTCTATTGCCTTCATCTCTTGGCAATAAGAACTGACACCCTACATGGGGACTGGAACATGGATAGCAAAACATGAATAAAGGTTTTACTTCTTTTCCACATGCCAGATCACTGCGGTAGGTCCTGCCTCCTCCAATTCAGCAAAGAGGTGGTGGTGGTCAGCTCATTTTCTGTGTAAATGTTGACATGCACTGTTTCTGTATAGTGAGAAATCAGTTTTTTCTGTGAAAATCAAATACTGTGTGAGCATACAGAATGAAGTGACCATAAAGTAATTTGAATGCTGGTTTTTGTCCTTATGCACTGTATAAAAGCGACTTAAAAAAAGAAGGCATTCAAAATGAAAGTGCATTGCCTTTAAAGCTTTTGTTTCATGAAAAAAAAGACCTCATCCTCATCTTCCTCACATGTCTGATTTATTGGTTCATTCATTTTCATATGTAAACAAGCCATCACATACCCTCACTTTTGTTGTCATGGTGCCCACTCTTCATTAACAGCTCCATCAGTGCTGCCATGACAACTTCCAACAACAGAGGTTGTTTCTCTTTTCCAAGGTGACCAGATAGAAAGAGCTGCTTCTTACCTCCCACACATTAAATCATCAAACACATCTGTCAGCAGGGGGCGCCTCGCCATTGTTTCAAAACACTTGAGCGTCACGACACCATGAAGTTTTAATATCAGCTGATATCTGAATGTAGAAATGTTGTATTTTCATATTTTATATTGCATCGCCTATATCAGAAGGATTCCAATGAATCTGACATCTTCAGGTGAGGGAACAGGTGGACTGAATAACTGAACCAGGAGGATGTGTTGAAGAGCGGCTCGTCAAATAGTTCCTAGTAAAATGATCTCTCCGTCAAAAATGTAAAGCTTCTATTAATACTCATTCATAACATGGGAGAGATGGCACAGTGCCATCTCTCTTACTGGTGCATTACTGGGCAGTAATGCACCAGTAAGCTGGCTGCCAACTGCCGTAAAATGAAAAGAAGAAGAAGAAGAAGAAGAAGAAGAAGATGATGGCACAGTGACACCTGGTACTTAATTCTAAACTCTATGGGAAGCCAATGAGGGGAGGCCAGAATCAGAGAGATATGATCTCTCTTTCTAGTACCTGTTAAAACTCTTGCTGCAGCATTTTGGATCAGCTGAAGACTTTTTAAAGATGTTTTAGGACAAGCCGTTAATAAAGAGTTACAATAATCTAATCTAGAGCTAACAAAAGCGTGGATCAGTTTCTCAGCATCACTCTGAGACAAGCTGCTCCTAATCTTGGCAATATTACACAAATGATAGAATTCAGTGTTATCATAGCTTTAATTGTTGATCTGGCTGGTTTTGATCACTATTTTCTATAAATTCCTTGTTTATTTACCAACTCTACCAACAATATATTTGCTCCTAGATGTTATTTTTAGTGGCTAGCTGACACTAGCAGCTAGCTAGCGTCAGCTAGGTGCCTTGGGGAATCATTCACTCATTTACAAATGTTTCTGTGCTTATTGTACTGTATATATAATATATCATATATTATTGACCACTTAAACCACACATTCTTGTCCACTTCTTCTTCTTCTTCTTCTTCTTCTTCTTCCCTCTGATATACTCATTTCTAATCTTGTCCCTCCTAGTCACTCCCAATGAAAATCTTAGCATCTTCAACTCTGCCACCTCCAGCTCCACCTCCTGTCTTTTTTTCTGCTCCACCGTCTCCCGACCATACATCATAGCAGGCCTCACTACCATCTTGTAAATCTTCCCTTTCACTGTTGCTGCTACCCTTCTGTCACAAATCACCCCTGACACTTGTCTCCACCCACTCCACCCTGCCTGCATTCTCTTCTTCACCTCTCTTGTGCATTTTCTATTGCTTTGGATGGTTGACCCCAGGTATTTAAACTCATCTACTTTCACTACCACTACTCTTTCCATCTTCACAGTTGCACCTGCCTCCCTCTCATTCACACTCATGTATTCAGTCTTGCTTCTACTGACTTTAATTCCTCTTCTCCCCAGAGCATATCTCCACCTCTCCAGGCCACCTGCTCCCTACTCTCACTACAGATCACCGTGTCATCTGCAAACGTCATGGTCCATGGAGACTCCTACCTGACCTCATCTGTCAGCCTGTCCATCACCATGGCAAACAAGAAGGGGCTCAGAGCCAGTCCCTCATGTAATCCCATCCCAACTTGAATGCATCTGTCACTCCTACAGCACATTTCACCACAGTCTCACTGTCCTCCTACATGTCCTGCACCACCCTCACATACTTCTCTGCCACCCCTGACCTTCTCATACAGTACCACACTTCCTCTCTTGGTAACCTATCATATGCTTTCTGTAGATCCACAAAGACACAGTGCAACTCCCTTTGACCTTCTCTATACTTTTCTATCAGCACTCTTAGAGCAAATATTGCATCTGTTGTACTCTTTCTTGGCATGAAACCGTATTGCTGCTCACTGTCACCGCTCCTCTTAACTTGGCTTCAACAACTCTTTCCCATATCTGCATAGTATGGCTGATCAACTTTATGCCTCTGTAGTTACTACAGATCATCTTTGCTCTTGAAAAATTGGACCAAAACATTTCTTCTCTACTCCTCAGGCATCCTTTGACTTTCCAAGATTGTGTTAAGCAATCAAGTTAAAAAGTTTACTGCCATCTCTCCCAAACAGCTCCATACCTCCACTGGTATGTCATCTGGACCAATTGCCTTGTCCACTTATGATGCATTATTTTATTCATTCTTTGAGACAAATTTATGTTGGTTGGTTTAGGCTTGCTGCCCGAGCTAGGAGCTAGGAGGCATGCACTGAAACAAGCTGTTCTGAGTAAGGTTGCAAAAGATGATTCACAATGATGCTGCAATAATTAAATAATTAAAGACCAAACTATATCACAAACATTTCACTAAGACCTGTGTGAGCTGTCAACGTGTGGCAATAGTGCACCAAAGTGGACCTTTAAAACAACTGTACATCTTGGTACTGGACAGTTACCTGATATCTGAAACTAAGGAATTCTCAGACTCTCATCTGAAAGCTGAGATGTTGTTGATCCTAACTGTAAGGTACACTGTGCATGTCAGCACACTGTGAGAGTTCTGCAGCATCCTAAAAAGGTGACTGAAAGACTTCCTTACTGAACTCAATGTCCTTGGCAAGTCAGATTGGACTTACAGTACAGCATCAAACTACAGTATAACCCCAAATAATTATGAAATCATCTTGCAAGTATATCTGTTCATCTTTTTACCACAGCTGACCATTCTGTCTTTGTAAAATATACCTTAAAAAATACGTGAAATTACTGTAATTAGTAAACTTTTAGATAAAGGAAAAAATGTGGAATCATTCCATGATGTGTAAAAAATTCGGACACATCTTGTAATTTGGGTATTTTCTCAAACAAATTCCAGCACAAATATAAATTAGTCTGCAGATAAAAGAAAGTACACCTTAATGAGCTATTGCATCTGACTGACTGACAGGAAACATGGTCCAAGCAAGAAAGCTGTCAGTGGAAGTAATGGGAAGAATTATAAAACTCCTTCGAGAAGGTAATGTAAAAAGGAGTGTGGCAAAAGATGTTGGCTGTTCACAAAACAGGAAGGGGGCCTGAAACTCGTGGCTCCATAGAAGGTCTAAACATGATAAACAAATCCCCAAAAGTGGATTTGGGCAATCAAAAACTACTGGTCAGTCAGAAATAACTGTTAAGTAATCTGGTTTAAAATATTTCACAATATTAATAAATAATCACAATTTAGCCATTTCACTTTTCTTTTTCTTTCAGCTGCTCCCTTTAGGGGTCTCCACAGTGGATCATCTGCCTCCATCTCACCCTATTCAATTCAATTCAATTCAATTCAACTTTATTTATATAGCGCCATTTCACAACAACAGTCATCTCATAGCACTATCAACTGTAGGGAGGACCCCCACAGTTGCAGAAAGACCCCAGCAATCAGGCGATCCCCTGTGAGCAAGCACTTGGCGACGGTGGAGAGGAAAAACTCCCTTTTAACAGGAAGAAACCTCCAGCAGAACCAGGCTCAGGGAGGGGCAGTCATCTGCTGCGACTGGCTGGGGGGTGAGGGGACAGAGAATCCCTCACCCCCTATCCCTTCATCTTCCTCTGGAACACAAATCCTCTCCATGTCCTCCTTCACTACATCCATGAATCTTCTCTGTGGTCTTCCTCTTTTCCTCCTGCCTGGCAGCTCCATCTTCAACATCCTTTGTCCAGTATATCCACTATCCCTCCTCTTCACATGTCCAAACCATCTCAGCCTTTCCTCTCTTACTTTGTCTCCAAACCGCTCAACCTGAGCTGTCCCTCTGATATACTCATTTCTAATCCTGTCCCTTCCAGTCACTCCCAATGAGAATCTTAGCATCTTCAACTCTGCGGCCTCCAGCGTTGCCTCCTGTCTTTTTGTCAGTGCCACTGTCTCCAAACTGTACATCATAGCAGGTCTCACTACCGTCTTGTAAATGTTCCCTTTCACTCTTGCTGCTCTCCTTCTGTCACAAATCACCCCTGACACTCACCTCCTCACTCCACCCTGCCTGCACTCTCTTCTTCACCTCTCCCATTGGTTTGGATGGTTTGAATTGTTGACCCCAGATTAGAGAAAGTACAGTATGTATCATCTGAGAGGACTTTATATGTTTGAAAAGCCAAAGATAAGAACAAATGCAATTTAACAGAGAAATATAAATCCGCTTAATTTATAAATAATCCCTTTATTTACATAAATTTTCATATTGATGACTTTTTTCATGTTTTGTTATGTTTTGTGGTTATCCCTGTATTAAGAAAAAGGGGTAGTCTTAAATAAGCTTTGTTTCAGTCTACACCCTTTGCTTTTTGTGCTTTGAAATGTTTTTCTGACTGAAAGTTTGATGTTCACTTTTGTAAGATGACAGTTATTTACTTTACTTTAATTTTTGATGGATTCACAAAAAGAAAATAAACTATTGTAAACTTATCTACCTTCACTACCTCCACTCCTTGCATCTTCACCATTACACCTGCCTCCCTCTCATTCACACTCATGTATTCTGTTTTGCTTCTACTGACTTTCATTTTGCTTCAATTATTTTAGCAGAACTCTCAGTCTTAATACTTGGTTGTGTTCTACATGTCCTACTTTTAATATTGGTTTTGCAGACAATTTTAACCTGTTTTGGAACCACCCATCACTTATGAGGCCAGATGGTGTCCATCCAAATAGATTTGGTGCACGTGTTTTAAGGGACAATCTGTTCTATTCCATTCAGCGTTTTTTAGTACAGTGAATGAAGGGAGTGACTGACAGGACTGACAGTGACTGACAGGAAGCAGCTGGCCATCAAGGCTGCTCGGAAAAGCGCTCCGGCCACCGGCGGAGTGAAGAAGCCTCACCGTTACAGGCCCGGTACCGTGGCTCTGAGAGAGATCCATCGCTACCAGAAATCCACGGAGCTGCTCATCCGTAAGCTGCCCTTCCAGCGCCTGGTGAGGGAGATCGCTCAGGACTTCAAGACCGACCTGCGCTTCCAGAGCTCCGCCGTCATGGCTCTGCAGGAGGCCAGCGAGGCCTACCTGGTGGGTCTCTTCGAGGACACTAACCTGTGCGCCATCCACGCCAAGAGGGTCACCATCATGCCCAAAGACATCCAGCTGGCCCGCCACATCCGCGGAGAGAGAGCTTAGACTTTCTGCTGCACATCCACCAACCACAATGCTCCGCACTGTGTGTCTATATATATATATATATATATATACAGTATATATATATATACAGTGGGGCAAAAAAGTATTTAGTCAGCCACCAATTGTGCAAGTTCTCCCACTTAAAAGATGAGAGAGGTCTCCAATTTTCATCATAGGTATACCTCAACTATGAGAGACAAAATGAGGAAAAAAAAATCCAGAAAATCACATTGAAGGATTTTTAATGAATTAATTTGTAAATTCCTCAATAAAACAAGTATTTGGTCAATAACAAAAGTTCATCTCAATACTTTGTTATATACCCTTTGTTGGCAATGACAGAGGTCAAACGTTTTCTGTAAGTCTTCACAAGGTTTTCACACACTGTTGCTGGTATTTTGGCCCATTCCTCCATGCAGATCTCCTCTAGAGCAGTGATGTTTTGGGGCTGTCGCTGGGCAACACGGACTTTCAACTCCCTCCAAAGATTTTCTATGGGGTTGAGATCTGGAGACTGGCTAGATCACTCCAGGACCTCGAAATGCTTCTTACGAAGCCACTCCTTCGTTGCCCGGGCGGTGTGTTTGGGATCATTGTCATGCTGAAAGACCCAGCCACGTTTCATCTTCAATGCCCTTGCTGATGGAAGGAGGTTTTCACTCAATATCTCACGATACATGGCCCCATTCATTCTTTCCTTTACACGGATCAGTCATCCTGGTCCCTTTGCAGAAAAACAGCCCCAAAGCATGATGTTTCCACCCCCATGCTTCACAGTAGGTGTGGTGTTCTTCCTCCTCCAAACACGACAAGTTGAATTTTTACAATAAAGTTCTATTTTGGTTTCATCTGACCATATGACATTCTCCCAATCCTCTTCTGGATCATCCAAATGCTCTCTAGCAAACTTCAGATGGGCCTGGACATGTACTGGCTTAAGCAGGGGGACACGTCTAGCACTGCAGGATTTGAGTCCCTGGCGGCGTAGTGTGTTACTGATGGTAGCCTTTGTTACTTTGGTCCCAGCTCTCTGCAGGTCATTCACTAGGTCCCCCCATGTGGTTCTGGGATTTTTGCTCACCATTCTTGTGATCATTTTGACCCCACGGGGGGAGATCTTGCGTGGAGCCCCAGATTAAGGGAGATTATCAGTGGTCTTGTATGACTTCCATTTTCTAATAATTGCTCCCACAGTTGATTTCTTCACACCAAACTGCTTACCTATTGCAGATTCAGTCTTCCCAGCCTGGTGCAGGTCTACAATTTTGTTTCTGGTGTCCTTTGACAGCTCTTTGGTCTTGGCCATAGTAGAGTTTGGAGTCTGACTGTTTGAGGTTGTGGACAGGTGTCTTTTATACTGATAACAAGTTCAAACAGGTGCCATTAATACAGGTAACGAGTGGAGGACAGAGGAGCCTCTTAAAGAAGAAGTTACAGGTCTGTGAGAGCCAGAAATCTTGCTTGTTTGTAGGTGACCAAATACTTATTTTACTGAGGAATTTACCAATTAATTCATTAAAAATCCTTCAATGTGATTTTCTGGATTTTTTTTTCTCATTTTGTCTCTCATAGTTGAGGTATACCTATGATGAAAATTGGAGACCTCTGTCATCTTTTAAGTGGGAGAACGTGCACAATTGGCGGCTGACTAAATACTTTTTTGCCCCACTGTATATATATATATATATATATATATATATATATATATATATATATATATATTTATATTTATATTTATATTAATATGTACATATGTATACTAGCTGCTCTTGTTTTTTCTTGCCTTCTGATTGTTGCTCTGAGTGTTGCTACCCCTGTGCTGTTGCAATCCTGGAATTTCCCCATTGTGGGACTAATAAAGGCTTATCTTATCTTATCTTATCTTAACTCACTCTGAAGTTCCTGGGTCTGCCAACCAGCCCTTTTTTGGTTTTGTTTCTATTTCTCATATTAATCCCATTAATCCAAATAATCCTCACAGTTTGGATCAGTCTTCGATTTATAACCCTACAGAGATTGTGTCTGTCTCCCGTTACCCAAAATATTCTAACCCAAAACAAATACAACACAACTTGATAAATACACGTCTTTCTGCAGCTCCTCCTCATCCACCACCCCCCAACTTTGCCCCTGTCTTCTCCCTTAAGAACCTTTGTCTACTCCCCACAAAGTTAATAAAAAAGTTAATAAAAATATAATGCAAAAACATCCCAAAGTGATTCAACAAAATGTTGGTAAAACTCAAATCAAACCTCAAGTCTCTAAATTTGGCCTCTGTTCCTCCTCATAATTTAAAAATTAAATGTGGTTCATTAAATATTAGGTCTCTAACTCCCAAGTCTCTTCAAGTCCATGATCAATTAATTGATCATCAGATCGATTTAATATCCCTCACAGAGACTTGGCTAGGGCAAGATGATTATGTTGGTTTGAATGAATCATCTCCCTCTGGTTATCTAAACTATCATAATCCCAGAAGTTCTGGTCGTGGAGGTGGAGTAGTGGCAATTTTCCATTCTAAATTTCTAGTTAATGTAAAGCAAAAATCATGTTTTAATTCCTTTGAGGGCTTGGTTCTCAGTGTGGGGCATATTGGCTATCTTGGCTTGAACCCAATTTTCTTTGCCATAGTTTACCGTCCTCCCTCGGCCTACTAAGAGTTTTTATCCAAATTTGCTGAATTTTTAGTTGATTTAGTGCTGAAATCAGATAGAATAATTATTGTAGGGGATTTTAATATACATGTTGATTTAGGTAGTGACTGTCTTAATAAGGCATTCAATTCAATTTTAGACTCAATGGGGGTTTTCCCAGAAAGTAGAAAATTCTACCCATTATCTCCACCACACATTGGACCTTGTTTTGACCTATGGTATAGAAAAAGAAAATCTGGTAGTGTCTCCTCATAATCCTGTACTGTCAGACCATTGTCTGTTAACCTTTGATTTCACTATTTCTGATTCTTTGACTCCTAAAGAAAAATATTACTACAGCAGATGTCTCTCAGATGACGTTGTTACAAAATTTTTGCATATTGTCTCCTCTATACCATGGGTCAACACAATGGAAATAAAAGATGGAGGGCCTGCTCCTTCCGTAATTGATAGCATGGTAGATAGTGTTACAGCCTCTCTGCATCAGACTCTAGATTTGGTGGCCCCTTTAAAAAAGAAAATGTCTAGCCAATTTCTAACCCCTTGGTTTAACACTCTTGTAAAACTCATAGCTTAAAACAGAAGACTCGTCAATTAGAAAGAAAATGGCGTTCTACAAATTTAGATGAATTCTATTTAGCGTGGAGAAATCATCTCTTAATTTATAAAAAAATCTCTTAGAAAAGCTAGAACGAGTTATTACTCTGCATTAATAGAAGAGAATAAGAATAACCCCAGGTTTCTTTTCAACACTATAGCCAGGCTGACAAAGAGTCAGGACTCGGTCAATCCTCGCATTCCCCTTGAGCTTTCTAGTCAGGACTTTTTGAACTTCTTCAATCATAAAATTTTATCTATTAGAGATAAAAATCAGTCAGATTCTTCCTACCATAAACTTAAGTACATCAACTACTACAACTGCTTCAATTGATATATGTTTAGATAAGTTTACTCCAATTGACCTTTTAGAGTTAGATAAAATAATCTCCTCATCTAAGCCTTCATCTTGCCTTTTAGACCCTATTCCTACCAGGTTATTTAAAATAGTCTTCCCAATTATTGGTAGCCGTATTCTTCATATAATTAATTCTTCTTTAACTTTGGGTTATGTACCACAGGCTTTTAAAATTGCTGTAATTAAACCCTTACTCAAAAAGACAATGCTCGATCCAGGAATTTTGGCTAACTATAGACCAATCTCTAATCTGCCTTTCATTTCAAAAATCTTAGAAAGAGTTGTTGCTGCGCAATTGTTTGACCACTTGCAGGGAATGGGTTTATTTGAAGAGTTTCAATCTGGGTTCAGAGTCCATCACAGCACTGAAACAGCCTTAGCGTAGGTCACTAATGACCTCCTTATTGCATCTGATAATGGACTTGTTTCTGTACTTGTCCTTTTAGATCTTAGTGCAGCCTTTGATACTATCCAACATGACATTCTACTTGATAGATTAGAACACCATGTTGGACTAAATGAAACTTCGCTGCAATGGTTTAGATCTTACTTGTCCGATAGACTTCAGTTTGTTCACCTCAATGATGAATTTTCTTCCAACTCTAAGCTCAGTCACGGAGTTCCACAGGGATCTGTGTTAGGCCCTACTCTTTTTAGTTTATATGCTATGCTTCCGTTAGGCAATATCATTAGAAAGCACTGTATAGACTTCAGTTTGTTCACATCAATGATGAATTTTCTTCCAACTCTAAGCTCAGTCACGGAGTTCCACAGGAATCTGTGTTGGGCCCTACTCTTTTTAGTTTATATATGCTTCCGTTAGACAATATCATTAGAAAGCACTGTATATGTGATGGACTGTCGATCTGTCCAGGGTGTACCCTGCCTCTCGCCCAATGATGCTGGGATGGGCTCCAGCCCCCCCGTGACCCGAAAAGGATTAAGCGGAAGAAGATGGATGGATGGATGGATGGATGGATGGATGGATGGATGGATGGATTTTCATTGTTATGCAGATGACACACAATTATACCTGTCAGTGAAGCCCGATGATTGTAATCAATTAGCCAAGTTAGATGCTTGTCTTAAGGAAATCAAAGCCTGGATGACTTGTAATTTTCTACTATTAAACTCAGATAAGACTGGAGTCATTCTTGTTGGTCCAAAAAACCTTAGAAATTCCTTTCCAAATCATACTCTTAATTTGGATGCCACTACTCTCACTCTGAATAGTTCTGTGAGGAACCTTGGAGTTATTTTTGATGAAGATCTGTTCTTTAACTCACATATTAAATTTGTTTCTAAGACTGCCTTCTATCATCTGCGTAACATTGCCAAGATTAGGAGCATTTTGTCTCTGAATGATGCTGAGAAACTGATCCACGCCTTTGTCAGCTCTCGATTAGATTATTGTAACTCGTTATTAACAAGTTGCCCTAAAATATCCTTAAAAAGTCTTCAGTTGATCCAAAATGCCGCTGCAAGAGTTTTAACTGGTTCTAGAAAGATATATCATATCTCTCCGGTTCTGGCCTCCCTTCATTGGCTTCCCATAGAGTTTAGAATTAAGTTTAAAATCCTTCTTCTCACTTTCAAAGTATATAAAAGAGCTGATATTACCCTATCATCCTAACAGAGCACTACGCTCCCAAAATGCTGGATTACTTGTAATACCCAGAATCCCCAAAAGTACAATGGGAGGCAGAGCCTTCTGCTATCAAGTTCCTTCTCTGTGGAACCAGTTACCACTCTGGGTCCGGGAGTCAGACTCGATCTCTGTTTTTAAGAACAGGGTAAAATCCTTCCTTTTCAATATAGCCTACGATTAGGGAGGGATCTTGTGTCTCTTAACCCCCCTTTTGCTCTGCTAATAGATTCAGACTGCAGGTTGACCTCCAATAATGTACTTGGCTTCTCACTGTTCATGTTCTTTATGTCTGTTTTCTTCATCCTCTCTATCCCCTCACCCCCAGCTAGTCACAGCAGATGACTGCCCCTCCCTGAGCCTGGTTCTGCTAGAGGTTTCTTCCTGTTATGGGAGTTTTTCCTCTCCACCGTCGCTAAGTGCTTGCTCACAGGGGATCGTCTGATTGCTGGGTCTTTCTGAAATTGTGGGGATTTCCCTGCGTTTGGTAGTGTTATGAGATGACTTTTGTTGTGATATGGTGCTCTATAAATAAAGCTGAATTGAATTGAATTCTCTCCAGAACACACCTCCACCTCTCCAGGTTCTCTTCCACTTGCTCCCTACTCTCCTCTTATAAGAAATCTAGCGCTGTACGTTGAGATCTGTAAGAACATTCTCAGAGTCAAATGGAGCAGCTAAATAATGCAGAACTGAGTTTGGTCACTTTTCCAGTCACAGAAGTACTTTTCCAGAAGTACACAGAAACATCTGTTTTAATAACCATCAATAAATGAGTGATACCAATTTCACCATTAAAGCAACACTATGTAAGAATTTCATTGTAAAATACTGTTTCCAAACTCATTTTCATGGTACATCAACCTTTGACCAGGTGAGCTTTACCTTTACTATAACCTGAATGGGCTGCATCACCTGTAACAGCACTATGAAGCTTTGCTGGTAGCCAGTTGGTGATTTGAGGGGGGATGCCACCCCTCATGTTAGCAAAATGACCCCCATCCCCATCACCATAAAGAGTTCAGAGATAGGTTATACAACTATACAACTGAATGAGCCACATATTGGTAAGACTAAGATACAAATGCAGAAGAAAGATTCTGAAAAACTGAGGAAAAAAGTCACAAATTTCATAGAAAAAGCTTTCAAGTTCGTGTAAGTTTGTGTGGAAAAAAGATAAGTTTGTCTCACAAAGATGATAATTTTTAGAAAAAAAATATTAAATTCATTTTTAAAAAGTCACAAATCTGCAGGGAAAAGTTTCAGATTTATCAGAAAAAGTTTGTTACAAGTAAAACCTCAAAAATGGGCAAGAAAATTGCTCATTTTTGAGGAAAAAAGTCACAAATTTATACAAATGTGCAGCTTCTGTTCTTTGCAGTGTTTTATCTTGCAAATTTGTTAATGTATTCATACCAATTTCTGACTTATTTTGTTGAAATGCATTTTTTTCCTAATTCATGAGTTATGTAAATGTATAAGCTTTTTTTCTCATAAATTTGAGACTAGTAAACTTGAGATTTTTTTTATATTTTCATCATATTTTTGCACCTTTATTCTTGCAAATTTGTGCTTGATTTACATTTAAACATTTGTAGCTAAATTTGGGGAAACCCCCACCGCCATCATCATCCCTTGTTAAGGAAATAACAAATTGCTTACTGTGCACAACCACATTAACTCTAAAGACCAACACCAATTTGACAGCCACAGGAAAACTTAAAGCAAACTTATGGACCTTTTGCCTCCAAACGGGCAGCGGCATGATATCAAAGCACAGTCACTTCTCAGAAAAAGTGAAAGATATCCTGTTCAGCATCAGAGGTCACAGCCAGGTCATAGAGACAGATGCTGACAGAGCAGCATCTCCGGATACAGTGCAGTATAAATCCAAACCAAATTCTTGAAAAAATCAATTCTGATTCCTAAATAAACTGTCACATCTTCTGGGAAGAGGGACAAAAGCTGCTATCATCAGAGAAGCAGCGCCTTAGAAATGACCATTTCAAGAAGTCATGAATCTTTGAATAACTGACAACATTTTCTTTAATAACTGAAGTCAAGGTTTCTTTATATCCCCATGGGGTAATTTGGTTTACAGTCAGCAGAAACAAGAAACGTACTCAACAATACAACAACTAAAAAAAAAAAATCCAAGAGTCATTAGGTCAGATACAATTCCATCACTAAAGAGTGCCATTTACTGGGTTAACTGCAGAAGGAATAAATGATCTTTTAAACCTGTTTGTCCTGCATTGAGGGACACCATATCTGTGACCAGATGGCAATAAGTTGAACTCGCCTCACAAGGGATGGCTCGGATCTGCCAAGATAGACTGGGCCTTCTTCAGAGACCTGACCTTATACAGGTTATGAAGGCTATTCAGTGCAACTTTGCTGCACACCTTCACAATGCCTTCTAAGAGATTTCTCTGCTTCACAAAATGAGATCCGTACCAGCAGTAAAAACCAATTCAATAAAACAAAAATAAAACATTTTCATGAAAGTGGTATCAACATTAAAGCTACACAACTTCCTATAAAAATACATATGCTGATGTGCCTTTTTACACACAGCATCAACTTGGATTCGAAACACAGTTAACTGTCAATCCCAGTTCCAAGATATCTGTACTGCCGTACCAGTTCAACAACCTGATTGTCCATCACAACAGCAGAGATGATGGTGGGACTTCTCTTAAAATCAATGCACATCTTTTTATTTTTTGCCACATTAATATTTAAAAAGGATGATTGACACCACTCAGTAAAATCATTCACCACAGGACCACGTTCAGTGACAACATTGTTCAGATCATTTTTACCAGGTGGAATAAACTGGATACACAGCAGCAACAGGAGAGGTAACACAGTGCTACCTGGTGGTCAGAGAATGGGCCTGCAACCACATCAATCTTAAAGGGGTCATCGATTGCATTTTTTTCTACATTTTAAAAGCTCACACGTCTTAATGAAATGTTTGAGACAAATTTGTTAAAATTTTCTTTAATTATTTACTTATTACAACAGATTTGTTTTTCAATTTTTCAGCCGTTCTGAAAACAGCCTGTTTGAATGTATATATATTCAAATCTTTAGACTGGATTCAACTTCCCCCTGTATCTTACATCACTACATAATATTGACTGGCTAGCTCCTAGCCTTTAGCTTGAATGTATCCTGAGCTGAACACAGGTCAGGTCGGCCCTGGGCTCTCCCGTGAATTTTTGACTCCTTACATTTGTTGGTGACCGAGAAAAGTCTTTTTAACAGTTTTACGGGAGTTCTCCACTTGCACCGTTGGGGATTCCTGGGTAGACTGACCCAGGATTTACACTGACTCCTGATCCAGTCCGTTGCAAATGCAGTGCAGATGGCCCCTTGCATTTATCCCTACCAGCTCAGTCTGTGTTTATAACTTCCGGTTGCGAAAGGATGCTGGCATTGTTTGTTCTCCATCGGAATTAAAGCCTTCTTCTAACTTTTGAACTTTTCTATTTTTGAATGCTGGATCTTTCTCACACAAAATGCTACCAGCTTGGCATATCCCAACTGCACTGCTTAAAATCCATCTACCACGTTCATGATTACTGCCTGCTGTGTTTATGCATCTGTTTATATACCTGGATGCCGGTGTTGTGGACCCACCAGTGACCGAGACGACTGGTTGTTGAAATAGCAGCCCTACCTTCTGCTCTGCCTTCCCGACCACAGCTGATCAACTCTCCTGCTGTCACTGGATGGCTGCAACCTGTTTCGCTTGCTCTCCTGTGAGCTACCTGAGTACTGTAGGCAGCTAGCCTTCTGCTAGCTGCCACAGCAAGTGCCACAATACGGTGATAAAGCTGCCGGTGTTAGCTCCCGCAGTTGCCCAGCTGCCCTTTCCACCTCATCATCATCGATTCCTCTCCCGGACAAATCATCAAACTTTTTCAACCTGACTTACCATCCAGCATGACACTTAAGTACTCTGCCTCAAAGCTCCTCTAGCTCATCAACTACTCTGTTCCATCATGTATCGCTGCTGTAAAAATCATGGACTTCTTCAGCGGCCCAAATACAGAGGATCTGGTCACAAGTTTGTTTTCTCACAGTCAAGTCACTTCATCCCAACTCTCTTATCAGCTGAACGGTCTGCTTCTCTCTGATTATGTTATCACAGCAATAGTGAACCAAATTCATTTTCATTAGTGAACCAAATCTGACAAGCGAGGTTCGTTCCGCAGTGGTCCGAACCAGGTGGGGATCATCATCATCATAGCAGTCTGTCGCAAACCTATCATCTGGTCAGTCACTGCAACAGATACTGGAGTCAGTTTGTCTTGGCCTGTCCTTGCCACTGATAATACCTCTATCTGCCAAGAATGTGCCGCTAGTCCAGCAAAAGCTAGCAGCACTCAAATAAGAACATTAATTAGAATGGGAACTATTTGCAGCCATAAGGGACTGCATCCAGAGTCAGTGTAAATCCAGGGTAACCCTGCCACCACTGTGTCAGAGAAGGTAACAACTCTGACATAACATACAAACACGTCATAGAATTAAAATTAACGGGCTATTTACATATTATTAGAGCAAAAAATCCAGGTGGAGAGCGGCTACATCACGCTTCCTTGTTGTTATCACGTGATTGCAATCGGTTGTCCTCGGTCACTCTCTGGTCTGTCTCGAGAGCTTGCATTATTTTGTATAATTCTCATGCAAGCTTGTATTTTGAACTCCATTCTTCTCCATGCCACTTCAAAACCCAAACAGAGTTGGCAGGGATGGACACAATTGGCGGTCCACACTGCATCTGCAACGGACTGCATCCAGAGTCAGTGTAAATCCAGGGTAAGGTGCTGACTGCTTCAGGGCCAATTTGACCCGTTAGTGGCTAGCTTGCATTAGCTAGCTGCTCAAAATAACATCTAAGAATGACCTATATGGTCAAGTGTTGGTAGATGAAAAAGGACTCCAGTGGGGGTGAATAAAATTTATAGAAAATAGCAATCTCAACGGACTGGATCAACAGTTAAGCTAACACTAGATGGTCTGTCAGTCACATGACCAATGCCGACCGACGCCTAGCCAATTTAACAGACCTCAATGCAGCATCATGGCGAAAATATATTATTGAGTGTGGATTAGTGAATCAGGTAGAAATAGTGATGTCTATCAGGGTGACTGAAATCTAAAGAAAACTAGAAAGCACTCAGAGAGCGCAGACCTCCGCCAAAGCTCCTTCCGTCCCTCATGGATCACCTCCAAAATGTCATGGGTTTGTGTGTACAGTATCTCACAAAAGTGAGAACACCCCTCACAGTTTTGTAAATATTTATTATATCTTTTCATGGGACAACACTAAAGATATGACACTTTGATGCAATATAAAGTAGTCAGTGTACAGCTTGAATAAAAGTGTAAATTTGCTGTTCCCTCTAAATAACTCAACACACAGCCATTAATGTCTAAGCCACTGGCAACAAAAGTGAGTACACCAACAGTGAAAATGCCCAAATTGTGCCTAACGTGTCAATATTTTGTGTGGCCACCATTATTTTCCAGCACTGGCTTAACTCTCTTGGGCATGGAGTTCACTAGAGCTTCACAGTTTGCCACTGGAATCCTCTTCCTCTCCTCCATGACAACATCATGGTGTTAGAGCCCTTGCGTTCCTCCACCTCCCATTTGAGAATGCCCCACAGATGCTCTATAAGATAAGCCTTTATTAGTCCCACAATGGGGAAATTCCAGGATTGCAACAGCACAGGGATAGCAAAATAGGAAAATAAGAGCAGTGAATATACATACATACAATTGCCGCAATTTTCCAAGATACTTGAAAAAATATTCTATGAGAGAACTGACAACTTCATACTGAAGAATAATTTATTGTGTGAGCAGCAATATGGGTTCAGACACAAGAGGACAACTGCATTTGCTCTAATGGAATTTATAGAAAAAATATCAACTGCCGTTGAAAATAAAGAGTATTCAGTTGGGGTATTCCTGGATCTTAAAAAAGCATTTGATACAGTGGATCATAATTTATTATTAAATAAACTACAAAATTGTGGTATTGGGGGGTAGCACTGTCCTGGTTATGTAGTTACTTAAAGAATAGATATCAGTATGTATGTGTTGGTAACAAAAACTCACAGTTACTGAAGGTTACTTGTGGAGTCCCACAGGGTTCAGTTTTGGGGCCATTGTTATTCAATATGTATATAAATGATATATGTAAAGTTTCGGAAAAAATGGATTTAATATTGTTTGCCGATGACACTTATCTATTATGCAGTGGAAGCAATTTGGAACAACTTTTGGATACACTCGGAAAGGAATTAGGAAAGCTTAAACTGTGGTTTGATTCAAACAAATTAACGCTCAATTTAAGTAAGACAAAATTTATAGTTTTTAACAACCATCACAACAACTTATTATCTAAACTCAGTGTAAATGGTGTAGAGATTGAAATGGTATCCGAAACTAAATTTCTTGGAGTAATAATTGATAATAAACTGTGTTGGAAGTCACATGTTAATTATATTAAAGGTAAAATATCCAAATCAATTGCAATACTACACAGAGTGAAATATTTGCTGAATCAACCCACACTATATACCTTGTATCATTCATTAATACTCCCATACATGACATATTGTACTGAAGTATGGGGAAATACATATAAAACAAACATATATCCAGTCTTTATGCTTCAGAAGAGAGCTATTAGAATAATAAACAAAGCTGCTTACAGGGAACAAACAAACCCACTTTTTCTTAAATTAAAAGCTCTCAAGTTGAAAGATCTGGTTGACTTTAAAACTGCAGTAATAATGTTTAAAGTGAAGAATCTATCACTGCCCACAAATATCCAAAAGCTGTTCCAAATAAGGGAGAAACAATATCATGTCAGAGGAACATATATATTTCAAAAACCTTCAGTGAGAACTACCACCAAGCAACACTGTGTTTCAGTGCAAGGAGTCAGATTATGGAACAATTTTGGACCTGAATTAAAATCGTGTACAACGCTTGGACAATTTAAACAAAAACTAAAGGAAGAAATACTCCAAACGTATATACAAGATGACATGTAAAATCACATAAGGATTGTCATATCCAGTCTGTGTTGTGTTGTTGCTTAGTTTTTTTTTTTGTCACATTTTGTCTTAGCTTTGTTCTGAATTGTAATCACTCTTGTTTTGTTTTTCTTTTGAATTCTTGGATGGAATATGGGTGGACAATATAAGCTGTGGCTTTAGCCGTCACCCATTTCGGATAACTTATGTTGAACTGTATAATCAGAGGAGTTATTGTCTAATTTGACCTTGTTGGATTTTCTTTCCCTCTTTGTTATATTATTCTGTTTCTTTTTAATCTGTACTTTTAATCTATCAGAAATAAAGATTCATTCATTCATTCATTCAGAGCATTGTAGCTAGATGGAATAAACAGCATAACCATCTACTTAGTTACCCCACACAGTATGAATATGTACCCATACATATTGTCACCGTCCATAGCGACTGATATTGTCCTAGTTGTATACTGGAGGGGACCATTGTGTAAGTCTGTTGCATCTTTTGCATTCAGCACTATTAGGTCGTCACGTTTTTTTGCTATCTCTGCGAGCAGCCCTGCTTAGGTTATAAAGTCTGACAGCTGTAGGTAGGAAGGACTTGTGAAACCTCTCGGTCGCGCACCTAGGATGATGTGGCCTACTGCTAAATGAGCTCTTCATTGCATTCAGTATGTCCTGCATAGGGTTGGACTCGGACTCCAGCAGAGATGACAGCTCAGCCACCATCCTTCTCTCTCCTATCTCCTCCACTGGGTCAAGGTGCTGCCCCAGGACAGAGCTAGAGTAGCTTTCTTGATCAGTTTGTTCAGTCTCTTCCTATCAGCTGCTGTGGTGCCACTGCCCCAGCAGACCACTCCAAAAGTGATGGCTGATGCCACCACCGAATTGTAGAATGTCTTCAGGAGCACCCCTTGTACACCAAAAGACCTGAGCCTCCTCAATAGGAACAGCCTGCACCATCCCTTCTTGTAGAGTGCGTCGGTATTGTGTGACCAGTCTAGTTTATTATTCAAATGAACACCCAGGTACTTATAGGATGTCACCATCTTAATGTCTGTTCCCTGGATGTTTACTGGTGCTGTGAGGGGTTGTCCTTGCCTGCGGCAGTCCACCACCAGCTCCTTAGTTTTTCTCGTGTTGATCTGGAGGCAGTTCCGGTGGCACCAGTCCATGAAGTCCTGGTTAAGTCCTCTATACTCAGCTTCATCTCCGCTGGAGATGAGGCCGACGATCGCAGAGTCGTCAGAGAACTTCTTTAGATGGCAGTGTGTTGTGTTGTATGAGAAGTCCGCAGTATAAAGGGTGAACAGGAAGGGAGCCAAAACCGTCCCCTGGGGGGCACCCATGCTGCTGATGATTGTGTCGGACACACAATCCCGGGTTCTCACAAACTGTGGCAGTTTTGTGAGGTAGTCCAGAATCCATGATGACAGGTGCTGGTCCACCCCTGCGCGCAGTAGCTTGTCCCTCAGGATCATCGGTTGGATGGTGTTGAAAGCACTGGAGAAGTCAAAGAACATGATCCTCACCGCATTCCCAGGCTTCTCCAGGTGGGACAGGGAACGGTGAAGAAGGAAGGGGGCGGAGGTGAGCAAGGAGCAGTCTCTCCAGGGTCTTCGTCAGGTGAGACGTCAGGGCCACTGGTCTGTAGCTGTTCAGGTCTCTGGGGTGGGAAGTCTTTGGTACAGGTACCACACAAGATGTTTTCCACAACTGTGGTACCCTCCCCAGCTTCAGGCTCAGGTTGAAGATGTGCTCCACAATCCCACAGCTCCGTCCTCACCTGGGTCTTAGTGAGGGTCAGGCTGGGTGGCTGTGTGTTGGGAGTGGGGGGTGTTGGTGGAGGGGGGTGTGGACAGCAGGTCTCGATGACTGTAGAGGCAGCAGTGGTTGGTGTGCAGGCGGGGGGGGAGGGTGGTTGGTCAAACCTATTAAAAAACAGGTTCAGATTGTTCACCCACTCCCTGCCCCCCGTGGTCTGGGAGGAGGTATTCTGGAGCCCAGAGATGGTTTTGAGGTTTCTCCAGACCCCGCTGATGTCGCTCTGTTGCAGTTTGTCCTCCATCTTCTTCCTCAAGCGGTCCTTGCCTTCTCTGATCTTCCTCCTTAGCTCCCTCTGTGCGGACTTCAGCATCTCCCTGTTCCCCGACCTGAAGATCCTCTTCTTCTCTCTCAGAAGTGTTATCATCTCAGGGTTGATCCAGGGTTTGTTGTTTGAGCAACACCGTATGATCTTGGTGGGTACGGTGTTGTCCACACAGTTGATGTAGTCCGTGATGGTGTGAGTGAGGCCGTCAATGTCCTCACCATGTGGATCACAGAGTTGCTCCCAGGCAGTGATTTCAAAACAGTCCTTTAGAACGTCCATTGCCGCCTCAGACCATATCTTACCGTGCGCATAACCGGAGGTTGTCTGTGTACTAAGGGTTTGTACACCGGCAGGAGATGAACCAAGTTGTGATCCGATCTCCCGAGTGGGGGCTTTAGGTTTAGATACAAGCTTGGCCAGTCCATCACCTTTACCCTCAGTTTCTTTAGCAAGGTGGTGGTTGTCTTGGAGGTGTGTTTGGGGTGGTTATCATGTTGGAATACTGCCCTGCGGCCCAGTTTCCAAAGGAAGGGGATCATGCTGTGCTTCAGTATGTCACAGTACATTTTGGGATTCATGGTTCCCTCAGTGAAGTGTAGCTCCCCAGTGCCGTCAGCACTCATGCAGCCTCAAACCATGACACTCCCACCACCATGCTTGACTGTAGGCAAGACACACTTGTCTTTGTACTCCTCATCTGGTTGCCGCCACACACGCTTGACACCATTTGAATCAAATAAGTTTATCTTGGTCTCATCAGACCACAGGACATGGTTCCAGTAATCCATGCCCTTAGTCTGCTTGTCCTCAGCAAACTGTTTGCGGGCTTTCTTGCGCATCATCTTTAAAAGGGGCTTCCTTCTGGGACGACAGCCACGCAGACCAATTTGATGCAGTGTGCGGCGTATGGTCTGAGCACTGATAGGCTGACTCGCCACCCCTTCAACCTCTGCAGCAATGCTGGCAGCACTCATACATCTATTTTCAAAAGACAACCTCTGGATATGACGCTGAGCATGTGCACTCAACTTCTTTGGTCGACTATGGCAAGGCCTGTTCTGTGTGGAACCTGTCCTGTTAAACCGCTGTATAGTCTTAGCCACCGTGCTGCAGCTCAGTTTCAGGGTGTTGGCAGTCTTCTTATAGCCTAGGCCATCTTTATGTAGAGCAACAATTCTTTTTTTCAGATCCTCAGAGAGTTCTTTGCCATGAGGTGCCATGTTGAACTTCCAGTGACTGGTATGAGAGAGTGTGAGAGCGATAACACCAAAATTTAACACACCTGCTCTCCAGTCACACCTGAGCCCTTGTAAGACTAACGAGTCACATGACACCGGGGAAGGAAAATGGCTAATTGGGCACAATTTGAACATTTTCACTAGGGTTGTACTGACTTTTGTTGCCAGTGGTTTAGACATTAATGGCTGTGTGTTGAGTTATTTTGAGAGGACAGCAAATTTACACTGTTATACAAGCTGCACACTGACTACTTTACATAGTATCAAAGTGCCATGTCTTCAGTGTTGTCCCATGAAAAGATATAATAAAATATTTACAAAAATGTGAGGGATGTAATCACTTTTGTGAGATACTGTAGGCCTAGAGACACTTTTGGTGAAAATTGCATCAAAGTCTGTCCATTAGTTTTGGAGTATTGTTGCTAACACACTGTGAAGGATAAGAGCCTTGGATGAGGTATGCATTCTCAGATCCTCACCAAAACGTAATGGATTTGTCTGTAGCCCAAGGGCCACCTCTGGTGAAAATTTCATCCAAATCCATCCAGTAGTTTTGGAGTATTGTTGTTGCTAAAACTCTGTGAGAAGATAAGAGCCTTGGCGGAGGTATGCATTTTGAGATCATCACCAAAATCTAATCACGTGTTCAGTGTGCCATTACACACCTTTCCTGAAAATTTGATTGAAGGTGCTATATAAATGCAATCCATTATTATTATTATTATTATTATTATTATTATTATTATTATTAACAGAGAGAGAAATGACAACAAAAACAATATGACTACATTTTATTACTACTACTACTACTACTACATAATAATAATAATAATAATAATAATAATAATAATAATAATAATAAGACTGTCAGTTGTATTGACCATACATTGGGGCTGGGCAATTCGACCTTAAATCAACATCATGGTTTATTGAATCTTTCATATCATTTTTTTTCCTGCTCTCTTCTCCCTAACAGTTTACTGACAAGGTTCATAATTATTAAGCAACACTACACAACAGTGTAGTAGTGTTTTTTTGCAGTTATCAACTACAAATTCACATCGTATCCATATTATCTACTGCAACAAACTTGTAAGAAATATGACCATGACAAAGGTACAAACACTCACCTGGCACACCGACAGATATGGACATGTTCCTCCAACCGTTTGCTTTCAAATTTTGATCATGATATCCTTTATTATTATTATTATTATTATTGGGTGAGTTGGACACAGCTATGCCCGTTTTGACACCTCGTCAGGTGTGTCCAACTCACCCACTCCACCCAGCTCCTCTGCCTCCTCAGCCCCTAATTCATCAAGAGCGGTCCCCCCCTCCTCCTCCTCCTCCTCCCCCCCTCCCCTTGTCATCAGTGAGCAGGACGTGCACAGACAGTTCTCCAGACTGAACCCGCGCAAGGCCCCCGGGCCGGACGGTGTGTCTCCCTCCACCCTGAGACACTGTGCGAAAGAGCTGGCTCCTGTCTTCACAGACATTTTTAACACCTCCCTTAAGCAATGTCACGTGCCGACCTGCCTCAAATCCTCCACCATTATCCCTGTCCCCAAGAAGCCACGGATTACTGGACTTAACGACTACAGACCTGTAGCGCTCACCTCTGTAGTCATGAAGTCCTTTGAGCGCCTGGTCCTGTCTCACCTCAAGTCCATCACCACACCCCTCCTAGACCCGCTGCAGTTTGCCTACCGTGCTAACAGGTCTGTGGATGACGCAGTCAACCTGGCCCTCCACTCCATCCTGCAGCACCTGGACTCCCCGGGAACCTACGCCAGGATTCTGTTTGTGGACTTCAGCTCCGCATTCAACACCATCCACCCCGATCTGCTCCAGGACAAGCTGTCCCTGCTCAATGTGCCTGACTCCCTCTGCAGGTGGATCACCGACTTCCTGACGGACCGGAGACAGCATGTGCGGCTGGGGAAGTCTGTCTCAGACTCTGTTAGCATCAGCATTGGATCACCCCAGGGCTGTGTACTTTCCCCCCATACTCTTCTCCCTTTATACCAACTCCTGCACCTCCTCCCACCAGTCTGTTAAGCTGATTAAGTTTGCGGACGACACCACCCTCATCGGGCTCATCTCCAACGGTGACGAGTCCGCCTACAGGGAAGAGGTGGCCCAGCTGGTGTCCTGGTGCAGCCACAACAACCTGCAACTGAATGCTCTGAAGACAGCGGAGATGATTGTGGACTTCAGGAAAGTCACATCCCCCCTGCCCCCCCTCACCATCACAGGCTCTCCCATCACCTTTGCAGATTCCTTCCGCTTCTTGGGCACCACCATCACCCGAGACCTCAAATGGGAGCCAACCATCAGCTCCCTCATCAAAAAGGCCCAGCAGAGGATGTTCTTTCTGCGGCAGCTGAGGAAGCTCAAGCTACCCACCAAGATGTTAGTGCAGTTCTACACGGCCATCATCGAGTCCATCCTCACCTCCTCCATAACTGTGTGGTACGCAGGAGCCACTGCCAGGGACAGACTAAGGCTGCAGCGCGTCGTGCGCACTGCTGAGAAGGTGATAGGCTGCAAGCTCCCATCTCTCCAGGACCTGTACATCTCCAGGACCCGGAGGCGTGCTGGCCGGATCATAGCCGATCCTTCACATCCTGGTCACGTGCTGTTTGCCCCCCTCCCCTCAGGTAGAAGGCTTCGGTCCATTCGGACTAAAACCTCCCGGCACATGAACAGCTTTTTCCCCTCTGCCATCAGACTGCTGAACACTAAGTGACTTTTGACTCTCGTGCACTATGTACAGCAGCTCAACCAGACTCATGTCATTCATCACTGTTTTTCTGTTGCATTATTGACTGCACTATGTGGTACTTCACATTATCTGCTACATGCTAATTTTTTAAAACTGCCTTGACTAGTACTACTCATTATTACTAGTATTATTATTATTATTAGTTATTATTACTTATTTTTCTACACTTATTGCACGTTTCTAGTCCTTTAGTTTTTTAGTTTATCCCTTTTTCTCATTATGTTTTTAATGTTGCAGCATGGCACCGAGACAAATTCCTAGTTTGTGTATCACATGAACAATGGCAATAAACCTGATTCTGATTCTGATTCTGATTCTTTAAGTGTCAAATCAAAGAGTATCGGGTTGTTTGATGCAGCAAAGTTCACCCTCCACCTCCTCCACCGCCACCTGCTGTTCTTGTCTTCCTGTACCGGTGTCCTATGTCCCGCCCTTCCTTAATTCTGATTGGCTGCTTAGAAAGGTCTGACATTGATGAGCGCAGCTGTGTAGTAGTCTGACAAGTTGAACTTTTATCAGCCCTAAGCACTGCGATAAAAAGCAGCCACCGCTCAAAGCATTTCAGCTAAATGCTGGACTAGATGGAGAATGTATAAAAAATAGTGGCCCACAGCAGAAAAAATGAGTTTGGTGGACACGCCCCTTAATACTTTTTCTGCAGTGTTTGGTTTCCAGGTTGCCGAGCTACGTGGCCCTATGGCGGAGCCACGCACATAACTGAGGGGACACGTCTTACATGAACAGTACATGAACAGTGCCATATTAATATATAATAATATTCAAAAACTTCCTGTATCCAGATCGTGATCTGAACCACCACCAAAATCTAATCATCTGTTCCCCGTGCCATTACACACCTTTCCTAAAAATTTCATCAAAATCTGTTAATAACTTTTTGAGCTATGTTGCTAACAGACAAATCAACTAACGGCACTAAAAACATTACCTCCATCCTCCCTTGGCGGAGGTAATGATAATATAAACCATGGTTGGTAAACTTGTTAGCTTGCTGTTGTACACATGATTGACAGCTAGGCTGTGTGATGTTGGGTTCCGGCACCTTATTGTGAAGTGCGGTGTAGTGACATGCACTTCCTGTCACGCCACTGCACCACCCTATAAATACAAGAGGGCATCCATATTACGGCCTCTTCAACTGGTGCCCTCTGCCTGGTGCCTACTGTGTTACCACTGTTCTGCATATATCAATAAAGCTGTGTTTGTCCAGACATTTTGCCTCATCCTTCACCTAAAGTGTTTTACCATAAATATCATGGATTAACTCATGGAGGCGTGCATTACACCACTTTGCCCCTTTCTCGAGCTCCCGGGCGAGCCGCCGGTGCCTTGTCCGATGTGGTTTGAGGCTTTTCAGATGTACATCACCGCACTGGACCCGGGTAAGCTCGAAAAGTTAAGAGCACGAGCACTACTTGTTCATAACTTGGGTATTGAGGGCCAGCGAGTCGCGTTTGCCCTGCGCACACTCAGAGCTTTGGACTCTTTTGAAGATGTTGTGGAGCTGCTAGCAAACCATTTTCATACCCGGGATAGCGTGACTGTCCTGAGGATTTGCTTTCAGCAGCAACATCAGCGAGTGGGTGAGCCTGTTAATCAGTTTGTCGCTGATTTAAAGCTAGCTAGCGAGTGTCACTTTGGGCCTTTGGAAGACGTGACCAGCTTGCGGAGCATACGTGTAGCGCCACACTGCGGGCTAGGCCACTTACTGCGTCCACTGATTTAACACTAGCCAGAGCTGTCAAGCTAGCTCTCCAGTTGGAGGCCGCAGACAAGCTAGCTTTGGAGCTAAACTGGCACCAGTCACAGTGGCCGCCAGAGCCTCCTGCCACGCCAAATGTTGAGGACCTGGATAGAGAGGATAGCTTGGATGATGACGTTACAGAAGCTAATGATGCCAGCCAAAGGTCTGCCCCGGGAAAACCCCTTTACAAGGGTTGTGGGTCTGCGACACACCACAATAAGGCTAAGGACTGCCCGGCTAGAGGGAAGTGGTGTAGCAGATGTGGATGCTTGAACCATTATGTTAGAGTGTGCCATGTATCTGAGCTGGAGAACCTTTGGAAGAAATCACTCCGCCTGCCCCCAACAACCATCCATACGGTGTCCCCCAGTACCAACGGGTACACATTTTGCACAGTGGAGTTGGACGGCATGGAGGTGTCACTGTTGCTGAACACAGGGGCAGAGGAGTCGTTGCTGAATTGGGCCACAGTGAGGAAGTTTTTCACCACTACAGGATTAGAGGTAACCCAGCGCCGCTATATGGTTATGGAGGTGGCAGGCTGTGCACGGTTAGGACTTTGGAGTTAACAGTTTGGTACAAGTCTGCGACGATGGTTACTTCACGTTCCACGTGACGGCCTGAGGCGATAACATCATGGGCTGTGACTTGTTCTACGGACTGGGTTTCGCCATTAAAAACGATACTGGAGAGGAATGGTCAGGTTGTGGCCAGTGGAACCCTCCGGTTCCGGTGGTCAATGAGGACATTGTGTGGGACGAAGAGCTAACAGACACCATGGCGGTCAAGCAGGACCAGCATCACTCAGGTTCGGCACAGGAGGGTCTCAGTGCCAGAGCTCCGGAAATGGCAGAGGGGGTACCGAGCTTGACAGCAAGGCACCTGCACTGGCGAGTGACACCAGTGTGCTAGCCCCAGATGCCTCCGGAGCTTGGCCCTAGGGGGTTGGAGGGTCTGCAGCTACGATGGTGAATGCTACAGCTGCTTCAGAAGAGGTCGGGGCCAGACCGACGAGCACGGTGGAACCTCGTGCTCAGCAGCACCCTTTCAGGCTGAGCTGAGCTCCACTGAAGGTTATGGACTTGGTTCGGGTTGGGGGTGAAGAACGTCCACGGCGAAGATGGGCCAGATGACAGCCAGCTAAACATCACAAGTGTCTGCACATAGTGGCTAAGCTGGGTGCAGCATACTTCAAGCTGTCCGATGGCTCGGCGAGGCACGCCAATCAGCTTCGGCGTGTCCTGGAAAAGGCTTCAGGTGATGGGGCTGGATGAGAGCGAGTGTCGGTGGTGAGGAAGAGAGGCGCTTTCGTCAGGAAGATCAGCCATCGTCCCGAGGGCCTGCTGCTTCCAGGCATGTGCTTGCTGAGGGGCTGCCCTGGGCTCCCCCATGCCGGTTCTACTCCTCCTGCCCAAGGAACAGTGCTGTAAATATGTATGTTATCAGTTCTAGTGTTCTAATGTATGTATGTTGTAAAATGGAATTATTTTGTGTATTTTGTTTAGTTTAGGAGCACGGCATGTAATTTTAGTTTATGTATGGACTCTTTTCTTTAGTTTATCGGGTGGCAGAATAATCCACCCCCCCCCCCCCCCCCCCCGTGCGGGCTGTTTGGTAGTCCACCCGTCAGCCCTATTTTAGGTTATGTTGTGTGAATGTGTTGTCAGGTCAGGCATTGGTTTGCTTGCTACCGGATAACCATGAAAACCGGTACTACCTGTCTCATGGGTCAGGCCGTTGGCGACTCAACCAGCAACCCCGCCCTTCCGAGGGTGTGGAGGGTGAAACTGGGCATCCTGGCAGAACTAAAAACAATATCTGTCACAGATCTGTGGTGGACCACTCCCAGTTACATGGGGTGAGACTGGACATCCTGGCAGATAATCACATTTGTTGCAAGGTCTGTGGTGGACTTTTGCCAGTCGGTGCATCGTGACATGCACTACACAAAGAGCAGGGATAAACAAACCTATCATCTGGTCAGTCACTGCAACAGATACTGGAGTCAGTTTGTCTTAGCCTGTCTTTGCCACTGATAATACCTCTATCTGCCAAGAATGTGCTGCTAGTCCAGCAAAAGCTAGCGGTAATCAAATACTTTGCAAGCAGTTTCATGAAATGGTCAGTCAGAAAGCAACTCATACTGGCTCGGACGTCACCCGGGTTAAAAAGGTCAGGAGTTCCTGGCAACGGAAGGCGAAGGACAGAGCTGCATGGAGGAATCTGATCAGACCTAAATGAAACAGTCATTGTCGCCCCCGACAGACTGCTATGATGATGATGATGATGATGATGATGTGTGAATGTGTTAAGCCATTTTTAGTACATTGGTTTTCGTTATGTTAGTGCGTGATTCTGATCCTAAATTGGGGAGGGTCTTAACTGTGTGTGTGGTTTTGGACTTTTCTAAGGGGGGGGGGGGGTGTGATGTTGGGTCCCAGCACCTTATTGTCAAGTGCGGTGTAGTGACGTGCACTTCCTGTCACGTCACTGCACCGCCCTATAAATACCAGAGGGCATCCATACTGTGGCCTCTTTGACCGGTGCCCTCTGCCTGGTGCCTACTATGTTACCACTGTTCTGTCCATCCATCCATCCATCTTCTACCGCTTTTCCGGAGGTCCGGGTAGCGGAGGCAGCAGTTCAAGCAGAGAAGCCCAGACTTCCCTCTCCCCAGCCACCTGCTCCAGCTCTTCAGAGGGGATACCAAGGCGTTCCCAGACCAGCTGGGAGACATAGTCTCTCCACCGAGTCCTGGGTCTGCCCCGGGGTCTCCTCCCAGTGGGACGTGCCTGAAACACTTCAAGTGGGAGGCATCCAGGAGGCATCCTAATCAGATGCCCATACCACCTCAACTGACTCCTTTCAATGTGGAGGAGCAGCGGTTCTACTCTGAGCCTCTCCCGGGTGACTGAGCTCCTCACCCTATCTCTGAGGGTGAGTCCAGCAATCCTACGGAGAAAGCTCATTTCAGCCGCTTGTATCCGCGATCTCATTCTTTCGGTCATTATCCAAAGCTCGTGACCATAGGTGAGAGTAGGAACGTAAATTGACTGGTAAATCTACAGCTTTGCCTTAGAACTAAGCTCCCTCTTCACCACAACAGACCGGTACAACGTCCGCATCACTGCAGATGCTGCTCCAATCCGTCTGTCAATCTCTCGCTCCATTCTCCCCTCACTCGTGAACAAGACCCCAAGATACTTAAACTCCTCCACTTGGGGCAGGAGCCTGTCCCCAACCCGGAGAGGACAATCCACCTTTTTCCGGCTGAGGACCATGGACTCGGACTTGGAGGTGCTGATTCTCATCCCAGCCGCTTCACACTCAGCGGCAAACCGTCCCATCAAGAGCTGTAGGTCATTGCTGGATGAAGCCAACAGGACAACATCATCTGCAAACAACAGAGATGAGATCCTGTGGTCACCAAGCATGACACCCTCCATTCCCTGGCTGCGCCTAGAAATCCTGTCTATAAAAATTATGAACAGGATCGGTGACAAAGGGCAGCCCTGGCCGAGTCCAACTCTCACTGGGAATGACTCCGACCAAGTGTTGGCAATACGAACCAAACTCTCACAACGGTCGTACAGAGACCGAATAGCTCGTAACAACAAGCCCGATACCCCATACTCCCGAAGCACCCCCCACAAAAATCCACGAGGGACGTGGTCAAATGCCTTCTCCAAGTCCACAAAACACATGTAAACTGGTTGGGCAAACTCCCACAAACCCTCGAGAATTTTCGAGAGGGTAAAGAGGTGGTCCGATGTGCCACGGCCAGGACGAAAACCACATTGCTCCTCCTGAATCCGAGGTTCGACCAACGGCCGGACTCTCCTCTCCAGTACCTTGGCATAGACCTTCCCAGCGAGGCTGAGGTGTGTGATCCCTCTAAAGTTGGAGCACACCCTCTGGTCCCCTTTTTTAAAGAGAGGAACCACCACCTCGGTTTGCCATGCCAAAGGCACTGCCCCTGGCCTCCACGCAATGTTGCAGAGGCGTGTCAACCATGACAACCCAACAACATCTAGGGCCTTGAGGTACTCAGGGCGAATCTCGTCCACCCCCGGGGCCCGGCCACCAAGGAGATTTTTAACCACCTTGGCGACCTCAGCCCCTGTGATAGGCGAGTCATCCCCCTCGTCCCCAAACCCTGCTTCCACTGTGGAAGGCGTATCAGTGGGATTGAGGAGATCCTCGAAGTATTCCTTCCACCGCCCGACGATGTCCCCAGTCGAAGTCAACAGTGTCCCATCCACACCATACACAGTGTGGACGGGGAGCTGCTTTCCCCTCCTGAGCCGCCGGACAGTTTGCCAGAATCTCTTTGAGGCCGACCGAAAGTCTTGTTCCATGGCCTCACTGAACTCCTCCCATACCCGGGTTTTTGCTTCAGCAACCACCCGAACTGCACTCCGCTTGGCCTGCCGGTACACCTCAGCTGCTTCGGGAGTCCCACAAGCCAACCAAGCTTGATAGGACTCCTTCTTCAGCTTAATGGCCCCCCTCACCACTGGTGTCCACCACTTGGTTCGGGGGTTGCCACCACAAGATGCACCGACCACCTTGCGGCCGCAGCTCTGGGCTGCCGCTTCAACAACAGAGGTGGAGAACATGGCCCATTCAGACTCCATGTCTCCAGACTCCCTCGGAATGTGGTTGAAGTTCTTCCGGAGGTGGGAGTTGAAGACCTCCCGGACAGGGGCCTCAGCCAGACGCTCCCAGCACACCCTCACTATACGTTTGGGTCTACCAGGTCTGAATGGCTTCCTCCCCTGCCATCGGATCCAACTCACCACCAGGTAGTGATCAGTTGACAGCTCTGCACCTCTCTTTACTCGGGTGTCCAAGACATACGGTCGCAGGTCTGATGATACAATAACAAAATCGATCATCGACCTGCGACCTAGGGTGTCCTGGTGCCAGGTGCACATATGGACACCCTTATGCTTGAACATGGTGTTCGTTATGGACAGACTGTGGTTAGCACAGAAGTCCAATAACTGAACACCACTCGGGTTCAGATCGGGCAGGCCGTTCCTCCCAATCACCCCCCTCCAGGTTTCACTGTCGTTGCCCACGTGCGCATTGAAGTCCCCCAGTAGGACAATGGAGTCTCCAAGAGGAGCACCCTCCAGCACCCCAGTCACACACTCCAAAAAGGGTGTGTACTCTGAAACATCATTTGGTGCATAGGCACAAATGATGGTCAGGACCCGTTTCCCAACCCGAAGGCGCAGGGAAGCAACCCTTTCGTCCACCGGGGAAAACTCCAATATAGAGGCAGCAAGGTGGGGCGATACAAGAATACCCACCCCTGCTCGTCGCCTCTCACCCGGGGCAACTCCAGAAAAGGCCAAGCTCCAGCCCCTCTCCAGGAGACTGGTTCCGGAACCGGAACTGTGTGTTGAAGTGAGGCCGACTATATCTAGCCGGTATCTCTCAACCTCGTACACCAGCTCAGGCTCCTTCCCCACCAGAGAGGTGACATTCCACGTACCAAAAGCCAGTTTAGAAAGCTTGGGATCAGTCCGCCAAGGTCTCCGCCTTTGACCGCCACCTGATCCACATAGCACCGGACCCCCATGATCCCTCCTGCAGGTGGTGAGCCCACTGGAGGGCGGACCCATGTAACTCCTTCGTGCTGAGCCCGGCCGGGTCCCATGGGTGGAAACCCGGCCACCAGACGCTAGCCTTCGAGCCCCTCCCCCAGGCCTGGCTCCAGAGTGGGGCCCCGGTAACCCCATACCGGGCGGGGTACACTGAATCCTTGATATACAATTCATGAGGTTCTGTTGGATCGTTCTTAGTCTGGCCCTTCACCCAGGACCAGTTTGTCTTGGGAGACCCTATCAGAGGCAAATTGCCCCGGACAACATAGCTCCTGGGATCACTGGGGCACGCAAACCCCCCCACCACGATAAGGTGACGATCCATGAGGGGTGGATGTATACACTGTTCTGTATACATCAATAAAGCTGTGTTTGTCCAGTCATCTTGCCTCATCCTTCACCCAAGGTATCTTACCATACATAAAAGGCTGGCCAATAATAGAGCAGCAGGCAGGTATCAAAGATGCTGTGGGCTGGGTTTACTGTGTAAGTGACATCCTGTGGAAAAATCCAGAACAGTCAATTTTTCCTTTTTGGAGTGGAAAAACAATAAAGGCTGTGAGCCTTTTAAGAGAATTGAGCACTTTGCCAATTCTTTGATGATCAGGTGAACCTGTCAGTAGACTAAAACCTATGAAAACACAATTTTTCAGTCAATAACCCATTTAAAAAACTTTATTCACACCTACAAGCACAAAGGAAGAGTAGCACTTACAATCAAGATAAAGTTATCAACCAAATGATGAGGGCCTTTTTTCCCCTAATGTGAAGCGTCTTTGAGTGCCCTAGAAAGCGCTATCCACCTTATTCCTGGGAGTGCCGCTGTAAGAACGATTATGGGTGGAGCTTCTGGTTTCGGCTGCAGTAATGTTAAATCAGTCAGTAAGAATGGAGTAGCAGAGGCATTTAAAATAGTGTTTTTAAAAGTTTTTCAAATTCATTTTAATATATCGTCCACACACGTGTTTTGCACTCATGTGGCAGCTAATTTCAGCTCTTCTAGTTTTTGTATTTTTTGAATGTTTTGGCGTAGTTCTGGTACTTCTTGCTGGTGTTCGCGGTTGTGCCATAGACTGTATAAATGGAGGCTTCTCACCACACAGTGACAGACGACAGCCAAGCACGGTGTTGTGGCGTACGTCTGCTCGAAGGTAAATTTGATTATGCCCAACATATTTTAACAAAATGCAGCCGACTTTATTGCGGTGGAGATGTGCTGGCAAAATGAGTCGGAATGTGCACCGCGTCATTACGAGCTACAGGCACGAGAAGTTATAAATCGTGACTCTTTCTTTGTTTGCTAGCGGCAAGTCCCAGGAAAACCCACATGAGTGCCTGGAATCATTAGAAAGCTTAGAAATCGTACTTTCTAAAAATACATATGTTTTTATGAAAGATGTAAACTATTGTGTAGCGAGTGTGGTGAGTGTGTGTGTCCCATGGGGCTTGCCGTACCTGCCCCTGGCGTGACGTCAGGCGGGCACGGCTATTGCATGGCATAAGAGTGACTCTGACCATTATTACATACTGTACATAACAGTAACTCCCGACCGATCGAGCGTGATCTTTCAACCTAGCCAAAATATAAACAAATTGTCTTTTTCTGGGTCCATTTTTGCACACTTCCTACTAATTAAATATCATTTTGAAGGTCTTTCAATACAAGATATGGAAATAACATTACATCAGTTTTGAAAATGTCCTCAAAGTGACTCATTTTGCCAGCACGGGTCATTTGTTTACAGCGTTAGCATCTTAGCAGCGGCGCTAACTAACAGAGCTACTGTCTGCGAGGCCACTTTATAAAGTCATCTTCCCATCCCTCGATAGTCGTGGGAAGGGTTATGATTATGTTACTGTTCTTGAGGTGCAAGAGACCGTGTTCCCGCACTTCTAATGCTGAAGTCACTGTTTTTTTAACAAGGAAAAGTGTCCCACTTCAGTGACAACCACACTGTTTTAAACTTGGACCGGAAGTTGCTGCCATAATTCACACAAGGCATCATGGGACCTAGGAATAAGGTGGATACAAATAAAATGTATTATTATTATTATTATTATTATTGTCTGATCTTTAGCCCCACCTTTGAGCCGGAGGGAAAATTGTTAACACCTGTATGAATTAGGCATACATTTAGAATTTTGATGCATGAGTCCATCCAGCTTATTGATTTTCACCCATTAATATTGATTTGGACTGTCAGCGGGATGATGTTGGGGCACCTCTCCCTCCTCCTGCTCCTCTTCTTCTACACTACATGTTGTACAAACATATAAAACATAAAATTAAACAGAGTGAAGAAGACCTCTCTGCCTGTTTGGGGGATGCTGTTCGTTGCCATGGGAACAGCAGCTTCCTCCCAGGATGCAGCAGTGTCTCCTCATCCCCCTCCCTCTCTGAGCGGCATCAGGGTGGAGCAGCAGACGGACGGAGCAGCAGCAGGAGCAGCCTGGAGGTAAGACACCGACTCCTCCAGTCCTCCTCTCCTCCTCCTCCTCCTTGTCTGATCCTCTTCTGCCGGAGCCTCGGATGAGGGAGTGGCCGGTTTGTTTTTTTCTCTCCTTTTTTCCCTCCACTGTGAGTGTCCCCGCCCTGCTCTCCTCTTGTCGGCAGCCTGCTATCCTGCGGCAGGTGGTGGAGGAAGAGGAGGAGGAGGAGGAGGTGCAGAGGGGAGGAGGTGCGGGCAGGTGAAGCGTGGAGGATACAGCAAATGTGAATAAAAAAAAAATCGACATGTTGTGTGTGCTGCTGCATCATCATGGAGGATTTATTCAGTGTGTGTGTGTGTGTGTGTGTGTGAGCATGCTCACTGACTCCCTTGACTCCTGTGCCTCACCTCCACTTTAACCCCTCTCCTCCTCCTCTTCCTCCTGTGTAGGAGTAATGATGGATGGAGACTCCGCCCCACTCAGAGAAGGCCCCGCCCACGAAGCGCAGAAAATGATGGGAGGTTAGTGTTGAATAAAAATCAATGACCAGGTGCTAATGAAGGTGGCAGAGCTTCAGGTGTTTCTGAGCGAGTGGTCAGAGAGCAGCGGCTGACAGATGCCATTCAGAAGTGTTTATGTCCAAAATAACTAACTAACTAACTAACTAACCTGCACTTATATAGCGCTTTTCTAGTCACAAAGACCACTCAAAGCGCTTTCATTAATACTAACCCTCTATTCTAAGGGCCTATAGGAAACAGATATCTAGGGACAATTTAGAACAACCAATTAACCTAACATGCATGTTTTTGGCATGTGGGAGGAAACCGGAGAAATCCCGGAGTAAACCCACGCAACACGGGGAGAACATGCAAACTCCACACAGATCACTGTTGGTCGGGGGCTGGGATCGAACCCACGATCCCACGATCCCCACAATCCCCCGGCCAAGGGTAAACTGTGCTGCCGCAGTGCTAACCACTGCGCCACCGTGCAGCCAATAACTAAATAACTGATCATTAATTCTGATCGTATTCACTATGCACTGGCCACTTTAATAGGTACATCATGCTGTTACTGGATTTGACCCCTATTACCTTCAGAATCGCCTCAGTACTTCATGGCGTAGATTCAGCGAGGCGATGCTGCCCAGCCAGCATGTCCACTATAGGTTAAACCTCGGCTATCCCATGTGGGCTTGTCTGTGGGTTCCATGTTGGCCCCATCTGTGTCTGCCTACATGGACTTTACCTGTGGCGCCAGTGTTAAGGGATAAGGACCTGTACTTATACAGTGCTTTATTTCATCACAACCACTCAAAACGCTCAACTAGTAGCTACACCAACCCTCTGTTCTAAGGGCCTATCACAGACGGATACCTAGGAACAATTTAGAATCACCATTTAACCAAACATGCATGCCTTTGGATTGTGGGAGGAAACTGGAGCCCCCAGAGTAAACCCACACAGCACAGGGAGAACATGCAAACTCCACACAGAAAGGTTCCCACCACTGCCATCCTGGGGATTCAAACCTGGAACCTTCTAGCTGTGAGGCAACAGTGCTAGCCACTGTATAACCACGCATTTTTTAAAAAAAAATTTTTTTCCGGTTCCGCCGGACCGGTGGCGCCACACGAGTAGGCTGCCCGTTGCAACAGCCTTTTTTTTAATCTTCCTTCTTCTTTCTACACCTTTCACTCTGTATATATATCACGGACGCACGGATCGCCCCGGGGGTCTCCCGGGTCGGCGGACGGAGCCACGGTTTGCAGCGGGAGACGCTACAGCGGGGAGGAGCTAGTGCTAGCTAGCACTTGGCCGCCGCCCGGTGCTAATGGGAAACTCGACATACCGGGAGCTGTAGCGAAAACGACGCGGGTGCCGGGCTGGAGTTTAGGCGGCGTGCAAGAAATATAAGACAGAATAATAAAGAGCGATGGCAAGAACCAAGCAGACCGCCCGTAAAATCTACTGGAGGAAGAAGCCCCCCAGGAGACAGCTAGCCACCAGGGCTGCTCGGAGAGGCGCTCCGGCTACCGGCAGAGTGAAGAGGCCTCGCCGTCACAGGCCCGTGGCTCTGAGAGAGATCCGTCGCTACCAGAAATCCACGGAGCTGCTCATCCGTAAGCTGCCCGTCCAGCGCCTGGTGAGGGAGATCGCTCAGGACTTCAAGACCGTCCTGCGTTTCCTGAGCTTCGCCGTCATGGCTCTGCAGGAGACCAGCGAGGCCCACCTGGTGGTCTCTTCTTCGCTAAGGGGGTCACCATCATGCCCAAAGACTTCCAGCTGGCCCGCCGCATCCGCGGAGAGAGAGCTTAGACTTTCTGCTGCACATTCACCAACCAACCATAATGCTCTGCACTGTGTGTATATATATATATACATTTATAGTAATATGGACATATGTTTACTAGATGTTGTTTTTTCTTGCCTTCTGATTGTTGCTCTGAGTGTTGCTATCCCTGTGCTGTTGCAATCCTGGAATTTCCCCATTGTGGGACTAATAAAGGCTTATCTTATCTTATCTTATTAAACCCAGGTGGGGCAAAGATGGGGTTAAAGTGGGAAAGCAGATAATCTGCTTACTTGTGCCACAGGTAAAGTCCATGTGGGCAGACACAGATGGGGCCCAACATGGAACCTGCAGCCTAATCCAAATGGGACACATAAGACAGCTGTGATTTAACCTGTGGTGCGGGGCACATGGATATGCTGGCTGCTTGGTTCATAGTGATATGCAAGCATCACTCAGTTGTTGCAGATTTGTTCACTGCACATCCTGCTTTATGCACGCTGGTGTTGTCATCAAGACCCCATGCAGATCTGTCTGAGACCAGAGTTTACCAAGACCAAGACTTTGAGGGGTGGAGACCGAGTCCAGATTGTGCATGTGTACATTTTGGTCTTGTCTTGGCCTCAGTCCAGTCCTGATGTGGTCTTGCCTATAACACCAATGCCTGCATCCAATCTTTCATGTTGCAGCAGTGATTGAGACTCTGACTAGGCCACATTTTTCCAGTCTTGTATTGTCCAGTTTTGGTGAGCCTACATGAACTGTAGCTTCAGTTTCCTGTCCTCAGCTGACAGGAGTTCCTCCAGTTGAGGTCTTCTGCTGCTGTAGTCCATCTGCTTCAAGGGTCAGAGTGCTGTATTTTCAGAGATGCTCTTCTATATACCTTAGTTGTAATGAGCGGTTATTTGAGTTACTGTTGCCTTTCTGTCAACTCAAACCAGTCTGGGCATTCTCCACTGACTGCTTGCATCAACAAGAGATTTGGGCCCAAAGAACTGTTCCTCACTGGATATTTTCTCTTTTTCAGACAGGTTTCTATGAACCGTAGAGATGGCTGTGCTTCAAAATTCCAGTAGATCAGCAGTTTCTGAAATACTCAACAATGCCACGTTCAAAATCATTTATATTTCCCCCCCCCACTCTTATTCTTGTTTTGAACTTCAGCAGAGCATCTTGACCATGTCTACATGCCTAAACGCACTGAGTTGATAACATGTATATTTGGCAGCACAGTGGTTATCACTGTTGCCTAATAGCTAGAAGGTTCCAGGTTCAAATCCTCGGGCTGGCAGGGGTAGGAACCTTTCTGTGTGGAGTTTGCATGTTCTCCCTGTGCTGTGTGGGTTTACTCTGGTTTCCTTCCACAATCCAAAAACATGCATGTTTGATTAACTAACTGTCATTCTAAATTGTCCCTAGGTGTTGGTCTCCTATATGCCCTTAGAATAGAAGGTTAGTACTAGTGAAGTGCTTTGAGGCTAGAAAAAAGCGCTGTATAAGTACAGGTCCTTGTCCCGTATTTGCATTAACATACACTTGAACAGGTGTATCTACTAATGTGGCTGGTGAATACTCCTTACATCTATTAGAGGCTTAAACAGAAAGCTAAACCTTCCACCTGTCCATTAAACTTCTCTAAAGAAAACCGATCACAATGCATAGTATGTGTGTAACATTAACAAGTTATCTTTATTTCCTGCAGAGAAAACATCTGTGAAGGAACCTGGTGATGAATCCATGAAGGTAAATCCACACATTGAGCTTTCTGTATTGTTGGGATGAAAGTTTTTTACAATGAGTTTATTCTCATGTCCTAGAAGTTTGAAATGTTTTTGATCACTTCACACAATAACAGAGAAAGAATGAGCCACTCCCATTAAGTGCAGCAAAGGTATTCCATTGATTTTATTACATACATTTCTGTATTCTTGGTTTACTACGCTTCAGCAGCAGTCAGATTATGGGAGGAAAACTGTTTTTTTTTACCAAGCTAAAATGAGAATAGCACAAATAAATCACATGGAACACATGCATACTTTTCATATCATTCATCTTATTCTTGCAGTCATGTATTACTTTATTTAGTAGTGACTAATCAGCTCTCTGAAAATGCTAGTACTTTTAACAGAGTGTTAGTGAGTGGACAGATCTGACTCAGTGCTGTACGCAAGTTCAGATCTCCATCGACCAGGAGGTTCCTTCAGCTGACCATTCATTAGTACCTTAACCTTCCTTGAGACCCAGCTCCTGATCAGGTGTTCCAGTCCTCACCCATCTCTCCTGCTCTTTTGTTTCAGACCTCCAGGACATCAGGTGGTGTCAGAGCTGCTAAGATGATCTCAGCCAAGAGTACAGGTGCATTACATGTGTTAGGTGGTACATGTCCACTGCGGCATTTTGTCTCATAAAAAAAGATGGCACCAGGCATGCCCGGGGAGTATCCAGGCAGAGTCACAACAAATGATGAACATTCCTGTATATTGTGTCTTTGGAAGGATCATTCAGCAGTTGTTCTCCATGGTGTGGTTCTTAGCTTATTATTTCTGTTTGGATGTAAAGAGGCCTCATATATGATTAAAAATCGTGACCGATTTCTCCTCCATCAATGCTGCTGAGCTTGTGGGTCCATAAACTTTCTACTATATCTTCATAAATAAACAGCAAAATTGGATCCTGAAAACATTTAAAGCATGAACAAACTATTGACCTTGATGCTGAATATATTTTATATATACTTTAGAAAAGTAACATCTGGGCAGCTCAGTGGTGGAGTGGCTAAGCACTGTCAGGAGATCTGAGCACTCTTAGATTGATTTCATCAGGCTAGAATGAGCTATTCCATCATTGACAGTTTGGTTCAAATTTCTAATAGCTTAATATGTAGTCTTCTACACTGCATATACAGTATAGTAAGAAGAGGGTAGGATATGACTTGTTTGGAACACACCCTGACTTTGTTGAGTTCATGTTTAAACCAGACTCTCCCATCTTGTTTTTTTTTTTGTCAGAGTCAGTCGACAGCGTCAACAGTCCAGGTAGCCGTTCTCCTGCCAGCCGCTCGTCCACTCCCAACAGAGATGTGAAGAAGGTAAAAACACCTTTGAAACTGAGCCCATCATAGTGACTACTCTTACTCTGCTGACTACTTTTGAGTAGCAGTTGAGAGTTTCCTTCACTTTCTGTCTGGGACCATCGTACTGCTGGAAGGTCCACCCTGTTTCCGCCTCATCATTCTGGTGGATAGAAGCATATTATTTTCAAGAATACACAGCTCCATTCATTGTTCCTTTCACTATGTAAAGTCTGCCAGTGTCATGAGATGAGAAACAGGCCCCCACCATGATGCTTCTATCTTCAAACTTCACTGTTGGGGTAGTGATTTTACCAGTCTTAAACAGCATCTATTCTCAACATATCCTCATTTATTGTTGTTGTAGTAGTTATATGCCCATCTCTAAAGATAGGACGTGTTATGGTATGCTGATGTCAGTCTGTCTGGCGAACTCCTCCCACAGATTTCAAGCTAAGGCTTTTTTTTATTTCACAGTGTTTGTACATGTATTGAAGATGTGCACACTAAAAGGATTATGGACCATTTTTGTGAAAATTACAGGTTTTAGAACTTGTCATTTTTTAAAATTCAATTTCAATACTAGAAAAGCACTCAAGAGAGCACATACTATCTCCACTAAGTCTCCTTCCCTCCCTTTCTTTGACTATCCATCTGTCCATACCTCCCTGTCACCATCCCTCCATACATTGCAAGATAGGGCCCTGGTGGAGGTATGTGCTCATGGATCACCTCCAAAAATCTGATGAGTTCCTCTGTAGCCCAAGGACCACCTCTGGTGAAAATTTCGTCAAGATCCATCTAGGACCTTGGTGGAGGTTGTTGTTTGTTGGTGTGCTAGCTATACACCATTGATAATGGTTATGGGCGGGCATATAATGTACCGTATGTGGTGCTCTTGTTGGTTCTGTGGTTGACCTGGTTTTCCTGGTGTGGTCCCCAAGGTGGCAGTAGTGCGGACACCCCCCCGGTCTCCAGGCTCAGCTCGTGGACGGACACCCCCCCTCCCCTCCCACCCTATGCCTGACCTCAGCAATGTGAAGTCCAAAATTGGATCCACAGAGAACCTCAAACACATACCTGGAGGGGGAAAGGTAAAGTATCCTGTGCTGGTGAAGACCCTGGTGCAAGTGATGCGAGCTCTTCGGTGCATCCTGATCTTTGGGCTGGTTTGTCTGCAGGTTCAGATCGTCCACAAGAAACTGGATCTCAGTAACGTGGCGTCCAAGTGTGGATCCAAAGACAACATTCGCCACAAACCAGGTAATGCTGATAAGCTCACACCTGTCAGGAGACAGCTGAGCTGTACTCATAATGAATGTTCCAGCTGGAAACAGTTTCATAAGCACAGGGAACACATAGTATATTTGGGCTTCGATCATCTTGCCTGCCCTGTGCTCCTTAGGTGGAGGGAAGGTGGAGATCAAGTCAGAAAAGGTGGAATTTAAAGCCGTTCAGTCCAAAGTGGGTTCCCTGGATAACATCACTCATGTTCCAGGAGGTGGGAGGAAGAAGGTACAACGATGGCTTCTGCTAAGATTTAATTAATTCCTTGGTTGTACATTTCATGAATATGAAAGGCTCAATCCCCTTTCCCTCACTTGTCCCTACTCAGATCGAGAGTCACAAACTGAGCTTCAAAGAGACGGCCAAAGCCCGCACTGACCACGGTGCTGACATTGTTGAACAGGCTGAATCCTCCCCTCAACGCCTTAGCAATGCTTCCTCACACGGAAGCATTAACGCTGCGGATGCCCCGCCCCTTGACACCCTAGCTGACCAGGTGAGAGGTGTGAAACGAGTGCTCACAAAATCTAAGACGGCACACATCTAACATGTCTTTCCTCTTCCTCTCAGGTGTCTGCTTCCCTTGCCAAACAAGGCCTGTAATTGGCAATTCCTGTGCCTAGAGACCCCACCCCCCCTACTCTTAACAAGGAAACGGCGTGATAAAAGACAAAACTTCATTCTACCTTTTTTCATATAATGCAAGGATTGGAGCGATTTAATGGCTTGAAACTAACAGCTAAGTTTTGGTTCAGTCTATCACAGATCAGTTATTCACTCAGGTGTATACAAACTTCCTTCCCGTTCTCATTTCTCCAGAGTCACGTAAACGTCTGTGTCCAAAATCTTTCCCTGCTTACAATATAGTCTACTATATAAGGTGTTCACCATTTCTAGGGGTGTTTGAATATCTAGTGATCATAAATTAACCTCTTTATAGTGCACTAATATCCTTCCAGGGCACCTAGTGTCCAACCAGTGGTCACTAAATAGCCAGTGTATCCCATCATGCAATGCCCCAAAAACAGATGAGTAACAGGAGAGCTTTACACTGCAACATTTTTATTATTTATTAGCAATAGTAAAATCTATTAAATATACACCAATCAGGCATAACATTATGCCCTCCTGCCTAATATTGTGTTGGTCCCCCTTTAACAGCCCTGACCTGTCGAGGCATGGACTCCACCAGACCCCTGAAGCTGTGGTATCTGGCACCAAGATGTTAGCAGGGGTGTACTATACACCCTTTCATGGAGAGTTACAGGAGGATATGCGCCATGCCACAAAGCAAAACAAAAAAAAGGTTCAGGAATGGTTTGAGGAGGACAACAATAAGTTTGAGGTGTTGACTTGGTGTCCAAATTCCCCAGATTTCAATCCAATCAGGCATCGATGGGATGTGTTTTACAAACAAATCTACAGAGGCCCCACCGTACCACCTACAGGCAGGACTTAAAGGATCTGCTGCTAACATCTTGGTGCCACCATACCACAGCACACCTTCATGGGTCTAGTGGAGTCCATGCCTCGACGGGTCAGAGCTGTTTTGGCAGCAAAAGGGGGAGCAGCACAATATTACTGAAAATGCAAGTCGGTATTTAGTTTTTATCATTATTAATGCATTACATTTTACTGTCTCATCATGGTGATATAATTAAAGGTGCAGAGAAAGTAAGTCAAATATTGACTGAAATGGCAACTTTCCTAGTGTTAAATTAAGTTCATTATACAGCTCCTACATTTGAATCCTGTATATAGGGCTGTCTACACTTACTTCACCGATCGTGTGACTTTAGCTTTAGCGGCAGAGCAAGGTATAAGCTAGCCCTGTACTCAATGTACTTCAATGGAAATGTTAACTGCATTTAAACGAGGAATATGCCAAAATGGTGTGCAATTGGCTCATGTAGCCATCACCATCTTATGACAGAAGATAATAGCAAGCAGAAATATAAGTTTTTTAGATTCCCATTGGCCAGCGGAGACTGCCGAAGGAGGATAGCGTGGGATAATGCCTACCAAAAGGTAATGCCTTTTCATAATAGGATGCAGAGGGTTGATGTGACCCACGTCTCCATCTATTCTGACCACATTATAAACAGTTTACCACTGTTTACTACTATTTACCAAAACTATACACTCTTATTTAGCATTAAAAGTCATTTGCCTATGCGTAAAGTTAATGCAAACATGCGAAAAACACCCAAAGTTGTATCCGAGGGAGTTGAAAGCTATAAGTGTCAGCTCGGTAGGAATATTCATTCCAATTTGAGCCACTAATCAGCCTCAGAGTAAATGTATCAACACTGCAATTAGACTAGTTTAAAAATGAGACTGACACTCACCTGCAGAAAATTGACCAAAGCTCTGTAGAGCTGAAACGAAGTGTCAGGATTAACGACGGTAGAAGTGTAAACAGACTGCAGTCTCCCATCTTTGTGGAGACAAGTAATATTTTCCCAGCTGTGAGTTCCAGTAGATAAATTTTGCAAACCTAATGACTTTTTCCACAGCAGTTACACTTTATTGTTACGCCAATGCGCAGTGAAGCTGGAGTATGTATCCGGTAGTTACAAATATCAATAAATGTTGTTTCTGGCCACTCTGTTGGATCATTCTTCCACATACTGGCTGGTAGATGGAAGGGACACTTTTCGAGGTCACAGATGTATAGTTTTGGATCATATCTGGACCGATCTTGCTGTGAAAGCTCATTATAATATTGATATGCCATATTGTTTCAATGGTAAACTGCCGGTTTTTATTACCTCCGCACGTTTTGGTGGGCGCGCTCCTACCCCAAGTACCCGGATGTGTAGACAACCCTATGGGAGGGAGGGAGGGAGGGAGTGGTTTTGGACACAGACAGGATGCATTTACTGCAAGCCTAGCTTAGCGTGTGCATTGAGGGGTGGGGGGGGGACTATTAGCCTAGTTTAAAATAAACTCTTGAAGCAAGGGGAATGGCTAGCTTAGCTTAACATTTAAACATACCAGAAACTGACAGCCTAGACTTTTAAACCACAAGTAGAAAAAACTACTCAACAGACTGAATTGTTTCATAAAAACCTGAAGTTTAAGAGTTTTCTTGGTGCTTGATGTTAACTCACAGCTAGCATGTTAGTTTGATTCATAAAATCCCTCCAATCACAGAAGTCTCTCTCCCATGTCACCTCTCGTCTACTCACCATTTGTTCTGTGTTTTGAAAGCTGATGTACTGTCAGCCGCCATCATGACCCCTCCATTCATTATAATACAAAGAATGCCGTTTGGTGCCAAAAACGTACTGTGTCTCTGCCTGTTGGCTGTTGAAGTGCTTTGTACTGATAAAGTTTCTCTTGAATCTGACCTGCTTAATTTGTTTTCACTGAAATGCTGAAAATTGACTGTTGGAAGGCTGCGTAACTTGTTTTACACATTTCTCACACAGTGAATGATTTAGTGCATATAACAAGATTATTAAGGGTACTAAATCTTGTAAACTAGGAAACAGGAAGTAAATTACAGATTTGTAAAGAAGACTACCAGGACCGGGCCATGCTTCAGAAAGCAGGGTAAGTGGAAATTCTAAGTTGAGCCAGACCAGAAGGAGATCCAGAAGTATTTGTTTCTGAAAGCAGAATAAGCTCAACTCTACGTTGCTGTGTTACCGTAGTCTGAGAAACTAGCCCGTTCCCCAGTAAGTTTTCAACTTTCGCCAGAGATTCTCCTCTTTTTTAGCTGAAGTCTAGAGACTGAAGAAACCCCCCCTCCCCCGTCCTTTGGGCTTGAGCCGGTGCCCATAGCGGCTGTAGCGGGGGGTCGCCGATCCAGTCGAAATGCCCTGCTGGTGAGGTGTATAGGAGGGCACGTCAGTCTGTGGAGGGAAAAAGGGAGGGGGAGAAAACATCAGCTTCGCAAGCGCAGGTCCCTGCCGAGGGACTGCCAACTTGAGGAGCCACCAACGGTGGGCATCCGCGCCGGGGAGCTTGGGCCAACACCACCTGCTCGTCTGCCAACACAAAAGTGGGCTTCAGCCTGTCGATGCAGACGGTCTCCCTACACCCCCCCAAGTCTAATACAAAATGCTTCACCCCAGGTTCCAACACCCTGAATGGTCTGTCGTACGGTGGGCGCAGCGGGGTCCGGTGCCCATCGTGCCTGACAAAAACAAAACTGGCGTTCTGCAAGGTTTTTGGGACGAAGGTGTGGGGAAAACAATGGTGGGCCGGGCCCGGTATGTTAAAAGCCTCTGTACTGTGCAAAAATTGCGCGGGCGGATCAGCCTCGGGTGTGGGGTTTTCCAGTAAAAACTCTCCGGGGATCCATAGCAGCTGAGAAAAAACGAGTTCTGCCGGGGAGGCTGCCAAATCCTCCTTAGGTGCAGAGCACAACCCTAAAAGAACCCAGGGCAGGCAGTCGACCCAATTTGCATCCGTGAGTGAAGCTATGAGCCCTGCTTTAAGCAACCTATGAAAACGCTCGCATAACCTGTTAGTCTGGGAGTTGTATGCGGTAGTGCGGTGAATTTTGATCCCCAGGCTCTGGGCCATCGTGGACCAGCGTTCCGAAACGAATTGTGGACACCTGTCAGAAGTGATGTCCGATGGGGATCCAAATCACGCCACCCAAGCCGACAAAAAAGCACGAGCCACTTCTGCGGACGTGATAGAAGCCAGCGAGACCACTTCAGGCCAGCACGTGGTGCAGTCCACAATTGTTAACAGGTGCGTAAAACCTTGCGATGGCGAAAGGGTTCCCACCAAATCCACATGGATGTGGTCGAACCTCCTGGCTGGGATTTGGAATGACTCAAGGGGGGCTCTGGTGTGCTTGTGCAATTTGGCCCGCAACGCAAGCTGCAGCCCACTCTTTCATGTCCTTGCGCAAGTGCGGCCAGCCAAATTTCGCCCCCACTAGCTTCACCAAAGCACGCGCTCCCGGATGTGAAAGGGAGTGGACCGACTCAAAAACACGACGGCGTCAAGAGCTCAGAACCGCCGGGCGCGGGCAGCCAGTGGGGACGTCGCAGAGCAAGGGAGGGTACCCTTCTTGCACCACCGTGCTCTCCAGCCTTAACCCAGGAGGTGCAGACTGGAGCGCACAAATGTCCGCATTCCCGGCCATCGCAAGGAAATCTATTCCATGTAGACTGGGCCGACTAACGCACATCACAGACAATCGGCCACGACGTTGAGCTTACTGGTGACCTGTTGAATGTCGGTAGTAAACTCCGAAATCGCGGCCAAATGCCGTTGCTGCTGGGCTGACCACGGTTCCGAGACCTAGGCCATCGATGTCAGCGGCTTATGGTCCACGAACGCGGTGAACTTGCGGCCCTCTAACCAAAACTGGAAATGAGCGTCGCCAGGTGGAGAGCCAGCAATTCTCTATCAAAAGTGCTGTATATGCATTAGTTGTCGCACAAAGTTCGGCTGAAAAATGCGAGCGGCTGCCACGAACCTGTGACGTACTGCTCCACAACTGCCCCTATGGCAACATCAGACATGTCTGTAGTAAGCGCTATCCGTGCCAATGGATCCGGGTGGGCTAACAACACAGCATCCTCAAGCGCTGTTTTGGGGTTGGTAAAAGTCTGGACTTGCTCGGGAGTCCAGTCGATGGCTTCCGTGGGCTTCTTTTTTTTTTAAGCGTGGCATACAACGGCTGCATCAGCTGGGCTGCCCGGGGAAGGGGATGATTATAAAAATGAACCATTCCCAAAGACTCCTGTAGTGCTCTCACGGTCTGCGGTTGCGGAAAGTCCCGACAGCGCGCACCTTATCCGGTAACGGAATTGTGCCCTGCAGCGAAATGTGGTGGCCCCAAAAAAATCAATCACAGGCACACCGAACTGGCACTTTGCTGGGTTAACTATCAGCCCGTGCACCTCCAACCTCTGGAAAACCGTCTTGAGATGGGCGATGTGCCTCCTCCTTGGATGCGCTGGCTCCCAGAATGTCGTCTAAGTAGACAAAAACAAAGGACAAGTCACGAAGCACTGCGTCCATCATCCTCTGGAAAGTCTGCGCCACAACTTTTAATCCGAATGGCATGCTTAAAAACTCGAAAAGGCCGAAAGAAGTTATTATTGTTTTGGGAACGTCTTCTGCGCGCACCGGGACCTGATGGTATCCGCAGACCAGATCCACTTTCAAAAAAACACGTGCTATTTATATAATAAAACTGACATTTGACTGAAATAACCATAATAAAAATGATTGGAGGAACTTTGATTGTGAATTTTTTTTAGTAGTTTACTTTACAAAGCTACATAAGAATATTGCATGTTTACTGTAAATAGAAAAACTGCATCTCAATGAAGTTTTTTTAAAAAAACAATGTGTTTTGCAAGATAATTCAAGGAGCGTTCTCATCCATTACACACAGTGAAACATTTCAAACCATTCTGATTTAATATTGATGATTATTGTTATAGTTTAAACTAGAAAAGAACTCAAAGAGCACATCCCTCTGCTAACACTCCTTCCATCTGTCACGGATCACCTCCAAAATCTAATGGGTTCGTGTGTAGAACAAGAGCCACCTCTGGTGGAAATTGCATCACACTCTGTCCAGTAGTTTTGGAGTATAATCTTGTCAAGACACTGTGAAAAGATAAGAGCCTTGGTGGAGGTATGCATTCTCAGATCATCATCAAAATGTAATGGGTTCCTCCATTACATTTCACCAGAGGACCACCTCTGGTGAAAATTTCATCCAAATCTGTCCAGTAGTTTTTGTGCAATTCTGCTGCACAATTACAAACAAGGCCCTTGGTGGAGGTATGCACTCTCAGATCACCAAAATGTAATGAATTCATCCTTGCTCCAAGGGCCATCTATAGTGAAAATTTCATCCAAATCTGTCCAGTAGTTTTTGCGTAATCCTGCTGACAAACACACTGATGAAAACCGTAGTGGCGGAGGTAATTACAAATCATGACTTTATCATTTTAAATCATTAGATGCACTAATACAACTTTGATGACAGGTGAACATGGAACATGTTCTACTGCTGCCGTCATCATCCTACAGTGAAGGACTGTGGACTGCTTTTAAAAATTAAAAACTAAAAGTTAAGAGCTGATACAAGGTATAGCATCTATTTAGCTACATAATAGTAAATAATCATAAATGATAATAGTAAGCCGTCATATTTTTCACCGGTCATGTAATTAAGAACATTTTATAGTTCGATCTTAGCGATACACATATTAAGAATAATTAAAAGGAATTTATCTATATTGTGGTATTAATTTGTCCTAATTTAAATGTTGTTTACTTGACTTTAACATTAAGTCTTATTTTATCTGGTCATGATCCTCTCAGTCTGGTGAAGCTTCTCTACTGAAAAGGTAGAGAAAATATAATAAAACAAAGTTGCATCAAATGTGCAAAAAAATATCTCTACATGATGCTGCCATGCTGCCAAAAGATCAAGAAGGCTGCAGGACCTGATGGTGTGTCTCCGTCCTGCCTGAGAGTCTGCTCCAACGAGTTGGCCCCCATCTTCACCCGGATCTTTAACAGATCACTGGAGCTGCGTGAAGTGCCTTCCTGCTTCAAACGCTCCATCATCATTCCAGTTCCCAAAAAACCCTCTGTTACAGGATTAAACGACTACAGACCTGTTGCCCTGACCTCTGTGGTCATGAAATCCTTGGAGAGATTGGTGCTGAACCACCTGAAGGTCATCACAGGCCCCCTGATGGACCCACTGCAGTTTGCCTACCGGTCAAACAGGTCAGTGGATGATGCAGTGAATATGGGACTACATTACATCCTGCAACACCTCGACTCCCCAGGGACGTACGCCAGGATCCTGTTTGTCGACTTCAGCTCAGCGTTCAACACCATCATCCCAGGCATTCTTCATCAGAAACTCCTCCAGCTCAAGGTGCCCCCCTCCACCTGCCAGTGGATCTCCAGCTTTCTGACTGACAGGTGGCAACAGGTGAAGCTAGGGAGATTTACATCCAGCTCCCGAAAAATTAGTACTGGCGCCCCCCAAGGATGTGTCCTTTCCCCACTGCTCTTCTCCCTCTACTCCAATGACTGCACCTCAGAGGACCCTTCGGTGAAGCTCCTGAAGTTTGCGGACGACATCACAGTCATCGGTTTGATCCGGGATGATGATGAGTCTGCATACAGGTGGGAGGTGGAGCAGCTGATCCTCTGGTGCAGCCAGAACCATCTTGAACTTAACCCAGCCAAAACGGTGGAGATGACTGTGGATTTCAGGCGACACCCCCCTTCATTCCCCCCACTCACCATCCTCAACAGCACAGTGTCCACTGTGGACTCCTTCAAGTTTCTGGGTACCACAATCTCCCGGAACCTGAAGTGGTCCTCCCATATAGACACTGTCCGGGAAAAGGCCCAGCAGAGGTTGTTTTTTCTGCGTCAGCTCAAGAAGTTTGATTTGCCTCAGGAGCTGCTGGTTGTCTTCTACACCGCCATCATCCAATCTGTCCTCTGCTTTTCCATCACTGTCTGGTTTGGATCTGCCACTAAACAGGACAAGACCAGACTGCAGCGGATCATTAAGTCTGCGGAGAGGATCATTGGTACTGACCTACCCTCCATTGAGAACTTATATCGGTCCATAACCAGGAAACGGGCGGGAAACATCTGTGCTGACCCATCACACCCCGGCCACAAACTGTTTGAACTTCTATCTTCTGGTCGTCGTTACAGATCACTGAAGGTCAAAACCACCCGTCACAGGAACAGTTTCTTTCCTCAAGCCATCACTCTGATGAACTCCTAACATTCACCTAGTCCTACCTGTTGCTGTACTCATGACTTTTCATCCATTATTACATTGCACATAACTCTCACACTGCTTTTTACTTCATTCACATTATATCACTGAATCTGAGTTCACATTGAAATACTGTGTGACTGTATATTTTTTCATATATTTAATATAAGTTTTTTAATATAAATTTATATATATTTTATATAAGTGTGGTTAGTCTGAGTAAATAACTGCATATATTCCTGTATATATTTGCATCCTTTTATAGAAACGTGGACAGACTGTAATTTACTGTACATACTCTGTTGTCATTGAATCCTTATTTAAATCCTCCACCTGAACAATGAGAGCAAGTTTTTAGCCAAAGTCAAATTCCTTGTATGTGTTGTGCATACTTGGCCAATAAAGCTGATTCTGATTCTGATGGTTGCTAGTAGTGCGTGGTCACACAAATGTATGTCATTCAAAGACTAGAGCGTCTCATTTAACAGCCGTAAATTAGTCTTTAAATGCTGCCTACCCGCCCTTTGAGGGGTCACGGCATATACCTCAAGAACAAAGACAGCTCGGGAACCAAACCTGGGACCCTGACCTCAAACTATGGGTCTGGGGTCAACAGGTCAAGGTTTTTAATTTTCATTTCAAACACTGTAAATATGATACCTCATAAAGGAAATGACACATTTCAGACCAATATCGTAGTTCTACCTTTGAAAAACCTGCACACACGTGTGTACTGTTATTTGTGGGAGTAGTCTTCAGAATTTAGCACTCCTTGTATATTTCTCAGTTGTATTATTTAACACTAATGAGTGTCAAACTAAAAGTGAAAGTAGGGGAGGAAGCCACAACCTTCTTCTTGACAGAGCGATGTCACCCCTTGGTTTACAAACTCCAGATATGAACCTCTGAGCTGAGCTCTTCCCATGCTGAAACCTACACATCTAGCAGGGACGAGAAAGCGAAGGAAACGGTTTGCTCACTAGTTAGCAACATATCAGTCAAGCTGCTTTCATACTTAAACTTGAGAGCATATCTGGGTAATTAAACATGGATAAACCCTCCAAGCCACCAGCCCCCCACCAACTGTGAGTAGACTCCGTTCCAATCCCACGTAGACCACTTCTGCATTTCTATTGTTTTCTTCCAGTACGTCACGCTTGTAGTAATTTTGCTGGTGATGTCATGAACGTAGGAGAGAGAATCCAGCATCAAATATGACAACCTTATAAATGGTGTAGACTGAGCAGTGAAAGACTGTCCTTTTATTAGTCAGGGCTTGATTGTTAGGTGCCGTTAATGCCACAGCTTACAGGAAGTGAAGCCGATAACAAACGGCAGTTATATGACTGCAGACAAAAGCTTTGTGTTGTAGTTTTTTGTGGATGTTTTTGGCCTGTGCCAACGGGGCTTCACAAACCCTTTGCAGCAACACTCCTATCATGGGAAACAGCAAACAGCACAGTGACAGAGTTTAAATGCATTTATTGAATCACTTTTATTGGGACAATAGAAACTTAAAAAAAAAAAAAAATAAACAGCTGCGATGTCACAGGATGATGATATTAAGAAGAAGGGGTGGGGCTTCAGGGCAGCAGCAGTCTGTTTCAGCCAATAAAAGGACAGAGTGAAGGTGGGGTGGGCTGCGCAAAACTGAAGGTCTGTCAAAGTGGCCTAGCAGCAATACTCCTCCAGCCAGTCAGAATCGAGGATGGGGCTAAAGAACGTCGTCACTCTCAGCTGTGTGGAGCTGTGTGTCATCGGCGTCCGTCATGATGCTGCTATCCTGACTGTCGTCCACCTCAGCCGCTGAGACAAGAGGGGAAAAAACAGGTTGCAGGTAAAATGGGTTAGACACATATTGGATTAGATTTGTGCCTCATTGCTGAGCATGGACCTTCTAGAAGTTATTAACTCTAGCATGCAAACAATTTAAACTGCCAAAGAGGGACTGGACAACCAAGGACTTCAACTGCTGCATGATCTACACAGCACTGAACTGAATTCCTGCAGGTTTTGAGCCAACAGGAAAATGGTGCCATGTGACTTTTTTGGGGTCCAATCAGGCCCCAAGAGTGAAGGCCAGGTCTGGGGCCAAGGAATAATGTATGTTACTGCTTCTTGATGTGATCAGAGGGGTCCTTTTCAAGGGAGGAGACCCTGGGGTACACTCAAAACTTGCTAGAGTGATGATGTCCACTGGCTGGCCTTGAAATGCCTCAGTATCCCCCCCCAGGGAAGCTGGTGACAGTGGCTGAGGAGAGGGACGGCAGACATCTTGACATAGGCTGCCCTGCAACCAGGACTTCTGAGTACGTGGTAGAAAATAGATTGGAGGATGGGTGGCAGGTTTTATACTGCATAAAAATATCTTTGCACAAAAATATACTACTAGTAGCAAAGCAAAATCTTATTTTATGTCCAAAAACACCGATGAATGCTTTGCCATTACTCTAGTGTGACGTTACACAGGAGTAAAACCTGTGAGACATTACAGAGTGCAGTCAAGGCAGAGCTATCACTGAGTTAGCGCATAAATGCAGATTACCAGTAACATGAGAACATCAAGCATCTAAGACTTCTAAGAATTAAATGCCAAGATATTGTATGTGAACACAGCTTCCCGCTGAGCCCTCTGGGGGGGGGGGGGGGGGGGGGAGTACTGTGGGTGACCCCCACAACAGACTGGGAGCCTCTGGGCCCGCTCCAGCGCGCCTGCACGGCGCTGGAGTGGGTGTTGTGATGGCGGTATGATTAATAAACTCCCTCAAAAACTCTCAGTTCGCTGCTCATTATTTCATGCCGCCACACAACAAGCATTATCCATCACATGCTTTAACACTTGATCAAATCAAAATCAGTTAATTTTATCTATTCCATAATAGAAATAAAATTCCAACATACCATTACTTTTTATAATTTCAGCATTCATTTCAGATCACCAGTTTCAATCTCCATTGAGTCTTGAGCAGTTCATTTTGCACCATCACTGATGCAGCCAAATCTTAGAAATATTCAAAAGTTATGAGTCAATATCCACTGTGCACTGTCAATTTCAAACTGTTTGGAATCATAAAACTAACGTAACTAAATTGTTTTGCTATTTTTTTCTCCTCACCATCAATGTCAGGGCGCTGCATGAGTTTTGGGGGATGGTTAACTTTTATAACCGTTTCCTCCCCCGCGCAGCCCAGCTCATACAGCCGTTATACGCCGCACTCAAGAAATGGAAACCGGCGGACAGAGTTGACTGGACTTCTGAACGGCAGCAGGCGTTCTGAGGTTAAAACAGCTCTGGCAAACACTGGCGCACCCAGACCCGGCGGCTCGGATAGCGCTCACTACCGACGCCTCGGACATGGGCATAGCGGCTGTCGTGGAGCAATGCATTGCCGGTTCTTGGCAGCTGCTCACCTTTTTTTTTTAGCAGGTCTTTGCATGACAGTGAGCGTAAATACAGCGTGTTCGACAGAGAGTTAATGGCTCTCCACCTGGCCATACGCCACTTCCAGTTCTGCCTGAAAGGGCGCACCTTCACTGCGTTCGTGGACCACAAGCCGCTAACGTACTTAACGTACTTTATCTTCCTGGAAGATAAAATAAAGCGGAATTCGGCGAATTACCGGAAAAATCACATCCCTGAGAACAAGCCGCCATGAATTTTTGACAAAGCATACAATGAGCCATTTGATTGGTCCAATCGTTTAAACTATCCAATCGCAGGGCTGTTTACAATACAGCAGTAGCTTGAGTACATAACATCCGGGTTATCGCAGGAGACTTGACCAGGGGAAGTGCCGAGCGCTTATGTAATCGTGTTGATTTTTGCTAAAATCGGTAACAATAAGGTACCTTACCCCCCCTAAAATTTTCTCAACGGATTTAGATGATTCACAGAAATGATCAATTTGAAAATAAATCCGCGGAAAATTGCCATCCCTGCAATGACCTAAGATTTGCCGAGGTTACAGGGGTGTGCATCTCAGACTATGGAGTTGTTCAGACAAAATATGAAATTATTATTGCTAAAAGTTTAGTCACGGTTCTGTCTCCTCCAATGTGTCATACCCAGGCTTCTAGAAGTATGGGTGGGGCTTAGGATCGACTCAGTGCTGATTGGATAAAACTCAGTATCACAGCCAGACCACTGGGTGAACAAAACATAAGGCAAAGTGGCAAATTTGACCAGAAAAAGATAGTAGTGCAGATTTAATGCTTAAAAACAAACTAGTGCACTGCCCGTAGAACTCAAGTATTCCTGTCTGAAACAGGTATCCCCACTAGGCTTTACAGGTCCAAGTGTAGGTTGCGTTAGGTTACGTAGGCAATCACATTAGATTTTGATAAATTATTATTGAAAATGAATGGGACATCCAATATTAGCGACGGTTTCAGATCCCTTGTTTATTTGTTTGTTAGATCACATTTGTCTGATCTTTTATCACTTATATTCATAATAGTGTATCTTGCACTTTGGGGAATGGGAGTTGTTCAGTCATCATAATTATTTTAGCTTATAGACTGTTCAGTGATGGAGTTCAGTGTAATATTGAATTTCTGTGTACCATCAATAAACTCCTGCAGTACTTTAACAGGACACATTTACAAATATTTGAGACCCATACTAGTGTATCATTTTATATTTTAGCAATATTATAAGTACAAAACACTCAACATTATTATACATAGCAGAATGACCTGTTTGGCTGCAACTGTTGCATCGGTGTTGCCCATTTGTCAGTAAATATTTAAATCGCGGTGGCGGAGTGGTTAGCACTGTGGCAGCACAGCAACTCACCCTTGGCCGGGGGGATACTGGGTTCGATCCTAGCCCCCGACCAACAGTGATCTGTGTGGAGTTTGCATGTTCTCCCTGTGTCTGCGTGGGTTTACTCCGGGATTTCTCTGGTTTCCTCCCACATGCCAAAAACATGCAAGTTAGGTTAATTGGCATCAAACTGGGGATTCTAAATTGTCCTTAGGTATGGATGTGAGAGTGAATGGTTGTCTGTCTCTCTGTGTTGGCCCTGCGATGGACTGGCGATCTGTCCAGGGTGTACCCTGCCTCTCGCCCAAAGATGCTGAGATAGGCTCCAGCCCCCCCGCGACCCGAAAAAAGGATTAAGCGGAAGAAGATGAATGAATGAATGATTTATTTTGGTGTTTTTGTGCCCTGTTTCGTGACAGTTGTCGTTTAGTCAAAGCATGCATATGTGGCCGCATATGATATGCAATTGATCTGGCCATTCTGCTCCAAAATCATGGCGGTGTTAACTTTTAATTTTTAGATAGCCATGTGAGTACACCGGAAGAAGCACCATCGGGGACTCGCGGTTCTGCAAAGGACAGTGGTGGCACACAGGTGAAGCAGCAGCCGGGACACCGATTTACCGCTGACCCGGCAGGCTGGGCTTGCCTCCCCGCAAAGGACCGTGGTCCACCGGTCCGGTCCTGCTGCTGCTTCTTCCAGTGTGTTCTGTGTTGGATACACTGGTATTCTTTGCCAGACCCCGAGTCACCACTTGCGCAGTGTACTTGCGCACCTCGTGCTTTCCGCATATGCCAAATTATCTTTTAGACCTACGCAATCATGGCAACATTATAGTCTAATTATAGTCTAATTTTTAAAGCATTAAATCTTCAGTATTCTCTTTTTCTGGTCAAATATGTCACTTTTTCACTTTCTTGTTTTTGTTCACGGAGTGCTCTGGTGACTGGTCGTAATGGTGTGTATTAGCCAATCAATATAAAGTCAATTCAAAACTCCACCCACACTTCCAGAAGCCAGGGCATGAGGAGACAGAGCAACGGCTAAACTTTTACTGACAGAAATTACACATTTTGACTCAACTCCATACTTGGGGATGCACACCTTCGTAACCTCAGCAAAGCACTCATAAAATCTGAGGTCAGTCTGACAGATGGTTTGAGAGATATGTGAGGAACAGACGCACAGACAGAAATTCCTTGTGTAGCGCCCCCTGTAGTTCCTAGCCGGCCCCACCTTTAGAAGCACTAGACATCTACCTAGGTTCGTTAGCAGTTACTCTTGGTAACTCGTGGAGAGTTGCTATAGGTTGAACAGGTAACAATTTTATTGCAATATTCAATCAAGCAACAACAAAATTAAGGGGTGGCCCTAAAGAATTTCCTGGCCCCTTCAATTGGCTCCTGGTTCCTGGTAGTGGAAACATGGCTATCTGTAATTGCCTACATGTACAACTCTGTGTCGCACTTTCAAAGACAGCCTACATTTGCGCATGTAATGGCTAATTGGGCAACCGGCTTTCTATGGGAATGTTTGCCTTGTATGGACAATGTACTACTTTATAAAACCCCAATTCCTCCTCTGTGGCTCACCACCTTGTCATGTTGGAAGGGTTTGCATGTCCTACTGATCCCAGGAGTTATGTTATTGGGGTCAATTTGCTCCTAGAAAGGTCTCCCAAGGCAAACTGGTCCTGGATGAGGGGCCAGACTAAGAGGGGTCCAATAGATTCCCATGTAGAAGTTACAACAAGGACCCAGTGTACCCCACCTATTTTGGGGATTACCCAAAATTTAATCATCATAGGTTCCTTAGGTACAGTTGAAATCAGAAGTTTATATACACTAAAAAAAGACAACCTTGTTTTCTCACTGTCTTAAATCAGACTAAACTTTTCCTGTTTTGGGTCAGTTAGCATTATCACAATTATTTCTATTTGCTAAATATTTTTCTATTTGCTAAATAATTTCTTAGATAATGTTTTATTACGTTCTTCAAAGTCAGATGTTTTCATCCACCAATATGCATTTAAACAATTTGGGTAAGCCCAGATGATGGGGTCATGGCTTTGGAAGCTTCTGATAGGTTAACTGACAACATCTGAGTTAATAGGAGGCACACCTCAAACACACTGCCTCCTTGTGTGACATAGAAAAAAATCAAAAGAAATCAACCAGGCTATCAGGAAGAGAATTGTGGACCTACACAAGTCTGGTTTATCCTTAGGTACAATTCAAATGTCTAAAGACATCAATTCCCAGATGTCTAAAGGCTAAAACTGAACTTCTGGCCATAATGACCATTGATACATTTGGAGGAAAAAAGGGGAAGTTTGCAAGCCTGAGAACACAATCCCAACTGTGAAGTACAGGGGTGGCAACATCATGTTGTGGAGGTGTTTTGTTGCAGGAGGGACTGATGCCCTTAACAAAATTGATGGCATCATGAGGAAAGAAATTTATATAGAAATATTGAAGCAACATCTCAAGACAGCAGGAAGTTAAAGCTTGGCCACAAATGGGTCTTCCAAATGGACAATGACCCTAAATATACCGCCAAATTAGTTGCAAAGTGGCTCAAGAACAACAAAGTCAATGTTTTGGAGTGGCCATTACAGAGGCTTGATCTCAATCATATAGAAAATTTGCGGGCAGAACTGAAAAGACGTGTGTGAGCAAGGTGGCCCACAAACCTGACTCAGTTCCACCAGTTCTGTCAGGAGGAATGGGCCAAAATTCCAGCAAACTATTGGGAGAAGCTTGTGGAAGGAGACCCAAAACATTTGACCCAAGTCATACAGTTTAAAGGCCAAATACTAAGGAAATGTATGCAAACTTCTGACTTTGAAAAGTAATAATTCTATAAAAAATATTTAGTAAATAGAAATAATTTTGATAATCCTAACTGACCTAAAACATGAAAAGTTTAGTCTGATTTAATGTCAGACAGTGAGAAAAAAAGGTTGTGTTTTTATACAGTCTATGTAAACTTCTGGTTTCAACTGTGCAATATTTTTTTCCTTCTTTCAGCTGTCAAAGAAAATACTAGACTCGTTTCATTTTGGATGATCTCTTCACTCATGCTTATGAGCCTAAAAATGCGTTCAGACTAAACGCTAAAGTGCAAATTTTTTGCGTGGCACAATTACCTGTAAACTCAACACAAAGATGTGAATTTGCATCCGAGCAAGGTGCAGAGAGGTGGGGTTATCTTCATAACTTCCGCAGCTTTCTACCTGCTGTGGGAATCCCCAAAACACCATCATGTTTAAGTTTACAATGTTATAGATAGACAGATAAATACTTTGATCCCCTGAGAGAGAGAAAAAAAAAGTGCAAAAGGCACAAGCAACAATATAATATGCACAATATAGTACTAATTAGGTTAAAATTATAACAGCATCTGCAGGGGGTCATATGTTAAGATGACCAATGTGCAATTAAAGGAGTAGTGAAAAAATTAGCAGCAATAAGGAAACACGGCAAATGACACCATTAAATAAATAACACTATACTGTAGTGCAACGAAGAGCAGTAAAAACACATTCATAACCAGTATAATGAAGTACTATGGTGTGTTCACCTGTTACTCAATGTTGAGCTGTTGTACAGTGAAATGGTGAATGTTATGAATGAATGAATTCCTTTTGACAGCAGAGCAGCGTGAGTCTGTTGGAGAGCAAGCTCCACCGTCTGTGGAGTAGGTCATGGAGGAAGTGGGATGGGTTGTCCATGATGGAGAGCAGTTTCAGTGCCCTTTTGTCTCCCACTGACTCAAACATCTCCAGGTTCTGTCCATCAATTTTACCAGCCCTGTGAATGAGTTTATTGAGTCTGCTGGCATCTCTGGCACTGATGCTGCTCCCCCAGCAGACCACAGCAAAGTAGATGGCACTCGCCACCAGAGTCATAGAAAATCTCCAACATCTTACTGCACACATCAAAGGATCAAAGCTTCCTCAGAAAATGGAGAACTCAACTTCTTGTATAGATTCAAGATTCAAAGGCTTTATTACCATGTGCACAGTTAAGAAATGCTACATTTCCTGAGCAATGAAATTCTTACTTTGCTCTCCAAACAAATACCAAGGTAATAAGTACAGAAACAACAATTCTAATAAGGTCATGACACACTAACACAATGACTCAATCCCAATACTAATGAATGCTAATAACACCCACACCAACACACAGTTAGGCAGTTAGGACTCCTTAAGCACACCTTGATACTAAATACTAAAACTAATGAGTACTAATAACACTATGCACAATGTGCAAATGAGCATTGCGCAACGAGCAGTGTATAATTACAAATTCGTACCCGGTGCTAATTTCTGTAACGGTAGTGCCAGTAGACTGTGCATGATAAGTAGCAGCAGAGATGATATGGACATCAGACGGGTGAGACTACATCTACTGTACAGGTGAGCAGTGTGCAAATTTAGCAGCCGGTGTGTGAGCTCCTATATAGTAGTAGATTAGTTTATTTGACAGGGACAGTGCAATAAACATAGACAATTAATCAAAGACAATCAATCTGATGTGTTGCACATAGAGTGTATAGCTATTAGCTAATTTGCAACTCTTGTCCCTGGAAGACAAGAGTTGCAAAGCTGTGTTACGGAGTTTTGTGAGTCGTTATCTGGTCGGGAGTCTGATGGCAGTGGGAAAGAAGGAAGTTCTTCAGTCTGGTTGTCCTGCATTTCACACTTCTGTACCTGCGGCCTGAGGGTAGATGTGTGAACAGTCTGTGCTGGGGGTGGGTGGAATCCTGGAGGATGGCGTCAGCTCTCATTTGGACTCAGCGGTGGTAGATGCTCTGCAGAGAGGGGAGTGGAGTCCTGATGATCTTCTCCGCTGTCTTCACCACCCTTGGCAGGCGTTTGCGGTCCAGGGCAGTGGTGCTGCCATACCATGCAGTGATGCAGTTGGTCAGGAAGTACAGTTGCTGTTGAGCTCTCTTAACCAGCTCTGTGGTGCTGTGTGTCCACTTAAGGTCCTCACTGATGTGGATGCCCAGGTATTTAAAGCTGCTCACCCTCTCTACCTCAAGCTTCTGGATGAACAGTGGCCGATGGGGTGTCCTCCTCCCTTTCCTCATGTCCACCATCATCTCCTTTGTCTTGTCCGTGTTGAGGGTGAGGTTGGTGTCCTCACACCTTGACACCAGGCTGTCCACCTCCCTCTTGTAGGATGCTTCGTCATCACCCGTGATGCGTCCTATCACTGCTGTGTCATCCGCAAACTTTAGGAGGCAATACAGTCATGGGTGAAGAGGCTGTAGAGGATGGGGCTGAGAACACAACCCTGTGGGACACCTGTGTTTGTGATGATGCTGGCTGAGGTCCTGTTACCTATCCTGACAGACTGAGGCCTGTCAGTTAGAAAGTCCAGTAGCCAGTCATAGAGGGTGGGGTGCAGGCCAAGTGAAGACAGTTTGTCAGTGAGTTTGTGGGGGATGATCGTGTTGAAGGTGAAGCTGTAGTCGATAAAGAGCATCCTAATGTAGGAGTCTTTATCTTCCAGGTGGGAAAGAGAATAATGGAGTGCTGCAGCGATGGGATCTGAGGTGGACCAGTTGGGCCGGTAGGTGTACTGCAGGGGGTCCAGGGTGCCAGGTATGATGTCCTGAATGAGGGGCAGCACCACTCTCTCGAAGCACTTCATGATGATTGGAGTGAGTGCTACCAGTCTGTAATCATTCAGACAGGGTGGCGGGAACCTTTTGGGGAGAGGGATGATGGTTGTCGTTTTGAATCAGGAGGAGACTATGTTCTGGTTGAGGAAGAGGTTAAAGATTGCTGTGAGAATGTTGGTCAGCTCGGCAGCACATGCTCTGAGGGCCCGCCCAGGTATGTTGTCTGGTCCCGCTGCCTTGCAGGGGTTGATATTCCTCAGTGCTTTGTTTACCTGGCCTGGTAAGACTCTTAGTGTGTGTGTGTGGGGGGGGGGGGGCATGAGTGTGTGTCTCTGTGCTGTGGCTGGTGGTCTCGAAGCAGGTGTAAAAGATGTTGAGATTGTCTGGCAGGCTGTCTGTAGAGCTAGTGGTGCTGCTGTTGGTCCTCTTGTAGTCTGTGATGTGCTGCAGGCCTTGCCACATGCGACCCTGGTCAGAAGTGGAGTAGAGGCCGTCCAGCTTTTCTCTGTACTGCCTCTTGGCTGTTGTTATAGCCTTTCTCAGTCCATACTTTGCAGCTTTGTACTCGACCTCACAGCCTGATTTAAATGCATGAGAGCGAGCACGCAGCATCTGACATACCTGACTGCTGATCCAGGGCTTCTGGTTGGGGAACTTAGACAGCGTTGCTGTTGGTCCCCCAGTCCAGTGTGGTGTTTAGGTACACACCCAAGTACCTTTAATGCTCCACAACTTCAACTTCTTCCCCCATGATGGTGATGGGCTTAACTAGAGATCTTTTATTGTCTGAAGTCTATCACCATCTCCTCGGTCTTGGTGACATTCAGGAGCAGATGATTCCTGCAGGACCACTTCACAAAGTTGTCCTCAAACTCCTGCCCATTTCTCACACAACTCAGAGTCATCAGAAAACTTCTGCAAATGGCAAGCCTCAGAGTTGTACTGAAAATCTGAGGTGTAAACCGTCCGTCACTCCCACAACACAACCAGACCCCCACACACCCCTCCCCCCTCACTCCCCTGTGCAGCACCTCCCTCTCCTCTCAGCCCCCCTCCTCCCCACTGACGACATCAGCATCAACCCCCACATCACTGTGAGTACAGGCCAGGCGAGGAAACGGCACCAGCGGAAGGCTGTGGGCCCTGATGGCATCTCTGCCTGGATCCTGAGGACCTGTGCCAACCAGCTACCTCTGGTACTGAAACACCTGTACAACCTGAGACTGGAGAGAGTACTGGTGGTGTGGAAGACATCCTGCCTGGTTCCTGTCTCCAAGAAGTCGTCTCCATTGGACCTGAATGACTATCGGCCAGTTGCCCTCACATCACATGTGATAAGGGTCCCGCAGAGACTTGCTTTAGCCCACCTGAGGCCGCAGGTGAAGACGTGGCTGGACTCTCTGCAGTTTGCATATCAGCCCCATTTAGGAGTTGAAGATGCTGTCATCTACCTGCTGCAACAAGCTCACTTGCACCTGAATTGAGGAGGAGACACTGTGAGAATCATATTCTTTGATTTCTCCAATGCATTTAACACCATCCAGCTGCTGCAGCTGGGTGAGAAGCTGCGGGTGATGGGGGTTGACAGCTCTGTGATCTCCTGGATTACCGACTACCTGACAGACAGGCCACAGTTTGTCTGGCTGGGCAGTGTTTTGTCTGGTGTGGTGGTTAATGATACAGGAGCCTCACAGGGGACTGTGCTTTCTCCTTTTCTCTTCACCTTATACACCACCGACTTTCAGTACAACACCGAGTCATGCCACCTGCAGAAAGTCTCTGATGGCTCGGCTGTTGTTGGGTGTATCATCTCTGCTGGAGTCCCACCCCATGCAGGACATGCTGGAGGCACTGAGGAGCTCATTTAGCAGTAGGCTGTGCCATCCTAGGTGCACGACGGAGAGGTTCCGCAGGTTCCTCCTACCTACAGCTGTCAGACTTTATAACCTAACCAGGGCTGCTCATAGAGGTCGTATCGAATGTACTAAACTAACAACCTTGCACAATAAATCGGCCCCTCCATTATACAACTAGGACAATATCAATTTTTACTGAGGGTGGCAACAACACTGTTGATTCAAATACGAAATGTACTGTCTGGGTACAAATTCATATTCTGCAGCTTCACAGACCGTAATGCTGTTTATTCCATCTAGCTGCAATGCTCCTGCACTGTGTACTATATCTGTGTACATATGTATATTCATTTATGGCTTTGGCTAACCAGTTCTTATCATCTTCTTAACTATTGCTCTGAGTGCTGCTGTCCCTTTGCTGCTGTAATCCTGGAATTTCCCCATTGTGGGACTAATAAAGGCTTGTCTTATCTTATAAGGGGGGGGGGCGGGGGAGTACAGGGCTCTTAGACAGATTTGTGGACTGGACCAAACAGAATTACCTGAGACTGAATGTCAGCAAGACCAGATAGATGGTGATTGACTTCAGGAAGAAGAGGACACCTTCACAGCCATTGCAGATTAGGGGGGAGGTTGTGGGGGTAGTGGAGGACTACAAATACCCGGGTGTCGCGATCAGCAGTGGACTGGAAATCTAACACCGATGCTGTGTACAAGAAGGGGATGAACAGACTCTACTTTCTGAGGAAGTTGAGACCCTTCAACGTGTGCAACAAAATGTTGGAGCTTTTCTACCAGGCCATTGTTGCCAGCACCATCTTCTTTGCTGCTGTCTGTTGGGGTAGCAGTATCAGAGCCAGCAACACCAATAGACTTGACAAGATTATCAAGAAAGCTGGCCCTGTAATTGGTCTCAGGCTGGAGACCTTTGAATCTGTGGTGGAGAGGAGGACACTAAAACTGCGATTCATCATGGATAATCCTGATCAGCCCCTCCACCGCACACTGGACAGTCAGCGGAGCACTTTCTCCAGCAGACTGCCACAGCTTCGCTGCCAAACAGTTAGGTACAGGAAATCTTTTGTGCCACATGCCATTTCACTGTACATTAACTCACTCTGATGTTGAATTTTGGCCATAACAATGCTGCCATACTGCACCTTACAGTATAATTGGTACCTTGTATGTCACCCTGTGCCTTATAATCCTCTGTACAGTGAGTACTATCCATTGACTCATCATCTATTTAACCTAGTAGTAGCCTATGTTGTATATAAAGTTATCAAAGCATTTTTACTTTACTTCCCTGGGTAACTCCTCTTCTATTATGCTGTGCATTTTTCTGTTGGTTGGGTTGTCTGTGTCATGCTGCTGTTAAACTGTAATTTCCCAGTTTGGGATCAACAAAGTACATCCATCCATCTCATCTAAATAGGGCTGTTGCGATAACCGCAATTATGTAGTACTGCGCTAAGGACAAGCCTACCGCGGAGAAAAACGAGCAACCGCAACAACCGCGGTGTTCACTTTTGTGTGTGTGTGGCTAAATCTCATTGTTACCTCCGCCAAGGAGGTTATGTGATCATCGGCGTTGGTTTGTCTGTCTGTTTGTTAGCAAGATAACTCAAAAACTTATGGACGGATTTTCATGAAATTTTCGCAGATTGTCAGAAATGGGGTATCCTACAGATGATTACATTTTGGTGGTGATCCGGATCATGGTCCAGAAGAAAACCGCCATTACGGAAAATGCCATTTTCGTGAATAACTACTGAACCACTAATCCTATCATTGTCAATCCAATTGCTAGTCATATGTTTTCATGGTCAAGGAATTTGAAAATGTACACACAAACACTGTATGGGGGGGAATTGTGGCCGCCATTACGCAAAATGCCATTTTCGTGAATAACCACTGACCCACAAATCCTATCGCTGTCAATCCAATTGCTAGTCATATGTTTTCGTGTTCAAGGAATCTGAAAACATACACACAAACACTGTACGGGGGGGGGGGGACTGTGGCCGCCATTACGCAAAATGCTATTTTCGTGAATAACCACTGAACCACTAATCCTATCATTGTCAATCCAATTGCTAGTCATATGTTTTCGTGGTCAAGGAATCTGAAAACGTACACACAAACACTGTATGGGGGGGAACTGTGGCCGCCATTACGCAAAATGCTATTTTCGTGACTAACCACTGAACCACTAATCCTATCATTGTCAATCCAATTGCTAGTCATATGTTTTCGTGGTCAAGGAATCTGAAAACGTACACACAAACACTGTATGGGGGGAACTGTGGCGCTTGGCGGAGGTCTGCGCTCTCTGAGTGCTTTTCTAGTTCAGTTATGTGCCCCTATTGATCATCAAACTAGAAAAGCACTCGGAGAGCGCAGACCTCCGCCAAGCGCCACAGTTCCCCCCATACAGTGTTTGTGTGTACGTTTTCAGATTCTTTGACCATGAAAACATATGACTAGCAATTGGATTCACAATGATAGGATTAGTGGTTCAGTAGTTCACGAAAATCGCATTTTCCGTAATGGCGGTTTTCGCGCCACAGTTCCCCCCATACAGTGTTTGTGTGTATGTTTTCAGATTCCTTGACCATGAAAACATATGAATAGCAATTGGATTCACAATGATAGGATTAGTGGTTCAGTAGTTATTCACGAAAATTGCATTTTCCGTAATGGCGGTTTTCTTCTGGACGGTGATCCGGATCACCACCAAAATCTAATCATCTGTAGGATACCCCATTTCTGACAATCTGTGAAAATTTCATGAAAATCCATCCATAACTTTTTGAGTTATCTTGCTAACAAACAAACAGACAAACAGACAAACCAACGCCGATGATCACATAACCTCCTTGGCGGAGGTAATAATAATAAACTGTTAAATGTTAAGTGTATTTTTTATTGCCAACAGCATGGTTGCACCTGGTACTGTGGAAGCTTTCACAGCACTGGGTGCTGTCACCGACAGACAGACTCCAGCAGGCAGTTAGTGGCGGAAGCGTTTGGATGAACTGCTAAATACAGCCGTGACAGTGAGCACTCAAGGGGCACAAAGTGTGTCTTTCCTTCTGAGTGGAGTGTTTATGATCCTGACAATTGAGCTCCGTGAGCGAAACAACTACTGCGTAGTGCATTGCTTGTTTGAACGTGATTTTTCAGACAGTGGCAAAAATCCAAATATTACGGAGACAAGAGCCACACAGGGTCCCTTACGGAGGCCGTCCTGTTTAAATAAGCTGAATGTCGCTGCAGTCTCCAGTCCACACACCCTGTAGTTGAAATACTGGAGTTACCACCACAGCTTTATGAAAATGACCGTTTTTTGTTTTCTTTGTTTGTTTTAAACAGAATCAGCAGTTCATGCCTAGAAAGACTGGTGCTCCACACAATTGTCACACACGGACATAAAGTTTAGAATGGAGCTGCAGCAAGTTTCTCACAGCTTCCATCATTTGCCACATACGTTATGAACCCTGTTTAAATTACAAGACCACAGGGTCCGAAAAACATTTGCAATAATACCGCATATCGTGGTGTTGAGCTATCCACAATCATCACAGAGGAAATTCCTCCACCATGACAGCCCTAGGTGTAAAGAGTGAACAGGAATGGAGACAGGACAGTCCCCTGTGGTGCTCCTGTGTTACCAACCACCACATCAGACAGAGTGCTGCCCTATCTGACAGTCAGCAGCCCAGGAAACAGTAGCATAGCTGACAACCATCCCCTGCAACTTCCCACTCAGCAGAAGAGGTTGGATGGTGCTGAAGGCACTGGACAAACTGGAAAAACATGATTCAACTTTTATTTGTATAGGACCCAATCACAACAAAAGTCATCTCGGGGTGCTAGATAGATAAGGCACAAATCACACATTCTCACAATGCCACCACCACCATCCACGTAAGAGTGAGCACGCTGCAGCAGACAGACGACAGCATCATTCACAGCCACATGAGGCTGGTAAACAAACTGAAGAGAGTCCAGAGCAGGCTTTATCTGTGATCTGAGATGAACCAGGACCAGCCTCTCTAGGACCTTCATAACATGTGACGTCAGGACTACCGGTCTGAAATCATTAGAGGTCAGATGGGTTGGTTTCCTTGGGTACTGGGACCAAACAGGAAGTTTTCCACAGCATTGGTAGTCTTTCCTGCAGCAAACTCAGGTTGAAGCTGCGCTGCAGGATGTCAGACAGCTGGGCTGCTAGCCCACGTTAGCATAACCATAGCAGGAGTACGTGGATGGATAAACTCCCAACACTCCCACAGCTGCAGAGCTCCAGTCCATCTGTCTGCAGGTGAGTGGTGAGGTCTCTTTTTCAAACTAGTTTACTCTCCAGTGAATCTCAAAGCTGATTAGCCATCACAACCAATTCCCTCGGACGCAAATTCAAGTGTTTACACTGAGTTAACATGCAGTCATGCTGCACAAAAAATTTGCTTTGCATTTGGCCTAAACACACCACAACACCTGAAATGACATTAATTTAAAAAAACAAAAAACGTTTCAAACAGAAATGCATTTCAAACAATATTTTGTGCATCTTAACGATAGGCTATGACTTTTTTTTTTTTTTTTTTTTTACAATGACAAGTGAACACAGGTTTTACTTTTTTGCAGCTCAGTGTTAGGCTAATGATTATTGGCCCTCATTTATCAAAGATGTGTAAGACGGAAAAGTGGTTGTGCAATCATTTCAAAGCAGAGATCGGTATTTATTAATCTGGACATGACTGTAGGACACGCTCAAATTTCATGTCATGTACCCTATGCAAATTTTCAGGTCTCTGTATAAGTGCAGTGCAGTAGAGAAGCCTGGCTGTGTGGGAGAATTATTTGATTGAATTATTGAGCAGTACAGCCTTTCAGATGATATGGCTGACTTGGGTTATATTTAGATGAGAGTTTTAACAATTAACGAGGCTGCTTTTACCAATTACAAACATTTTTCACAAGTTTATGTCACTGTGGCAAATAAAACAGATGTAGGCAGTATTTCAAAGAAACTGTAGTTATTTGATGGAATGGAGGAAACTGAATTAACCTTTCTCAAACACCTCTGTGATTGAGCTCAGGGTTTTTCAACTTGTTTTATTAGTTATTTTTTATATACAGTATATGCCATATTAATATCTGTGCACTGTAGGGTGAAAGCTACTATGTTAAATTAATAATAATAATAAAAATAGATTAGATTTATATGGCACTTTTCATGTCAAGTGACATTTCAAAGCGCTCACAGTGAGTCCATTATTCATTCACTCCAGACAGACACTGACAGCGGTAAGCTACTACTGTAGCCACAGCTGCCCCGGGGCAGACTGATGGAAACATGGCTGCCAATCCACACCAACAGCCTCTCCGACCACTACCAAACATTTATACACATTCATACCCAGTGTCATGGATACTGGAGGCGAGATGGGTAAAGTGTCTTGCCCAGAGTCACAATGGCAGGATGTATGGGGGGCGTGGGATTTGAACTGCCAACCCCTTACTGCATGTCCAGCTCTACCTCCTGAGCCACTGCTGCCCACATTTCCCTCCTCTGCTCCATTGTTGCTGGGCGCCAAGCTGGACGGCAGGAAGTTCCATTTTTATATGGTCTTTGGCATGACCCAGCCGGGACTTGAACCCAACCTCCGGTTGTGGGGCAGATGCTCTACCTCTAGGTCACCACTCTGGTTTAAAAAGTATTTATTTGACTAAGATATGTGTTATGTAGTATTTGTTAATGGTTATCCCTCACACAACCTTGGTTCCAAGGTTGCCATAGCCAGGAGCGGCACTGGGGTTAAGCTCCCAGTGCTCATAAAATGCTCCTTATGGCGTGCGTCTCGAAAAGCCTCTGACAACTAAGTCCAACTCCTAGCCTGCCCGTGTGGTTTAGTCTCTAAGCCTGGCGGAACTGCTTTTCTAATAGGAGAAGGGGCAAGGGCGGATCTCTGGCGCCTTAAAACCAGATGCTTCGGGTAGATGGTGGCTCGTCAACCTGGGAAGGTAGCCCATCTAGGGGAAGGTAAACCCTGATTTCAAACCTCCGCTGCCTTGTGGCACACCCGATCACGGGAAAGGCTTCGGGAGTCAACCCTGAGGAAAAATCTGGAGTCGGAGCCCCTAAGGCAGTTCTCTGTTGTGCTCAACATCGTTCTGGCAGCTCCTGCGACGGCGCCAAACTGTAGCAGCCCTGCTGTTCCTTTGGATTCATCAGTGACGTGGAGAGGGGGGACATGCTGTATGGGCAACATCTTGTCCTCCATATCTTCCTGCCCAGGCTTGAATCCTACCAACGCCCAACGCTGGAAGGTAGAACACCGGATCACTGGAGAGGACACTCCAGCTTCGTCTTTGGCATAGACAAAACACGGGGAATGACAGTTACCGGTTATAAGCCACCGCTCAACTGGCGTAGAGTGCGGCGCCAGGGGTTGCTCCCGACGGTGGGAGGGATCATCGGATCTCACTGGACAGCTACCACCCGCCTCAAGTTGGGCAGCCCCCAGCCAATAAGGTGTTGTCCCGCCACAGCTTGCTTTCCTCATTGGGTGCATGGGGATGAGGAGAAGTCCAAACAGCAGGCTGAGAACCTTCGCACCAGGCAAGACAAAAAAACAAGAGACCAACTCTAAAACTGGGAACTTGGAACGTCCGCACTATGATGACAGGACTCGCTGCTAACCTCAAGGACATCAACAACACCAGGAAGACTGCCATCATCAATAATGAGCTGAAGAGACTGGGAGCGAATATCGCCACACTCCAGGAAACACGGTTGGCTGACGCAGGCACACTGAGAGAGAAGGACTACACGTTCTACTGGCAGGGAAAGGGCAGTGACGAACACAGGGAACACGGAGTGGGCTTCGCAGTGAAGAACACCTTGCTGAAGATGGTGGAACCGGGCAGCAATGGCTCTGCACGACTCCTCACCCTCCGCCTCAACACCACTCAAGGCCCAGTCACCCTCGTCAGTGTGTATGCCCCAACACTGACAGCCACACCAGAGGCAAAAGACGAGTTCTACGAGAATCTCGCAACAACTGTCAGGATCATCCCCAACTCTGAACAGCTCATTCTCCTTGGAGACTTCAATGCCAGAGTGGGTGCTGACCACGACTCCTGGCCCTCCTGTCTTGGACCATTTGGCGTGGGCAGAATGAACGACAACGGACAGCAGCTGCTCGAGTTCTGCACATATCACGATCTGTGCATCACAAACTCGTTCTTCAAGACCAAGCCCCAACACAAGGTTTCCTGGAGACATCCGCGCTCAAAGCACTGGCACCAGCTGGACTTGATCCTGACCAGGCGCACCTCACTGAAGAACGTGCTAATCACCCGTTCGTTCCAGAGTGCAGATTGCGACACAGACCATTCATTGGTGTGTTGCAAGGTCAAGCTGCAGCTGAAGAAATTCCATCGTGCTAGACAGCCTGGAAAGGCACGGATTGACACCAGCAAGATGGCCCAACCAGAACTTGTTGAGCAGTTTGCCTGCACCTTTGAGAAGGAACTTGGTGTACCACAAGAAGGAGAATCTGCAAAGCAGAAGTGGGAAGAGCTGCAAAACACCATCCACCGCACAGCCTTGGCTACCTTTGGGAGGAAGACCTCGAAGTCACAGGACTGGTTTGATGTCAAGTTGACTGAGATGACCCTCGTCATTGAAGCTGAGTACAAGAAGTACCCAAACGAGAAGAATCTCCAGATTCTCAGGGCTGCGAGAAGCAAAGTTCAGCAGACTGCTTGGCGCTGTGCCAACGAGTACTGGACTCAGCTTAGCCAAGACATTCAAACAGCTGCCATAACAGGGAACATCCGTGGTATGTACGATGGCATCAAGAAAGCACTTGGTCCGACTCAGAGCAAGACGGCCCCCCCTCAAATCCTCCACTGGGGAGATGATCACAGAAAAGAACAAGCAGATGGAGAGATGGGTGGAACACTACTCCGACCTCTACTCCAGACAGAACACCGTGACCCCTTGATGCCATCGACTGCCTGCCATCTATGGACTAACTTGAGGCCGAGCCAACCCTCAACGAACTCAGCAAGGCCATCGATAGCTTGGCCGCTGGCAAGGCACCCGGCAACGACGGCATACCCCTTGACCTGATCAAGCACTGCAAGACCGCCCTACTGCTGTCATTAATGACGTCCTCTGCCAGTGCTGGAAGGAAGGTGCCGTACCACAGGACATGAGGGACGCCAAGATCATCACCCTCTACAAAAACAAAGGGGAGAGAAGCAACTGCAACAACTACAGGGGCATCTCCCTCCTCAGCGTTGTTGGCAAAGTCTACGCACAAGTTGTTCTCGTTCGTCTACAGAAGCTTGCCGAACGTGTCTACCCCGAGTCTCAGTGTGGCTTCCGCGCTGAGCGATCGACGGTAGACATATTCTCCATCCGCCAACTCCAGGAGAAATGCAGAGAACAGAACATGCCCCTGTATGTCGCCTTCATCGACCTCACCAAAGCGTTCGATCTGGTCAGCAGAGAGGGCCTTTTCAAGACCCTGCCAAAGATAGGATGCCCACCAAAGTTGCAAAGCCTCATCGAATCGTTTCACACCAACATGCAGGGGATAGTGCAGCACGACGGCAACGTCTCAGAGCCATTCAACATACGCAGCGGAGTTAAACAGGGCTGTGTACTTGCGCCAACCCTCTTTGGGATTTTCTTTGCTATGCTCCTGAGGCATGCCTTCAGCACAGCAACAGAGGGAATCTACCTGCACACAAGATCTGACAGCAGGCTTTTCAACCTCGCCTGCCTGAAAGCCAGAACCAAAGTACGCGAGGCTCTAATCAGAGACATGCTGTTCGCAGACGATGCTGCAGTCGCAACCCACACACAGCAGGAGCTTCAGACCCTGATGGACCGCTTCTCCCAGGCATGCAAGGACTTCGGGCTTACCATCAGCCTGAAGAAGACTAACGTCTTGGCGCAAGGCACGGAAGCACCACCAACCGTCACCATCGACGACTACGAGCTGGAGGTCGTGAATCAGTTCACGTACCTGGGGTCCACGATCAGCAACAACCTCTCCCTTGATACAGAGATCGACAAGAGGATTGGAAAATCAGCCTTCACACTCGCTCGCCTCACCACACGAGTGTGGGAGAATCCCAAACTCTCTGTCAAGACGAAGATGGCAGTGTACAATGCCTGCGTCATCAGCACACTGCTCTATGGGAGTGAGACGTGGACAACATACGCCCGGCAGGAAAAGAGACTGAACTCCTTCCACTTGCGCTGCATTCGCCACATCCTGGACATATCCTGGCAGGACAAAGTGCCCAACACAGAAGTTCTGTCCCGCGCCGGCCTTCCCTCCATCTTCACTCTACTCAGGCAGTGCAGGCTCCGCTGGCTAGGCCACGTTCACCGTATGGAGGATGGCAGAATCCCCAAAGACGTCCTCTACAGAGAACTGGCGACTGGCAGGAGAGACGTTGGCCACCCACAGCTGTGCTTTAGAGACGTCTGCAAGAGAGACATGAAGGCCCTGGAGATCAACACAGAGCGCTGGGAGGACCTCGCAACGGACCGCTCCAAATAGAGAGGCACCCTGACCAGGCAGCTCAAGGCGGGTGAAGAGAGACTGACTGCTGCAGCAGATGATAAAAGGACCCGCAGGAAGAACCGCCACAGACCCAGCAGCACCGAGACCACCCACAAGTGCGACCTGTGTGACAGGGACTGCCATTTGCGCATCAGCCTGTTCAGCCACAGGCGGTGCTGTTCCAGCAGAGTAGACGTTTAGGATTCTCTTCCATGGTCATCATAGACCGACGGAAGCCGACGATATCCCTCACAGATTTTCTCTGCTGGTTAAACTTTAACACAGCTGAAGACCACAGAAATGGAAATGAGATTGACCAGATACGTACGGTTTCATAAATACCACCTTTTCGTACGATCATATTTACACCCAAATGCGCACCGATTTCTACGCACTTTTGATTAATGAGGGCCAGTCAGATCTTTAAATTACAACACATATTCAGCCAAATAAATGATACCAACACCATGGTCAGGATGAATACTGTTTTTTCCAGATTGGCTGCCACATGTGCACTAAATTCCTTTAAATATGCATAGTCTAGCTCAAGTTTAATCACCAAGATGAAATTACTCCACCACCCTGAAGCCATAGTAACTGTAAACAACCACTGTGAACGATTATTAATGGGGCAAGAACGGAAGGAAAACTCTAGCAATACCCGAGTTTAGTATTCTATTGGACTACTTTAAGAGGACAGTTGAGGAGTGAACAAATTATACCCAGACTTCTTAATCCAAAAACCAAATAAGACCAATTTTTAAAAATACTCTGCAGTCATGCTGCGACTGCCTGAGAAAAGGAAGCAGCTTTGGCAAATGTCCAAGATTTTAAATGGGTTAATCAACTTTAAGTTGTGCATTAAAACAGTATTAAGGCACAATGTGGAACAAAGAAATACGCAGTGCGGAGTGGACCATGGCTTCTTGTGGGAAGAAACTTAAAAGCATTTATTGCACACCTTTTTGTTGATTAACCCTTATATCACTAACACTAAAGCTGTTTAGTTAATCATAGGTATGTACAATGGTTGTCAGATTTTATCTAACTTGCCTTAAAATAACCTCAAGAGTTCTACTGCAGTGAGGGTTCATTTAATGATGGCTCATCAGCCTGACAAGTACCCTAATCAATAAAGAATTGGCAAAATTAGGTCCGTACCTTCGTCCTCTGGCAAATATCTCTTGTCGATGGCTTCTTTGATCTGGTTGTTGGCTCCTTTAGGGTCCAGATCCATGGCCCAGCTGAAGTTCATCAGGGCCAAGTGAGTCTGACCGAGTTTTTTATATACCTGAGACACAATTAGGGACAGAAGTGGTCAGAACAAAAACAACTGGGATAGGACACGACTCGCAACATGATTGATAAATCAATAGGAATTTATTGATTTATATATTGAGTAATGCGGATTTCCTAGTAAGAATGCCTGGAAGGAAATTCATTCTAATTCGTTTAACTTCTCAATACCCATTAAAAAATATGTGTGGAGAAGGAGAGGACGACCTCCTGAATCTCTTAAGATTTAACGTTACTGCTTTGATGCGGTGTGTGCTGCACTCTCATGGGGTGTAGAGCAAGGACAGCAGTTATACACACAGTCACACACAGTAAGTTATACACTTTTATAAATTAACATTAAATCATGAAAAAAGAAAAAAATATATACCACTATTTTTCACACAAGCATTTTAAGCCCAAACTGTTAAAAAGCTGAAATTCTGTTCCACAGAAGACCTTCTATGAAACCCATGCCATATACACCTTTAAACTTCTACAGCTATAGGAAAAGTGTCGCACAGCAATTATCTTTTCTTCCTAATTTCCTCCTCTTTTTTAAAATCTGCCCGACTGCCTCCAATTGAACACATTGATGGGTTATCACAGCACTGCCCCCAAGTTGAAAAATATTTTTTTTTATCTTCAACACAATGTGCATGGGCCGATCGGTCTCTTGTGTAGTCCAGCGTACGGACACGAATGAGTTTGATAGCTGTCTGCACCGTAGCATCATCATCATTCTTAACCTTTGTGCTAATCTCTGGCTGTCTTTTTTTGTATAGGCACCAAATCTCGTGTGCATGCAACTCTCAAAAGCACACCCAGTAACGCCGACGCTGCGCACAAGAAGGGGATGAGCAGACTCTACTTCCTGAGACAGCAGAGATCCTTCAACGTGTGCAACAGGATGCTGGAGCTTTGTTGACAGGCCGCTGTCACCAGCGCCATCTTCTTTGCTGCTGTCAGCTGGGGTAGCAGTATCAGAGCCAGCGACACCAACAGACTTGACAAGATTATCAAGAGGGCTGGCTCTGTAATTGGTCTCAGACTGGAGACCTTTGAGACTGTGGTGGAGAGGAGGACACTGAACAAACGGTTATCCATCATGGACAATCCTGATCACCCCCTCCCACCACACACTGGACAGACAGCAGAGCACCTTCTCCAGCAGACTGCTACAGCTTCGCTGCCGAACGGTTAGGTACAGGAAATCTTTCCTGCCACATGTCATTTCACTGTACAATAACTCACTCTGATGTTGAATTCTGGTCATAACTATGCTGCCATACTGCACCATACAGTCTAATTGGTACCTCACATTTCACTCTGTACCTGATAGTCCTGCATTGTACAGTGAGTTCAATTCATGTACCTATACAGGTCGTCATCTACTCATCTATGATGTATATACTGTACGTTTTTAGCAGTTTTACTTTCCATGGGTAATTCCTCTGTCTATTATGCTGTGTGTGTTTCTGTCATTGTGGTTGTCTACTGTCATGCTGCTGTTACACTGTAATTTCCCAGTTTGGGATCAATAACGTAAGTACATCCATCCAGCCATCTATCACTGGCAAAGCCAACTGAATGTAGATACAATTTCCTGTGTAAAATATGCAATTTATTTTGAAAATGTACATTTTTTCCTCCACAAGTGTCTTGACAAACCCCAGAACTTATCTCATGAGGGATATGGGAAGAGTTGGACTGTTACTCAAACCTCTGATACTAGAAGGATAATGAGGTTTTTGCCTTGGCTGCTGAACACTGGAGCAACTCTACACCTTGATATTCTAGATTGTGAACACCAGAGTCAGAAAACTGGCCTTCTCTAAGGAGTGTTTCAGCTCATTCTAAGACATAGGGTGAGGAGCTCAGTCATTATGGACAGGCTCAGAGTAGAAATTTTGATGCTCTACATTAAACGGTGGTTTGTGCATTTGACTAGGATCCCTCCTGGTCACCTGACTCATTTCAGTCACGTCCAACTGTGAGAAAACCTCCTGACGGAGCCAGGACATGCAAGGAAGACTATGGGTGTGGGTGTGCTTGGGAACACTCAAGTGCCATCTAAGAGATTGGGTGACAACGCCAGTTAGCGGCCTTCACTAGCCATCGGGAGAGCTTCGGCCTCAATGCCAGATAACAGCTATAATTAGACGACAAAGCCAGTTGACGACCTCCACTAGCCATCGGGCGTACGTTGGCTCCTGTACTAGCCAACAGGTGAGCCTCTCCTTTGATCCCAGTCAGACTAGTCATTATGCCTTTGAAAAAGAATCAGACAAATGGAGAGGAGCTGGAGGAGATCAAACTCTCACTAAATTTTATGTCTGAAGAAATATCTAAGATAGCAAAACAACAGTTGTGATGGTATTGATATGGCACTAGTAAAAAGAACTGTTGATGGCATATTAAAACCATTTACAGTGGGGGGGGGGGGAAAGTATTTAGTCAGCCACCAATTGTGCAAGTTCTCCCACTTAAAAGATGAGAGAGGTCTCCAATTTTCATCATGGGTGTACCTCAACTATGAGAGACAAAATGAGAAAAAAAAAATCCAGAAGATCACATTGAAGAATTTTTAATGAATTAATTGGTAAATTCCTCAGTAAAATAAGTATTTGGTCACCTACAAACAAGCAAGATTTCTGGCTCTCACAGACCTGTAACTTCTTCTTTGAGAGGCTCCTCTGTCCTCCACTCATTACCTGTATTAATGGCACCTGTTTGAACTCGTTATCAGTATAAAAGACACCTGTCCACAACCTCAAACAGTCAGACTCCAAACTCCACTATGGCCAAGACCAAAGAGCTGTCAAAGGAACTCAGAACTCAGAAAAGATTTATTGCCAAGTACATTAACAGATAACTGATAACATACGAGGGATTTGACTTGACACAGAAAACGACCTGCATTCCCGGTGACACGGCTGCATCTGTGAACGCGCCTGCCAACAGAAGGGTACAGGAAGCATGGGAAAGGGTAATACAATAGGAAGGAGCAAAAAAATCATTGATTTCAGAATAGTGGTCATATATGATCAATATTATGATTACAAGAAAAAAAAAAGCCCTCAATGCACAGTCAGCAGACAAAAAAGATCACAAGACACAGAGAGAGCAGTGAGTGAATCATCTTTATCATCAGTTTTATGAATCAGTATGAGTGTAATGTTGAAAGTAGGTGTTGTATCAGTTGAGAACAACAAGGACACTTTGGCAGGAGATGTTTTGTCTGGCTGCTGGCATTGTCCTTGGAGCCATGCAGCTGCCTGTCCGAAGGCCAATGTTTTGAAAACAAAGACTGCAGATGATCAGGAGGATTTTTGTGAGGGAGTCAGATTTCGTCGAATAGTACTGATCACAGAGAGAAAAGAACTTTATATTCTCTTACAGATTCAGTACTTAATCCTTCATTGCTGGACGTTGAATCCATCGTGGATGGCCCTAAGCGTAATCATGATGTAATCCACCTTCCGAGACAGTTCTCCATTTGCCGCTATCAGGGTCCTCTCCATTTTTTCAATTTGATGGATGCACCTCGCCTGGCCAGCATTTTGATAGGTTGTATCCATCTTCAATAATTTGCGGTACACCAGGGCAATCCCAGATCCAATCAGAACAATCCCAATCACCATTACTACGAAGACGTATAAATCTTCTACATCTTCGATAAAAAGATCAGTCAGGCACAAGAGTTTCCAATTACTTGTTTCCCGTAAATAGCCCGCAGCAGCCGTTCCTGCGGGGCAAACAACCTCCCCCGGGTCACTTTTCCTTGTTGAAAAGATAGTGTCAATTGCGTTCAAAGCCCAGCTTATTAATTCCATAATTTCTTTCGATAATCAGCAGTAAAGACGCAGACAGATGACAGCAAGCTGGGATCCAGTTAGTTAGGGGAGGAGGAGATAAGTCAGAGCAGGAGAGAAGAAAAAAGCGTCTGCTCTCTTTGGAGGGCCGAAGTAAAGGACACCAGAAACAAAATTGTAGACCTGCACCAGGCTGGGAAGACTGAATCTGCAATAGGTAAGCAGCTTGGTGTGAAGAAATCAACTGTGGGAGCAATTATTAGAAAATGGAAGACATACAAGACCACTGATAATCTCCCTCCATCTGGGGCTCCACGCAAGATCTCACCCCCGTGGGGTCAAAATGATCACGAGAACGGTGAGCAAAAATCCCAGAACCACATGGGGGGACCTAGTGAATGACCTGCAGAGAGCTGGGACCAAAGTAACAAAGGCTACCATCAGTAACACACTACGCCGCCAGGGACTCAAATCCTGCAGTGCCAGACTTGTCCCCCTGCTTAAGCCAGTACATGTCCAGGCCCGTTTGAAGTTTGCTAGAGAGCATTTGGATGATCCAGAAGAGGATTGGGAGAATGTCATATGGTCAGATGAAACCAAAATAGAACTTTATTGTAAAAACTCAACTTGTCGTGTTTGGAGGAGAAAGAACACCATACCTACTGTGAAGCATGGGGGTGGAAACATCATGCTTTGGGGCTGTTTTTCTGTAAAGGGACCAGAGCGACTGATCCGTGTAAAGGAAAGAATGAATGGGGCCATGTATCATGAGATTTTGAGTCAAAACCTCCTTCCATCAGCAAGGGCATTGAAGATGAAACGTGGCTGGGTCTTTCAGCATGACAATGATCCCAAACACACCGCCCGGGCAACAAATGAGTGGCTTCGTAAGAAGCATTTCAAGGTCCTGGAGTGGCCTAGCTAGTCTCCAGATCTCAACCCCATAGAAAATCTTTGGAGGGAGTTGAAAGTCCGTGCTGCCCAGCGACAGCCCCAAAACATCACTGCTCTAGAGGAGATCTGCATGGAGGAATGGGCCAAAATACCAGCAACGTGTGTGAAAACCTTGTGAAGACTTACAGAAAACGTTTGACCTCTGTCATTGCCAACAAAGCGTATATAACAAAGTATTGAGATGAACTTTTGTTATTGACCAAATACTTATTTTACCGAGGAATTTACCAATTAATTCATAAAAAATCCTTCAGTGTGAGTTTCTGGATTTTTTTTTCCCCCTCATTTTGTCTCTCATAGTTGAGGTATACCTATGATGAAAATTGGAGACCTCTCTCATCTTTAAAGTGGGAGAACTTGCACAATTGGAGGCTGACTAAATACTTTTTTGCCCCACTGTACATACAGTATATTTGTAATCTATCATTTCAAACTGGCTCATTCCCACAGAAAATGAAAATAGCACAAGTGATATCATTATTCAAGCAAGGAAATAAACACCACAACACAAACTACAGACCAGTATCGCTCCTCCCACAATTTTCAAAGATTCTGGAAAAACTTTTCAACAACAGATTAGGAAACCTTTTAAATAAACATGATCTGCTTAATCAAAATCAATATGGATTTAGAGCAAAGAGTACAACATCACTGGCAATAATGGAAGCAACAGAGGAAATGGAATGGATAATGACTAGAATGATATAATTTACTGGGTATGGAGAAAGGGCGGCACTATATAAGTGTTGGCTTCTTCACACTCGTTTTGTACAAGGCATTTTTTTGCTATGTTTATTTTTTGGTTTTGATTCCTCATTTTTAATTTTTTTTGTCTTGATGTTCAAATAAATCAATAAATAAATATAAAGCATATAATGGATGAAAATTAAGTGACGAGTTTTGTCGGTTGAATTTGGTTTTGATTCATTCTGAAATATTCTGCTATTGTTCAGGAACTTTGTACTTCTTAGTGAAATATTTAGATTTTTCGTCATGCGTGATCAGTGGGTGTTAATTACCTTTCCTATGAGGAAGTAAACCAAAGACTCTTTGGGAACAATCTGCTTCAACTCTTCCAATTCCTGCAGAGCCGCCTGCAAAACAGACAGGTCATCATGGTGACATAAAGGTAAACATTACTGAAAAGTTCTTGTTTAGGAAAGTTTCTATTTCAGCTCCACGCTATGATCTCTGGTGTATCATGTTGACCATTACTTCTGATGAGACTGGATCAGAACTGAATACCTTGTACTTGTCATTGGCAAATAGTATGGATGCCCTGTGGAACTTGCAGAGTGGGTTTTTGGGATCAATTGCAATTGCTCTGTTCAGGGTCTCTAAGGCAGCATCAGACTTCTTCAAAGCATGCTGCACCTGTGCACACATATACACACTACTCAGTTACGACTGCTCTACTGCAGGAATAAATGCTTCTCCAAAGAGACAGAGCAGTGAAAAGCCACTCCAAAAGCCAAAAGCCTACAGAGTAACTACTCTGGATAGCAGGCTACAAACTAACAAATACTAAGTGCCAACGTACCACACCAATGTGGCAGAGCAGCACAGAGCTCTGGGGGTTGATGCTCAGAGCTTTCTTGAAGTGAAGTTCTGCCAAGTTGAATTTCTCTTGTTTGTAGTAAATCATCCCCAGACCATACCTGCATTTACACAGCAACACATACATAAAGTTGATTTGTTGTCAAATGTGCTATTGCAATCCCGATATAGATGCATGAGCTACAGTACACTCACTGACACTGTGTGTATATACTACACACTGTAGTATTATGCCCATTATGTATGCTAGCTATGTGGGTTATTGTGGTTGGCGTACCATGCGTTGTAGTGTCTGTTGTTGACCCTGATGGCATTCCGGAAACAGGCGAGGGCTCGGTCCAACTCCTCAGTGAGAACAAACTCATGACCCAACAGTGTGTATGCATATGCAAACCCCGGGTCCACCTGGATGAGAGTTCACATGAGTAAAGTTTGTTGTTTGAGATCTCTTCACCGTGTTCTGTCAAATGAGCTTACAGTCACTATGGTAACAGTTGCTCACCTGGATGGCTCTCTGGAAGAACTTGATGGCGACATCATGCTCCCTCTGCAGACTGAAACAGTTTCCTGCCACACACCAGGCCTGCGGACAGATTTTCCACACAGTCTCAGAAGTGTAAGACTATTGGACACAACCTCATTTGGACAGCTGTGCTTCTTACCTCAGGACAGTTCTTATCCATGTCAGTCAGGTCTTTGGACAGAGCTGATAGTGCAACGTCCTTCTGCAGGTGCCACAGTGTGGTGGAATAAATCTCCATCCCTTCAACTCTGTACGACTCTATCCTGCGAACCTCGCTGAACAGACGCTCCGCCTAAAATTGGACATCTGTGACATCAACACTTGCACCCACATGAGCTGAAAAACACTACTGACAACCAATCAGGTAACCGACTGCTGCTGTCCATAAACCGTCATTAATTTTCTCCTTTTATTTAAAGATGTAAAAATACCAATTTATATTCTGTCAGTTCTTCCTCCACTTGCATCCTAATGTCAGGTTGGAAAACATTAAGTATGCGGTTTCCCTTGACTAAACACCAACATTATTCAAATGTTTCACATGCTTGTTTAACTAGTACATTAACTCTTACGTGGCCTACTGGCAGCTGAAGATTCTTTTGTGTCTCTAATTTGTAAACACTCTCTGTAGTCTTTCACAGGTTTGCTTCTTGTGGAGGTTGCCATGTTCAGACACACTTCGTCCGGACTGTGCATGCGCAAACTACAAACTCATGTAAAGATACTGCCATAAACGGGCATTTAGTGACAGCCTGATATAAATGGTAGAGTTTAATATGGAATGATAAGACATTTTTATTCTCCCTCTCTCTACCTATATATACATACACACACACACCTACATATACAACAATACTCAGTGCTTCACAAGATTGTGATATCATCATATTATGACCCTAGTACCATGATAATATCATATCATGGGGCCTCTGGTGATTCCCATCCATAGTTTAAATGTAATGATTATTTTAACATCATGCAATGCCAGTTCCATCTGTAAATTGGGTGCAAATTACCTGTGTGTACTCTGCCAGTTCAAAATAAGCTCTGCCAATGTGCGTGAGCACCCAGCCAGTGTTGTAATGTTGGGGAGGGAGGGAGGTCAGGACACTGATGGCTTCTCTGCAGTTGTAAGAGCACAGTGCCAGGTAACCACGCCCCAGTTCTCGTAATAATGCCATCACACTGTCTGAAAACACACAGAAGTAAGTAAATGTTAGAAAATTGTTTAAACTACACCTATCAATCACTTTATTTCAGACATGGGTCCATATATACAGTGGGGCAAAAAAGTATTTAGTCAGCCACCAATTGTGCAAGTTCTCCTACTTAAAAGATGAGAGAGGTCTCCAATTTTCGTCATAGGTATACCTCAACTATGAGAGACAAAATGAGAAAAAAAAAAAATCCAGAAAATCACAATGAAGGATTTTTAATGAATTAATTGGTAAATTCCTCGGTAAAATAAGTATCTGGTCAATAACAAAAGTTCATCTCAGTACTTTGTTATATACCCTTTGTTGGCAATGACAGAGGTCAAACGTTTTCTTTAAGTCTTTTCACACACTGTTGCTGGTATTTTGGCCCATTCCTCCATGCAGATCTCCTCTAGAGCAGTGATGTTTTGGGGCTGTCGCTGGGCAACACAGATTTTCAACTCCCTCCAAAGATTTTCTATGGGGTTGAGATCTGGAGACTAGCTAGGCCACTCCAGGACCTTGAAATGCTTCTTACGAAGCCACTCCTTCGTTGCCCGGGCGGTGTGTTTGGGATCATTGTCGTGCTGAAAGACCCAGCCACGTTTTATCTTCAAGGCCCTTGCTGATGGAAGGAGGTTTTCACTCAATATCTCACGATACATGGCCCCATTCTTTCCTTTACACGGATCAGTCGTCCTGGTCCCTTTGCAGAAAAACAGCCCCAAAGCATGATGTTTCTGCCCCCATGCTTCACAGTAGGTATGGTGTTCTTTCTCCTCCAAACATGACAAGTTGAGTTTTTACCAAAAAGTTCTATTTTGGTTTCATCTGACCATATGACATTCTCCCAGTCCTCTTCTGGATCATCCAAATGCTCTCTAGCAAACTTCAGACGGGCCTGGACATGTACTGGCTTAAGCAGGGGGACACGTCTGGCACTGCAGGATTTGAGTCCCTGGCGGTGTAGTGTGTTACTGATGGTAGCCTTTGTTACTTTGGTCCCAGCCCTCTGCAGATCATTCACTAGGTCCCCCCGTGTGGTTCTGGGATTTTTGCTCACCGTTCTCGTGATCATTTTGACCCTACAGGGTGAGATCTTGCGTGGAGCCCCAGATCGAGGGAGATTATCAGAGGTCTTGTATGTCTTCCATTTTCTAATAATTGCTCCCACAGTTGATTTCTTCACACCAAGCTGCTTACCAATTGCAGATTCAGTCTTCCCAGCCTGGTGCAGGTCTACAATTTTGTTTCTGGTGTCCTTTGACAGCTCTTTGGTCTTGGCCATAGTGGAGTTTGGAGTCTGACTGTTTGAGGTTGTGGACAGGTGTCTTTTATACTAATAACGAGTTTAAACAGGTGCCATTAATACAGGTAACGAGTGGAGGACAGAGGAGCCTCTTAAAGAAGAAGTTACAGGTCTGTGAGAGCCAGAAATCTTGCTTGTTTGTAGGTGACCAAATACTTATTTTACTGAGGAATTTACCAATTAATTCATTAAAAATCCTTCAATGTGATTTTCTGGATTTTTTTTTTTTCTCATTTTGTCTCTCATAGTTGAGGTATACCTATGATGAAAATTGGAGACCTCTCTCATCTTTTAAGTGGGAGAACTTGCACAATTGGTGGCTGACTAAATACTTTTTTGCCCCACTGTATAAATATTTAAAAAAACAAAACAACATAATTAAAAAGACATTAAAAGAACACAACAACAACAATTAAAACACATACAGGCAACTGCTCCAGTGCTTCCAAAGGCAGGACATGTATCTTGTACCACTGAGCGTAGGATGAGTTAACATCATTATAATCCCGTTAACAGACACAGTTAATCAACATATACAGTGGGGCAATAAAGTATTTAGTCAGCCACCAGTTGTGCAAGTTCTCCCACTTAAAAGATGAGAGAGGTCTCCAATTTTCATCATTGGTATACCTCAACTATGAGAGACAAAATGAGAAAAAAAAAATACAGAAAATCACATTGAAGGATTTTTAATGAATTAATTAGTAAATTCCTCAGTAAAAGAAGTATTTGGTCACCTACAAACAAGCAAGATTTCTGGCTCTCACAGACCTGTAACTTCTTCTTTAAGAGGCTCCTCTGTCCTCCACTCGTTACCTGTATTAATGGCACCTGTTTGAACCCTTTATCAGTATAAAAGACACCTGTCCACAACTTCAAACAGTCAGACTCCAAACTCCACTATGGCCAAGACCAAAGAGCTGTCAAAGGACAACAGAAACAAAATTGTAGACCTGCACCAGGCTGGGAAGACTGAATCTGCAATAGGTAAGCAGCTTGGTGTGAAGAAATCAACTGTGGGAGCAATTATTAGAAAATGGAAGACATACAAGACCACTGATAATCTCCCTCCATCTGGGGCTCCACGCAAGATCTCACCCCGTGGGGTCAAAATGATCACGAGAACGGTGAGCAAAAATCCCAGAACCACATGGGGGGACCTAGTGAATGACCTGCAGAGAGCTGGGACCAAAGTAACAAAGGCTATATCAGTAACACACTACGCCGCCAGGGACTCAAATCCTGCAGTGCCAGACGTGTCCCCCTGCTTAAGCCAGTACATGTCCAGGCCCGTCTGAAGTTTGCTAGAGAGCATTTGGATGATCCAGAAGAGGACTGGGAGAATGTCATATGGTCAGATGAAACCAAAATAGAACTTTTTGGTAAAAACTCAACTTGTTGTGTTTGGAGGAGAAAGAACACCATATCTACTGTGGAGCATGGGAGTGGAAACATCATACTTTGGGGCTGTTTTTCTGCAAAGGGACCAGGACAACTGATCCGTGTAAAGGAAAGAATGAATGGGGCCATGTATCGTGAGATTTTGAGTCAAAACCTCCTTCCATCAGCAAGGGCATTGAAGATGAAACGTGGCTGGGTCTTTCAGCATGACAATGATCCCAAACACACCGCCCGGGCAACGAAGGAGTGGCTTCGTAAAAAGCATTTCAAGGTCCTGGAGTGGCCTAGCCAGTCTCCAGATCTCAACCCCATAGAAAATCTTTGGAGGGAGTTGAAAGTCTATGTTGCCCAGCGACAGCCCCAAAACATCACTGCTCTAGAGGAGATTTGCATGGATGAATGGGCCAAAATATCAGCAACAGTGTGTGAAAACCTTGTGAAGACTTACAGAAAACGTTTGACCTCCGTCATTGCCAACAAAGGGTATATAACAAAGTATTGAGATGAACTTTTGTTATTGACCAAATACTTATTTTACCGAGGAATTTACCAATTAATTCATTAAAAATCCTTCAATGTGATTTTCTGGATTTTTTTTTTCCTTATTTTGTCTCTCATAGTTGAGGTATACCTATGATGAAAATTGGAGACCTTTCTCATCTTTTAAGTAGGAGAACTTGCACAATTGGTGGCTGACTAAATACTTTTTTACCCCACTGTAAATTTATGCATATAATTCCTCAAGACAGCATGAAAAGTAGTAACATTACTTGTAACAAACATAAGGCTAGCACTTGTCCATCTTGGGATTCTTAGTAACATTCTATATGCATCATGAAATGCCACCTGTAGCTTCTTCAGTTTTGCCTTATTATAACTGCACCACAGATGGGCAATATAAAGTGGAGTGCAGTAGGCTTCCAAAAGCTTTATCTTAACATTGTCTGTACACATATGAAATTTGTGTGTGAGCATATTTGCATGTGCATACAATTTGCTACATTGTCGCTGCAGATTATCATTATCACATACTGTAAATCACATCTAAAAATGTGTCCTAAATCATCTAGTGTGCACCCTTTAAAAAAAACAAAAGTCTGGTTTAGGTTTGAGTTTTGGTTCAGACACCTCTAGGCAGCTAAAATGTCTGGGGTAACACAGTACTAGAAGGTTTAGTAATACCTGCGGCAGCCCTCTGGTACTGGGGGATCTTGGTATCTGGTAGACTTAGACTGGAATCCAGTCTCAGGATGTCCAGACTCTCGTTAAGGTTGCTGCTGTTTGCCGTCTTTGCCGTTTTACATTTAGTTTTCCGGTTGGGGATCTTTGTAGGGAACTTCATCTTTAGCTTCTTACTATTTTCCTGCAGAGACAGACGGGCTAGGAACCTGAGCCACAGAACTTTAACACAATCACAGACCTACAGCAGACATGCAGCAATGGAGCATTTGTCTAATAGTAAAGTACCTTGGCAGTAGAGCTGGCACTAGTAAACAGTCTGGAGCTTCTTCTAGGCTGAACATTTGGAGGACCAGACATACTAGGACTGAGGACCTGAGGTGTGCCACTGAAAGAGAGACAAGTATCGTACTGGGTTTGATCCAGGCAAAATATCTAGATCAGCATCAGGAAGCAATAAAATAACAAGAGCACTGAGGTGAGTGCAATATACCCCGCCTCCATTTTCTTTGAAGATCCCAATACTTACTGACAGAGAGCAGTTTTCAACTATTCAATATAATTACTGTGGCAGAACCAAATTATGATAAACCCATCCTCCACAAATATACAACAAAGTTGCATATTTGTGTATATTTGACCACAAACCTACAGTCAGAGGTCAGGATCCCATGGTGAACCTGTGTACCAAGTTTGGTGACCCTAGCTTTACTCATTTTATAGTAATAGTAGCATTTACCACAGTGCAACTGCAATGTTAACTTTGACCTTTGACCCCAAACCCATCCTCAGGTGAGGATGTAAGCCGTCCAAAATGTGTATTAGATACAACTCCCATATTGATCTGAAATGCCAACATCATTTCTTTCAGTAGTTATTGTGTTTAGAAGATAAAGGTAAAAATCTGACCTCTGACCTTTGATCTCAAGGTCATCCAATGAGAGTGAAATTGCAATATGCACATCAGAGTATATCCAACCACAGTACCAAGTTTCAAAACAATCGGACCAAAACTGTAAGAGGAGATGATTTCACAAGACAGTTACTGTCTACGAAGTGAGGTGAAACAGGAGGTCAGCGGTCAGGGGCTACAATTCCTGCAAAAATGATCTGATCAGAATCAAATTGCAATATGCCTGTCCTCAGTATATATCAAACCCTGGTACCAAGTTTCAAAACAATTGGACCAAAACTGTAGGAGGAGTTGATTTTACAAAAGTGGGACAGACGGACGGACCATAACATAATCCCCCTTCGGTCTTCGCCCAAAGGGCTGTTCGACCCATCTGGGCTTCAACCGGTGGGGGATAAAAACCGATCCATTAAAACCTGAAATAAACCAGTAAACTGCATTTGAAATTGCCGACATTCTCCTAAGATGCAGCCTCTGGTCTTTGAGCAGAGTCTGCATGTCAAAGATATTACAGTGGGGCAAAAAAGTATTTAGTCAGACACCAATTGTGCAAGTTCTCCCACTTAAAAGATGAGAGAGGTCTCCAATTTTCATCATAGGTATACCTCAACTATGAGAGAAAAAATGAGAAAAAAATACAGAAAATCACATTGTCTGATTTTTAAAGAATTTATTTGCAAATTATGGTGGAAAATAAGTATTTGGTCACCTACAAACAAGCAAGATTTCTGGCTCTCACAGACCTGTAACTTCTTCTTTAAGAGGCTCCTCTGTCCTCCACTCGTTACCTGTATTAATGGCACCTGTTTGAACTCGTTATCGGTATAAAAGACACCTGTCCACAACCTCAAACAGTCAGACTCCAAACTCCACTATGGCCAAGACCAAAGAGCTGTCAAAGGACACCAGTGTGGGGAGCCTTGAATAACGAAACTGAATTGCATTTAATTCAAGTTTATTTCAAGAAACCATTCCCACAGTCTGCTCTCATTCTTGAGCAGCGAACAAAGAGGAGGAAACACACCAAAGTCCTCACCTTTAAACATTCTCAAATAAAGGAATCTCCCTCGCAGGGGAGGTCACACATCTCCATCATAATCCCTTTATTCACATTCATAATCCCTTTATTTACATTACTCCCCCCTCTCTCCTCTCGAGCCTCAGAGGTCAGGGAGTCTTCTGTCCACACCTATGTCTTCTCTCGCTGTCCTCCGCAGGGGGCTCAGACTCTGTGTCGCAGGGGTCTCAGACTCTGCGTCTCCTTCATCGTGAGGTTAAATCACACATGCATATGTCCAACATGTACATGCACAACTAGTTAAATCACATATGCATATGTCCAACATGTACATGCACAACTACACAGCCATATAACCCCCCCCCCCCAAACGATGAAGAACGGACTATTCCCTAAAATTCAATAACATCTTACTGACTACTGTATAATCAACATCAACATTCAGTCTGTGCGCCGCCTGGGCTTCAACCGTCTGCCGAATCTGCTGTGAGTTGGCCCCGCCTTGCCTGCGGCGCCTTTCTGCTCCGGCTCTGTTGACTGAGGGAGAGAGTGATTATTTGCCCCCTGCGGGGGCCTGCCTCGTCGAGGCGCCACTGCGACCGGTACAGACCCGTCCTTCATGACAAAAGCAGGTTTTAGTCTGTCAATACTGACCGTCTCTTTTCTGTCTCCAAAATCTAGCACAAACTGCTTATCACCTGCCTCCAGCACTCGAAATGGCCCTTCGTAAGGTGGTTTGAGTGTTGCTTTTAGGGCTTCGCGCCTGACAAAAACGAACTCGGCATTTTTCAAAGCCTTGGGGACGAAAACTCGTGGAAAAGCGTGATGAACCGGACCCGGAAGCGTGTCTGCTCCCGTGCCAACTAACAGTCCCAGAGCCGGGAGAGGTGGGGGCTCCGGGTACTCTGGTAAAAACTCGCCTGGCAGCCTAAGAGGTTGTGCGAATACCAGCTCCACTGGGGAGGCGTCTAAGTCCTCTTTGGGCGCAGAACGCAACCCTAATAAAACCCATGGTAGTTTATTTACCCAATCTGCATCCGTGAGCGACGCTCTGAGTGCTGCCTTCAAAGACCTATGAAAACGCTTGCATAAACCATTAGCCTGAGGGTGGTAAGCCGTAGTGCGGTGAATTTTGGCTCCCAAGCCGTTGGCCATCGCTGACCACAGCTCAGAGACGAATTGAGGTCCTCTATCGGACGTGATGTCCGACGGAACCCCGAAGCGCGCCACCCAAGCCGTTAAAAAAAAGCGAGCTACCTCCGCGGCCGTCGCAAGCGGGACCACTTCCGGCCAACGTGTGGTTCGGTCCACCATTGTCAAAAGATGCGTGAACCCCTGTGATGCCAGTAGGGGGCCCACGAGGTCGACGTGCACGTGGTCGAACCTTCTGGCTGGAATGCGAAACGGTTCTAATGGGGCTCTTGTGTGCTTGTGAATTTTGGCCCGTTGACAGGAAATGCAGGTTTTTGCCCATTCCTTCACGTGCTTGTGCAGGCACGGCCAAACAAACTTTTCCGCTACCATTTTCACCGACGCGCGCACCCCCGGGTGCGCCAGTGAGTGGACCAAGTCAAAAACACGGCGGCGCCACACGGCCGGAACCACCGGACGCGGGCGCTCCGTCGACACATCGCAGATCGGGGGGGCATACCGGTTTGTAAACACTTGCTCTCCAGCCTTAACCCTATTGGTCCAGACTGGAGCGCGCGCACGTCTGCGTCCGCCCCCTGGTCCGCTGCCATGGCTGCGTAATCTATACCCACGTGCACCGGGGCTGCGCGCGCCACCGCGCCGCTCTCCTGCAGCGCGGTCACGGTGGCCCGTTCTGCCTCTGCGCGTGGTGGAGGCGTGACCGCGCGCGAGAGACAATCTGCTACTACATTGAATTTGCCCGCAACGTGCCTAATGTCAGTGGTAAATTCCGAGATCGCGGCCAGCTGCCTCTGCTGCCTGCCTGACCACGGGTCTGAAATTTTGGCCATGGCGTATGTGAGCGGCTTGTGGTCCACATAAACGGTGAAGCACCGTCCTTCCAGCCAGAACTGGAAATGACGAAGAGCCAAATGCAGCGCCAACAGTTCTCTGTCGAACGTGCTGTATTTTCGCTCAGCCGCGCTTAAGGTTTTGCTAAAGAAAGCCAACGGCTGCCAAACTCCGGCGACTTGTTGCTCAATAACGGCCCCTATGGCTAAATCTGAAGCGTCTGTCATCAGCGCGATACGTGCTGCCGGGTCTGGGTGGGCCAGGAGCGCAGCGTCAGCCAAGGCTATTTTAACCTCTGTGAACGCGCGCTCCCGCTCCGGGGACCATTCAACCGCCTGGGTTGTTTTTTGCTTTTTGAGCGCGGCATATAACGGTTGCATGATTTGAGCTGCGTGGGGCAGGAATCGGTAATAAAAATTCACCATCCCCAAGAATTCCTGCAGTGATTTGACCGTTTGTGGCCGGGGAAAATCCGCTACCGCGCGTACTTTATCTGGTAACGGAACCGCTCCCTCTGGGGAGACGCGGTGACCCAAAAAATCGATCTGCTCGACGCCAAACTGGCACTTGGTTGGGTTAATTATTAAGCCGTGCTCTCCCCACCGTTACTCCTGCGAGCGCGAACTGCGACTCCGCTTGCAGGAACCACGACCGTGGGTTATCCTGCCAGAAATCAGGCAGCTTTTTTTTTTTTTTTTTTTTTGTTACTTATTTGTACCCGTAGGTAGACTTGGTTTGCAGTCTGGTGACAAGCCACCGGCTGCTGGTCGCTGCGTGCGCGAGCGCCCTAAACCTACATGTTTTTGGTGTGCGGGAGGAAACCGGAGAAATCCCGGAGTAAACCCGCGCAACACGGGGAGAACATGCAAACTCCACACAGCTCACTGTTGGTCGGGGGCTGGGATCAAACCCACGATCTCATGATCCCCGTGGTCCCCCGGCCGAGGGTAAAACTGTGCTGCCACAGTGCTAAACCACTGCGCCACCGTGCAAACCACTGCGCCACCGTGCAGCTTGACGGCCACTGCGCTTGACGGCACTGGCTTGACGACCACTGTGCTCGCCAGAACTGAACTCTGTGAGTCCGGGACCCTGAGACCTTCTCCGGTCATTCTCAACGTCGTCGGTCACCAATTGTGGGGAGCCTTGAATAACGAAACTGAATTGCATTTAATTCAAGTTTATTTCAAGAAACCATTCCCACAGTCTGCTCTCATTCTTGAGCAGCGAACAAAGAGGAGGAAACACACCAAAGTCCTCACCTTTAAACATTCTCACATAAAGGAATCTCCCTCGCAGGGGAGGCCACACATCTCCATCATAATCCCTTTATTCACATTCATAATCCCTTTATTTATATTACTCCCCCCTCTCTCCTCTCGAGCCTCAGAGGTCAGGGAGTCTTCTGTCCACACCTATGTCTTCTCTCGCTGTCCTCCGCAGGGGGCTCAGACTCTGCGTCGCAGGGGTCTCAGACTCTGCGTCTCCTTCATCGTGAGGTTAAATCACATATGCGTATGTCCAACATGTACATGCACAACTAGTTAAATCACATTTGCATATGTCCAACATGTACACGCACAACTACACAGCCATAACCAGAAACAAAATTGTAGACCTGTACCAGGCTGAGAAGACTGAATCTGCAATAGGTAAGCAGCTTGGTATGAAGAAATCAACTGTGGGAGCAATTATTAGAAAATGGAAGACATACAAGACCACTGATAATCTCCCTCAATCTGGGGCTCTATGCAAGATCTCACCCCGTGAGGTCAAAATGATCATGAGAACGGTGAGCAAAAATCCCAGAACCACATGGGGGGACTACGCCGCCAGGGACTCAAATCCTGCAGTGCCAGACGTGTCCCCCTGCTTAAGCCAGTACATGTCCAGGCCCGTCTGAAGTTTGCTAGAGAGCATTTGGATGATCCAGAAGAGGACTGGGAGAATGTCATATGATCAGATGAAACCAAAATAGAACTTTTTGGTAAAAACTCAACTTGTCGTGTTTGGAGGAGAAAGAACACCATACCTACTGTGAAGCATGGGGGTGGAAACATCATGCTTTGGGGCTGTTTTTCTGCAAAGGGACCAGGACGACTGATCCGTGTAAAGGAAAGAATGAATGGGGCCATGTATCGTGAGATTTTGAGTGAAAACCTCCTTCCATCAGCAAGGGCATTGAAGATGAAACGTGGCTGGGTCTTTCAGCATGACAATGATCTCAAACACACCGCCCGGGCAACGAAGGAGTGGCTTCGTAAGAAGCATTTCAAGGTCCTGGAGTGGCCTAGCCAGTCTCCAGATCTCAACCCCAGAGAAAATCTTTGGAGGGAGCTGAAAGTCTGTGTTGCCCAGCGACAGCCCCAAAACATCACTGCTCTAGAGGAGATCTGCATGGAGGAATGGGCCAAAATACCAGCAACAGTGTGTGAAAACCTTGTGAAGACTTACAGAAAATGTTTGACCTCTGTCATTGCCAACAAAGGGTGTATAACAAAGTACTGAGATGAACTTTTGTTATTGACCAAATACATATTTTCCACCATAATTTGCAAATAAATTCTTTAAAAATCAGACAATGTGATTTTCTGTTTTTTTTTTTTCTCCTCATTTTGTCTCTCATAGTTGAGGTATACCTATGATGAAAATTGGAGACTTCTCTCATCTTTTAAGTGGGAGAACTTGCACAATTGGTGGCTGACTAAATACTTTTTTGCCCCACTGTATTCCCCGTGCCATTACACACCTTTCCTGAAAATTTCATCAAAATCCATTCATAACTTTTTGAGTTATGTTGGTAAAAGACAAACCAACAAACCAACGCCACTAAAAACATTACCTCGTCCTCCCTTGTGGGAGGTAACTAGCTCACTTTGAAATAAACCTTAAACTGTTGCAGGTTTTCAAAAAAACAAATGATAAAAATGGGCCAAATGAGCATGAATTTACTCGCTCCAGTGGGCTCACCACCTGCAGGGGGGATCACCGGGATTATGGTGCTATGTAGGGCTGGAACGATTAGTCCACGCTGTCGATAATGTCGACAATAAAAATTTGTCGACAAATTATTTAATTATAAAGTTTATATGCATGCAGTGGAAATGTTCAGTTGTAAGTGCAATGCACGACCAGAACTGCTGCGGGCAGTGGCGCCTCTGTTGTCCGGCATGCGTGAACAATTTCCAGTGACGAACAAGAGGAGCGCAGCATGGCGAAGTGTAAGGCTAAACATGTAGAAACGGAGCTAATAAAAAAAAAAAAGGGCAGACCCAAACTTTCTGTAGTATGGGAACATTTCACAGAAAACAAAAAACCGAAACAAGTAAAATGCAGACTTTGCGAGGCTGACCTTTGCTATCATGGCTACAGTGTTGCATGAGCATCTGAAACGACAGCACCCGGGAGCTGCGACATTAACGTCTGCTTGGTAAGTTTTAGCGAGTAAAGAAAGTTAGTGCCACTTATTTTCAATGGCCGACTGTTTCAAACTTTAGAAACATGACAGCACTGTTAGTACGTGTGTTTTATGTTAGCTTAGCTGTCTGACAATCAGCTCTCTGGTTGCTGAGGACTGAGTTGTTTAAGTCATGGCTAACGTGTTGAATGCAGAAAATGACTGAATTACAGGAGTCGCCATCTCTTTTTCATCTTCATTAATATTAGCCCTCATTCTGATCATTAGTGCATCTGGATTAATTAGGATATCCTAATTTGTAATAAATTAAAAACCTACAACCACAATCATCAAAATTAAATCAAATGGCTTGAAATATCACTCTTAAAGGTGAACTGAACTGAACGGCATTGAACGGCACTGGGTGATAGTACATAGTATTATAAAGATAATTTATCATTGGCACCCCCTCCACAAATCCCGGAATCTTGGAGAAAATCGCGATTTTGAATTTCCCGCCCTGAAAAATCAGACGAATCCGCCGATTAACCGGAAGTGCAGCCGGAGTTCCACGTGACGTCACAAGTGTGACCCAGTCCTCATGTTTACCATTGCGAGCACGTCGACACTGGTTGTTTTTGGTGCATTTTGTCGTGACAGTCGACTACAAAACACTTCCAACACCTGGGAAGATCTGTTCAGTGGCCAAGGAAAGCTGTCAATGTAGAATGTAGTCTCCCTGCCTTCTACATTAGAACATCAGGTATCAACACAGAGAGCCCGCACAACTCAAAATCCACCTCTCTGACCACCGCTCCACTCCTCTCCGCCCACCTCTTCACCGCTCGGGAATCTCGCAAGCTGATTGGCCGAGACGTTTTACCTAGCAAGCTGATTGGCCGAGACATTTTGCCCAGCTTCGCTCCCTGTCGAGCGCCCATACCCAGCGAAGGAAGACCGCATTCATTGTTCTTTATCGCTCGTGTTGCTTAGTGGCACTTTTTGCTGTTCTCTTGTGCCTTTTTGTGCAACATAGTGCTTGTGACGCCCTTGGGGGGGGGGTGACACTACTTCGCGGTTTTTCACTTTTCACGGTCGGTTCTGGTCCCCATTAAACGCGATAAGTGAGGGATCACTGTAATAAGTTGGAAAAATGCTGATGGTTTTTTTTTTCCCCCTTTCTTTTTTATTGTTAATTTTCCTTATCCTGACACCCCAAACATGCCAAAGTAAAGACTCACCATTCTGTATTCAATAAGCGACTCTCCTCCCCATCACTGCTGCGGTCTGAGTCGGTGCCGGAATCCCCCGAAAATTCTGGCTCTAATCTGTACGGTTCGATGCCTCCCTCGCTCTCTTCCTGTTCACTTGACACTCCTGCATCCTCCTCTGTCTCGTCACCGATCCTGAATGCCTCCTCACTCTGAAAACTATGGTGTTCTTGACTGCTGGAACTGCTGTCATCTGCCATTGTTGTTTTGGTTAGGGATCACACTCGTGAAGTCACGCAGCATCGTCTGCACTACTTCCGGTTTGTTTGGCACTGCCAGCCAGAGGCAAAAGTTTATCGGCTTATAGCTTGGCCATCGCACGGCCTAAAAATTTCTTTTATGTGTTGAAAAATACAATAGGTAATAAGGAATTAATCTGCTATTCTACTTTTTCGGCAAAAAGGTGGTTTCAGTTCTACTTTAAGTGCAGGGAAAACTGAATATGAAGGTTTAGCTTTCTGAATTATACTGTAAAAAAAATGCACTTAGAGAAAACTTCCACCTAATGTTAGTTTGTTAGTTGGAGCAGATCAGTAATTCAGTTATAAGATATTTAATCAATTGTTTAATTGCTATCAGGCATTATGTTGTCTGTGATAAACTGATATATAACTTTAAACTTGTGAAAATTAATACAACTTTCGTGTTTTTTGTATTGAGCTCTGGAAACTGCTAATAAAATGTTATATTAAAGCAGAGACTGACAAGGTGATTTTCACAGGTGTGCAGGCTTGAACAGCCGGTGAAGTAAAATATGCATGAGAGCCCCAACAGGAAGCAGAGATGGTGGACATGAGAAAATAATCCTGATTAGTCAACTAATCAAAAAATAGTCGCTAGATTAGTCGACTACTAAAATCGTTAGTTGCAGCCCTAGTGCTATGTGAACTGGGAAGAAGTCTGGGCTACACTGCCTGGACTGATGCCCTCATGACCCGGATCCCGGGATAAGCAGCAGAAGATGGATGGATGGAGGGATGAATTTCCTCCTAATATCTTAATCAAACAAATGGAAGAAAAATATGGCAAATCACATGGAAAAATTAAAATAAATTTATCTCAAAATGTGCTTTTAAGATCTGCCTCATGGACATTCTTTCAGAAGACTGCAGCCGTCTCCAGGCAGGCTGATATGATTTAACTTGTTTTTACACATTTTATTAAGATTATTACCTCTGCCAAAGGGGGAGGTTATGTGATCATCGGCGTTGGTTTGTTTGTCTGTTTGTTAGCAAGATAACTCAAAAAGTTATGGACGGATTTTCATGAAATTTTCACAGATTGTCAGAAATGGGGTATCCTACAGATGATTACATTTTGGTAGTGATCCAGATCACCGTCGAGAAGAAAACCGCCATTACGGAAAATGCCATTTTCGTCAATAACTAATGAACCACTAATCTTATCATTGTCAATCCAATTGCTTGTCATATGTTTTCATGGTCAAGGAATCTGAAAACGTACACACAAACACTGTATGGGGGGAACCGTGGCGCTTGGCGGAGGTCTGCACTCTCCGAGTGCTTTTCTAGTACTTAAAGCTGCTTTTAGAGCTGTACTGATTTTTTTTTTTTTTTTGCATTGTCAGCTGTGTGTCATCAATATTTCCCTTACACATCTCTTCCTCAAAAAGCTTTGCCTTTTGTCGGGCTGCTATTGTAAATAACAATACTTTCATCACGACTTGCATGGTTGCATAAAAATAAACAATTAACATCGTCCCCAAGTCAAAATTCACAGAATTTTAAACGTATAAATATTAGACTTGAAAACTGGAAACAGACCTTACCCACTGTCTGATCTGCTTTAGGCATTTTGTGAGGACCGCTCTGTCTGTGGTGTGGCGCCGGTGTCCTGATTATTGAAGCCAGAGTGTGGGCACTTGTGGTCGGCAGCAGCTGTCACTGCTGGTGGGGGGGTGCACAGACTTGCAATGCCTCCACTAGGCATTGCCCAATTTGGCAGTTCTGCAGTTTATACGATTCTGTCAGCAAATCTTTGATGAGTTTCGCAACTTAAACTGTTCTGCTGCCATTACAGTGTTTGACATCCATTTTTTTTTCTCGTAAAAAAAACAAACAAAAAAACCCCAGTATTTTTATTTTTTTAAAACTGTATCAAAAGACTTCGGGGTCTGGACTGGAGCCCGCCGGTTCATGACCCCTGCAATAGACAATAATTAGAAAAATAAAATAAGTAAAATGACGTTACCTGACCCCTTAACAAGCAGACGAGCTTTCCATTATCAAGTTAAACATGTTGGAAAATGTGCCGTTAGAGAAAAGCATCACAACACACTTTATCGACGTTAAGTTACACAGCATATTATATCGTAGGCAGGCAGATAGCGACACTTAATTCCAAACTAACTAACTAACCTGCACTTATATAGCGCTTTTCTAGTCACAAAGACCACTCAAAGCGCTTTCATTAATACTAACCCTCTATTCTAAGGGCCTATAGGAAACAGATATCTAGGGACAATTTAGAACAGCCAATTAACCTAACATGCATGTTTTTGGCATGTGGGAGGAAACCGGAGAAATCCCGGAGTAAACCCACGCAACACGGGGAGAACATGCAAACTCCACACAGATCACTGTTGGTGGGGGCTGGGATCGAACCCACGATCCCCACAATCCCCCGGCCAAGGGTAAACTGTGCTGCCGCAGTGCTAACCACTGCGCCACCGTGCAGCCCTCCTCCAAACTCCTGCTGATAATCCATCCAATGAAGTAACGGCGGCAAAAGTTGGGAAAAGATGGAAGACGACGCAGTTATCTTGATTGTGATTGGACAAATAACGATGTGTGATGTGTTCCACCAAAGACGTTTTATTGTGAAGACGATGACTATCCCCCGTTGTTTCTGAAAACTCTTGTCTTCAGGAAGCTGCCGGTGGTCGCCCCCCCCCCCCCCGCCAAAAAAAAAAAAAAAAATCTCTGCATTCCAAACGACTTCACCCATCCCACACACTGCTTCAGTTTCCGTCCATCTGGGAGGAGGCTGAGGAGTCTCTGAGCAAAGACGGGCAAGCAGACAGCTTTATCCATCAGGCTGTAAGAATGCTCAGCTCTCTCCCAGCTCTTGCCCCCTTCCCTCTCTGCCCTCTTCCCCCACAAACTCTGGACCATCCCGGGACAATAAAATTAACTTTGACTTTCTGTAACTCAGGCAGTGAATACAAGTGAACCTTGGAATAAGTGGCCATTTGAAAAGCAAGGGCTGAGCTCACCTGGTGTGAGGTGCAGAGGTCTGCGACTGGTTGAAGGGGATTGGTAGAACATCTCTACTGTTACCACTCTGACTGAAGACAGACTTTGACTGACTTATCCTGGAAACAGCCTGGGAGTCAAACAAGCAGGTGATGTAAAATCTAGCAACACAACAGACACACGTGCAAAGATTGATATGTGGATTAGCACTTTATTGCGTGTTACAGTATGCTTGTGTACCTTCTTGTTGGGAGCTGTAGTTTGTGTGTCCATGGTTGATGAATAGTTCTGGAGATATGTGGGGTCTCCTGGGCTCGGCTCCAGTGGCAGGATGCCAAAACTACACACAGGCTCACAGTCATTAACACACTACACCAGTAAAGGAAAGAGGAAGACGTCACCTGAGCAGGTACTCACCTGGGAGTCAGAGGGCTGAGGGCAGCAGGTCCTCCCAGTAAACTCCGCCCACTCTTCGGCTTGTTCTGTTTAGCCAATAGAGAGGTGGCCGATGCCATGGATACCGTGTTAGCCAACAGGGAGCCAGTATCGGGAGAGATGAGGGAGGAGTCGATGTAGGAAACCGACAAATCGGATGACAGCTTTGCATTTGATGATTCTAGATTCAAACGATTCAACTCCTGAAAAGCAAGAATAACTTTTTACTTTTTACCTTAGCAGTATTCCAATTACTGCACTGAATAGTAACTGAATATACTTGCCAGTGTGTCCTGTGGCGTCTCCATGAGGGCGGTGTCAAGGCGATGGGAAGTGTTCTGGGCAGGGCTTACAGATGTTGGGGGTGGGGGCATGGAGCAGTTCTGCAGAGATGACAACCTGAACACCTGATCTGGATCTGGTTTCTCACCTGAAGAAGCAGAGACCACAGACACTACATGGAGTCACACTGTCACCGCGAAGACTCAGCTGGCGTGTGCATGTGCGTGAAGGTTACCTAGATGACAGAGATTCTGAAAAGGTGACCAGAGGAACGGGTTGAGGGTTAAACTTTTCTGAAAACATTCAGCACCTTTAGCAACGCGATCTGTCTTACTGTTAAGAGGAACAGAACGGGGCACATGCCATCAGTACCTCTTTCATCATCATCACACATACTGGAAGCACTGATTTCTTACCAGTAAATATGCCCCAGTAATGACAACGTGAAGGAAGCAGAGTCTCCAAACTCTGTAATGATGTCATCCTGACTTTTTTGTTTGTTCAATACTCCACCAATCAGAACCTGTTCGCCTTCAGCCAGCCTAACAGACAGTCAAGTGTATAAAAATGTAGTTAAACCTCTATAACAAAATATCAAATGAGTATTAAATACAGGAGTTGATTTAAATAGATGAGTTTGAAATAGCTTAGTTCTTACTTGCTGAGTTCGACGCAGCACTTGGCCAGCAGGAATCGAACCTGTGGTGTGGAGCAGCTGTGAGCCTTTAGCAGCCTGTAGGCTTTGTATGGTTTCCCCGAGCGGTAGTAACATGTGGCCAGCAGGTAGAGAGCCTCCTCGGACCTCACTGGCAGAAAGACAGATACAAGGGTACAGAGATGTAATTAGGTGACATCAGGCAACGCTCTTGAAAATTTAAGTATCTTCCAGTGGCTGATGGTGAACACCATGCGCTGATGGTCACACACACCATTTACCTCCATGAACAACTTGTGAGTAACAAAAATATTGATATCATTAATTTAAGTGTATTTACTCAAAAATGCTTAAAGTGGCAAAAAAAAATAATAATTCTGAAACCACACACACACTTTTGGCTGTTATCCATTTGGGGTCGTCACAGCGGATCATGGGTCCGCATATTCCGCACAAGGATTTTACGCCCGATACTCTTCCTGACACAACCCTCCCATTTACTCAGGCTTGGGACTGACACAAGAAGTACGCTGGTTTTGTGCTTCCCCCTGTCACTGGGTATCCAACTTTTCTTTCCCCACTCCAATATGCTGAGCACCAAGCTAGAAGGCAGAAAGTACAATTTTTATGGTCTTTGGTATGACCCAGCTGGGGCTTGAACCCACGACCTCCCACAACTATGGGGCTGATGCTCGACCACTAGACCACCACTGCAGCGATACGTTCACAGGAATCAAGTGATGGATTTAAAAGCTTCCAAAACAACAGAGATTAGCTTTTATGGGTGAATAGTAATTCTCCATTTGAATTTTGTTGTCAACTAGGCCTACACTCAGATTCGGACACAGCTATGCTTGACAAGAGTTGTTAATTTTCACACAGAAAAAAGTAACATTTTGGTGAGGGATACAGGTATGATATTTGGCAGTAACGCTGGAATCTACTGATGCTCTGTCTCTGATCACGTCAACAACAAATAATAAGAATCTTATCTGTTAGGTGGTTTATGCAACTAAAAATAACTCTGTATATTGCCGGTTTATATACCGGACAGACGAGCCTGACAATGGCAGTTCTGCCACATCCTTGTATCACACTGGATTTTAGTTGCAGTGTGCTGTTCCACATCTTGCTGCAAGAACCCGCAGCATACAGCCCTGCCCTCCTGTCAGTACTTGAGAGAAAATGTGACAGACAGTGTTAAAGAAATACAGAGCAAATTTTATCTGGGTACATTTGCCCACCCACTACTGCAGAGATGGATCTGTGGGTCTTGCATCATGGATGCATGCTGTGAACCACACAATCTTTAATTTGCATTAAAATCACTATTAAACAGACAAAACTGTATTAGTATCCCCGTTTTATCGCAGCAAGTCAGGAATGCCCTCACAGGCACATGGTAGGCAGTGAGTTAGTTAGATCCTGAAATATTTTATCCCTGCTGTAAAAAAACAGCATACACCTGCATCAGACCAGCACCAAAACTGTTCTGTGTTTTAGGTTTTGGAGTAGCATCTTTTTTCCCATATTGTTCGTCTTTTTCTGTTTTAGTTCTTGTTTTTATAAGCTTAGCAAAAAAATGTGTATCTACTATAACAACAATCTATCATTTATTACAGATGTGGTGCTCTTAGGTAGACTGGAACTCGTTTTTGTTGAGCACAGACCCCGGTTTGGTTGGGGATTTGTATCTGAAGTATGTGATTGCTCATCTAAAATATTGTAAAGGAGGCAAAATTGGGTGAGAAGCTTAATTGTTGACAACTACACTGTATGAAACTACACAGAAAGACTTGGCACACCAACAGTACCACATCTGCTGTTGTATGTCTTGTACCTTACTGCAACCATTTGCACAAATGCCATACCTGTTGCTGTCTGTCATTGTAATACTGATCATGCACAGATAAGGCTGTCACAATAACCGTAATTATGTAATACGGCACTATGGACAAGCCTACCACGGAGGAAAACGAGCAACCGCAACAACCGCGGTGTTCACTTTTTTTGTGTGTGTGGCTAAATCTAGTTCACTTATGTGCCCCTGTTGATTAATAAATAAATTGTTAAGTGTAGTTTTATTGCCAACAGCATGTTGGTACTGGCGGTGGCACTGACGGTGGCAACACCTGGTGCTGTAGAAGCTTCCATAGTACTGGGTGCTGGAGGCATCAGCACCGTGTGGGGCACTCTCTCTCCAGACGGACTCCAGCAGGTAGTCAGTAGTAGAAGCGTTTGGACTCTTTGCTAAATACAGCCGTGACAGTGAGCACTGAAAGGGCACAAACCGTGTTATTTCCTTCTGAGCGGAGTGTTTATGATCCTGACAACTGAGCTCCGACAGTGAAACAACTAATGCGTAGTGTATTGCTTGTTTGAACGTGATTTTTTGGACAGTGGCAAAAATCCAAAAATCACAAAGACAAGAGCCACGCAGGGTCCTGTACGGAGACCGTCCTGTTTAAATAAGCTGAATGTCGCTGCAGTCTCCAGTCCACACACACTGTAGTTGAAATACTGTGTTCCTACCACTGCTTTATGAAAATTTTTTTTTTTTTTTTTTTTTTTTAACAGAATCAGCAGTTCATGCCTAGTAAGACCGGACCTCTGCACAATTGTTACGCATGAACATAAAGTTGAGAGCAGAGCTGCAGCGAGTTTACATAGCTTCCATCGTTTCCCACGTTATGAACCCTGTTTAAATTACGAGTCCACAGGGTCCTAAAAACATTTGCAATAATACCGCGGTGTTGAGCTATCCACCGTCACCGCAGGGGAAATTCCTCTACCGCGACAGCCCTATGCGCAGACTAATCTGTCACTGTCTGCACCCTCATTACTGCACTGAACTCGCAATTTACCGGTATTACGGTTTACGGTACACAGGATTGCTATGTTTTTACCATGATTTGCACTATGGGTGGGATTACTGTACATAGATCGTTGTTGTTTTCCATCCTTATTCTTTCTCGTCTTATATATTGTGCACACCATTAAGAGAGAAATGGCATTTCAATTCTACTGCATGTCCTGTACATATAAGGTAGTGACAAATAAAATCTTTGAATGAAAGCTCAGTTAAAAAAAATTGAATCCAGTTGACTTAACTGAAACGTTTCACCATTCATCCAATTCACCATTCAGAGTAAAAAAAAACTTTGATTCTAGTTGGCTAGACTGAGCTTTCATACAATATACTTACCAACCTGGATGACTGAGAATCTTCATCAAAGTGTGGACTATGTCATTACTGCATAAATGTTCATTCTAAAGATAGCTACATTGTGTTAACATTTTCTCTTCTGGTCTCCAGGTAACTCCAGATGCTCAGACATTCCTGATATCTCCTGGACCTGTCTGGATCACTGTCTTAGTCTTAAATTGACTATTAATGTGTACAGTCATTAATTTACATTGGGGATGGGCAACTGGCGGCCCACCAGTCCATTTCCAAAAATTAATTATTTATACTACGTTTAAAACAGCATTCTTAAATGCAATTATAGAGTCCGCCAGCAGAGGGAGCTCTAATCAAAATCTAGTGCCGCTCTCTGCAAGTGATAGAGCATAGAGCAAGAGTGCGAGAGCCACTAGCTCAGTGTTTTTCAACCTTTTTTAAGCCACGGCACATTTTTTACATTGACAAAATCCTGGGGCACACCACCAACCAAAATGACACTCTATAGCCTAACAGTAAAAATAATAAAATATAGTTAGCAATACAGTTTCTAAATGTATTTATACTCACCCAGTGTGAACCCTGGGCCTGTTTAGATGAACACAAAGCTGATATCCTGGTAGGAATGGAAGAAAGCCACACACGGAGCTCTTCCTCAACAGCTCTCAGTCTCTCTCTGTTTTTAGTTTTTATCACAGTCAAGGTTGAAAAGCTCATCTCACACAGATATGTCGTGGAAAATGGGAGCAATGTTGAAATAGCTTTGTTGGCCAGAATGGGGAACTCCTTGGCAGCAGTCAACCAAAAACTGTCCAAAGGAAGATCAGCAAAGTTTAGCTTTAAACCATGATCTTGTTTCAGTTCAATGAGTTCCTCTTGCTCCTGTAAAGTCATGTCGTTTCCAACAACTGATGCTGAGCTGTATGGGTTCCTAACCCACTCAAGGCATTGTGTGAAGTCTGAAGAGAAATAAAATAGCAACTTCTCCTCAAGAGTTTTCAAATGTGTGCCAATCACCTGGCACAGTGCAGCAGTGTTAACATCATGCCGTTTCTCGGTGAGTGGGAACATCTCATCTTGACATGCGCAGGTCGACATTTCGACATTCAAAAAATAGTAGAAGAAGAAGCAACTTCCGGTGTTAGCGAGCCCCGCTTCGTGTCAAAATTGACCTGTATTGTATTATTTAGACTGTACTTTTGCTTCTGCTGGTCTCCGTAATGAAGCTACAAGTACATACTTCTGCATATGACGAAAAGAGGGAGACAGCAGGACGATACAGACCAGTTTTGTTTTACTCCCGCTATGTTTTCCGCTAGCTGTTGCTAAGGCGGAAATACGTCACATCGATGTGCGGCTGGTGTACAGACATGCGCAGTAAACATATTTTCTGCCCTGTGTTCGGAATAAGTGTTTTCATGTGCACCATTCCGATTAACAATCGGCATAACCCATCCCTCTCAACTGGAATGAAATTTTGATCCGAATGAGTGTGATCGGGTTAAAATATTCAGATTGCCATGTTTACATGAAGCATTTTTATTTCGATCAGGCTTTTAATCCAGTTACTTGTGTCCATGTAAACATAGCCACTCACTCGAGTAATTAAGTTAAATTGGATAATTTCCCATGGCACACCTAACGATCTCTCACGGCACACTAGTGTGCCGCGGCACATAGGTTGAAAATCACTGCACTAGCTGGAGCAGCAGTGACAGTGTGCACTGGAGTGTTGTCAGGTATGTTTTGCATGCTAAGACCACATTAATAGGCTGTAAACAGCACTAAATGTACAAACTAGGCTGCTTTTAAACAAGACTAAATTGTACAGCTGAGGAGCTGTAGCATTTATTCTTGTTTGGCAGGTGAAGCCCATGTCAGCAATAAAAGTTCAGAAACGGGTTGTTGTAATCTGCTGATTTATTTTTGTTGGTCATTTATACCAGTGGCACTTAAATTTTTTCTTAATTCCCCAGCAGCACCAAGTTCCTGGGGGTGCACATCTCTCAGGACCTCTCCTGGTCCAACAACACCACATCATTGGCCAAGAAGGCTCAAACTCACCTCCATTTCCTCCGTAAACTGAGGAGAGCAAGACTCCCACCCCCCATCATGTGCTCTTTCTCCCAGGGCACCATTGAGAGCATACTCATCAGCTGCATCACGGTGTGGTATGGACGCTGCACCGCCTCCTGCCGGAAGACACTACAACGCACAGTGAAAGCAGCCAGCTCGATCATTGGTGCCCCTCTGCCCCCCCTCTCAGACATCTACCTCACCTGCAGAGCCATCAACATTGCAGGCGACACCTCCCACCCCTCACACTCCCCCTTCAGCCCCCGGCCCTCAGGGAAAAGGTACCGGAGCCTCCAGGCCCGCTCCACAAGACTGCTAAATGGCTTTGTTCATCGGGCCATCAGGACCCTGAACTCTGTCCACTCCCTCGCCCTCCCCCCAGAATGTAACGCACTGACCCGCACAATAACTACCTCAGTTGTTGGCACACTGACAGTAATACATCTGCTGCTGTATGTCTCTGCACTTCAACTGCAACCATTTGCACAAATGCCGTATGTGCTGCTGTGTGTCTGTCATTGCAACACTGATCATGTGCAGTCCTATCTGTTACTATCTGCACCTACACTATCGCATTGAACTGCAACTACGGGTATTACAACTCTAGTTTTCTGTACAAAGGATTGCTGGGTTTCATCATTGTTAATTTCTATTTGCACCATGGGAGGTCTGGAGTCTATCTTTTGTCACCATTTGCACTACGGGTTGCATTACTGTACATAGACTGCTGTTGTTGTATTTTTCCCAGCCTTATTCCTTTTTCTTTTTTATATTGTGCACAGCACTGAAGAGAGAGAAACACCATTTCAATTTTCCTGCATGTCCTGTACGTATAGTAATATTGACAAATAAAATCTTTGAATCTTGATTTTGGGGAGCCAGACATCACCAAGCCCACACAGCTATTTCTCTGCCCCTCCACACCTACAATTAATCCATGAGCAAGCAAAGCATAGTTCCTTTTCTTCTTGGCTTCTTTTGTTAATTATCATCCTGAATTTATCTTTGCTCATCATTTTGCTGATAAGAGTTTTAAAAATTAGGTCATGATATACAGTGGGGCAATAAAGTATTTAGTCAGCCACCAATTGTGCAAGTTCTCCCACTTAAAAGATGAGAGGTCTCCAATTTTCATCATAGGTATACCTCAACTATGAGAGACAAAATGAGAAAAAAAAATACAGAAAATCACATTGAAGGATTTTTAATGAATTAATTGGTAAATTCCTCGGTAAAATAAGTATTTGGTCACCTACAAACAAGCAAGATTTCTGGCTCTCACAGACCTATAACTTCTTCTTTAAGAGGCTCCTCTGTCCTCCACTCATTACCTGTATTAATGGCACCTGTTTGAACTCTTTATCAGTATAAAAGACACCTGTCCACAACCTCAAACAGTCAGACTCCCAACTCCACTATGGCCAAGACCAAAGAGCTGTCAAAGGACACCAGAAACAAAATTGTAGACCTGCACCAGGCTGGGAAGACTGAATCTGCAATAGGTAAGCAGCTTGGTGTGAAGAAATCAACTGTGGGAGCAATTATTAGAAAATGGAAGACATACAAGACCACTGATAATCTCTCTCCATCTGGGGCTCCACGCAAGATCTCACCCCGTGAGGTCAAAATGATCATGAGAACGGTGAGCAAAAATCCCAGAACCACACGGGGGGACCTAGTGAATGACCTGCAGAGAGCTGGGACCAAAGTAACAAAGGCTACATCAGTAACACACTGCACCCCCAAGGACTCAAATCCTGCAGTGCCAGACGTGTCCCCCTGCTTAAGCCAGTACATGTCCAGGCCCGTCTGAAGTTTGCTAGAGAGCATTTGGATGATCCAGAAGAGGATTGGGAGAAAGTCATATGGTCAGATGAAACCAAAATAGAACTTTTTGGGAAAAACTCAACTTGTCGTGTTTGGAGGAGAACGAACACCATACCTACTGTGAAGCATGGGGGTGAAAACATCATACTTTGGGGCTGTTTTTCTGCAAAGGGACCAGGACGACTGATCCGTGTAAAGGAAAGAATGAATGGGGCCATGTATCGTGAGATTTTGAGTCAAAACCTCCTTCCATCAGCAAGGGCATTGAAGATGAAACGTGGCTGGGTCTTTCAGCATGACAATGATCCCAAACACACCGCCCGGGCAACGAAGGAGTGGCTTCGTAAGAAGCATTTCAAGGTCCTGGAGTGGCCTAGCCAGTCTCCAGATCTCAACCCCATAGAAAATCTTTGGAGGGAGTTGAAAGTCCGTGTTGTCCAGCGACAGCCCCAAAACATCACTGATCTAGAGGAGATCTGCAAGGAGGAATGGGCCAAAATACCAGCAACAGTGTGTGAAAACCTTGTGAAGACTTACAGAAAACGTTTGACCTCTGTCATTGCCAACAAAGGGTATATAACAAAGTATTAAGATGAACTTTTGTTATTGACCAAATACTTATTTTAAGATAAGATAAGATAAGATAAGCCTTTATTAGTCCCACAACGGGGAAATTCCAGGATTGCAACAGCACAGGGATAGCAACACTCAGAGCAACAATCAGAAGGCAAGAAAAAAACAAGCAAGCAAGAGCAGCTAATATACACATACAATATACATATACATATATACATTTACCAAGGAATTTACCAATTAATTCATTAAAAATCCTTCAATGTGATTTTCTGGTTTTTTTTTTTTTTTCTTATTTTGTCTCTCATAGTTGAGGTATACCTATGATGAAAATTGGAGACCTCTCTCATCTTTTAAGTGGGAGAACTTGCACAATTGGTGGCTGACTAAATACTTTTTTCCCCCACTGTAATTTTATTCATCCATCCATCCATCTTCTACTGCAGGGCTATTCAATTACAAAATCAGTTGGGCCACAGTTTGAAATCAAGACATGGAAAGTCAGGTTCACACTAACGTTTGGACTGACTTTTACCGACGTTCTGAAAAATCAAGAGAAATTGGTCCAAATGTTGGTGAAATTGCTTTGGTGAGCACAAACCAACTTTTACAAACTTTTATGAACTTTTGCTAACATTTCACAGTGTTGCATTTAGCATTGTCAAACTTTTGCCAACTTAGGCTAGCGTATGTGTAGCAACTGCAAACTTAGGTTAACTTAAAACCTCTTCCACTCTGTTCAATTTCCCTAGAAACGCCTAAAAATAACATACCCAAAGTAAATCAAAAGCTGCTCTTCAACCCTTTGCAGCATCTTCATGAGGTTGGCCTCATTTAAAAGAAAACACTGAATTTTTTGGCAAAACAGTCATAATCTCTCTAAGTGCTCCTGCCACTGAGTAACAATCATCTAAACATACTGAATTTGAAGAAAATAAAGTTCGCCTGGGTGGTTTTTTTTTTTAGATACAAATGCTTTCAAATAACATACAGCTGTCAGATACTGGCTGAAAACCACAACAGAAATGTAGAACCAAGTGTTTTCAAGCTCAGGTCAAAATTTTGTCACAATACCACAAAAAATGAATATATTACACAGCTTTTTTCTCAGGTTGTAACAAGGCGTTTTTGAACTGTGCCAAATGGCACAGTTTGAAAAACTGTGTTCCAGAGTTCACTATCTCAGCAGTTTGCACAGTAAAGCCAAGGGGTAATAACCCAGACATACACAGCACAGTTCCTGTTTTTTTTTTTTTTTTTTAACAGGCAAAAATAGCCTACAGTGTAAGAAAAATTATGCTAAAAATTATTACATTTCACTAAAGTATACACAAAAACAACCCTCTCCCCTCCAATTTTTCCTGAGTTCACTACCTCACCAGTTTACACAGATACAGGTCAACTGGACTCCTGACCAAGTGCACCCCAAATGGACCACGGAATCCAATCTGTACATGTATAGGTGCATTCTCCATCCAGTGATTTATAAATGCTGCCCCAGATGAAAACCAGTCTGTGGGACTATAATGTTCTGAATGAGGCTTTAGAAAATTATGAATCATTTTGTAAATCAATGGATTGAAAATGTACTTGTACAGATTGAATACCGGGGTCCACCTGGGGTGCTCACATTAGTGTGCTCACTTGGTCAGGGCTCCATTTCACCAGATCCCATTTACACAGTAAAACAAAGGTATAATAACCCAGACCAGTGCGGTGGTGGAGTGGTTAGCACTGCGGCAGCACAGCAATTCACCCTTGGCCGGGGGATCCTGGGTTCGATCCCAGCCCCCGACCAACAGTAATCTGTGTGGAGTTTGCATGTTCTCCCCGTGTCTGCGTGGGTTTACTCCGGGATTTTCTCCGGTTTCCTCCCACATGCCAAAAACATGCAAGTTAGGTTAACTGGCATCAAACTGGGGATTCTAAATTGTCCTTAGGTATGACTGTGAGAGTGAATGGTTGTCTGTCGCTCTGTGTTGGCCCTGTGATGGACTGGTGATCTGTCCAGGGTGTACCCTGCCTCTCGCCCAAAGATGCTGGGATAGGCTCCAGCCCCCCCGTGACCCGAAAAGGATTAAGCGGAAGAAGATTGATGGATGGATACACAGAAAAAATAGCCTACAGTGAAATAAAAAAAATATACTAAAAAATTATTACATTTTTCTGCAATATACACAGTAACAAATACACCCCACCCCCCCGCTACAGAGGAACACTGTGCACACAAAAACTTGTGGCCATGCGGGACCCTTGTAATTACCGATTGGCCAAAAGTTATTTTATTACTATTTTTATCAATAAAGAATAATTTAGATTATAGGACTTACCTGTCCACAACCGCACTGTCGCTGGCACTGGTCAGATGAGCTATTGTTCCGTTGTTGCAACCTCCAATTGTTCTTTTACTGATCCGTCGTCCCGGTCACCCGACCTGGTCAAGCCATCTATGCTTTCATGCATGCGCTTTCGGTTTAATTTGTGAACCATTTTTCAAAACAAGTAAAATAATGGCTAATGTTACGCTTACCCTTCTGCACAGCATCACATAGGACTGTGCGTCACACAGCGGCTCAGTCACAAGAGATTTTACGCACGGGAGCGCATGGCATTTTACCGGAAATATAAACACGGAACAAGCGCATGTAGGGTATCATTGAAGTCAGAAATTGATTGGCTAAACGACACGTCCATCGTCAGATTACTCAGTTTCAATTGGCTCGTATTCGCGGCCGTTGATGGGCAGGTCCTTCTTGCTAGGTTTTCGGTCACTGGTTATTCAGGGTTTAAAAACCCAAATCAAAGCTCTTATTGGTCGAATGAGATGTCAATCTCATTATAAACCAATCAAACACTCCTTTGGCTTTCTGTTTACGGCTGTGTCTGTACCGGAAGACCAGAAATACAGCTTTTTTTCCATTGCGCACTGAGACAGCCCGCCCGCGGATTTGCAGAGTTACTCAGCACAGTTCAGCTGACATCAGCGTCAGGCGACACTGATATAAAGATCAGTGTTTGTTAAAGCTTCCTGCCATCCTGGACCTGCTTTTGTGGGTGGATTCACACAATGTTTGGACCAACTTTTACTGACATTTTGGCAAATGTCTGGCTCTGCTGGCAAAAGTTGATAAAAGTTAATGACAGCTAGTGTTTGTTGGCGAAAGTTGCATTTGTTGAGAATTGCTGAAAATTTGCTGACATTTGGAAATAAATGCTGGTGAAAGTTGTGCTCTGTAAAAGTTCCTCTTCAGGAGAGTTTGCCTAAGTCAGTCTAAGTTAAGCTCCTTTGGCAAACGTTGACTGAAATGTTGGTGAAAACATGTTTTTAGATCAAAATTCAGTTCAGACATGCAGGAACGAAAGAGAAATAGAAAGAAGAGGTAATTAAAAAAAGTGTGTAAGAGGACAATGTACAGTATTTGTTTTTTGTGATAACATGGTGTGTATGACATGTTTTTTCAATTTTTTAATCTATGGAATAATACACACACACACTCTCTCTCTCTCTCTCTCTCTCTCTCTCTCTCTCTCAAGATTTTATTGTCAATACCACTATATGTGCAGGACATACAGGAGAATTGAAATGGCATTTCTCTCTCTCTCTTCATTGGTGTGCATAATATAAAAAGAAAAGGAATAAGGTTGGGGGAAAAAAGAAAACAACAACAGCAGTCTATGTACAGTAACGCAACCCATAGTGCAAATGGCGACAAGATGGACCCAGACCTCCCATAGTGCAAATAGAGATAAAACGATTAACGATGATAAAACCCAGCAATCCTACACACACACACACACACATATACACACACACACCGGACAGTTGATTAGTTCTGAATTGTTTGTGGGTTTGTGGGATGTTTTTGCACGCTCTCAGCGGTGGCCACTTTTTGATGCGACGCTCAGAGTTGAAAAAAGTTCAACTTTCAGACTGCAGCTGAGCTGTCAATGTCAGACCTTTCTAAGCAGCCAATCAGAATTAAGGAAGGGCGGGACATACGATGCCATAGGAGTACAATCTGTACTCCGACTTCTGCTTTGTCATCATATTTTGCATCCAGAGCTGCTACCAATGCTAGAATATATTTCCCGTCCATTGTTATTTAGAGACTGCTATTAAAAATAAGTAGACAGTCTGACCATAGGAAAAGCGGAAGTGCTGAGCTGTGACTGACAAGCTGTTGCTGGGATACAGGGCACAGACTTTTTTTTTCCCAGCGCACAGTGCACAGGCACTGAAAAATAGACGGTCAGGACGGTCAGGTGACAAAAAACACATGTGGTGGACACTTGGGCTGTGTGTAAGCTCCCCAAAAATGTGACAGCCCAAAAGAAAGAAAAAAAAAATCTCATTGAGAAATTTTATTTAAATTGAGAAAAGATTGATAACATTAACAACCATTGCACATCCACTATTGTGGTTTGCTTTGTTTTAAATCACCACATTTGTGAGTAGGAACCTCAGGGTACGCGCTGGACAGATTGCCAGTCCATTGTAGGGCAGACATAATTTTATCTGTAATTTTAATTCTAATATGATAAAACATTGAGTAGCTTTTGTTTTCAAATGCATTTTCAGCTGTAATTGTGAAACTTTGGAGGAAATAACACCCCCCCCCCCCGGGTGGGTTTACATATAAACCTGACCCTCGGGAAGCAAGGAAAACATTGTGGCCCTCACTAACACCAAAGTTGCCCATCCTTGATGTACATGGTCAGTTCAGCTGGAGTTAGTCAGATTAAAGTTGCTTACTCATCATCGTCTTTTCAGTTATTCTGCTTTCCTTTGTAGCAAGATTCACAAAGTCCAGAGAATGCTCCTATCTGAATACTGAACTGTATTTACATATGCAGCACTCCACAGATCCCCCCTGCTGACATTCACAGTAACTAATGAAAACGTGCGTCTGATATGACATAAGACATTACCAATAAAGATAGGGCCATACCAAGGCAAGAAATTGGGTAGCAGACAAAGAGCGAGACAAAGCAGTTTATTTTGACATTCTCAGATTTAAATACACAAATGATGCCGATGTAATAGTCAATTATGAATCAACATTAAATTTGATAAAGATGTGATAAAATAGTCTTTTTTTTCATAAAGAATAAACCAGATAATGTAATTTTTTTAAAATTTCCAGTGCTGGAGGGATGGCAGCCAGTAACAGCAGCTCCTGTTAACGTTTTTCCAAACTTTGTGTCTTTTTTTAGTGTATTCTGTCTCTAGTGTGTTTTTTTAATCAAGGCTGGGTAATAAGACTTGAGTATTGACTGAACCAAGTTTTACTATTTTTTTGACTGCTACGGCTCCGCTGCCGAATGGTCAGGTACAGGAAATCTTTTCTGCCACATGCCATTTCACAGTACAACAACTCACCCTAATGTTGACACTTGGTCATAACTATGCTGCCATACTACACCTTACAGTCTAATTGGTACCTCACATTTCACCTTGCGCTTTATAATCCTACTTTGTACAATCAGTACTAGCCATAGATTCATAAGGATCATCATCTATTTAACCTAGTAGTAGCCTATGTAGTATATAAAGTTATCTAAGCTTTTGTACTTCTCTGGGTAGCTCCTTTTTCTATTATGCTGTGTGTATTTCTGTTGGTTTGGGTTGCCTACTGTGTCATGCTGCTGTTACACTGTAATTTTCCAGTTTGGGATCAATAAAGTACATCCATCCATCTATCTAATGATCTGAGGTAATGACGCAGGGCTTATTAGTAAATACTGTATATTATATTCTATAATTTTGCACTTGCCTGGTTGTTTACTTCAACCAAGGTAATACTTTTTTAGCTAATTATAGACATTTTTATATTTTTTTAAACTTAATTGAAGAACAAAGTACAAAAACATCAGTACATGTACATAATCAGTTAAGATTATGTACAATGGAATACAGGGAACATAGATTGAAAACAGTCCAGGGGGTATCAGAAAATAATAACAAACCAAAATCAAATAAATACGTAGAAAAAAAGCAATGAAGTCAAATCAATTTAGTTTTAAAAGGAGGTAGATTGTTACAGTCTTTACTGCTTTAGGGGACAAAACCGCAACCTGATTGGTTCGTTAGCTAGTGCTACTCTGAAAGATGCCGGAGAGAACTGACAATAAAAAAGTTTATTAAAAAAATGTGGTCAAAGCGAGGCAGTCAACAAATTTTTTTAGATTTACCAAAAACAGAGAAGACTATATTTAAAAAAAATGGCCTACTCGCCCGATGCAGATCAATCAGTGACATGAAAAATGCACTTGGCCCACCACCTAATGATTGACAAAAACACTGCTTTGATTATTTAGGAATTTCAACCGTTTTGACGCATTCTTCAGAAGCTCATAGTGGTTGGAAAATTGCCTGACAACCAGTTTCCTGACCATAAAATTTCAGGTGTACAGACAATTCTTAAAAGGGAAGACTAGCTTGCCAACACCAGAAGAACTGGAACAGCATAGAAGACAACTAAAGATAATGATGACAGAATTATTAACTTTAGTAAGTCCATCAGAACATCTAACCAAGTCAAGAACAATTCTTGTGGAAGCAGGGTTATGACAGTCAACAATCAGGAGACACCTTCATCGTTGTAAATGGAATATGAGGAAAACCATTTATATTCAACAAACAGGAACACCAGATTCGTCTTTGACAGAAAACATTTATACAAGTCTGCCCAGTTTTACGTATAAAACACACACACACAAATATACATAATCCATCCATCCATCCATCCATCTTCTACCGCTTTTCCGGAGGTCCGGGTCGCGGAGGCAGCAGTTCAAGCAGAGAAGCCCAGACTTCCCTCTCCCCAGCCACCTGCTCCAGCTCTTCAGAGGGGATACCAAGGCGTTCCCAGACTAGCTGGGAGACATAGTCTCTCCACCGAGTCCTGGGTCTGCCCCGGGGTCTCCTCCCAGTGGGACGTGCCTGAAACACCTCAAGTGGGAGGCGTCCAGGAGGCATCCTAATCAGATGCCCATACCACCTCAACTGACTCCTTTCAATGTGGAGGAGCAGCGGTTCTACTCTGAGCCTCTCCCTATCTCTGAGGGTGAGTCCAGCAATCCTACGGAGAAAGCTCATTTCAGCCGCTTGTATCCGCGATCTCGTTCTTTCGGTCATTACCCAAAGCTCGTGACCATAGGTGAGAGTAGGAACGTAGATTGACTGGTAAATCGACAGCTTTGCCTTAGAACTAAGCTCCCTCTTCACCACAACAGACCGGTACAACGTCCGCATCACTGCAGATGCTGCTCCAATCCGTCTGTCGATCTCTCGCTCCATTTTCCCCTCACTCGTGAACAAGACCCCAAGATACTTAAACTCCTCCACTTGGGGCAGGAGCCTGTCCCCAACCCGGAGAGGACAATCCACCTTTTTCCGGCTGAGGACCATGGACTCGGACTTGGAGGTGCTGATTCTCATCCCAGCCGCTTCACACTCAGCGGCAAACCGTCCCAGCAAGAGATGTAGGTCATTGCTGGATGAAGCCAACAGGACAACATCATCTGCAAACAACAGAGATGAGATCCTGTGGTCACCAAGCATGACACCCTCCATTCCCTGGCTGCACCTAGAAATCCTGTCCATAAAAATTATGAACAGCACCGGTGACAAAGGGCAGCCCTGGCGGAGTCCAACTCTCACTGGGAATGACTCAGACCGAGTGTTGGCAATGCGAACTAAACTCTCACAACGGTCGTACAGAGACCGAATAGCTCGTAACAACAAGCCCGATACCCCATACTCCCGAAGCACCCCCCACAAAAATCCACGAGGGACGCGGTCAAATGCCTTCTCCAAGTCCACAAAACACATGTAAACTGGTTGGGCAAACTCCCACGAACCCTCAAGAATTCTCGAGAGGGTAAAGAGCTGGTCCGATGTGCCACGGCCAGGACGAAAACCACATTGCTCCTCCTGAATCCGAGGTTCGACCAACGGCCGGACTCTCCTCTCCAGTACCTTGGCATAGACCTTCCCAGGGAGGCTGGGGCGGCCTCCCCTCATGGATCGTCACCTTATCGTGGTGGGGGGGGTTGCGTGCCCCAGTGATCCCAGGAGCTATGTTGTCCGGGGCAATTTGCCTCTGATAGGGTCTCCCAAGACAAACTGGTCCTGGGTGAAGGGCCAGACGAAGAACGATCCAACAGACTCTCATGATAAATTGTATATCAAGGATTCAGTGTACCCCGCCCGGTATGGGGTTACCGGGGCCCCACCCTGGAGCCAGGCCTGGGGGAGGGGCTCGAAGGCTAGCGTCTGGTGGCCGGGTTTCCACCCATGGGACCCGGCCGGGCTCAGCCCGAAGGAGTTACATGGGTCCGCCCTCCAGTAGGTTCACCACCTGCAGGAGGGATCATGGAAGTCCGGTGCTATGTGGATTAAGTGGCAGTCAAAGGCGGAAACCTTGGCGGACTGATCCCAAGCTTTCTAAACTGGCTTTTGGTACAAATATACATAATACACGGTGTCAATCTGAAACTGTATGATGGGAAGTGAACAGCACAGAAAATGAACAGCTCAAGATCTGAAACATGGCACATCATCTGTCAAACATGGTGTTGGGGGGGGGGGGGGGGGGGGGGGGCTGGCCACGCAGTAGACATACCTGCCAACTTTTCAAACCTGAAAAGCCTAGTAGCTAGCCGGGGTCCAGGGGCCGATGCTAATGCTAATAATGCTAATGCTAATAATAATAATGCTAATATTTGCAAAACAAATATTAGCATTAAATCTAGTCAAATGTAGCTAACAACCTCATATTTCTTCAACTTTCAAACCTGAAAAGCCTAGTAGCTAGCCGGGGTCCAGGGGCCACAGGCCCCGGTAGGTCCAGAACAAAGTCCTGGCGGGGGGTTCAGGGGGGCGAAGCCCCCGACGCAAAACAAATATTAGCATTAAATCAAGTTACAATGTAGCTAACAACCTCATATTTCTTCAACTTTCAAACCTGAAAAGCCTAGTAGCTAGCCGGGGTCCAGGGGGCCGCAGTGTCAAACAAATATTAGCATTTGACATAGAAGTCACATATTAATTATATTAAAGGTAAAATATCTAAATCAATTGCAATACTACACAGAGCGAAATATTTGCTGAATCAACCCACATTATATACTTTGTATCATTCATTAATACTCCCATACATCACATATTGTACTGAAGTATGGGGAAATACATATAAAACAAACATATATCCAGTCTTTATGCTTCAGAAGAGAGCTATTAGAATAATAAACAAAGCTGCTTACAGGGAACCAACAAACCCACTTTTTCTTAAATTAAAAGCTCTCAAGTTGAAAGATCTGGTTGACTTTAAAACTGCAGTAAAAATGTTTAAAGCTAAGAATCTGTCACTGCCCGCAAATATCCAAAAGTTGTTCCAAATAAGGGAGAAACAATATCATTTCAGAGGAACATGTATATTTCAAAAACCTTCAGTGAGAACTACCACCAAGCAACACTGTGTTTCAGTGCAAGGAGTCAGATTATGGAACGATTTTGGACCTGAATTAAAATCATGTACAACGCTTGGACAATTTAAACAAAAACTAAAGGAAGAAATACTCCAAACATATATACAAGATGACATGTAAAATCACACAGATTGTCATATCCAGTCTGTGTTGTGTTGTTACTTAGTTTTTTTTTTGTCATAGCATTGTTCTGAATTGTAATCGCTCTTGATTTGTTTTTCTTTTGAATTCTTGGATGGAATATGGGTGGCCAATATAAGCTGCAGCTTCAGCCATCACCCATTTCAGATAACTTATGTTGAACTGTATAATCAGAGGAGTTCTTGTTTAATTTGACCTTGTTGGATTTTTTCGCCTTTGTTATATTATTCTGTTTCTTTTTAATCTTTACTTTTAATCTATCCGAAATAAAGATTCATTCATTCATTAACTTTGCATTCAAAAGACTATCTTAACACTGCATAGAACTTCGAATAGGCTAGATGTGATGTATTATGAATACTAGAAAAGCACTCGGAGAGCGCAGACCTCCGCCAAGCACCACAGTTCCCCCCATACAGTGTTTAACATCATAAATAAAATATTGAAAATGGCCCTATCTCGCAATGTTAAATTAAAAAAAAAAAAAAAGAATCCTTTAAAAAATTCCTGGATCCAGACGGTGATCCGGATCACCACCAAAATCTAATCATCTGTAGGATACCCCATTTCTGACAATCTGTGAAAACTTCATGAAAATCCTTCCATATGTAGGGAGTTAGAAATGAAGAAGCGATGTGACTTTTATAAATCAAAGTTTAATATCAGCTTCACCTCCCTAACATGTCTCATCTCGGTGCAGAAGCAGAATAAGAGGTCGAACGCAGTCAGACCTTCATACTTATACCCACACTCAACAAAAGACATTGCATATCAAAGCTGACATCCCACATTAACATAATCCCCCCTCCATTGTCCTCCGTCTCCTCCACCTGACCCTGGGTGGTCAGGGAGATCGATCCGGTCTCCACCGCTGCGACTCTGTCTGCTCTCTGATCCTCGCTGGCGGTTGAGACCTCTTGTCCTGTTCATAGGCGTGAGGTCATTCCACATATGTAATCACTAAACATTCTAATATGTCTATACATATGTAGGTATGGAATATATGATTAATATAAGGCACAACCCCCCCCCCCCAAACGACTAAGAAAAGGACAATCAAATTAAGTTTACAGTTTAAGATAATCTCTATGACATATTATACTGTTAAACCTCTTGACAGGGAAAACGGGGAAAAATCCTTCCAGCAGTCATGCTCCTGTAGAGAATTCAGTGGTAACAACAACAGTATAGTAATATCGCAAATCAGCCTTAAAACTGTCACGGCACAATCTGATAACATAGTTAACAACTTTTGGTCAATTTGTATCAATCCCTGTGCCGTCTGGGTTTTAATCTTCTCCCGAATCTGCTGTGGGTCCGCTTTGGCGTTGTGGTGGGACCCTCCTGTAAGGAATCTGCAGCTTGGGAAGGAGAGTGGTTATTTGTTCCCTGCAGGGGGGCTGAGTTTGTTTTCTTGGGGGGTCTACCCTGCCGAGGTGCTCTCGCCACCCGTGCAGGTTCGTCTCTCAACAAGAAGGCAGGTTTAAGTCTGTCAATGCTGACTGTTTCTTTTCTGTCCCCTAAATCAAGCACAAAATGCTTATCACCAGGTTCCAGCACTCTGAATGGTCCGTCGTATGGTGGACGGAGGGTTGATTTTAAAGCTTCGTGCCTAACAAAAACGAACTCGGCGTTTTTTAAAGCTTGGGGGACAAAAACCTGTGGAAAAGTGATGTGCCGGTCCGGGGAGAGTGTCCGGTCCGGTGCTGCCTAAAGGCCTCAGGGCTGGAAGATGCCCGGGCTCTGGGTTCTCTGGTAAAAATTCACCTGGGAGTCTGAGAGGTTGTGCAAAAACTAATTCTGCTGGGGAGGTGTCTAGATCCTCTTTAGGTGCAGAACGCAACCCCAATAAAACCCAGGGAAGTTTATTCACCCAATCTGTATCCGTTAGTGAGGCCCTGAGGGCGGCCTTTAAAGATCTGTGAAAACGCTCGCATAACCCATTAGCCTGAGGGTGATAAGCGGTGGTGCGGTAAATTGTCGCCCCTAAGCTGCTGGCCATGGCTGACCAAAGCTCTGAGACAAATTGAGGCCCCCTATCGGACGTGATGTCCGATTGGACGCCGAAACGTGCCACCCAGTTTGTTAAAAAAACGCGAGCGACTTCCGCAGCTGTGGTTGATGCCAAAGGGACCGCCTCAGGCCAGCGCGTAGTACGGTCTATCATTGTTAACAGGTGTGTGAACCCTTGAGACGAAGGTAGTGGTCCCATGAGGTCGACATGAACGTGATCAAACCTTCTGGCTGGGATTCGAAAAGGCTCTAGAGGAGCTTTTGTGTGTTTGTGTATTTTGGCGCGCTGACAAGACATGCAAGTTTTTGCCCATTCCTTTACATTTTTGCGCAGACCTGGCCAAACAAACTTTTCTGCGACCATTTCAACCGAGGCGCGCAGGGAGTGAACCGAGTCGAAAATGCGGCGGCGCCATGCAGCTGGGACTACCGGGCGAGGTCGGCCGGTTGACACGTCGCAGATTAGGGGGGGTACACCGTCACGTAAACCCCTTTCCTCCAGTCTTAACCCTGTTGGTCCAGACAGGAGCGCGCGCACGTCCGCGTCGCTGCTTTGTTCCTCTGCCATGGCTGCGTAATCTATCCCTACGTGAATTGGGGCCGCGTACGCGTCCGCGTTGGCGAAGAGTTCTGCGGCTGAGGTAGTATAATCTGTCTCCTCGTGCTCTGGCGATGTCGCAGCGCGAGAGAGGCAGTCTGCTACCACGTTAAGTTTGCCTGCCACATGTCGAATGTCTGTGGTGAACTCTGAAATTGCAGCTAGCTGTCTTTGTTGTCTGCCTGACCATGGTTCTGAAATTTTAGCCATCGCAAAAGTGAGCGGTTTGTGGTCTACAAACGCCGTGAAACGCCGCCCTTCTAACCAGAACTGGAAGTGGCGGATGGATAAATGAAGCGCTAGCAGCTCCCTGTCAAAAGTGCTGTATTTGCGCTCGGTTTGGTTTAAAGATTTGCTAAAAAATGCTAAAGGTTGCCAGGTTCTGCCAACATGTTGTTCCACGACTGCCCCCATGGCCAGGTCTGAAGCGTCTGTGGTTAACGCTATGCGGGCCGAGGGATCGGGGTGAACCAACAATGTGGCATTCGCTAGAGCACTTTTTACTTCCGCAAAGGCGCGTTCGCGCTCCGGGGTCCATTCGACCGCGTTGGAAGGCTTTTGTTTTCTGAGCGCAGCATACAGGGGCTGCATGAGTTGAGCTGCGCGGGGGAGGAAACTGTTGTAAAAATTCACCATTCCCAAAAATTCTTGCAGCGATTTGACCGTTTGTGGTCATGGAAAATTTTTTACCGTGCGGACTTTGTCTGGCAATGGGACTGCCCCCTTCGGTGAAACTCTGTGTCCCAAAAAATCAATTTGTGACACGCCGAATTTGCATTTGGCTGGGTTGATTATTAACCCGTGCTCTTCTAGTCTCTGAAAAACTGTAGTGAGGTGTTGTTCGTGTTCTTCCTCTGACGGGCTGGCTACCAGCATATCGCCGAGGTAGACGAACACAAAGGGGAGGTCGCGTAATACCGCGTCCATCATACGCTGAAAGGTTTGAGCAGCGCCTTTGAGGCCGAACGGCATCCGCAAAATTTCAAAAAGACCGAAAGGGGTTATTACAGCCGTTTTAGGAATGTCTTCCGCTCGAACGGGGACTTGGTGATAGCCGCGGACCAGGTCTATTTTAGAAAAAATGCGCACGCCCGCCAGATGTAGTGAAAAATCTTGGATGTGAGGAATTGGGTAGCGGTCATGCGCTGTCGCATTGTTTAATCTGCGGTAATCGCCGCAAGGTCTCCAAGAACCGTCGGTTTTCAGGACCATGTGGAGTGGCGATGCCCAGGGGCTTTTCGAGCGTCTAATAACGCCTAATTTTTCCAGGGTGACAAACTTGTCCTGTGCTATGGCGAGCTTGGTCGCGTCTAAGCGCCGAGCTTTGGCGAACACGGGTGGGCCTGTTGTGGGGATGAAGTGTTCAACCCCGTGTTTCGCTACCATTGCTGAAAATTTTGGAACTGTGAGTGCTGGAAATTGGGTGAGGAGTTGGTCAAACTTACCTCCTGCTGTTGCGACGCTGGCCTGCACGGGTGGTGGAGAAACTCGAGCTGAGCAGGGGATAGAAGAAAATGATTGCATTAACCAAGCGCCTATTTGCTAGATCGACTAACAACCCATGTGCACACTAAAAATCAGCGCCCAACAAGTTAAAACTCACCGCCGCTACAATAAATGTCCATCTATAGTTGCGGCCGTGGATGCAAAGAGGCAGGCTCCTTTCGCCGAAAGTGTCGATGATCGAGCCGTTGGCTGCCATCGCTCCATTTCCCCGGGGACCCATGGCCCGGTCTGCGTGGGAAGGGGTGATGAAACTCAGCTGAGCTCCGGTGTCGATCAGGAACCGTCTCCCGGTGTGTCCGTCAGTCACATAAAGCAGTCTATTTGTCTCGCCGAGAGCCGCAGCTGTTAACAGTTTCTCGGCTTTGGCGTTTCCCGAACTTTTGAATTTGCAGGGGGGCACACATTTGTACGCCCTCTCGGCGAAACGGTGGTGGAAATAGCAGAGGTCGTTCCGCCTGCTGCGCCTTGGTCGTGTTGCCGCCATGGTGGGCGGGCTCTGCTCGGTTGTCTGTGGTTCTCCGCTGCTCTGGGCTTTCGCGCTGAGATCTGCGGATGCTGCTGTGGCCATCTGTTCACCGCAGGCATTGATGAGCCGCTGCGCTTCTCGGGCCAGCGCGCGGAAGTCCTGCTGGGTGCTGCAAAGCATGTTGACTAGCGTCCCTCTCATGTGTGGCGGCAGAGTGCTGAGGAAGATATGTTGGAAGAGGAAGTTGTCGTTGTCCTCTTCCTTAAGCTGCAGCATGTCCTCCATGAGGGCCTTGGGTCTGCATCCTCTGTGGCCGTAGATCGCCAGGATCTTCTCTGCTCTCTCCTCGGCTGAGGGGACGAAGTTCTCGACGATGGTCGCCTTAAGTTCTCTGTATTTGTCATGGGCGGGCGGCTGTTGGATTATGCTCCGCGCACATCTTGACGTGGCAGCGTCGAGTTTGGCGACGATATGATAAAATTTTGTCTCGTCCGCCGTTATTCCCGCTAGTGCAAACTGAGCCTCAGCTTGCTGGAACCACGAGCTCGGGTCGTCTCGCCAGAATTCTGGCAGCTTGACGGTGACGGCGCTTGTGTGGGCCGTCCCTGATGTGTCCGCCGGGTGAGAGTGCCTTTCTTCTGCTCTCACGGCGGGGCTGGGGATGGTGCTCGGTTGAGCCCTCTCTGTAACCGGCGCTTGCCTGGGTCGCCTCTGATGAGTTAATCGCGGGAGAACGTCTCTGTTCCATCCTCACGTCTGGTCACCAGTGTAGGGAGTTAGAAATGAAGAAGCGATGTGACTTTTATAAATCAAAGTTTAATATCAGCTTCACCTCCCTAACATGTCTCATCTCGGTGCAGAAGCAGAATAAGAGGTCGAACGCAGTCAGACCTTCATACTTATACCCACACTCAACAAAAGACATTGCATATCAAAGCTGACATCCCGCATTAACATAATCCCCCCTCCATTGTCCTCCGTCTCCTCCACCTGACCCTGGGTGGTCAGGGAGATCGATCCGGTCTCCACCGCTGCGACTCTGTCTGCTCTCTGATCCTCGCTGGCGGTTGAGACCTCTTGTCCTGTTCATAGGCGTGAGGTCATTCCACATATGTAATCACTAAACATTCTAATATGTCTATACATATGTAGGTATGGAATATATGATTAATATAAGCCACACATAACTTTTTGAGTTATCTTGCTAACAAAGAAACAGACAAACCAACGCTGATGATCACATAACCTCCTTGGCGGAGGTAACTAGAAGACTAGAAATATCAGCAGGGTATACTAGCACTGTATGACACACGTGCGTAAAAGACGGCAAAATCGCTCTGATATTTTATGTGTTTACATGATACACCAAGCACGACAAGGCTTGCAATTACACAGCACGTTCTTCAAGTTTGCCGCTAGCGTCACTGGCACTGGCCTTGTGTTTTTTCGTTCTTACATGGTCTTTCACATCGCTGATTCCGCCATGTCCAATCAAAAAGTCTTGTCTACACAAAGTGCAATTTGCGTAATTTTCACCCCTTCTTGAGCGAATAATAACTCCCGGAAATGCTTTGCTGTATTCCTCACGAAAAGACTGGAATTTTCGTTTGTGTTTCACGCTCTGTGTGTGTGTGTGTGTGTGTGTGTGTGTGTGTGTGTGTGTGTGTGTGTACACTGTATATGTATATATTAAAATAATTTTCCTTGAAACTAACTAGTAACATATCTGCCAGACCCATTGATAAACTCAGACTAGATTATGGTGGACTGTCTGAAAACAGACAGCTGCTTTGCGGCCAGGATCTAGCTCATGACGTGGTGTAGCGGTTTGAATTCAACCCCCACAACACAGAGACAGTCAGCTCGCACTCCTGGGTTTTTTTCCGCTGCATGCTGCGTTTACAGCTGTGAGGTTAATGTGCCACCCATGCATTGTGTTCATGCATCCTGTCTGTACCTCTGATATGCAAATGCCCAGATTGACTGCTGTGAATGTCTTTGATCTATTGTTTGAGTTGAGTATATAAGCTGCACTGTGCTGTTAATCTGCCTCTCATTCACTCATTCTGATTTTGCATCTGCTGCGAGACACACACACCGTCTCCTATTTGAGAGCTGGAGGAACGAGGCTTCAGCCTGCTCACACTATGGGCTGGAGCCGAGTTCTGATGAAGGCGGGTGATAATAAAGCTATTTAAAAATCCAACGCTGCCTTTATTTTATCATCCTCCTCACTGGTGACCCCGGAATGCACACGTTTTGTGCAAACGCGACCTTCTGATCTGAACAGCCACGCTGGCGACCCGAGACTGAAGAAAACGAGCGGCCAGCGAACGCAGCACCCTGGCATGAATGCTCCGTCACAACGGCCTGACTGGTCTTCCCTCCCTGCGGCCTCAGGGAGACCTCGACGCACAGCCCACGGCGGGCGAGCCGCTCTCAGGACATCAACCAAGACCGGGTAAGCGGCAGAGAACGTCATGGCGCACCCTCGCCGAGATCGGCACATCCACGCGGGACCGGCCGCGCAGCTCCTCCACATCAGAGCACATGCGGGCGACTCCCATGGCCGACGGAGCACACGTGGACCTGAATGCACCATGGCTAATCTGCAGCCACGGCTCATCAGAGATGTTTTTCGGCGCAGACTGCGCCGATCTCCACCAAGTTTCCAACCCTGATTTCCTCTGCAGCGGCCCACCCAAGCACGGAACCCCCGCGCGCACACCGGGAAGTTACGAGGACGGCACACCACGCACGGGGCAAGAATGGCTTCACTGACCGCCTTCCTTCTGCCGCTCACTGGCCCTTCAGGCTTGCTTGTACACCTGAGGCCCGCAGCTTGCTCACTGGATTTTATGGTCTTAGCCACGGCACACAAGGGGAATTCAGCTGTCTGCGGTTCCCGAGGCTGTAGGGTTACGTCTGCCCTAAAGTCAACACGCCAGTCCCTCTGCTTTTATTTTTTTTCTTGCCGCCGCTCCTGCTTTTCTTCACGGCCACGAGAGGAGTCAGAGACTAATTTTTCTTCTTCTGATCTCTGCATGTTCAGACGGGACATGGCGGAGCAGCAAACACTTTTGGCGCGACTTGAACGATTTTCCCGCGCCCCGTCAGCATGTACTACCCCCCCCCCCCCCCCCCCTGCACAGAGCTTTTCCCTGCTCGCTGCCCAGACTGCAACATCGAGGTCACGGTCCCCTACCGTTCCCTCTGGGGGGGGAGCAGTGTAGCGGTTTGAATTCAACCCCCACAACACAGAGACAGTCAGCTCGCACTCCTGGGTTTTTTTCCGCTGCATGCTGCGTTTACAGCTGTGAGGTTAATGTGCCACCCATGCATTGTGTTCATGCATCCTGTCTGTACCTCTGATATGCAAATGCCCAGATTGACTGCTGTGAATGTCTTTGATCTATTGTTTGAGTTGAGTATATAAGCTGCACTGTGCTGTTAATCTGCCTCTCATTCACTCATTCTGATTTTGCATCTGCTGCGAGACACACACACTGTCTCCTATTTGAGAGCTGGAGGAACGAGGCTTCAGCCTGCTCACACTATGGGCTGGAGCAGAGTTCTGATGAAGGCGGGTGATAATAAAGCTATTTAAAAATCCAACGCTGCCTTTATTTTATCATCCTCTTCAGTGGTAATACTTTTTTACCGCTAGTTGCATACATGAGTTTTTTCGAGTACAACGTGCAGAAACCAGCAAAAGCTCCTGGTTCTACCCCCCCCTTTTTTTTTTTTTTTTAAACACCAGCTACCAAAAGGCTTGCTGTCTCTGCCCATTTGTTCAATCCACGCCCAGCGCAATTTGTTTTTAAGCCATTTGTCAATTAGGATATCTGACCCAAGCTTCAAAAACTTACTCTCCATCCTACAGAATGTATGAAAGGTTGTGTGTGTAGTGAGTACACACACATTAGTACCGAGTGTTTTGGGTGTACTAATGTGGCAGCCAGGTGGCTTCACTCGGCTCTGTACTCACTAATGGGGCGTGAGTTATCCAGGTTTTCTATAGAGATCAGTGGAGCTAGATACAGCAATTCCGCTTGGGCAAAAAGTGTTTCTGTGTACAGAAATAGGAAGTAAACTAAATTTCCCCATAGCAAAAAAAAAAAAAAAAAAAAAAAAAAAAGGCACATGCAGGAAATCCAGCACGGTGCCAGAAAACTTTAAGCCCTGCAAGTAAATGGCGTGGTATTAACATGTAAAATTTAAAAAAAAAAAAAAAAAAGTTACTCTGTACACTGCTGTGACTAAATATTTTGTGATTTTTTCATGTTTTGCTGCATGCAAAATAAAGCTGTCACATGTGATTGCCACTCAGTGCTGTGTTGCTATGGTAACTGTCCTGTAACTGCCAAGAATTCTGTTCCAGTGCATCCCTTCTATATGCATGTTGGCCAATGGAACAGCGTCACTTGTGTTTATTACTGATGTGGCTGTCGACAGAAAGAGCGGGAAGGTTTCTGAAGTGTACAGGGCTACTCTGCTCAGATTTAGTAAACTGCTCCAAAACATATTGGAGGGCACTTAGTAGTGTAAATGACTAAAGATTCAAAGGACATTGCAAAAGCATCCCAAAAGTTTCTCAAGGCAAAGAAATAGGATATACTCGTGCACCCAAATTACTCCTAAAAATTCGAACCTTTTGAGCCATCAGTATATCACTTTTTTTTAATCAGACGATTTTAGTATTTCAGCATTGCCAAAAGACCGCTGCCCACTATAGTGAAGCAGAGAAGCATAACAATTGTTTAATGGTGATAAAAGCATGAAATTTGGCATGTTGAGTCTATTTAACATGAATTTTCAAAAAATGCATGTCAAAAATTTCAAGATGGTGGCCATTTTCAAAGATGGCTGCCATTTCGCATTTGAAAATAGTTTTGACGGCATTATATTGTGTGCCACATCGTCATATTTCAAGTTACACTCTGGGAAAAACCAAGATTTTTCTGTTGTTAACATGTCTGTAACATGTTTTTTGTGACTTCCAAGACATCAAGAGCAAAATCACTCATATGTCTCATATCTATTTTTTGCTTTAAAGTTTCACTTAAGCTCCCCCCCTCCCGAAAAAAAATGCTGCGAGTTTGGACAGACCATTTCTAGCTATGCAAGGATTCCTATTTAGCCTAGCTGGTTATAACTCCTCAGCCTCCGTGGGAAGGTCTATGCCAAGGTACTGGAGAGGAGAGTCCAACTGTTGGTCGAACCTCGGATTCAGGAGGAGCAATGTGGTTTTCGTCCTGGCCGTGGCACATCGGACCAGCTCTTTACCCTCTCGAGAATTCTTGAGGGTTTGTGGGAGTTTGCCCAACCAGTTTACATGTGTTTTGTGGACTTGGAGAAGGCATTTGACCGTGTCCCTCATGGTTTTTTTGTGGGGGGTGCTTCGGGAGTATGGGGTATCGGGCTTGTTGTTACGAGCTATTCAGTCTCTGTACGACCGTTGTGAGAGTTTGGTTCGTATTGCCAACACTCGGTCGGACTCATCCCCAGTGAGAGTTGGACTCCACCAGGGTTGCCCTTTGTCACCGATCCTGTTCATAATTTTTATGGACAGGATTTCTAGGCACAGCCAGGGAATGGAGGGTGTCATGCTTGATGACCACAGGATCTCATCTCTGTTGTTTGCAGATGATGTTGTCCTGTTGGCTTCATCCAGCAATGACCTACAGCTCTTGCTGGGACGGTTTGCCGCTGAGTGTGAAGCAGCTGGGATGAGAATCAGCACCTCCAAGCCCGAGTCCATGGTCCTCAGCCGGAAAAAGGTGGATTGTCCTCTCAGGGTTGGGGACAGGCTCCTGCCCCAAGTGGAGGAGTTTAAGTATCTTGGGGTCTTCTTCATGAGTGAGGGGAAAATGGAGCGAGAGATTGACAGACGGATTGGAGCAGCATCTGCAGTGATGGGGACGTTGTACCGGTCTGTTGTGGTGAAGAGGGAGCTTAGTTCTAAGGCAAAGCTGTCGATTTACCAGTCAATCTACGTTCCTACTCTCACCTATGGTCACGAGCTTTGGGTAATGACCGAAAGAACAAGATCGCGGATACAAGCGGCTGAAATGAGCTTTCTCCGTAGGATTGCTGGACTCACCCTCAGAGATAGGGTGAGGAGCTCAGTCATCCGGGAGAGGCTCAGAGTAGAACCGCTGCTCCTCCACATTGAAAGGAGTCAGTTGAGGTGGTATGGGCATCTGATTAGGATGCCTCCTGGACGCCTCCCACTTGAGGTGTTTCAGGCACGTCCCACTGGGAGGAGACCCCGGGGTAAACCCAGGACTGGGTGGAGAGACTATGTCTCCCATCTGGTCTGGGAACGCCTTGGTATTCTCTCTGAAGAGCTGGAGCAGGTGGCTGGGGAGAGGGAAGTCTGGGCTTCTCTGCTTGAACTGCTGCCTCCGCCACCTGGACCTCCGGAAAAGCGGTAGTAGATGGATGGATGGTTATAACATTAATCATGAAAGCGTTCATTTTGCATAGGTAGCGAAGCAGTGGAGGAGGAGAGAGGAAAGGACCTGGCTTGGATGTGGCTCAGCGAGACCGCTACTCTCAGCTCACTTCACCGTTGGATGGGGCACCGAGCTGCGGAATGTGAGCTACCCAATGGACCACTTTTGGCAAGCAGAACTGGCGCCGGCTCATCTCCATGCTTGGTGAGACCGCTCTCAGAAGAATGTTTTGCTTTATACTTTTGAAAATATAGACAAAATTTTAACATCCGGAAGAGTCGTGAACAGATTAGCAGCCCACCCAGCAGGAGTCACGGTGAATAATCACGTGCAGGCCCTTCAGGTTACCAATTAGAATATTCATAGATCCGCGCATACTTAAGTAGGTGCAAGATTTAAAGCTCTTTCCAAGCAATTCTAAGGCACTGAAAGTTTTTTTGTGGGTAAAAAGCCACAATATTATTTTGGACAAAACATATTTGTTTTTGAGGTGGTTTTAGAGCCACCTGAGTGCATCTTGAAATATCTACAGTGGGGCAAAAAAGTATTTAGTCAGCCACCAATTGTGCAAGTTCTCCCACTTAAAAGATGAGAGAGGTCTCCAATTTTCACCATAGGTATACCTCAACTATGAGAGACAAAATGAGAAAAAAAAAAATCCAGAAAATCACATTGAAGGATTTTTAATGAATTAATTGGTAAATTCCTCAGTAAAAGAAGTATTTGGTCACCTACAAACAAGCAAGATTTCTGGCTCTCACAGACCTGTAACTTCTTCTTTAAGAGGCTCCTCTGTCCTCCACTCGTTACCTGTATTAATGGCACCTGTTTGAACTCGTTATCGGTATAAAAGACACCTGTCCACTACCTCAAACAGACTCCAAACTCCACTATGGCCAAGACCAAAGAGCTGTCAAAGGACACCAGAAACAAAATTGTAGACCTGCACCAGGCTGGGGAGACTGAATCTACAATAGGTAAGCAGCTTGGTGTGAAGAAATCAACTGTGGGAGCAATTATTAGAAAATGGAAGACATACAAGACCACTGATAATCTCCCTCCATCTGGGGCTCCACGCAAGATCTCACCCCGTGGGGTCAAAATTATCGCGAGAATGGTGAGCAAAAATCCCAGAACCACATGGGGGGACCTAGTGAATGACCTGCAGAGAGCTGGGACCAAAGTAACAAAGGCTACATCAGAAACACACTACGCCACCAGGGACTCAAATCCTACAGTGCCAGACGTGTCCCCCTGCTTAAGCCAGTACATGTCCAGGCCCGTCTGAAGTTTGCTAGAGAGCATTTGGATGATCCAGAAGAGGATTGGGAGAATGTCATATGGTCAGATGAAACCAAAATAGAACTTTTTGGGAAAAACTCAACTTGTTGTGTTTGGAGGAGAAAGAACACCATACCTACTGTGAAGCATGGGGGTGGAAACATCATACTTTGGGGCTGTTTTTCTGCAAAGGGACCAGGACGACTGATCCGTGTAAAGGAAAGAATGGGGCCATGTATCGTGAGATTTTGAGTGAAAACCTCCTTCCACTAGCAAGGGCATTGAAGATGAAACGTGGCTGGGTCTTTCAGCATGACAATGATCCCAAACACACTGCCCGGGCAATGAAGGAGTGGCTTCGTAAGAAGCATTTCAAGGTCCTGGAGTGGCCTAGCCAGTCTCCAGATCTCAAACCCATAGAAAATCTTTGGAGGGAGTTGAAAGTCTGTGTTGCCCAGTGACAGCCCCAAAACATCACTGCTCTAGAGGAGATCTGCATGGAGGAATGGCCAAAATACCAGCAACAGTGTGTGAAAACCTTGTGAAGACTTACAGAAAACGTTTGACCTCTGTCATTGCCAACAAAGGGTATATAACAAAGTATTGAGATGAACTTTTGTTATTGACCAAATACTTATTTTACCGAGGAATTTAACAATTAATTCATTAAAAATCCTTCAATGTGATTTTCTGGATTTTTTTTTTTTTTTCTTATTTTGTCTCTCATAGTTGAGGTATACCTATGATGAAAATTGGAGACCTCTCTCATCTTTTAAGTGGGAGAACTTGCACAATTGGTGGCTGACTAAATACTTTTTTACCCCATTGTAAGTACGGACATGCATTTTATACATATCACTGGTATGCTAAAGTTACCATTTTACTACCAACATGCCTTTGGAGAGCCTTATATGTCACCTATAAAACAAAAAAAAAAAAATTTAAAGTAAAACATATGAAATACTTTGAAGTAGCTTATTGATCATTGTGACCTAACCACAGTCACAGGAGAACAATTTTAACAGAAGGAAGCAGTGTGACTCACTTCTTGGATACCTAAACAACTGAACAACAACTGAACCTTTAAAGTATAATGGGCTGACCTATACTCCTTTTCCACCAACTGGTTCCAGTGTTTAACTGGGGCCAGAGCCTGACTTGGCACCAGTTCTTTGCTTTTCGACAGCCTAAGCACTAGCCCGAGGCTCTCAAAAGTGGTGCTAAGCGGGCTCCAACTCCTTGCTGGGCCAGAGCTGCAAACCACTTGACGTTGGTCATGTCCACTGCTGTAGGTGGGGCCAAGTGGCCAGCTGAAAAGTGCCCCAAAACACTACTGACCGTCATGTTGCATTTCGAACAGCAGATCAAGCATGGATTCCAAAAAGAAGCAGAGTTGAAGCGAAGAGGAGACCCAGTACTTCCTGGCTCTACGGTCATATGCTGAAGTACAAGATATATTGGAGGGGCCCAGTCGGACAAAGCCCATTTTTAAACAAAAGGAAAAATACAGGGTTTCCTGTGGCAACATTTCCCAGTGGCGGTCCGCCACGCTTGAAATTTTCCCGCCACTCTGTGAGGAAATATATATTTAAGAAAAAAAATATGAAGGAATGATGGTCCGCAAGCGCGCACATGAACAACGCACGTGAATGTCATCCGTGTGGAGTTCAGAAGCGCTGCGCCCACGTGACCACTCCAGTTGCTAGGCAGAGTGTCTCGCTACTACTGTCACTGCCTGAGAGAAGAATGAGCTTACTAAGTACTTTAAAAGCGGAAAAAAAGCAAAAGAGGTATGTAAGCAGTGAAGGCATTTATCATGGATTTAACCCACTGGTAACGGGAGCAATAATGGAAGAGTCACTTAGCTAACAGATGTGGTTAAGAGCGTGAGTTGGTTCACTTTGTCTTCTTTTTAATTATTAGTTTTTTTGTTTTTCTTATTTCAGACAAGAATAAAAAGGAGACGCTTTTACCTTTACCTTAGTTAATATTAACTAATTTATGTTCATTATTATGTACCTGGCAAATTAAGATGACCGAAATTCACCAAGTCAATGACTTTAATCAGTCAGCAGCCTTCAGACAAACCAAACGTGCCAACATTTGGATTACAAAATAAGGGAGGTTTTTCCTGCTGACCGGGTGGTGAGGAGATTTCTAAAACACGGAGTGGTTAGCACTGCGGTAGCACAGCAACTCACCCTTGGCTGGGGGATCCTGGGTTCGATCCCAGCCCCCGACCAACAGTGGTCTGCGTGGAGTTTGCATATTCTCCCTGTGTCTGCGTGGGTTTACTCTGGGATTTCTTTGGTTTCCTCCCACATGCCAAAAACATGCAAGTTAGGTTAATTGGCATCAAACTGGGGATTCTAAATTGTCCTTAGGTATGACTGTGAGTGAATGGTTGTCCGTCTCTCTGTGTTGGCCCTGCGATGGACTGGCGATCTGTCCAGGGTGTACCCTGCCTCTCGGCCAAAGATGCTGGGATAGGCTCCAGCCCCCCCGTGACCCGAAAAGGATTAAGCGGAAGAAGATGAATGAACGAACTATAAAAATAAAGAAATATTATAACAGAAATAACTATATCTTTGGTCATTTAAGTTAATTTATTTAATTAATTACCATTTAATTTTTTTTTCTGAAATCAGACTTAAATTATTGTTCTGTTCTGGCTCTGTAAAATTATGGTCAAAAATGTAAATTGTTATAAGAAAAAGTAAAAAAAAATTACCACAATCTTTTTAAAATTTATTAAAAAAACTAATTTTCTTTTTAAAAAAAAGACAAAAATTAGCCATAAAATAATCCACAAATTTATAATAAAGTCTCAATTGTACAAGAAAAGTCAATTTTACAAGAGGACATTACAAATTAGAGGAAAATGGTTGCAAATTTAGATAAATTTTGAGGAAAAAAGTACAAAACTATAAGAAAATTATTATAAATTTTGGAGCAAAACCTCAAATCTTCAAGACTAAAGTCATTACTCAGGTTTTTAAGTGGGTGCTCTTTGTACCCTTAACTCAACTAGAAATTTTTGGTTGTCTACCTTTAATTATTTCAGAATGCTGCTTTTACATGAGTAAAATTTCTGGCTACAAAACCCACCTCTGATCATATAATTTAAGTATGCATGAGTAAATTACTATTGTGAATGTTTTTTTGTGTATCGATTTTGTTATCGTGTCATCAGACCTGTGACCGTATGTCTTGGACAGTCGGGTAAAGAGAGGTGCAGAGCTGTCAACTGATCACCACCTGGTGGTGAGTTGGATCCGATGGCAGGGGAGGATGCCATTCAGACCTGGTAGACCCAAATGTATAGTGAGAGTGTGCTGGCAACGTCTGGCTGAGGCCCTTGTCCGGGAGGTCTTCAACTCCCACCTCCGGAAGAGCTTCAACCACATTCCGAGGGAGTCTGGAGACATGGAGTCTGAATGGGTCATGTTCTCCACCTCTATTGTTGAAGCAGCGGCCCAGAGCTGTGGCCGCAAGGCCATCGGGGCATCTCGTGGTGGCAACCCCCGAACCAAGTGGTGGACACCAGTGGTGAGGGGGGCCATTAAGCTGAAGAAGGAGTCCTATCAAGCTTGGTTGGCTTGTGGGACTCCCGAAGCGGCTGAGGTGTACCAGCAGGCCAAGCAGACTGCAGCTCGGGTGGTTGCTGAAACAAAAACTCGGGTATGGGAGGAGTTCGGTGAGGCCATGGAACAAGACTTTCGGTCGGCCTCGAAAAGATTCTGGCAAACTGTCCGGTGGCTCAGGAGGGGGAAGCAGCTCCCTGTCCACACTGTGTATGGTGCGAATGAGGCACTGCTGACTTCAACTGGGGATATCATCGGGCAGTGGAAGGAATACGTCGAGGATCTCCTCAATCCCACTGACGCGCCTTCCACAGAGGAAGCAGGGCTTGTGGACAAGGGGGACGACTCGCCTATCGCAGGGGCTGAGGTCGCCAAGGTGGTTAAAAATCTCTTTGGTGGCCGAGCCCCGGGGGTGGACGAGATTCGCCCCCAAGTACCTCAAGGCCCTGGATGTTGTTGGGCTGTCATGGTTGACATGCCTCTGCAACACTGCGTGGAGGTCAGGGGTAGTGCCTTTGGCATGGCAAACCGGAGTGGTGGTTCCTCTCTTCAAAAAAGGGGACTGGAGGGTGTGCTCCAACTTTAGAGGGATCACACTCTTCAGCCTCCCTGGGAACGTCTATACCAAGGTACTGGAGAGGACAGGAGAGGAAAGTTCGGCCGTTGGTCGAACCTCGGATTAAGGAGGAGCAATGCAGTTTTCGTCCTGGACGTGGCACATCGGACCAGTTCTTTACCGTCTCGAGAATCCTCGAGGATTCGTGGGAGTTTGCCCAACCAGTTTACATGCGTTTTGTGGACTTGGAGAAGGCACTCGACTGCGTCCCTCATGGTTTTTTGTGGGGGGGTGCTTCGGGAGTATGGGGTATTGGGCTTGTTGTTATGAGCTATTCTGTCTCTGTACGACCGCTGTGAGAGTTTGGTTCATATTGCCAACACTTGGTCGGACTCATTCCCAGTGAAATCCGCCAGGGCTGCCCTTTGTCACCAATCCTGTTCATAATTTTTATGGACAGGATTTCTAGGCACAGCCAGGGAATGGAGGGTGTCATGCTCGGTGACCACAGGATCTCATCTCTGTTGTTTGCAGATGATGTCCTGCTGGCTTCATCCAGCAATGACCTACAGGTCTTACTGGGACGGTTTGCCACTGAGTGTGAAGCAGCTGGGATGAGAATCAGTACCTCCAAGTCTGAGTCCATGGTCCTCAGCCGGAAAAAGGTGGATTGTCCTCTTTGGGTTGGGGACAAGTTCCTGCCCCAAGTGGAGGAGTTTAAGTATCTTGGGGTCTTATTCACAAATGAGGGGAGAATGGAGCGAGAGATTGACAGACAGATCAGAGCAGCATCTGCAGTGATGCGGACATTGTACCGGTCTGTTGTGGTGAAGAGGGAGCTAAGCTCTAATGCAAAGCTGTAGATTTACCAGTCAATCTACGTTCCTACCCTCACCTATGGTCATGACCTTTGGGTAAGGACCGAAAGAACGAGATCACAGATACAAGCGGCTGAAATGAGCTTTCTTCGTAGGATTGCTGGACTCACCCTCAGAGATAGGGCTGCACGGTGGCGTAGTGGTTAGCACTGCGGCAGCACAGTTTACCCTTGGCCAGGGGATTGTGGGGATCATGGGATCGTGGGTTCGATCCCAGCCCCCGACCAACAGTGATCTGTGTGGAGTTTGCATGTTCTCCCCGTGTTGCGTGGGTTTACTCCGGGATTTCTCCGGTTTCCTCCCACATGCCAAAAACATGCATGTTAGGTTAATTGGCTGTTCTAAAATTGTCCCTAGATATCCGTTTCCTATAGGCCCTTAGAATAGAGGGTTAGTATTAATGAAAGCGCTTTGAGTGGTCTTTGTGACTAGAAAAGCGCTATATAAGTGCAGGTTAGTTAGTTAGTTAGTTAGATAGAGTGAGGTGCTACCAACTGTACCAAATGCTCTACCAACTGAGCCATCAGAGTGGTGGCTCAGTTGGTAGAGCATCCACCCCACACCCGGAAGGCAGGAGTTCAAATCCCGGCCGGGTCATGCCGAAGACCATATAAAAGTGGAACTTCCTGCCGTCCAGCTTGGTGCTCAGCAATAATGGAATGGAGGAGGGAAATTTGTGGCGGCGCCTTGCATGGCAGCGGCCCTCTGATCCTACACTTGGGGTGTGTGTGATTAACACAGTAGATAGGTAAAACACAATCTCGTTCTACTGTACATGATTGGTTGTACAGTTGAATGACAATAAAGGGTGATTAATTAAAGATTAAAGCTCAGTCATCCGGGAGAGGCTCAGAGTAGAACCGCTGCTCCTCCACGTTGAAAGGAGCCAGTTGAGGTGGTACGGGCATCTGATCAGGATGCCCGTACCACTTGACCTGGACGCCTCCCACTTGAGGTCTTTCGGGGATGTCCCTCTGGGAGGAGACCCCAGGACAGACCCAGGACTTGCTGGAGAGACCATGTCTCCGAGCTGGTCTGGGAACGCCTTGGTATCCTCTCTGAAGAGCTGGAGCAGGCGGCTGGGGAGAGGGAAGTCTGGGCTTCTCTGCTTGAACTGCTGCCTCCGCAACCCAGACCTCTGGAAAAGCGGTAGAAGATGGATGGATGGATGGATGGATGGGGTTTTTTTTCCCTTCCCTCCTCTCTCAATGGAAAAAAGAAACACTAGAATAAAAGTACAAAAAATATATTTTTGTCATTTATGTAATGACAAAAATCCCGCAGGACAAAACATGACACTTGATATTTTCTAATCTCTTTGTATACCACCATAGACAGAGAGAGAACCTGAATTAGACAGAGCTCAGAGAGGGCTCTGTCTAACGGAGACAGAAGAGAGGAGCCAAGGAGAGGAAAGTGTTCAGGCAGAGGGTCCAGGAGAGGTGAGAGCAGAGGGAGGAGAGAAGGATGACACCAGTAAAAAGTCCAAACACGAGACGTCTGGGTGGAACCCCAACTGGCCCAATATTCTAACATTCAAGCCTCGGTTGTACAGTACTTCAAATGGTAAGTTCCATATGCAAAGTTAATGTGCAAAATTTTAAAAAAAGAAATAAATAGTATAAAATTAACATATTCTGGTTACATACAATAGTGTCATGCGTTTTTGTCCCCCCCCCGGAAAAAATTTTGCCACCGCGCCAAGATCTTTAAGCCAGAAAAAACACTGAAATAGTTTTTAAAATAAATTAAATCATGACATTTGTAATTTACTGAACTGTACCAGCATTGAGTACACACTACACAATACAAAATTTGTTAAACTACAAAAAAATGCCATTGTCTGTAGTAAAAAAAATGCAAATGGTACAATAAATCATTGAGGAATATGATGTTCATGTTTAGTTCAGTATATCAAAAACAGCAAATAACTTTTTATATGTTAAAGATAGAAAGACCATATTGTACCAAGGAAAATTCAGATTCTCAGGAAAACTGCCGCTTATCCATTAATTGTTAATTGATCGATAAGTTGAATCAATTAATGATTAATGAATTAATTGATAATTTGCATCCCTACTTTCAAGTCATTAAGTTACAGAAATATTCATTGCATTTCCTTTTGTGGTTCGCTGCTACGCTTTACCCGAAGCGTTTGCTATGCTAACGCTAGTCGTAGCACCTAACACCGACACGAAGCGACTCTGTCCCCGGTGATTGGGGCTCGCCGGAGGAACTAACCGAGGCAACAGTTGTACGGGAGCCGGATCGGAGTTCGGGTGCAGCGGTGGTGGGAGACGGGGACCAGTGGAGGACCACCGGGGCCCCAGCCAGACAATAGCCTGAGCCGGAGCCCAGTTACAGCGGCGGGGCTCGGCGGAGGAACTACTGAGGCAGACGGCGGTAGGTGGCAGGGCTCAGCGGAGGATCTACCGGGACTCCAGCTGGACAGAAGCAGGATCGGAGCTCGGCTGCAGCGGTGGTGGGCGGCGGGACTCGGTGGAGGAGCTTCCGGTGCCCCGGCTGGACAGGAGCTCGGTTACGGCGGCGGTAAGCAGCGGGACTAGCAGCGGAGGGGGCTAGCTAAGGCCCAGCTGGATTCGAGGTCGGTCGGATACCGGCGACACCAGCAGAGATTGTTTTACTATCCACAGGTCAGTAAAAATGCCACCAAAGAAGGAGAAAATGGAAGAGATCAAAAAATCTCTGAACTTCTTGTCAGAAGAAGTGACCAAAATGGTTAGCCAGCAGGCTGAAATATTAGGCCTAATGGAAGAAGTCCGAGAATTAAAATTAACAATTCAGGAAAAAGACAAAAAAATTATGGACTTGGAGCGACGCGTCACATCCTCGTCGCATCCTCGTATGGATGATCTAATTATAAGTGGACTAGACATCAAATATCAATCATACGCTCATGCTACAACAGGACTGAGAGGTGAGGAGGCTCCCGCAAGTGAATCAGTCTCCCTGGAAAACCAGGTTCTTCAGTTCCTTAATAGTAGAGATATAAAGGTCGAAGCAAATGCAATTTCAGCCTGTTATGCTTTACCCAGGAAAGATAATAAAACAAAGAAATCAATTGTGATGCGCTTTGTGAACAGAAGGGTAAAGAATGACATACTGAGGCAGGCCAGAAAGCTCCGGGGAACAGAAGTTTACCTAAATGAACGAAAACTAATGCTGAAATAGCACGGCAAGCACGGATGCTGAAAAGACAAAATAAGATACAGGCAACATGGACAAGAAATTGTAGAGTTTGGATCAAACTAAATGGAACACCTGAGCAAGCAAAGAGCATAATGATCAGAGATGTTACTGACTTAAATAAATACAGATGAACACTGATTAAGAAAATTAAGAGACAATGATAATCCATATCCACACACACGGCAAGAATAGTTCTTTTGACATACCATGTCAATGTACTTTAAAAAAAAAATAAGCAAAACAAACAAAAAACTTATGACTGACTTGAGTAGACATCAATTATCCCCAGTTGGAGGAAGTCATCTGACACAGAGTGAGGAAACTCAAACTCTGAAAATATGCCATTATGCTGAACATAAACTACAAGAGATGGAGAATGATATTGATCCTGATAACCACTTTTTCAATAATATTCATAACCATTGTGAATATTACACTGAAAAGCAATTCAAAAGTCAAGTGCAACTAGATGGTAAACTATCAATAAGACACTTCAACAGCAGAAGTCTTAACAAAAACTTTCCACAGATTCAGGACTATTTAAAACAGCTAGACAGAAAATTTACAGCTATCGCAGTCTCTGAAACTTGGCTTAATGAAGAGCAGGCTCCCCTGATGGCAATAGAGGGATATCAGATGTTTCATATTAACAGATCTCAAAAAAAGAGTGGCGGTGTTGCACTGTATACTGATGAACTGTATAGGTGTAAACTTGTAAATGGAATGTCCTTTGCACTACCAGGGATTCTGGAATGTGTTACTGTTGAGACTGACCAAGATAAAACAAAATATCTAATTATAAGTTGTATATATAGAATGCCGGGAACTTGCATTGAGACATTCAGAGATAAGTTAGTCGAGCTGTACAATAATATAACTAATAAGAAAATGGTTGTAATCTGTGGAGACTTCAATACTGATTTACTAAATCCATTTCAACAAAATGTAATTACAGAGTTCATGAATTCTATGTACAGTATGAGTCTATATCCCACAATAACACATCCCAGTAGAATCACAGTCCACACTGCTACACTTACTGACAACCTGTTTGTTAATATTATTGATAAGAAAATAGAAAGTGGATTATTGATAAATGATATAAGTGACGACCTGTCAACCTTTGCACTTATCCATGGCCACACAGGGGCCAATACAGAAAATTTTTTTAAAATCGTTCAGATACAAATCACAAAATGCAATCAGTTCTTTTAAAGAGGACTTGCTGAAGCAAGACTGGACAAAAGTCTATGTATCAGATGTAAATGAAGCCTATGACACATTTATAAACATTGTAACCACTCTTTATGAAAAAAATTGTCCATTAGTAAAGAAAAAGCTTAAACATAAATTTGCCGATAAGCCATGGTTAACCAAAGGATTACAAAAGGCGTGTAAAAAGAAAAATTTATTATATAAAGCTTTCCTAAAGAAAAGGACAAAAGAAGCAGAGCAGCGGTATAAAACATACAAAAATAAGTTAACATATATAATAAGATGTAGTAAGAGAGACTATTACAGTAAAGAACTGGAGAAAAACAGAGACAATATAAAAATACATGGACAATACTTAACAGTATTCTTGGAAATAAAAGCAGAAATACAAGCTACCCAACCGATTTTTCAAAAAATAAAAAAACGACTCAGTGTGAATGCAGCTTCACCTGCAGATGAATTTAATAACTTTTTTGTTAACACTGGTCCTAATTTGGCTCGAGAAATACCCATTACGGCGCCTACAGGTGATACAATAAGCAAAGACACTGCTGTAAAAGACTCCATTTTCATAAAGAACACAGACGAGAGAGAGGTCATTGAAATTGTTAAATCGTTTAAAAGTAAAACATCTACGGACTGTGATGGTATTGACATGCTCTTAGTCAAAACTATTATTGAATGCTTAGTGAAACCACTGACATACTGTATATCTGTAACCTGTCTCTCCAAACAGGTATACTGTATTTCCCAATGCAATGAAAATAGCTGAAGTAATTCCGATATACAAGACGGGTGACAGAGGGGAATTCTCAAACTATAGACCAATTTCACTATTGCCGCAATTTTCCAAGATACTTGAAAAAATATTCTATGAGAGAATTGACAACTTCAAGGATCGTCGCTTCCTTGTGGTAACGTATCATCACTTCCTGTTTTGCTGTCTGCCTGTGTGGTTTGCTCTCCAGCCACTAGCTAGCCACTAGCTATGGCTACTAGCTCTCTTTCTTCTCCTCCTCTGGTGTGCTCTCTCTGTCAGATGTTTAGCTACACCTCTGCCTCTTTTAGTGATAACGGTAAATGTAATAAATGTTGTCTTTTTGAGGCGCTCGAGGCGAGGTTGTCTGATTTGGAATCCCGGCTCCGCTGCATTGAAACACCGTCTGCGCCAGTTAATCTCGACGGACGCCCCTTAGCTGCAACGGAGCTAGCTAGCTTAGGCCCCCAGGTCAGCGGTTCCCCGGCTCTCCTCAGCAGCAAGGAGACTGGGTGGGTGACTGTGAGAAGGAAGCCTAGTCGCAAAGCCCCGGTACACCACCAACCTGTTCACGTTTCTAATCATTTTTCCCCGCTCAGCGACACACCCGCTGAGGAAAAAACTCTGATCATTGGCGACTCTGGAGTCAGAAACGTGAACCTAGAGACTCCAGCGGCCACAGGCGACATCGAGCCAAATTTGAAAATGCTGGCTAAAAGTAACTGTAAATATTCCACAATTGTTATTCACGCCGGCATTAATGACATCCGTCTCCGGCAGTCGGAAGTCACGAAACTTAATATAGAATCGTGTGTGACTTTGCAAAAACAATGTCTGCCACTGTAGTATTCTCTGGGCCCCTCCCCAATCTGACCAGTGATGACATGTTTAGCCGCTCGTCATCCTTGAACTGCTGGCTGTCTGTGTGGTGTCCTAAAAATGACGTGGGCTACATTGACAATTGGAGCTCTTTTTGGGGAAAACCTGGTCTTATGAGACGAGACAGCATTCATCCCACTTTGGATGGTGCTTCTCATTTATCTAACAATCTGGCATCTTTTTTATCCAAATTTCCAAAACCCTGACTACTCAGAGTTGGGACCAGGAAGCAGAGTCGCAGTCTTGCACGCCTCTCTGCAGCTCCTCTTCATCCGCCACCCCTCAGCTTAGCCCCTGTCTTCCCCATCAGAGAATCGTTGTCTGCTCCCTCCAAAGTAAATAAAAATATAATGCATAAGCATCCCACAGTGATAAAGCAAAATATTGGTAAAACTCAAATTAAACATAAAGCCTCTAAATTGAATGAATTGGCCTCTGTTCCTCCTCATAATTTAAAAATTAAATGTGGTTTATTAAATATTAGGTCTCTAACTCCCAAGTCTCTGTTAGTCCATGATCTGTTAATTGATCATCAGATTGACTTAATTTCCCTTACAGAGACTTGATTAGGGCAAGAGGATTATGTTGGTTTAAATGAATCAACTCCCTCTGGTTATTTAAACTGTCAAAATCCCAGAAGTTCTGGTCGTGGAGGAGGAGTAGCAACAATTTACCATTCCAAATTACTAGTTAATGTAAAGCAAAAAACATGTTATAATTCCTTTGAGGGCCTGGTCCTCAGTATTGGGCACTTTAGCAATTTTAGGTTAAACCCAATTTTATTTGCCATAGTTTATCGTCCCCCATCAACCTACTCAGAATTTTTATCCGAATTTGCTGATTTCTTAGCTGATTTAGAGCTGAAATCTGATAGAATAATTATAGTAGGGGACTTTAATATACATGTGGATGTAGATAGTGACTGCCTTAATGTGGCATTTAATTCAATATTAGACTCGATTGGGTTTTCTCAGAGAGTAGGAAATTCTACTCATTACCTCCACCATACATTGGACCTTGTTCTGACATATGGCATAGAAATAGAAAATCTTGTAGTGTCTCCTCATAACCCTGTACTGTCAGACCATTGTCCGTTAACCTTTGATTTTACTATTTCTGACTATTTGGCTCCTAAAGAAAAATATTATTACAGTAGATGCCTCTCAGATGATGCTGTTACCAAATTTATGCAGATTGTTTCCTCTATGCCATGTGTCAACACAACGGAAATAAGCTATAGACAGCTTGCTCCTTCTGTAATTGATAACATGGTGGATAGTGTTTCAGCTTCTCTGCATCAGACTCTAGACTTGGTGCCCCCCTTAAAAAAGAAAAGTCTAATCAGAGATTTCTAACTCCTTGGTTCAACACAGAAACTCGTAGCTTAAAACAGAAGACTCGTCAATTAGAAAGAAAATGGCACTCCACTAATTTAGATGAAATCTATTTAGCTTGGAGAAATCATCTTTTAATTTATAAAAAATCTCTTGGAAAAGCTAGAACGAGTTATTACTCTGCATTAATAGAAGAGAACAAGAATAATCCCAGGTTTCTTTTCAGTACTGTAGCCAGGTTGACAAAGAGTCAGGACTCTGTCAATCCTAGCATTCCCTTAGAGCTTACTAGTCAGGACTTTATGAACTTTTTCAATAATAAAGTTTCATCCATCAGAGATAAAATCAATCAGATTCTTCCCACAGTTAACTTAAATACTGTAACTACTACAACTCCTTCTATTGATGTCTGTCTTGATGAGTTTACTCCAATCGACCTTTGTGAGTTAGACAAAATAGTTTCCTCATCCAAACCTTCAACTTGTCTTTTAGACCCTATTCCTACCAGGTTATTTAAAGAAGTCTTCCCACTTATTGGTAGCCTTATTCTTCATATAATCAATTCTTCATTAACTTTAGGCCATGTACCGCAGGCTTTTAAAACGGCTGTAATTAAACCCTTACTCAAAAAGCCAACGCTAGATCCAGGAGCTTTAGCTAACTATAGACCAATCTCTAATCTCCCTTTCATTTCAAAAATCTTAGAAAGAGTTGTTGCTACGCAATTATTTGACCACCTGCAGGGAAATGGTTTACTTGAAGAGTTTCAGTCTGGGTTTAGAATCCATCATAGTACTGAAACAGCCTTAGCGAAGGTCACTAACGACCTCCTCATTGCATCTGATAATGGACTAGTTTCTGTACTTGTCCTTTTAGACCTTAGTGAAGCTTTTGATACTATCGATCATAATATTCTACTTGATAGATTAGAACACTATGTTGGACTTAATGGAACTTCGTTGCAGTGGTTTAGATCTTATTTATCTGACAGGTTCCAGTTTGTTCATGTAAATAATGAGTTTTCTTTCAACTCAGAGCTCAGTCATGGAGTTCCACAGGGATCTGTGCTAGGCCCTACTCTTTTTAGTTTATATATGCTTCCATTAGGCAACATTATTAGAAAGCACTGTATACATTTTCATTGTTATGCTGATGACACACAATTATACCTGTCAATGAAGCCAGATGATAGTAATCAATTAGCCAAGTTAGAAGCCTGTCTTAAGGAAATCAAAGCTTGGATGACTTGTAATTTCCTGCTATTAAATTCAGATAAGACTGAAGTCATTCTTGTTGGTCCAGAAAACCTTAGAAATTCCTTTCCAAATCAAACTTTCAGTTTGGATGCGGTTACTCTTTCTCTTAATAGCTCTGTGAGGAACCTTGGAGTTATTTTTGATCAGGATTTGTCCTTCAATTCACATATTAAATTTGTTTCTAAGACTGCCTTCTATCATTTGCATAATATTGCCAAGATTAGGAGCATCTTGTCTCAGAGTGATGCTGAGAAACTGATCCACGCTTTTGTTAGCTCGAGATTAGATTATTGTAATTCTTTATTATCAGGCTGTCCTAAAACATCTTTAAAAAGTCTTCAGCTGATCCAAAATGCTGCAGCAAGAGTTTTAACAGGTACTAGAAAGAGAGATCATATCTCTCCGGTTCTGGCCTCCCTTCATTGGCTTCCCATAGAGTTTAGAATTAAGTTTAAAATCCTTCTTCTTACTTACAAAGCTCTAAACAATCAGGCCCCTTTTTATTTAAAAGATCTGATACTACCATATTATCCTAACACAGCACTACGCTCCCAAAATGCAGGATTACTTGTAATACCTAGAATCTCCAAAAGTACAATGGGAGGCAGAGCCTTCAGTTATCAAGCTCCTCTCCTGTGGAATCAGCTGCCAATCTGGATTCGGGAGTCAGACTCGATCTCTGTTTTTAAGAATAGGGCTAAAACCTACCTTTTTGATATAGCCTACAATTAGGGAGGGATCATGTGTTTCTGAACCCTCCCTTAGTTATGCTGCTAATAGGTTTAGTCAGCCGGGGGACCTCCAGTAATGCACTGGGCCTCACTCCTTTTCTCACTCTCAATGAAATATTTTTTTTGTTGGTCATAACATTTGTTTGTTCTCTCCCATAGATTGAGTCCCCATCGTGCTGTTTGCTCTCTACATGTCTGTTCTTTTCTTCTTCTCTATCCCCTCACCCCCCAGCCAGTCGCAGCAGATGACTGCCCCTCCCTGAGCCTGGTTCTGCTGGAGGTTTCTTCTTGTTAAAAGGGAGTTTTTCCTCTCCACCATCGCCAAGTGCTTGCTCACAGGGGATCACCTGATTGCTGGGGTCTTTCTGCAACTGTGGGGGTTCCCCCTACAGTTGATAGTGCTATGAGATGACTGTTGTTGTGAAATGGCGCTATATAAATAAAGTTGAATTGAACTGAACTTCATACTGAAGAATAATTTATTGTGTGAGCAGCAATATGGGTTCAGACACAAGAGGACAACTGCATATGCTCTAATGGAATTTATAGAAAAAATATCAACTGCCATTGAAAATAAAGAGTATTCAGTTGGGGTATTCCTGGATCTTAAAAAAAGCATTTGATACAGTGGATCATAATTTATTATTAAAGAAACTACAAAATTGTGGTATTAGAGGGGTAGCACTGTCCTGGTTATGTAGTTACTTAAAGGGTACCTGTGGTGGTCATCTAAACGCATTCAACTTGAAAACATTAGGCAAAGTATTCGTTATTTGGTTAAATAATTATTGCCAGCCATATACCACCAGAGAAATATGCAAATACGACCGCAGGCATGGCCAGCCAATGAAAACTATGCACGCAGCCATGACACATGCGGATGTGACGTCACTACGTTGGTACTGAAAAGTCAATACTCCGCCCGTATGAGCGACTAGGGTGCTTTTGTGAGTGCTTTTATTCTATTATGGCTGAATTGTCGGACTCTGAGGAAGAATTCGTCCAACATGGCTACAGGTTTGAGCCAGAAAGGTCTTCCGAGGGTGAAAGTGACAAAGTGGTCCTCACACACAACGCAATTTCGTCTGAAAGGAAACATCTGTGCCCTGTTCCGAGATTGCGCAACCACTTTTCCGCTACGATCTTCTGACAAGGTGAGCTGGGTTTGGGTACACAAAAGAAGTGTTTATCTTTGTTTTTTTCGCTTATTATTGAGACATCCAAAGGCTTTACATTCCGCCATGTTGCGATATCCATATCCCATTGTATGTTTTTGTTGTTACAAGAGCGCCGAGTGTCTGCTGCTCTGTATATAGTTTTAGTGGCGTGGGAAGAGCCCAGCGCCGAATCATCGGCCGTCTGGTGGCCGTTACGACCTCAGATCAGACGAGACGACCCGCTGAATTTAAGCATTTATTTATTTATTTTCTACTCGTTTTAGTTCTGCATTTTATATGAACCCTGAGTTTGAAATAAACGTTTGAATTTGAATATCCCGAAAGCCACTGCTCATCCGGGCACTCCAGGCTCAGCCAATATTGATCCAGATCACGGTATCCACGACACTACGTCACAGGAAGCGTCCTGGCAGGCCATGTAGCCGCTAGTATGGCTGCGCCCATGTTTTGCTGACATAGATGAACCAGCACATCAGCAATGGATTTATATCGCATTGCTTTGAACTTGAACTTAAACTTGAACTAGAACGTGAGACAGGGGCTCAATATAATATCTTTTTTTCACGACCACCACAGGTACGCTTTAAAGAATAGATATCAGTATGTATGTGTTGGTAACAAAAACTCACAGTTATTGAAGGTTCCTTGTGGAGTCCCACAGGGTTCAGTTTTGGGGCCATTGTTATTCAATATGTATATACAGTGATCCCTCACTTATCGCAGTTAATGGGTTCCAGAACCAACCGCGAAAAGTGAAAAACCGCGAAGTAGCGTCACCCCAATGACGTCATCCATAAATAATATGTATGTTCATTCTCTCACTCTCTCTCTCATATGATACGTGTGTGTGTGTACGTGTACATACATACGTAGATGTAAATAAAGTGTACATAAATATGTTTTTAGAACTCTTTTATTCTTATAACAAGATACGTAACTCAAGATGAAGATGATTTACTTCACAGGTTAATGAGAGCTTTACTGCTCCTCAGGTGACGCCTCATCGTCAGGTGCTAGAAGCGCAGGATCATCGAGGGCAGCTTCCGATAGAGCTGGAGAAGCTGCAGGAGGCGGCGTAGTGGCTCGACGGGAAGACTATTTCGCACAAAATGGCACAAGAGAACAGCAAAAAGTTCCACGCTGCGAGACTACGTAACACGAGCGATAAAGAGCAATGAATGCGGTCTTCCTTCCCTTCATGGGCGCTCGGCAGGGAGAGGAGGTGGGTGAAACGTCTCGGCCAATCAGCTTGCGGGGTGAAACGTCTCGGCCAATCAGCTTGCAAGATTTCCGAGCCGAGCCAACACGAGAACAGCGAACAGAGAGGTGGATTTTTTGAGTTGTGCGGCTCTCCGTGTTGATACCTGATGGTCTAATGTAGTCTCCCTGCCTTCTGCTAGCGCCCGCCCATTATTTCTCAATTTTGAATTTTTGATGAATATTTTTGAAAAATCCGCGATGCACTGAGGGCGCGAAAGGTGAAGCGCGAAGTAGCGAGGGATCACTGTAAATGATATATGTAAAGTTTCAGAAAAAATGGATTTAATATTGTTTGCCGATGACACTAATCTATTATGCAGTGGAAGCAATTTGGAACAACTTTTGGATACACTCGGAAAGGAATTAGGAAAGCTTAAACTGTGGTTTGATTCAAACAAATTAACACTCAATTTAAGTAAGACAAAATTTATAGTCTTTAACAACCATCACAACAACTTAGTATCTAAACTCAGTGTAAATGGTGTAGAGATTGAAAGGGTATCCGAAACTAAATTTCTTGGAGTAATAATTGAGAATAAACTGTGTTGGAAGTCACATATTAATTATATTAAAGGTAAAATATCCAAATCAATTGCAATACTACACAGAGCGAAATATTTGCTGAATCAACCCACACTATATACATTGTATCATTCATTAATACTCCCATACATGACATATTGTACTGAAGTATGGGGAAATACATATAAAACAAACATATATCCAGTCTTTATGCTTCAGAAGAGAGCTATTAGAATAATAAACAAAGCTGCTTACAGGGAACCAACAAACCCACTTTTTCTTAAATTAAAAGCTCTCAAGTTGAAAGATCTGGTTGACTTTAAAGCTGCAGTAATAATGTTTAAAGTGAAGAATCTATCACTGCCCGCAAATATCCAAAAGTTGTTCCAAATAAGGGAGAAACAAGATCATTTCAGAGGAACATGTATATTTCAAAAACCTTCAGTGAGAACTACCACCAAGCAACACTGTGTTTCAGTGCAAGGAGTCAGATTATGGAACGATTTTGGACCTGAATTAAAATCATGTACAACGCTTGGACAATTTAAAGAAAAACTAAAGGAAGAAATACTCCAAACATATATACAAGATGACATGTAAAATCACATAAGGATTGTCATATCCAGTCTGCGTTGTGTTGTAGCTTAGTTTTTTGTCACATTTTGTCTTAGCTTTGTTCTGAATTGTAATCGCTCTTGTTTTGTTTTTCTTTTGAATTCTTGGATGGAATATGGGTGGGCAATATAAGCTGCGGCTTCAGCCATCACCCATTTCGGATAACTTATGTTGAACTGTGTAATCAGAGGAGTTATTGTCTAATTTGACCTTGTTGGATTTTCTTTCCCCCTTGTTATATTATTCAGTTTCTTTTAACCTGTACTTTTAATCTATCCGAAATAAAGATTCATTCATTCATTCATTCATTTGTTAATGGCAGCCATCTTGCATACCATAATTAATACAGGAGTCCAGATAACCTCTATGATTCAAAAAAATAAATCTCTTCTTGAGTCAGTAGCTTCAAAATGTGCAAGTTCAGATCTTGAAAACATGTTGCCATGCTGAATATCACCTGCGAAATAGTTTCGCAATAGAAATGGCAGCAATTTTGAACTAGAAAAGCACTCTGAGTGCATACCTCCGCCAAGGCTCCTTTTGTCCGTCATGGATCATCTCCAAAATGTAAATGGTTCATGTGTAGGCAACGAGCCAGTTCTGGTGAAAACTGTAGCAAAGTCTATCCAGTAATTTTGGTGGATTCTTGCTAACACACTGTGAGAAGATAAGAGCCTTGGCAGAGGTATGCATTCTCAGATATCACTAAAATGTTATTGGTTCCTTTCTAGGCCAAGGACCACCTCTGGTAAAAATTTCATCCAAATCCATCCAGTAGTTTTTGTGTAATCCTGCTGCACAAATTCAAACAAGGTCCTTGGTGGAGGTATGCACTCTCAGATCATCACCAAAACTTAATGGATTCATCCTTGGCCCGAGGGCTACCTCTGATTAAAATTTCATCAAAATCTGTCCAGTAGTTTCTGTGTAATCTTACCAACAGACAGACGGACAGACAAGACAAACCACCCCAATTAAAAATGGCCACCATCTTGAATTTTTGAATGGCCAGCACCCTTTTAGAAGAGAGTGGACCCTAAAGACAATTCTTGCCAACTTTCATATTTGTATCACAATTTGAAAAATTATGAAGTTATCTGCACCACTACTAAAACAAGCACATACAATCTTTTTGTCTGCCATGCTACACACAAGGCTCCAGATCTAAATTTAATGTCAATTTCATTTGTACTTAAGTGTTTACAAATTACCTTCAGCGTAGAGTCTCTCAGCAAGGAACACTGCATCCAGGTAGGCATAGTGGTTCAGAGCCTGCCATACTGCAGCCTGAGAGACAAAAAAGAGACATTTGTTGTTTTGGTTATTGTTGAAACACAGACAACTTGTGAGAGGGAAGATATTTCCATCTGAACATAAGGTAACAAAGTCACAGCAAACAGGTTTAACACTTTTGGTGATGGGGGATTCCATCTTTTAGATGCATCAAATCGCCATATGCGGAAGGTTCTGAATCGTCACAAATGTCAAAGAATCCATCTTCAAATGTCCAGAGTTCAGCCAGAATCGAAAAGGAAGTCACTGGGGCTGCAACTAACGATTATTTTGGTAGTCAACAACTAATCTAACAACTATATTTTCAGTTAGTTGACTAATCATGATTATTTATGTCATGTCCGCCATCTCCGCTTCATATGGGCACGGCTCCTGTCTGGGGCTCCCAGTCATGTTTTACCTCACCTGTTTAAGCCTTTGTTCTCAGTCTCAGATTTAATATGAATGTAGCCTATTATAAAAAGTTCACACACCAAACATGAGCTGGAAACTTGAACTTGACAGTTTAATCAGAAGTCTTTGGAGTGCAGGGATGTGATTTGGGGTTGGGGAAATTATCTGAAAATTTAGCAGGGGGTCTGGGGGACGCAGTCCCCCAGTGGGATCCGGGGCAGAGCCCCCCGAAGCTCCTGGGTTTTTATGATTTTTAAGTACCAGAACTGTGCTTAAATGACATAAAACAAACAGCTGAATGCCACTTATTACTGTATAATATTGACTTATGTTCCAAGAAGATAAAATCTCTGAACTTCCTTCTTTGGTGGCATTTTTACTGACCTGTTGATAGTAAAACAATCTCTGCTGGTGACGCCGATATCCGAGTCGACCGACCTCGAATCCAGCTGGGCCTCAGCTAGCCCCCCCCGCTGCTTACCGCCGCTGCAATTGAGCTCCTGTCCAGCCGGGGTACCGGCAGCTCCTCCACCGAGTCCCGCCGCCCAACACCGCTGTAGTTGAGCTCCGATCCTGCTCCTGTCCAGCTGGGGTCCCAGTAGATCCTCCGCTGAGCCCCGCCACCTACCGCCGTCTTCCTCAGTAGTTCCTCCGCCGAGCCCCGCCGTTGTAGCTGGGCTCCAGCTACAGTTGACTTATCCGGCTGGGGCCCCGGCTGCTCCTCCACTGGTCCCCGTCTCCTACCACCGCTGTACCTGAACTCCGATCCGGCTCCCGTCCAACTGTTGCCTCGGTTGGTTCCTCCGGCGAGCCCCAATCACCGGGGACGGAGTCGCTCCTTTGTATCGGTGTTCAGTGCTACGACTAGCTATGGCATTAGCTATAGCGATAGCATTAGCTTAGCAAACGCTTCAGGTAAATTTAGATACGATTCCTAGCGATCTTGTGTTTGGAATTGCTTTCGTGTTTTTTTTACGATTTAAAATTTTTGACTGAATTTTTAGTGAAAAACCGTAATTTTGATTAATAAAGCCGCAACCCGGAATGGGGTCTTGAAAACCGTAACCATTACGGCAAAACCGGAGTAGCTGGCAGGTATGCATTCATTTTCAATGGGTAGATCAATAGGTGTCCAAACTTTTTACTGGAACTGTACCTCCAAAAAATATTTTTTATTTGGACTTAAACTGTTTATTTTTTTTTTTTTTTTACCTTAATTTTAGGTTATTAGTGCACTTATTAGGTTATTATTTTACAGTCTTAACCTGAACTAAACTACCGACAGGTGTGTGAAAGACTTTTTTAAAATGTTATTTTAAAATGACAAATAAATTGATCTTGAATTTAGGATAAGATAAGATAAGCCTTTATTAGTCCCACAATGGGGAAATACCAGGATTGCAACAGCACAGGGATAGCAACACTCAGAGCAATAATTTAGAAGTTAAGAAAATAAGAGCAGTGAATATACATATGTACACATAAATATATATACACAGTGTGGAACATTGTAGCTAGATGGAATAAACAGCATAACCGTCTGCTTACATCCTACATAGTATGAATATGTACCCATACATATTGTCACCCTCCATAGCAACTGATATTGTCCTAGTTGTATACTGGAGGGGACCATTTGTGTAAGTTTGTTGCGTCTTTTGCATTCAATACTATTAGGTCGTCACGTGTTTTTTTTTGCTGTCTCTGCGAGCAGCCCTGCTTAGGTTATACAGTCTGACAGCCGCAGGTAGGAAGGACCTGCGAAACCTCTCGGTCGTGCACCTAGGATGATGTTGTCTACTGCTAAATGAGTATGTCCTGCATAGGGTGGGACTCGGACTCCAGCAGAGATGACAGTTTAGCCACCATCCTTCTCTCTCCTATCTCCTCCACTGGGTCAAGGCATTGCCCCAGGACAGAGCTAGCTTTCTTGATCAGTTTGTTCAGTCTCTTCCTATCGGCTGCTGTAATGCCACTGCCCCAGCAGACCACTCCAAAAGTGATGGCTGATGCCACCACCGTGTCATAGAATGTCTTCAAGAGCACCCCTTGTACACCAAAAGACCTGAGTCTCCTCAGTAGGAACAGCCTGCACTGTCCCTTCTTGTAGAGTGCGTCGGAATTGTGTGACCAGTCTAGTTTATTGTTCAGATGAACACCCAGGTATCTGTAGGATGTCACCATCTCAGTGTGTGACGGTTGCCAGCTCCCCCCGGAGTTGGAATTTGCACCTGTATGCCATAGGCCTGTGCGATTCAACCAACATTTCAGATCACGATATAAGCAATCTTAAGCGATATACAGTGATCCCTCACTTATCGCGGTTAATGGGGTCCAGAACCGACCGCGAAAAATGAAAAACCGTGAAGTAGTGTCAACCCCCCCCCCATTTTTTACATATTTTTTTTTGTGTATATATAATATCAATAAGTGTATATTAACCCTATAAATGCATATGTTATCATTAGAACATTAAAGAATAGTTTGAAACATGTAAATAAAATATTAATAATATAAATAATACACATAAAATAATGTATAAATAAAATAAATAATACGTACGTTCATTCTCTCACTCTCTCTCTCAACGGGAAGGTGTAGAGGCAGCAGGAGGAGGCGTAAAGGCAGCAGCGACGTCTCGGCCAATCAGCTTGCGAGATTCCCGAGCCGAGCCAACACGAGAACAAAATCTCTTAGGGGGGGGGATGCTGGCCAGCGAATCAGAGAGGTGCATTTTGAGTTGTGCGGGCTCTCCGTGTAGTCTCCCTGCCTTCTGCTAGCGCCCGGGCAACTTTTTTCTCAATTTTGAATTTTTGATGAATATTTTTGAAAAATCCACGATGCACTGAGGGCACGAAAGGTGAGGCGCGAAGTAGCGAGGGATCACTGTAGTGATATATACACAATGGTGCGAAAAAAATTTAAATTTAAAAGCAATTAAAAGTCAAGTGCAAGGTTTTATGGTAAAACCTTCGATGGTAAACTATCAATAATACACTTTAACAGCAGAAGTCTTAACAAAAACTTTCCACAGATTCAGGACTATTTAAAACGGCTAGATAGAAAATTTACAGCTATCAAAGTCTCTGAAATTTGGCTAAATGAAGAGCAGGCTTCTTTGATTGCAATAGAGGGATAGCAGATGTTTCATATTAACAGATCTCAAAAAAAGGGTGGCGGTGTTGCACTGTATATTGATTGAGATTGTTTTACTATCCACAGGTCAGTAAAAATGCCACCAAAGAAGGAGAAAATGGAAGAGATCAAAAAATCTCTGAACTTCTTGTCAGAAGAAGTGACCAAAATGGTTAGCCAGCAGGCTGAAATATTAGGCCTAATGGAAGAAGTCCGAGAATTAAAATTAACAATTCAGGAAAAAGACAAAAAAATTACGGACTTGGAGCGACGCGTCGCATCCTCGTATGGATGATCTAATTATAAGTGGACTAGACATCAAATATCAATCATACGCTCATGCTACAACAGGACTGAGAGGTGAGGAGGCTCCCGCAAGTGAATCAGTCTCCCTGGAAAACCAGGTTCTTCAGTTCCTTAATAGTAGAGATATAAAGGTCGAAGCAAATGCAATTTCAGCCTGTTATGCTTTACCCAGGAAAGATAATAAAACAAAGAAATCAATTGTGATGCGCTTTGTGAACAGAAGGGTAAAGAATGACATACTGAGGCAGGCCAGAAAGCTCCGGGGAACAGAAGTTTACCTAAATGAACACCTAACGAAAACTAATGCTGAAATAGCACGGCAAGCACGGATGCTGAAAAGACAAAATAAGATACAGGCAACATGGACAAGAAATTGTAGAGTTTGGATCAAACTAAATGGAACACCTGAGCAAGCAAAGAGCATAATGATCAGAGATGTTACTGACTTAAATAAATACAGATGAACACTGATTAAGAAAATTAACCACTTGCGCTCCGTTGTTCCGCGGGCGGGCAAGTCTCTGCGTCCTATGACGCACGAGGGCGCGCGAGAGCGCGCTCGTGCGCCCTCGTGCGCATGACGCATGATGGTGGTGATGGTGATGTAGTAGCGTCCAAGCGCCACTCAAAAAAAAAAACTGCAGAGACAGCCGCGAACAGATTAGTTCATCTGATTGACCTCTCATTCGACTAATAAGAGCCTTGAATTGGGTTTCTGAAACCTTGAAGAACCAATGAATGAAAATCTAGGAAGGAGGACCCGCCTACTGTGAACGCAGGAGCCAATTGAAGCACAGAAATTCTGGCTGGGTGAAGCGATATTTACTGCTGCAGAAGGACTCTGTACGAATCTCCTACAGACCCAGGCTCACCCAGCAGCATGGAGAACACCCACAAGTGGGATCTGCACTCATTCCAGCAGAATAGACGGAGGCCGACGACAAAAGTCGTAAATCATTCACCAAAACGGCAATAATGGAATTATATTGATCAGGATCCACGAGCGGAGCAGCGTCGCGTTCGTCTGACGCGTGGGAAGAGCTGTTCGCCACGACTCTGCTGCTTTGAAGAGGTAAGGTGTTATAAGCTAAATTATTATTTATCCCTGAAAACTGTAATCCAAAAATGACTTTTGACCGATCGGTAAATTACAACTGTACTGCGCACGAAATACGAAGTGCGTGCGCCGCGATAAACGGTTCATTTGCCGTGTTCGGACCGTGAACGCCCCCCCCACCCCGCTGCAGAAGAGGAGCGGGGGGGGGGGGCACGGTCCGAACGCTCCCCGGTCCGCGGGGGGGAAGCATATCAGTCTATTCCATCATGTAGCGATGGCCCTCTTCTGTAGCGAGGGGGGGGGGGGCGTTCACGGTTCCTCCCCCACACACACACACACACAGTAGCGAGGGGGGGGGGCCGCTGTGAAAATGTGCAAGGAAAAAAAAAAAAAAAAAAAAAAAAGTGTATTCCGTCATGTAGCGAGGGCCGAATTTGGTCCTTGGTAGCGGGGGGGCGGGGGGGACGACCCCCCGCCCACACACACACACACACAGCCCTGAGTGTGACCTTTCATTAGAGCCTAAAATGAAGATTCTACATTGAATTATTCAAAAGTTACAGACGTTTTTCCAAACTGTGCCATTTGGCACAATTTGGCACAGTTCCATAACGCCTGGGAACAGCCTGAGAACAAAGCTGTGTAAAATATTCATTTTTGGTGGTATTGTTACCAAATTTGGATCTCAGCTGGATAACACTTGGTTCTACATTTCTGTTGCATTTTCCAGCCGGATCGGACAGCTGTGTGTTATTTACAAGCATTTGTATCCAAAAAAACACTGTGTCCAATTTATTTTTCTTCAAGTTCAGTATGTTTAGATGACTGTAACTCAGTGGCCGGAGCACATAGAGAGATTATGTTTTTTTTGCCAAAAAATTCAAAGTGTTTTCTTTTAAATGAGACCAACCCCATGAAGATGCTGCAAAGGGTTGAATAACAGCTTTCGATTTACTTTGGGCACGTTATTTTTGGGCATTTTTAGGAAAATTGCCCGGAGTGCAAGTGGTTAAGAGAATGATAATCCATATCCACACACACGGCAAGAATAGTTCTTTTGACATACCATGTCAATGTACTTTAAAAAAAAAAAATAAGCAAAACAAACAAAAAACTTATGACTGACTTGAGTAGACATCAATTATCCCCAGTTGGAGGAAGTCATCTGACACAGAGTGAGGAAACTCAAACTCTGAAAATATGCCATTATGCTGAACATAAACTACAAGAGATGGAGAATGATATTGATCCTGATAACCACTTTTTCAATAATATTCATAACCATTGTGAATATTACACTGAAAAGCAATTCAAAAGTCAAGTGCAACTAGATGGTAAACTATCAATAAGACACTTCAACAGCAGAAGTCTTAACAAAAACTTTCCACAGATTCAGGACTATTTAAAACAGCTAGACAGAAAATTTACAGCTATCGCAGTCTCTGAAACTTGGCTTAATGAAGAGCAGGCTCCCCTGATGGCAATAGAGGGTTATCAGATGTTTCATATTAACAGATCTCAAAAAAAGGGTGGCGGTGTTGCACTGTATACTGATGAACTGTATAGGTGTAAACTTGTAAATGGAATGTCCTTTGCACTACCAGGGATTCTGGAATGTGTTACTGTTGAGACTGACCAAGATAAAACAAAATATCTAATTATAAGTTGTATATATAGAATGCCGGGAACTTGCATTGAGACATTCAGAGATAAGTTAGTCGAGCTGTACAATAATATAACTAATAAGAAAATGGTTGTAATCTGTGGAGACTTCAATACTGATTTACTAAATCCATTTCAACAAAATGTAATTACAGAGTTCATGAATTCTATGTACAGTATGAGTCTATATCCCACAATAACACATCCCAGTAGAATCACAGTTCACACTGCTACACTTACTGACAACCTGTTTGTTAATATTATTGATAAGAAAATAGAAAGTGGATTATTGATAAATGACACAAGTGACCATCTGCCAGTCTTTGCACTTATCCATGGCCACACAGGGGCCAATACAGAAAAAACTTTAAAATCTTTCAGATACAAATCACAAAATGCAATCGGTTCTTTTAAAGAAGACCTGCTGAAGCAAGACTGGACAAAAGTCTATGTATCAGATGTAAATGAAGCCTACGATACATTCATGAACATTTTAACCGCTCTTTATGAAAAAAATTGTCCATTAGTTAAGAAAAAGCCTAAACAGAAATTTGTCAACAAGCCATGGTTAACCAAGGGATTACAAAAAGCGTGTAGAAAGAAAATTTCACTATATAATGTTTTTCTAAAGGAAAGGACAAAAGAAGCAGAGCAGCAGCATAAAACATACAAAAATAAGTTAATATATATAATGAGATATAGTAAAAGGCTATTCCAGTAAAGAACTGGAGAAAAAACAGAGATAACACGAAAAATGCATGGACAATACTTAACAATATTCTTGGAAATAAAAACAGAAATACAAGCTACCCAACCAATCTTTCCAAAAAAAAAAAAAAAAAAAAAAAAAAAAAAAAACTCAGTGTGAAAGCAGTTTCACCTGCAGATGAATTTAATAAATTTTTGTTAACATTGGTCCTAATTTGGCACGAGAAATACCCATTACGGCGCCTACAGGTGATACAATAAGCAAAACATTGCTATAAAAGACTCCATCTTCATAAAGAACACAGATGAGAAAGAGGTCATTGAAATTGTTAAATTGTTTAAAAGTAAAACATCTACTGATTGTGATGGTATTGACATGCTTTTAGTCAAAACTATCATTGAATGCTTAGTGAAGCCATTGATGTACTGTATATCTGTAACCTGTCTCTCCAAACAGGTATATTTCCCAATGCAATGAAAATAGCCAAAGTAATTCCGATATACAAGATGGGTGACAGAGGGGATTTTCAAATTATAGGCCTATTTCACTATTGCTGCAATTTTCTAAGATACTGGAAAAAATATTCTGTGAGAGAATTGACAACTTTATAATGAAGAATAATTTATTGTGTGAGAAACAATATGGGTTCAGACACAAGAGGACAACTGCATTTGCTCTAATGCAATTTATAGAAAAAATATCAACTGCTGTAGAAAATAAAGAGTATTCAGTTGGGGTATTCCTGGATCTTAAAAAAAAGCATTTGATACAGTGGATCATAAATTATTGTTAAAGAAACTACAAAATTATGGTATGGGGGGGGTTTAGCACTGTCCTGGTTATGTAGTTACTTAACCACTTGCGCTCCGTTGTTCCGCGGGCGGGCAAGTCTCTGCGTCCTAGGGCGCACGAGGGCGCACGAGAGCGCACTCGTGTGCGCTCGGACGCATGACGCATGATAGAGATACTGATGGTGGTGATGTAGGTGGTGTGGCCTCCAAGCGCCACTGAAAAAAAAAGCTGCAGACACAGCCGCGAACAGATTAGTTCATCTGATTGACCTCTCATTCGACTAATAAGAGCCTTGAATTGGGTTTCTGAAACCTTGAAGAACCAATGAATGAAAACCTAGGAAGGAGGACCTTCCTACTGTGAATGCAGGAGCCAATTGAAGCACAGAAGTTCGGGCTGGGTGAAGAGAGATTTACTGTTGCAGCTGTTGAAAAAAAAAGGACGCTGGCCGAACCTGCTACAGACCCAGCAGCATGGAGAACACCCACAAGTGGGACCTGCACTCATTCCAGCAGAATAGACGTTTAGGATTCTCTTCCGTCATCATAGACCGACGGAGGCCAACAACAAAAGTCGTAAATCATTCGCCAAAACGGCAATAATGGAATTATGTTTTGACCGGGATCCACGAGCGGACCAGCGTCGCGTTCGTCTGACAATGGGGAAGAGAAGTTCGCCAGGACTCTGCTGCTGTGAAGAGGTAAGGTGTTATAAGCTAAATTTATTATTTATCCCTGAAAATTGTAATCAAAAAATGACTTTTGACCGATCGGTAAATTACAACTGTACAGCGCACGAAGTACGAAGTGCATGCGCCGTGATAAACGGTTCATTTGCCGTGTTCGGACCGTGAACGCCCCCCCCCCCCGCTGCAGAAGAGGAGCGGCCGGGGGGGGGGGGGGGGGGGCCTTCACGGTCCGAACGCCCCCTGGTCCGCGGGGGGAAGCATATGAGTCTATTCCGTCATGTAGCGATGGCCGTCCTCTGTAGCGAGGGGGGGGAGAACCCCCCCCCCCCCACACACACACACACAGTAGCGGGGGGGGGGGGGGGGGGCGCTGTGACAGCGTTGCTGTGGAAACATGCAATGACTGTAAACCGTCATGTAGCGAGGGCCGAACTCCGTCCTTTGTAGCGGGGGGGGGGGGGGACAATCCCCCCCCCCACACACACACACACAGCCCTGAATGTGACCTTTCATTAGAGCCCAAAATGAAGATTCTACATTGAATTATTCAAAAGTTACAGACGTTTTTCCAAACTGTGCCATTTGGCACAATTTGGCACAGCTCCAAAACGCCTGGGAACTACCTGAGAACAAAGCTGTGTAAAATATTCATTTTTTGTGGTATTGTTACCAAATTTGGATCTCAGCTTGATAACACTTGGTTCTACATTTCTGTTGCATTTTCCAGCCGGATCGGACAGCTGTGTGTTATTTGCAAGCATTTGTATCCAAAAAAACACCGTGGCCAAATTTATTTTCTTCAAGTTCAGTATGTTTAGATGACTGTAACTCAGTGGCCGGAGCACGTAGAGAGATTATGGTTTTTTTGCCAAAAAATTCAAAGTGTTTTCTTTTAAATGAGACCAACCCCATGAAGATGCTGCAAAGGGTTGAAGAACAGCTTTCAATTTACTTTGGGCACGTTATTTTTTGGCATTTTTAGGAAAATTGCCCGGAGTGCAAGGGGTTAAAGAACATATCAGTATGTATGTGTTGGTAGAAAAAACTCAAGTTACTGAAGGTTACTTGCGGAGTCCCACAGGGTTCAGTTTTGGGGCCATCGTTATTCAATATGTATATAAATGATATATGTAAAGTTTTGGAAAAAATGGATTTAATACTGTTTGCAGATGACACTAATTTATTATGCAGTGGAAGCAATTTGGAACAACTTTTGGACATATTCGGAAAGGAATTAGGAAAGCTCAAACTGTGGTTTGATTCAAACAAATTAACACTCAATTTAAGTAAGACAAAATTGATCATTTTTAACAACCATCCAAGCAACTCAGTATCTAAACTCAGTGTAAATGGTGTAGAGACTGAAAGGGTATCCAAAATTAAATTCCTTGGAGTAATAATTGATAATAAACTGTGTTGGAAGTCACATATTAATTATATTAAAAGGTAAAATATCAAAATTGCAATACTACACAGAGTGAAATATTTGCTGAATCAACCCACACTATACACACGTGGACAAAATTGTTGGTACCCCTCGGTTAATGAAAGAAAAACCCACAATGGTCACAGAAATAACTTGAATCTGACAAAAGTGGTAATAAAAAGTCTATGAAAATTAACCAATGAAAATCAGACAATGCTTTTGAATTCTGGTTCAACAGAATTATTCTAACAAACTCATGAAATAGGCCTGGACAAAAATGATGGTACCCTTAACTTAATATTTTGTTGCACAACCTTTTGAGGCAATCACTGCAATCAAACGATTTCTGTAACTGTCAATGAGACGTATGCACCTCTCAGCAGGTATTTTGGCCCACTCCTCATGAGCAAACTGCTCCAGTTGTCTCAGGTTTGAAGGGTGCCTTCTCCAGACGGCATGTTTCAGCTCCTTCCACAGATGTTCAATAGGATTTAGACCAAGAGACAAAGCTGTCTGACACTGGGCAACACATTTCTCTCTAGAATACCTTGATAGTCTTGAGATTTCATTGTACCCTGCACAGATTCAAGACACCTTGTGCCAGATGCAGCAAAGCAGCCCCAGAACATAACAGAACCTCCTCCATGTTTCACAGTAGGGACAGTGTTCTTTTCTTGGTATGCTTCATTTTTGCGTCTGTGAACATAGAGCTGATGTGCCTTGCCAAAAAGTTCCAGTTTTGTCTCGTCTGTCCATAGGACATTCTCCCAGAAGCTTTGTGGCTTGTCAACATGCAGTTTGGCAAATTCCAGTCTGGCTTTTTTATGATTTGTTTTCAACAGTGGTGTCCTCCTTGGTCGTCTCCCATGAAGTCCACTTTGGCTCAAACAACGATGGATGGTGCGATCTGACACTGATGTACCTTGACCTTGGAGTTCACCATGAATGTATTTTAGAGGTTGTTCTGAGCTCTTTTTTTACCATTCGTATTATCAGTCTCCTCCTGCGGCCACGTCCAGGGACGTTGGCTACAGTCCCGTGGATCTTAAATTTCTGAATAATATGTTCAACTGTAGTCACAGGAACATCAAGCTGCTTGGAGACGGTCTTATAACCTTTACCTTTAACATGCTTGTCTATAATTTTCTTTCTAATCTCCTAAGACAATTCTCTCCTTTGCTTCCTCTGGTCCATGTTTAGTGTGGTAAACACCATGTCACCAAACAGCACAGTGACTACTTGTCACCCTTTAAATAGGCTGACTGATTACAAGTTTGTAGACACCTGTGGAGGACACATCTTGGTTGAAGATGTCCCTATGGTCACATCATTTTCAATCTTTTCTAGGGATACCATCCTTTTTGTCCAGGCCTGTTTGTTTTTTAAAGTAATTCTGTTGAACCACAATTCAAAAGCACTGTCTGATTTCCATTGGTTAATTTTCATAGAATTTTTATTTATTACCACTTTTGTCAGATTCAAGTTATTTCTGTGACCATTGTGGGTTTTTCTTTCATTAACAGAGGGGTACCAACAATTTTGTCCACGGCTGTAATACAGTATGTGCCCGTGCGTCACACACGTGACTCGGCTCTTGTTTGTTGCTGTGAAGTGCTTGGATGCATGTGTGTGTACGCAAACAGCACTTCACGCATGTGACATTTGAATATTTTGTTTTCTAACACCTTAACTCTGCACTTTGTCCAGTTTCACTGCAGTTGTTCTGCTCGTGTATGATTGTGTGTTTTTGTGACCTACTGGAGGACTACAGATGCAAATTAGCAGTATTGCTAAATCTGCCATACTTACATTTGTATTAATGTTCATTAGTATGTAATGTCCCTTTCAAATAAACATTAAACTTGCACAATATACATTTTCTGTAAAATTTACAGTTTAGACTATCACATAAAAAGCACCATCTCCTTTTTTATGAACCTTTCTCCCCTCATTATGTCTTGGCGAACAGAGGCATACAGTAATCACTCAATGCATCTGTGGTTGTATCTGTCTGTCAGCCTGTTTCAGCTCGTTTGGTCAAAATTAAGTGCAACGAAAGGCTTGTATCATTGTATCGCCATATTTTCTCGACTTTTAATTTGCCACAATTTCCAGATAAGGCTTTGATTTCAAAATAAACACAAATTTAACTCACCTATACAGTCAATGGAGCCGGGAACTAAAGTTATTGTAATAACTATACCGGGCCACTAGAGGCGTCAGTGCGACTTTTTTACAGCACACGGATGCCTGTCACAGTTTTAGAGTTGGGCGATACACTCAATATATTTGTTGTATCAGTACATTTGGTCGCCTACGATACATAAATCATTATCTCGTGGATACTTGAATATTTATCACATTAAAATGAGCTGCTGCGAGAGTCTGTAGCTTGGCCACTGAAGTCTGAAAGTGGAAGCTCTCTAGCTCACTGCAGCTGCCCTGGTCCCCTGCATGCTCACAGAGAAATCTAAACGGCAGCGAGTGAGCAGAGATGAAAAGGAAGATAACAGAATGAACATAGGCTCACCTTAAGCACAAGGGGGGGGGGGGGGATAAACATTTCAAGTCTGAACTCTGTTTGCTAAGTGAACAAACTTAACAAATGAACTTTCAAAATAAGAGCAAGCATTAAAAAAAAGTGATAAATTATACTTTTGTCACAGACCGCCAAATATTAACTATGCATGCATTAACTATGCATGGTAAACTGAAACCATACCTGCCAACTTTTCAAACCTGAAAAGCCTAGTAGCTAGCTGGGGTCCAGGGGCCGATGCTAATGCTAATGCTAATAATGCTAATGCTAATAATAATAATGCTAATATTTGCCAAACAAATATTAGCATTAAATCTAGTTAAATGTAGCTAACAACCTCATATTTCTTCAACTTTCAAACCTGAAAAGCCTAATAACTAGCTGGGGTCAAGGGGCCGCAGGCCCCGGTAGGTCCAGGACAAAGTCCTGGTGGGGGGTTCAGGGGAGTGAAGCCCCCCAACGCCAAACAAATATTAGCATTAAATCAAGTTAGAATGTAGCTCACAACCTCATATTTCTTCAACTTTCAAACCTGAAAAGCCTAGTAGCTAGCCGGGGTCCAGGGGCTGCAGTGTCAAACAAATATTAGCATTTAACATAGAAGTCACATATTAATTATATTAAAGGTAAAATATCTAAATCAATTGCAATACTACACAGAGCAAAATATTTGCTGAATCAACCCACATTACAGTATATACGTGGTATCATTCATTAATACTCCCATACATGACATATCAAATCAAATCAAACTTTATTGTCATATTGCTGTACATACAACTGTAGTGCAGGCAAGATGAAATTGCGTTTCTCTCGGCATCCATATAAGAAGCAGCATGATTAAGACACACTCCCACATAGCTCCACCCCCCACCCCACCCCCACCCCCCCCATCCATTCACACATCCCTGAGACATACTTGGGGAAAAAGAATAACTAACTATAATATACAAAATGTCCATAGGTGCAGTAGTGTGTATGTGAGATTCCGGGTCAGCTGTTCAGCATCCTGACAGCTTGTGGGAGGAAGCTGTTGATCAGTCTGGTGGTTCTGCCTCTGATGCTCCGGAGTCGTTTACCAGATGGAAGAAGTTCAAAGTGTTTATGCAGAAGGTGAGAACAGTCCTTGACAATGTTCAGTGCCCTGCTCCTACAACGGTTCTGAAAAAGTTCTTGGACAGAGGGGAGGGAGACTCCAATTACCCTCTCCGCCCCCTTGACTATCCTCTGCAGGGCTTTTTTGTCTGACATACTGCAGCTGGAGTACCATGTAGCAATGCAGTACGTCAGAACACTCTCCACCACACCTCTGTAGAAGGTCCTGAGGATGCAGATGGGGAGAGAGGCCTGTTTGAGTTTCCTCAAGAAGTGTAGTCTCTGCTGAGCTCGCTTCCTGATCTCCAAGGAATTCTTGCTCCAGGTCAGGTCCTGCGAGATCTGCATTCCGAGGAACTTGATGTTCTCTACTCTCTCCACTAAACGGCCGCCGATGCTGAGGGGGACGTGCTCAGGCTGTGACCGCCGGAAGTCGATAATCATCTCCTTCGTTTTGTCCACGTTGAGCACCAGATTGTTCTCCCTGCACCAGCCCTCCAGGTCTCTCACTTCTTCCCTGTACATTGATTCCTCATCCCTCTGAATAAGTCCCACCACCGTGGTGTCATCTGCAAACTTAATAATCTGGTTCCCCTCGTGTTTGGATACACAGTCATGTGTTAGAAGTGTAAACAACAGTGGACTGAGTACACAGCCTTGAGGGGTTCCGGTACTCAGCGTGACAGAGTTGGAGATGTTGTTTCCAACCCAGACAGACTGAGGTCTCTCAGTCTGACAGTCTCTCAATATTGTACTGAAGTATGGGGAAATACATATAAAACAAACATATATCCAGTCTTTATGCTTCAGAAGAGAGCTATTAGAATAATAAACAAAGCTGCTTACAGGGAACCAACAAATCCACTTTTTCTTAAACTAAAAGCTCTCAAGTTGAAAGATCTGGTTGACTTTAAAACTGCAGTAATAATGTTTAAAGCTAAGAATCTATCACTGCCTGCAAATATCCAAAAGTTGTTCCAAATAAGGGAGAAACAAGATCATTTCAGAGGAACATGTATATTTCAAAAACCTTCAGTGAGAACTACCACCAAGCAACACTGTGTTTCAGTGCGAGTCAGATTATGGAACGATTTTGGACCCGAGTTAAAATCATGTACAACGCTTGGACAATTTAAACAAAAACTAAAGGAAGAAATACTCCAAACATATATACAAGATGACATGTAAAATCACATCAGGATTGTCATATCCAGTCTGTGTTGTTTTGTTACTTAGGATTTTTGGTCACATTTTGTCTTAGCTTTGTTCCGAATTGTAATCGCTCTTGTTTTGTTTTTCTTTTGAATTCTTGGATGGAATATGGGTGGCCAATATAAGCTGCGGCTTCAGCCATCACCCATTTCAGATAACTTATGTTGAACTGTATAATCAGAGGAGTTCTTGTTTAATTTGACCTTGTTGGATTTTTTCGCCTTTGTTATATTATTCTGTTTCTTTTTAATCTTTACTTTTAATCTATCCGAAATAAAGATTCATTCATTCATTAAATTTGCATTCAAAAGATTATCTTAACACTGCATAGAACTTCGAATAGGCCAGATGTGATGTATTATGAATACTAGAAAAGCACTCGGAGAGCGCAGACCTCCACCAAGCACCACAGTTCCCCCCATACAGTGTTTAACATCATAAATAAAATATTGAAAATGGCCCTATCTCGCAATGTTAAATAATAAAAAAAACAGAATCCTTTAAAAAATTCCTGGATCCAGACGGTGATCCGGATCACCACCAAAATCTAATCATCTGTAGGATACCCCATTTCTGACAATCTGTGAAAATTTCATGAAAATCCATCCATAACTTTTTGAATTATCTTACTAACAAAGAAACAGACAAATAGACAAACCAACGCTGATGATCACATAACCTCCTTGGCGGGTTACCTTGGAGGTAACTAGAAGACTAGAAATAGCAGCAGGGTATACTAGCACTGTATGACACGTGCGTAATGACGGCAAAATCGCTCTGATATTTTATGTGTTTACATGATACACCAAGCATGACAAGGCTTGCAATTACACAGTACATGTTCTTCAGAATCTTAGGCATTATATAAAATGTATTCTCCCTTTAGATTTCGAATTCATGGTCCATTTGCCAGGACTGAAGTGAAGTCGCGAACGTCTGCAGCAGTTTACATCGTGTTTACATCTCGCCATGTATGCACGCCTCTCCGGGATTTCGCGCGAGAATAGAAACCTCAATACCCTCAATAGCGATAGTGTTAGCTTAGCAAACACTTCAGGTAAAGCGTAGCAGCGAACCACAAAAAGAAACGCTACTCAGTTTACTCACAGAGTCCGGTGAAAGGCGAATAAAGGGGTATTTCTACTTCAAAAGCTGGTTCAACCAAGGTGGAAATTCAGCCTGTGAGTGTGCGTCACAAATGTTGATCCAATATTCGCTGTTGGTTATTTTAGTGGCAAAATCAGCAACTTTGTCTCAGCACTGAAAAAGTGTGACTATCCCGGCCGCCATCACGTGTTGCTCTGTTCTAAATTTAGATACGATTCCTAACGATCTCGTGTTTGGAATTGCTTTCGTGTTTTTTTTACGATTTAAAATTTTTGACTGAATTTTTAGTGAAAAACCGTAATTTTGATTAATAAAACCGTAACCCAGAATGGGGTCTTGAAAACCGGAACCATTACAGCAAAACCGGAGTAGTTGGCAGGTATGTGGAACATTTCTGCCCATGTGGATACACTTGAACACTGACCTTAACCGAGGCAAGTGAGGCCTGCAGTTCTTTGGATGTTGTTGTGGGGTCTTTTGTGACCTCTTAGATGAGTCATCGCTGTGCTCTTGGGGTAATTTTGGCTGGCCGGCCACTCCTGGGAAGGTTCACCACTGCTCCATGTTTTCGCCATTTGTGGATAATGGCTGTCACAGTGGTTTGCTGGAGTCACAAAGGTTTAGAAATGGCTTTATAACCTTTTCCAGACTGATAGATCTCAATTACTTTGTTTCTCATTTGTTCCTAAATTTCTTTGGATCACAGCATGATGTCTAGCTTTTGAGGATCTTTTGATCTACTTCACTTTGTCAGGCAGGTCCTATTTAAGTGACTTCTTGATTGAGAACAGGTGTGGCAGTAATCAGGCCCGGGTGTGCCCAGAGAAATTGAACTCAACTTTCCAAAGATGTAATAAACCACAGTTAATTTACATTTTAACCGGGGGGGGGGGGGGGGGTCACTTTTTCCACACAGGGCCATGTGGCCATTGTGGAATCCATGTGGCCAATCCAAATGGCCATGTGGCCATTTGGATTGTTTTTTACCCTTAATAATAAACACCTTCATTTAAAAACTGCATTTTGTGTTTACTTGTGTTATCTTTGTCTAATATTTAAATTTGTTTGATGATCTGAAACATTTAAGTGTGACAAACATACAAAAAAATGACAAATCAGAAAGGGGGTAAACACTTTTTCACACCACTAATTGTTAGCTGCAGCCCTACACACAAATGTTACAGGTGCACCTACAGTGGATATAAAACGTTTACACACACCCCTGTTCAAATGCCAGCTTTTTGTGATGTAAAAAATGAGACCAAGATAAATCATTTCACAACTTTTTTCCACCATTAATGTGACCTATAATGTGTAAAACCCAACTGAAAAACAAACAAATCTTTTAAGGCAAAAAAAAAACAACTTACAATAACCTGGTTGCATAAATATGCACACCCTTAAACAAATACTTTGCTGCAGCACCTTTGGCTTTTATTACAGCACTCAGTCTTTTTGGGTAGGAGTCTATCAGAGTGGCACATCTTGATGTGACAATATTTGCCCACTCATTGCAAAAATGCTCTAAATCTGTCAGATTGCGAGGGCATCTCCTGTGCACAGCCCTCTTCAGATCGCCCCACAGATGTTCCATTGGGTTCAGGTCTGGACTCCGGCTGGGCCATTCCAAAACCTTAATCTTCTTCTGGTGAAGCCGTTCTTTTGTTGATTACCTCGGAAAAGGAGGTAATGTAATTGGAGTGGTTTGTCAGTTTACACCAACATACGTGGTGCATACAGAGCGGCACCCTGTCCTCACTTCGGACAGTCAGATCAATTCTCCCCGTTTATGTGCCCAGCCTACAGACAAAAGCTGAAACAAACAAACCCTGTTATTAAACAAATTAAACGCTGGACTCCAGAGGCTGAGAGCACCCTGCAAGACTGTTTTGCCTGTACAGACTGGGATGTGTTTCAAGCTGCAGCGACCCGAGAGGACTCTTCTGTAAACATACAGGAATATGCTGAGTATGTAACTGGATACATCAGCACGTGTGCTGATACCATCGTACCCACCATACAAGTCAGGAAGTTCCCCAACCAGAAGCCCTGGATCAGCAGTCGGGTACGTCAGATGCTGCGTGCTCGCTCTGTTGCAGTTAAATCAGGCAATGAGGTCGAGTACAAAGCTGCAAAGTATGGACTGAGAAAGGCTATAACAACAGCCAAGAGGCAGTACAGGGAAAAGCTGGACAGCATCTACTCCACTCCTGACCCGGAGCGCATGTGGCAAGGCCTGCAACACATCACAGACTACAAGAGGGCCAACAGCAACACCACTAGCTCCACAGACAGCCTGCCAGACAATCTCAACATCTTTTACACCGGCTTTGAGACCTCCAGCTACAGTGTTGAGAAGACACACACACACACAAACACTCTCTCTCTCTCTAAAAGGCTCATCAGGCCAGGTAAAGGGGTTGACTGAAGAAGCCTTGGTGGAGGTATGCGCTCTTCAAGTGCTGTTCTAGTTTGGATGTGTGCTTTGGGTCATAGTCATGCTGAGAGATTAAGTTCTTCTTCATCTTCAGCTTTCTAGCAGAAGCCTGAAGGTTTTGTGCCAACACTGACTGATATTTGGAACTGTTCATAATTCCCTCCACCTTGACTAAGGCTCCAGTTCCAGCTGAAAAAAACAACAACAAAAAAACAAAAACAGCCCCAAAGTATGATACTGCCATCACCATGCTTCACTGTAGGTATGGTGTTCTTTTGGTGATAAGCAGTGTTGTGTTTGCACCAAACGTGCCTTTTGGAATTATGGCCAAAAAGTTCAACCTTGGCTTCATCGGAACATAACACATTTTCCCACATGCATTTGGGAGATTTCATATGTGTTTTTTGCAAAATGTAGCCGGACTTGGATGTTTTTCTTCATAAGATAAGGCTTCCGTCTTGCCGCCCTACCCCACCATCATCATCATAGCAGTCTTTCGGGGCCGGCAATGACTGTTTCATTTAGGCCTGGTCAGATTCCTCCACACAGCTACAGTATGTCCTTCGCCTTCTGCTGCCAGGAACTCCTGGCCTTGTTAACCCGGGTGACGTTCAAGCTGGTATGAGTTGCTTTCTGACTGACCATTTCATGAAACTGCTTACAAAGTATTTGAGTACCGCTAGCTTTTGCTGGACTAGCGGCACATTCTTGGCAGACAGAGGTATTATCAGTGGCAAGGGCAGGCCAAGACAAACTGACTCCAGTATCTGTTGCAGTGACTGACCAGATGATAGGTTTGTTTATCTCTGCTCTTTGTGTAGTGCATGTCATGATGCACCACCTGGCAAAAGTCCAGCACAGACCTCGCGACGGATGTGGTTATCTGCCAGGATGTCCAGTCTCACCCCGTGTAACTGGGAGTGGTCCACCACAGACCTCAGGCATCCCCAAAAGATAAAAAGTGAAAAAAAAAAACAAAAACAAAACAATTTCCCTGCCCTGCTAGTGAGCAGTTTCACCCAAATAAGCAAAAACTCTGGTGATTGATAGTGTTAGTTCAAAAATTCTGCCAATAGAGAGACATTAGATTGCTTGGCACAAGTAATTATTAAAGCCAGCAAAAAACCCACAAAAATTGTAAACAAAAGAAATTACTGTCAAAGCTCCATTGAAATAAAAGCAAGCATCTATAGTCTTCTTCTCTGTACTCCTCATCTTTGCCAAAAATACCCATTTTTTCTTTCCCTGTTTCTCCTTCACTCAGATCAGCTGTAAAGCAGCAGCCTTCAGACACACACAGCAGTTTCAAAAGCATGACCCGGCAACACTCACACACATTTACAGCTCCCTCTCACTCCAAAGTCACTGTTGGGCAGCACACACACAGTTGCAAGCTTCAGATTAACACACGTTAGTAAAATAGTCTGGAAATCACTTAAAACAAGCAGATATGGCAACCCAAAGTTAGAAAACACTCCCACAGTACTTATAAAAACAAATCTGGCAACCCCATGGTCCTGCAGCTCCTTCAATGTTGCTGTCGGCCTCTTGGCAGCCTCCCTGACCAGTTTCTTCTTGTCTTCTCATTAATTTTGAAGGGACGTCCAGTTCTTGGTAATGTCACTGTTGTGCCATATTTTCTTCGCTTGATGATGACCGTCTTCACTGTGTTTCATGGTATATTTAATGCCTTGGAAATTCTTTTGTACCCTTCTTTTGACTGATACCTTTGAACAATGAAATCCCTCTGATGTTTTGGAAGCTCTCTGCGGACCATGGCTTGTGCTGTAAGATGTGACTACAAAAATGTCAGGAAAAACCTACTAGAACAGCTTTGGGGTTCATTAGAGGCACTTTAAGTGGTGGCAGGTGTGTGCTGACTCCCATTTAACATGAGTTTGAATGTGATTGGTTAATTTCGAACACAGCCACATCCCCAGTTATAACAGGGTGTGCATATTTATGCAACCAGGTTATTGTAGGCTTTTTTTCATTTTTCTCCTTAAAAGATTTCAGTTTGTTTTTCAGTTGGGTTGTACAGGTTATAGGTCACATTAATGGTGGGAATAGTTTTGAAATGATTTATCTTGGTCTCATTTTTTTACATCACAAAAACCCAGCATTTGAACAGGGGTTTGTAGACTTTTAATATCCACTGTACTTCGTCACAACCACAAATAGGAGTTTATACTGTGAGAAACACTAATCTCAACTTCCATTTTAAATAACCTTCCGGCAAGTCATCATCAAAAATTTAACACCTGTAATATTCTGATTATAGGGGTAATGGTTACAATTTTGACATTGTCTCCATCATTGCATTCAATTGGTACTTTTCACAAAGTATGTTGATCTCCAAAGCATCTTTACATGTCAGTGTGTTCTATGCCAATCTGGGGTGAGAATGAGGGGACCATCTATTGATGTGACAACAACAGAGACTTCCAGCACCTTAAGATAGAAACTGTGAACTCATCTTATGCTTCATGATCAGGAATCTGTTCATTCTTTACCTCCATAGAAGTTGAATGAACACCCGAGTGAGACTTAAGGATCTGATTTGAGAATCCGTCACTCACTCACTGATGTTTCAGGGCTCTGTAGTCAGCAGACGATCTGCCCCGACACTTCTGGCCATGAGCTGTTTACATGCATGCACCACATCTTGCATGCAGGTAAACAGATCCGTCCCCAATTCCCTTAAATGACTGACAGAATAGGGAACTCTCTGGGCAGAACTGAAACAGGCCAGACTCTGGTTGCTTCACTGAGGATTCTGTGTGGATCTAATCCGAGACACTACTGTTTTCACACCAGTCTGCTGTGGTTCCAGGTGGTTTCACATCACCTAATACAGGTCAAGTGGACCCCAGGATCCAATCTGTACATGTCCATTCTCAATCCAGTGATTTGTAAACGCAAAGAAGGAGAACAACAAGAATTTGTGTAAAACTGTTGGGAAGACTTATCCTGGTCAGCAAGAAGTGCAAAAAATATATGTAAGATGACAACTAAGCGGACTCGCAGGAAGGTTTTGGCTCCATTTCTGCTTTCAAAAGACTTTTCTTCTCCACCGCTGCTGCCCGTCACCGCTGGCTGCCCCCAGATGAAAAGCCACAGAACAGGGATGTGGGACTATAATGTTCTGAATGAGGCTTTAGAAAGCTCTGAATCCGTTTGTAAATCACTGGCTTGAAAATGTACTTGTACAGACCCAGGGTCCACTTAGGGCAGGGGTGTCCAATCATGTGCCACTGAGGGCCGAGACCCTACAGGTTCTCTCTTCTACTCAGTCTCTTCAGCAGGTGTTTTCACTGATCAGCAGTCAGTGGAATCTGCTGTTGAAGACACTGGTTGGAGGTAAAGCCTGCAGGAGTTTTGGCCCTCCGTGGCACACGATTAGACACCCCTGACTTAGGGTGCTCACTTGGTCAGGGGTCCACTTGGCCTGTTCCCCACATCACCCACGTGACTGACTGTTCCCAATAATTAACGCGTAGGTGAAGCTGACCTATGGGTGCTAGTGGTGTGAAGTTTCTAAAATACGTTGTGCTAATATGCTATCGGAGCTCAAATAAACCGGCAACTATTAACTGGAGCGCTAGCGCTGAGATGCGTCATGATCACGGTCTGACCCGAAACTTGAAGACAGTTGTTGCTCCCAACATTTCCCAATAATCTGCTCTTTCTACTGATCTGCAGCTAGCCTGGCAGCTAAACTGCTACTGGTGCTAACCGGCAGCTAGCTGATGTTAGCCCGTGTTAGCACATACAAGCTACCAAACAGTTAACTTCTGGTTCACCTTGCCTGGGAGAAAGACTGAAATTCACAAGAAGCAGCAAACTTTCAATCCGCCAAATTATGTCTAAATATGAATGCCTGACAACCAAGACCATCTAGTTAAAAGCTAACCGGCTAACTGAACTCTTAGTCTTCGCTTTAGCTAACCTGATTTACAACAGAACTCCATTGGAAATCGGACAATTTTGTTTCTTTCTCTGATTAACAGAAACACCCGATTGTTCGGCTAACATCTAAACACTCGAATATTATACACGGCCACTTCAGCACATATGCATTCACCAGCACACTGTTAGTTTCACCAAATATAAACTTCAATTTTAAACTCCATCCGTTCCCCGGTGGCACTCGGACCTCAGCCTAACCAAAGCACGGACACAGTAACATTAAGCTGTGTTATCTGTAAAACTAAACACGGCTAATGTCAGAGATCTGCGCCGAATTGATGTTCTGTCCATATCATGTCTCAGCAGGTCAAATGAGTTATTTTTTTAGCATTTACGCACGCAACACCTGAAACTCTTGAATAAGGCAGATTTTTTTAACGGAATGTAAAGGCAGGTAACAGAATGATCTAAAGGAGCCCGACCTTTGATCTCCTTCAAAACGCCCCCCCCGGGGATCTAAACTTCACCATAACCATTATTCATAACTAAGAAACATTGCTTGGTGTTACCAGCGGGTGGTTAGAAGGGCCTAAGGCCGGGAGACGGCTCGTTGAGGCCGGGACGGAGAAGGAAGCACAGGTTTCGTAAAAACTCATCTTAACACCGATGACAACGAGCAGAATAAGTGTTTTTACCTGGACAGGTTCCTGCAGCACCGTCATTCCGTTTCCAGAATCCGTATATCGATTCTGGACGTCTCTTTTTCTGTCCGCTCTTTCTTCACTGTAGACTGCAGGAGGAGCTGCAGCCGAACATTTGAACACAGCGACCGTTAGCAGCCGAACACCACCGGAAAATACCGAAGAGGTACAGTCTCGCTACTGCGCCCCTTGCTGGTAAAGTGAAGTATAGCAAGAAAGAAGTAAGGTTTATCGAGCTATAAATGCAGCAAATTTCTGTGTTTGTCTGTCTGTTCCAAGCATATCTCTTTAATCGTTTGTCAGACTGATGTCAGATTTTAAACATGCTTTCCTGAGGGTATGTGGGTGTGCATCCCTGAGTATGGAGGTGTTCAGAAAAAATATGTAATTATTATGAATGAATGAATGAATGAATGAATGAATGAATGAATGAATGAATTTATTTCGGATAGTACATTACAGGTTAAAAGAAACTGTATAATATAACAACAAGGTCAAATTAGACAAAGACTCCTTCTACTATACAATTCCACGTGAGTTATCCGAAATGGGTGATGGCTGAAGCCGCAGCTTATATTGCCCACCCATATTCCATCCAAGAATTCAAAGGAGAAAAAAGAGAAAACAAGACAAGAGCGATTACAATTTAAAACAAGGCTAAGACAAAATATGACCTGAGAGAAAAAGAAAACTGAGCTAGTCTAAGTTAAGCGGTTACTATTCAAAAACAAATCTAAGACATAGTGTCACAGAGAAAAAAGAAAAACTAAGCTATAACACAACACAGGCTGGAAATGTCAATCCTTATGTGAGTTTACATGTCGTCTTGTAAATATGTTTGGAGTATTTCTTCCTTTAGTTTTTGTTTAAATTATTAATAAAAGTTTTCACTTCTACTGCGGCGGCATGAAATAAAGCGGCGTTGTTGGAGGTTTTAAGTAGAGTTTATTAATCATACCGCCGTCACGGGATCCCCTCTCCGGTGCATAGTGTGAGCAGCCCGGCGCAGGATCCCTAGGCTCTCAGAGAAGGAGAGGCAGACACTGTGTGTCTACCAGTTGCAGGATCAGAGTGAGAGAGAGAGATTGCGTTACAGAGTTGCACCTTAAATACTTGACCATAACAATACATCAAAGGGACATACCCCACAGTTAGAATGATCAAAGGGATAACAGAACAGGCAGGAGGTATTTGCATTTGTAAGACCAAGGGCAGATTAGCTAGACCTCGCTCCAGGTGAAGGACAAAGAGGCTAACAAGCACATCTACATATTGATCTGAATCTCTAGGTCACAGTGAGGACAGGAGACATGGGTACAATGGATGAAAGGTAATCATTAACATCACAGAGGTGAGACAGAAGAAACTCGTCTACCTGTAGACATTAATACACCAAAACACATCTACATATGTAAGATGCTCAGAAAAAGCACAGTAAGGACAAGCCGTATGAACACTATACAGAATGGCGCATTACATCACAATACATGCATGTTTGCATCACAAATACATGAATGGCACATTGCATCTCAGTAGTGCAGCAGGCAAGAGAGCTGAGTGTCCTTAGTCTGTTGTGGGGTTAAAACGAACCGCCACACTACCACTGTTGTTATTATTCTGATGTAGTGCCCTCACCATTCTACACGAGGCCGCTAGGTATCGATGCTTTGATACCAGGTAGTCAATACTTTGCTATCGATACTTTTTGACTTTTATTTGTTTTATTGCCCTGTTTCTCCTAATTCATTTTGCCTGATCAGCTTTTACCCGCTGCATCGCCGTTTTAATCACAGGCGAAGCCATGCTAGGTAGTTATTAGCCAACAAAGCTAACTGGTGGAGAACCGTTCCTTGCTAGGTAGCAGGTAGCTAGCTAGCAGGTAGTCGATACTTTGGTACTGATACTTTTTCAAGTATTGCGATACCACTGTGTCGATACAAAACGTGCAATTTGTTTTCACTTCTGAGAGTTTCACGCATTAGGCTGCGTGTCCACCAAACATGTTTTTGTCACCTGACCACCCTGAGCATTTTTTTTTCAGCGTTTATGCACGGCGCTCTGGAAAAAAAAAAAAAAAAAGCCTGTGCCCTGTATCCCAGCAACAGCTTGTCACTCTCAGCTCAGCATTTCGGCTTTTCCTATGGTCAGACTTTCTACTGATTTTTTAATAGCAGCTTCTTAACAGCAATGGACAGGAAATGTTCTCTAGCAGCTCTGGATGTAAAATATGATGACACGGAAAGCAGAAGTCTGAGTACAGACTAGTACCACCCACGCAGCAGTGTAACGGCAGCAGCTGTGTTTGTTTGATCCATGCAAGAAACATGGCAATTCTTGTGACTGTTGTAATTTCCCCGCTATATATGTCAACAGTGACATCCTTTCTAGTATTTGACCTTTGGTTGTACAGCAATACCTCCCAAAGATTTGTTTTGGCAGGTATATATATTCACAGCCTGGCTCTGTGTGCCAGTCAAAAGTTGTTTACTTTGTGTCTGGGGGAACCCCCAACATGGAAATGACCTTTGACCTCTGGGGAATCCCTTGGGAATTCCCTACCTTTTTTTTTATTTATTCCCTCCATATTTTCTTTTAAAAACCTAGGTTTGGAAATTTGTCCTTTGAGATTTAAAAATTATTGAAATAATTTGTCATCAAAAATACATGAGGTATAAGCATTATTCACAACAGGAAGTAGACGATTTGAGACTTCCTGCCCAGCAGAATATGACAACGGACGGATTGAGCATGGCTGGCTAAGACAAAGATCCAAAGCCATCCAGCTGCTTACCTCAGCCCAGGTAGGGTGAAACTGTCATAATGATGAAATAATCCCTCATATCCAATTATCTACCCAATATTTTGTAGGTTGCTTGAGAGATGATGATATTTTTGAAGTTTGTTGAAGTGTGACTAGACCATGTGACTGTCAGTGGTAATCCATGCCTATGTAACATTTCACCTAGTCTCCATGCATGTGCGAAAAACTGTAATAGTTGTGAAAAAGTAATTTTTGAAGCTTCATTCTGTGAATAGGGATGTATTTTTGACTTGAAGTAAATGCAGTATTATTCTGGTCAGTCACTGCTACAACTTCCGGCCTGCATGGCCTTGGTAGCTTTTAGAAGTGCAAATCTGGCAATCCTTCATTATTTACTGGATGCCTAGTTCTAGTCAATTTTATTGTTATGTTTTTGAATTGACATCTTGACTTTAAATTAGCTGAAATACCAATTTACAAGGTATTTATTCCGGGCTATTAATTGCAGACAAAATGTGAGAGCCTGCAAGGAATTTCTGCCCTCGGAAGGCTGCGACCCGGCAAAGTGGTTAGTGAAATGTTTAACTCTGTTGAAGTTTAATGATGGTTGTTTGAATATGCACATGTCCAAAGAATAGAAACTTTTGTGTGTGTTTCTAATATGAAAATCTGATGTGCACAAACCATACAATTTTAAATGTGGATTTGATAATCTGTTGTATTTGTTTACAGTAAATGCTGCATAATTTTTGCTGGTAGCTTTCTTGCAACAACTCAGTAAACCTAAAAAATCTATCAATTTGAGATCATAAATGTTTACATTTGTGTGTATGCAGTATGATTTAATTTCTGTAATACTAGAATTTTGTGTCCACAGCTAAAATAATGTTTCTTGTGTTTGATATGTTTCAGTCTTTACGGTGTTTGATGCATTAAAGTCAAAAGCAAGGACATTAAAGATGTGTCAAACATCAGTTATTGCACACCAAAATGCAGCTCATAATCCGGGGCCGGAAAAGTAAAGACACTACCTCATACTCGTCTGTACCAAGTCATCGTGGACGAACGTGGGTGTGCAAGCAAAGAACGCTGCAGATTCAAGAGGTTGGGTCGTGCCGTGTCATCGAGATCGTGATGGTGACATCCTGTCGGTACCACTCACCAGTGTGCTAGTGCTAGTATATGACAATTAAGTAAGAGACATTCACTTTTCTGCTACAGCCTGTAAGTGAAGGACATGTATCCAGTGATTGAACCTTGAGGACACATTTTAAGTCAAGTCAAGTCAAGTTTGTGTTTCTCAAGTGCAAAGTCAAGTTTATTAGTCACTGAATACTGTGTTTATTTTGTGCTGATGTTGAGAGAAGTGTTTGCATTATTCTGTTTTCATTGTACATGTACTGCTTGTGCACATCCTGTTGCTAGCGTATTTCAAGCAGTATTTTTGAACATCAATTTAAATCAGGCTAGTAAGATCAAGTAAGATCAAGGGCTGAGGTAAGGGCTGGTTGAGCTTCAATCCAATGATATAAGTATATTTCAAGATTCCTCAAATTTAATTCAATTTCGAATTAATCAAATCAAGTACAAGCTTAAAGTATTTAGGGAATCATATACCCCAAAGATAAGAATTCCCTAATTCAAGTATAGTTTCCATTCAGTTATTTTGAGTGGAAATTTCGAGGTAAACATAAAAAACACATTGTGTTTCAGGTTTGCATAATATTTTTTATCTCCAGGTTTTCACTCAAGAAATCTGGTTGGTGAAATCCCAATTACCAAGTCTGGCTAGCATTGTCTGTCAGACCATCCAGATTTACTAAACATTTCTTTTTACGGTCATTAGATTGCCAAACGACTGTCGGGTGGCATATGCTGTCACAAAGAGTTCACCAACTCACTGAAACAGTTGACAGTGTATGTAATACTGCCGGCAATCGAAACTCACTTTATTCAAAGAGGTAATATAAATTACCATTTCATTTTTTGTCCCATTTCCTCACTATTTTCCATAAACACTGTACTGCAACAAAATGGCTGCAGCTGCCAAAAATGCAACTGAGCAAGAATTGCGAGAGCAGATCACAGCTGCCAAAGAGCAATTACAAGCCATAAATGCTGACTTGGCAGTTGAAACCTTGTCTGAGGAAGAGCGAGCTCAACTCAACACTGATGCAGAAACAGTACACGGTGCAATAGAAACTCTTGAAATGGAGTTGGCTACAATCAGTGAATAAGAAAAGAATAATGGTGACAAGAAGCAACCAGAAGGAGAGAATGCGGTGGCTGGAGTCCAAGAAAAAGAAGATGCAAGTGATCCAGAAGATGGCGCCACTGGCAAGACTAACCAGAACACTGCACAAACAAAACTCAGGCATGTCCCACTTCATGAGCTGAAGCAAAGACGAGAGACATGCATGAAGAGACTGAAAGAAGTCAGGCGGTTAGTGAAAGCAAAGGGAGAGGATAAGTCTGTCTCACCAGAGATTTCTGCTGAATACGACAGCCTCAATGACAAAGTTGCGACTTTAGATGCTGTCATCAGTAAAAAGGAAGAACAAGAAGCACAGGTAGACAGAGCAAACAAAAGGTTTATGCGAACATACAGTAAAGTAAAGAAGGCTGTGTTCGCTCTTTTTTATGCATACAAAGATGAGGTCTTGGACACAACTGAAGATGACTTGGAAGACCTGATTCGCCTGGACAAAGAAATGACAGCTACATATGAAGCCTGTCGAGATTTGTGCCCGCCAGACAACGAGATGCGGCGCAGAGTCGACAGCGCTAAGCAAATGTGCTCAGACATGGCGAAAACCTTGAAACAAATTGGAGAGAATCCAATGATGGCAGACAAGGAGAGAAAAAGCCTTCTCAAGACTACTTGGGGAATGAATTATTCCAGGTCTCTCTTTGGAAGCAAGTTAGACTATGAGTCTGATATTTCTGCCAAGTCTAAAGTCTCCATTCAGTCAAAGGTATCTGTAAGTGCACAGATTTCAGAATCTTCAACAGGCTCTTCAACAGGATCAAGTAATGCCTCAGAAAAGGCCAGGAAGCTGGCTGAATTGAGCGCTAAGCGAAAGTGTGCAGAACTTCACGCAAAGATAAGGAAATACAAGGTGGCCTTGGCAAGTTGTCATGAACAATTAGAAATAGCAGAAGAAGAGGAAAGAGTCCAAAGGTCAGATGGCATCTCTTGTTGCAGTGACAAGCCTAGTAAAGGTTATCTTAATCCAGAGGCACCTGCTTTTTCTCCTGAGGCCAGATCACCAAGAGCTGAAGATTGCGCGAGCCAAGTAGAGTCACAGTTGGCCTTCATCGCCCAAACATTCTCAGATAGCGTCAGCAGATCAAGGCTGCCTTTCCCCACACCTCCTGTGTTTGATGGTGACCCACTCAAGTTCATCAACTTTCGCAAAAGTTTTGTGACACTTGTTGAGAACAAGGGAATTCCACCATCAGACAAGCTGTATTATCTGCAGCAGTACCTTGCAGGAGAAGCCAGAGCGGCAGTAGAAGGTTGTTTTTTCGGAAGTGATGAAGCTGCCTACAACCGTGCATGGACCACGTTGGAAGAGCGGTTCGGACACCCCTTCACCGTTCAACTCTCCTTGAGAAACAAGTTGAGAGACTGGCCCAAAGTAACAGGCAAAGATAAGAAAGGTCTTCAAGATTTCAGCGATTTCCTGAGCACCCTCAAAGAAGCTATCCCCTACGTGAAAGGTCTTGAAGTTTTGAACGATTGCGTCCAAATCCAGGAAACAGCAACCAAGTTACCCGAGTATTGTAACACTAGGTGGACACGGCGTGTTACAGAAGACATAGATGTTGGAAAGGGCTACCCTTCGTTTCAAGAATTTGTCAACTTCATAGCCAAAGAAGCCAGAGTGGCTACCAACCCTATATGCGTGGTCGCTCAAAACCAAGACAAGTTGCCAACCACGAACAGAGGAAACGAGTCTAGGGCAAAGACAAAACGAGCACCTGGCATTACTCATGTCACCAACACCAACACCAGTGCTGAAAAAGAAATCCCTAAAAGTGGAGCCAAAAATTCTCCAGTTTGCACCTACTGCGACAAAGATCACCTCATCTACAAGTGCAATGCTTTCATAGAGTTGCCTTATGATGACAAAATACAAAGCATTTGAAGCAAGGCCCTTTGCTTCAAATGTCTCAGACGTGGCCACACATCAAAGAAGTGTCTAGTTAAAGTGTCCTGCAACACGTGCAAAGGCAAACACCAAACACTGCTGCACTTAGACAAGAAGAAAGCAGACACAAAGCTTACAGAGTCAGAAGCCGACAAAGATGAAAACACATTTGAATCTATTTCAAACAAAACCAACCAAGATTACATGAAGAGTTATACTTCAATGATCGTACCTGTTTGGGTCAAGACAGGCCAAGCTGGCTCGCAAGAAGTATTGGTTTATGCACTGATTGATTCCCAGAGCGACAGCTCCTATATCACAGAAGATCTGGCAGCCAAGCTGTGCATGCCACATGAAATAACAAGAATGAAGATAACAACTATGACATCTTCATTGGTGGTCTATTGTAAGAAGTTCTCAGACATCAAACTGAGAGGATACGACTCGACTGTCGAAGTCCGAGTCAAGTCGTGCTACACAAGAGACCACATCCCTCACAACAGGGAGCACATTCCTTCAAAGGTAGCGGCAAGTATGATGCCTCATTTGGCTCGAATAGCCCCCTTCATTCCTCCTATTCAAGACTGTGAAGTGGGACTGCTCATTGGATACTCCTGCCCACAAGCACTCAGACCGGTGGAGATAGTCTCCGGAAATCCCAAAGAAGCCTTTGCTGTGAAAACAGACTTGGGATGGAGCATCATTGGAGGCCCTTGTTATGAACAAGGCAACAATGGTGTATGCCATAGGATTGTCGCCAAAGAATTGATAGTGCCACCACCCTGTGAGATCCTGAAGGTTCTCGACCAAGATTTCAGCGACACCAAAGATGAAGCGAAGGAGCTAATCTGCCAGGCCACTGAAATATGCAAAAAAGGCAAAGTTAGACTCCATAAGTTCCTGTCGAACAGCATAGATGTCCTGGAATCTATACCACCTTCAGAAAGAGCCACTACCGTCTCCAAAATAAACTTGGAACTGGAACCTCTCCCGGTTGAGCGCACACTTGGAACAAGATGGGATGTTCAAAATGACTGCTTCAGGTTCAAGATAACACTACAGGATAAACCCAACACAAGAAGAGGCATCCTCTCTACAGTCATGTCAGTCTATGACCCAAATGGATTTGTTAGCCCTGTGGTGTTGCAAGGGAAAAAGATCCTGCAAGAACTGTGCAAGCAAAAGAAATCCTGGGACGAACCTGTCGAGCCTGTCATAATTGAACGGTGGGAGAGCTGGAAAGCAGATATTCAGGAGCTGGAGGATCTGAAAATACCCAGATGTTTCAAGCCTGACAAGGAAGTGAAATCTTTCGAGTTGCATCATTTCAGTGATGCCAGCACTCAAGGTTATGGGCAGTGCTCGTATGTCAGAATGTGTGACCAAGATGGAAACATAGACTGCGCCTTGCTCATGAGCAAAGCGAGAGTGGCACCATCAAAAGTTGTCTCCATTCCTCGGCTTGAATTGACAGCAGCAACAACGTCAGTGAAAATCAGCAAGTTCCTCAGAAGAGAGCTCGAGATCCAGGTCACCAAGGAATATTTTTGGACAGACAGCAAGGTCGTGCTGAGATACATTGCCAACAGTGCAAAGCGGTTTCACGTGTTTGTCAGCAACCGTGTACAGTACATTCGGGAGAACACTGAAGTGCAACAATGGCACCACGTACCGACCAAGTCGAATCCAGCCGATCTAGCTTCGAGAGGCATGTCGGCCAAAGAACTGGGCACCTCTGACACCTCTTGACACTTCACACTTGGTGAGGGATCGTCACTTCCTTGTGGTAACGTATCGTCACTTCCTGTTTTGCTGTCTGCCTGTGTGGTTTGCTCTCCAGCTCTCTAGCCACTAGCTATGGCTACTAGCTCTCTTTCCTCTCCTCCTCTGGTGTGCTCTCTCTGTCAGATGTTTAGCTACACCTCTGCCTCTTTTAGTGATAACGGTAAATGTAATAAATGTTGTCTTTTTGAGGTGCTCGAGGCGAGGTTGTCTGATTTGGAATCCCGGCTCCGCTGCATTGAAACACCGTCTGCGCCAGTTAATCTCGACGGACGCCCATTAGCTGCAGCGGAGCTAGCTAGCTTAGGCCCCCCTATCAGTGGTTCCCCGGCTCTCCTCAGCAGTGAGGAGACTGGGTGGGTGACGGTGAGAAGGAAGCCTAGTCGCAAAGCCCCGGTTCACCACCAACCTGTTCATGTTTCTAATCGTTTTTCCCCGCTCAGCGACACACCCGCTGAGGAAAAAACTCTGATCATTGGCGACTCTGTAGTCAGAAACGTGAACCTAGAGACTCCAGCGGTCATAGTCAAATGCATTCCTGGGGCCAGAACAGGCGACATCGAGTCAAATTTGAAAATGCTGGCTAAAAGTAACTGTAAATACTCCACAATTGTTATTCACGCCGGCATTAATGACATCCGTCTCCGGCAGTCGGAAGTCACGAAACTTAATATAGAATCGGTGTGTGAGTTTGCAAAAACGATGTCTGCCACTGTAGTATTCTCTGGGCCCCTCCCCAATCTGACCAGTGATGACATGTTTAGTCGCTCGTCATCCTTGAACCGCTGGCTGTCTGTGTGGTGTCCTAAAAATGACGTGGGCTACATTGACAATTGGAGCTCTTTTTGGGGAAAACCTGGTCTTATGAGACGAGACAGCATTCATCCCACTTTGGATGGTGCTTCTCATTTATCTAACAATCTGGCATCTTTTTTATCCAAATTTCCAAAACCATGACTACTCAGAGTTGGGACTAGGAAGCAGAGTCTCAGTCTTACACGCCTCTCTGCAGCTCCTCTTCATCCGCCACCCCTCAACTTAGCCCCTGTCTTCCCCATCAGAGAATCGTTGTCTGCTCCCTCCAAAGTGAATAAAAATATAATGTATAAGCATCCCAAAGTGATAAAGCAAAATATTGGTAAAACTCAAATTAAACATAAAGCCTCTAAATTGAATGATTTGGCCTCTGTTCCTCCTCATAATTTAAAAATTAAATGTGGTTTGTTAAATATTAGGTCTCTAACTCCCAAGTCTCTGTTAGTCCATGATCTGTTAATTGATCATCAGATTGATTTAATTTCTCTTACAGAGACTTGGTTAGGACAAGAGGATTATGTTGGTTTAAATGAATCAACCCCCTCTGGTTATTTAAACTGTCAAAATCCCAGAAGTTCTGGTCGTGGAGGAGGAGTAGCAACAATTTACCATTCCAAATTACTAGTTAATGTAAAGCAAAAAAACATGTTATAATTCCTTTGAGGGCCTGGTCCTCAGTATTGGGCACTTTAGCAATTTCAGGTTAAACCCAATTTTATTTGCCATTGTTTATCGTCCCCCATCAACCTATTCAGAATTTTTATCCGAATTTGCTGATTTCTTAGCTGATTTAGTGTTGAAATCTGATAGAATAATTATAGTAGGGGACTTTAATATACATGTGGATGTAGATAGTGACTGCCTTAATGTGGCTTTTAATTCAATATTAGACTCGATTGGGTTTTCTCAGAAAGTAGGAAATTCTACTCATTACCTCCACCATACATTGGACCTTGTTCTGACATATGGCATAGAAATAGAAAATCTTGTAGTGTCTCCTCATAACCCTGTACTGTCAGACCATTGTCCGTTAACCTTTGATTTTACTATTTCTGACTATTTGGCTCCTAAAGAAAAATATTATCACAGTAGATGCCTCTCAGATGATGCTGTTTCCAAATTTATGCAGATTCAGAATCAGAATCAGAATCAGAATAAACTTTATTGCCAAGCATGTAAAAAACACACGAGGAACTTGACTTGACATTGGTGCGCATACGCGCGACACAACGACACGGCAGCCATAATAGGCGCCTCATCAAACAGAGATAGATAAGAAAGGGAGGGGAAGGGAGGGAACGACACAAGGGGGGAGGAGAAAAAAAACTTCGTTATCATAATACAGCTTATTTTTAAGCAGATTATGATTACAATGAAAAAAAATCTCTCAATAGCACAGAGCAACAACTCAGAATTTCACAAGACACAAGAGAGCAGTGTACAGTATATCTTTAATCAGTTCATGAATCAATGTGTGTGCGGTGTTGAGCAGTGTTGATGATAATAAGAGAGACCCAAGGACCCTTGGCAGAAGATGTTTTGTCTGTCTGGCGCCCAGTCTTATCTGGCGCTGCAGCTGGCTGTCCAAGGCCTTGTGCTCATGATTTTGAAAAAACACAGTCTGCAGACAGCCAGGAGGAATTTTCATGGGGAATAATAATGCCAAATAGGACTGATCACAGAGGAGACTTGTATTTCTTCTGTAGATTCAGTACATTAATCCTTCATTGCGCAGCTTTGAATTCGTCGTGGAAAGACCTGAGCGAACCCATGATGTAATCCACCTTACGAGACAGTTCTCCAGTAGTCGCTATCAGGATCTTCTCCAGTTTCTCAATTTGTTGGATGCACCTCGCCTGGCCAGCATTTTGATAGGTTGAATCCATCTTCAGCAATTTACGGTAAACCAAGACAATTCCCGTCCCAATCAGAATTATCCCAATCACCAAGATTACGAAGATAAACAAATCTTCAATATCTTCGATAGAGAGATTAGAGAGACACAGCATTTTCCAATTACCTGTGTCACATAGATAGCCCACTGGAGCCGTTCCAGCGGGGCAGACAGCTTCCCCCGGAGCACTTTCCTTGTTGAAAAAATAGTGTCAATTGTGTTCAAAGCCCAGCTTATTAACTCCATAATTTCTTTTCGGCAGTCGCAGTTAGACGCAGACAGACAACAGCAAGCTGGGATCCAGTAGTAGGAGGGGAGGAAAAAGTCAGCAGGAGAGAAGAAAAAAGCGTCTGCTCTCTTGGGAGGGCGGAAGCGAAAAAAAGATTGTTTCCTCTATGCCATGTGTCAACACAACGGAAATAAGCTATAGACAGCTTGCTCCTTCTGTAATTGATAACATGGTGGATAGTGTTTCAGCTTCTCTGCATCAGGCTCTAGACTTGGTGGCCCCCTTAAAAAAGAAAAAGTCTAATCAGAGATTTTTAACTCCTTGGTTCAACACAGAAACTCGTAGCTTAAAACAGAAGACTCGTCAATTAGAAAGAAAATGGCGCTCTACTAATTTAGATGAAATCTATTTAGCTTGGAGAAATCATCTTTTAATTTATAAAAAATCTCTTAGAAAAGCTAGAACGAGTTATTACTCTGGATTAATAGAAGAGAACAAGAATAATCCTAGGTTTCTTTTCAGTACTGTAGCCAGGTTGACAAAGAGTCAGGACTCTGTCAATCCTAGCATCCCCTTAGAGCTTACTAGTCAGGACTTTATGAACTTTTTCAATAATAAAATTTCATCCATCAGAGATAAAATCAATCAGATTCTTCCCACAGTTAACTTAAATACTGTAACTACTACAACTCCTTCTATTGATGTCTGTCTTGATGAGTTTACTCCAATCGACCTTTGTGAGTTAGACAAAGTAGTTTCCTCATCCAAACCTTCAACTTGTCTTTTAGATCCTATTCCTACCAGGTTATTTAAAGAAGTCTTCCCACTTATTGGTAGCTTTATTCTTCATATAATCAATTCTTCATTAACTTTAGGCCATGTACCGCAGGCTTTTAAAACGGCTGTAATTAAACCCTTACTCAAAAAGCCAATGCTAGATCCAGGAGCTTTAGCTAACTATAGCCCAATCTCTAATCTCCCTTTCATTTCAAAAATCTTAGAAAGAGTTGTTGCTACGCAATTATTTGACCACCTGCAGGGAAATGGTTTACTTGAAGAGTTTCAATCTGGGTTTAGAATCCATCATAGTACTGAAACAGCCTTAGCGAAGGTCACTAATGACCTCCTCATTGCATCTGATAATGGACTAGTTTCTGTACTTGTCCTTTTAGATCTTAGTGCAGCTTTTGATACTATTGATCATAATATTCTACTTGATAGATTAGAACACTATGTTGGACTTAATGGAACTTCGTTGCAGTGGTTTAGATCTTATTTATCTGATAGGTTCCAGTTTGTTCATGTAAATGATGAGTTTTCTTTCAGCTCAAAGCTTAGTCATGGAGTTCCACAGGGATCTGTGCTAGGCCCTACTCTTTTTAGTTTATATATGCTTCCGTTAGGCAACATTATTAGAAAGCACTGTATACATTTTCATTGTTATGCAGATGACACACAATTATACCTGTCAATGAAGCCAGATGATACTAATCAATTAGCCAAGTTAGAAGCCTGTCTTAAGGAAATCAAAGCTTGGATGACTTGTAATTTCCTGCTATTAAATTCAGATAAGACTGAAGTCATTCTTGTTGGTCCAAAAAACCTTAGAAATTCCTTTCCAAATCAAACTTTCAGTTTGGACGCAGTTACTCTTTCTCTTAATAGCTCTGTGAGGAACCTTGGAGTTATTTTTGATCAGGATTTGTCCTTCAATTCACATATTAAATTTGTTTCTAAGACTGCCTTCTATCATTTGCGTAATATTGCCAAGATTAGGAGCATCTTGTCTCAGAGTGATGCTGAGAAGCTGATCCACGCTTTTGTTAGCTCGAGATTAGATTATTCTTTATTATCAGGCTGTCCTAAAACATCTTTAAAAAGTCTTCAGCTGATCCAAAATGCTGCAGCAAGAGTTTTAACAGGTACTAGAAAGAGAGATCATATCTCTCCGGTTCTGGCCTCCCTTCATTGGCTTCCCATAGAGTTTAGAATTAAGTTTAAAATCCTTCTTCTCACTTACAAAGCTCTAAACAATCAGGCTCCTTTTTATTTAAAAGATCTGATACTACCGTATTATCCTAACAGAGCACTACGCTCTCAAAATGCAGGATTACTTGTAATACCTAGAATCTCCAAAAGTACAATGGGAGGCAGAGCTTTCAGTTATCAAGCTCCTCTCCTGTGGAATCAGCTGCCAATCTGGATTCGGGAGTCAGACTCGATCTCTGTTTTTAAGAATAGGGCTAAAACCTACCTTTTTGATCTAGCCTACAATTAGGGAGGGATCATGTGTTTCTGAACCCTCCCTTAGTTATGCTGCTAATAGGTTTAGTCAGCCGGGGGACCTCCAGTAATGCACTGGGCCTCACTCCTTTCCTCACTCTCTATGAAATATTTTTTTTTTTTTTTGCTGGTCATTAACATTTGTTTGTTCTCTCCCATAGATTGAGTCCCCATCGTGCTGTTTGCTCTCTACATGTCTGTTCTTTTCTTCTTCTCTATCCCCTCACCCCCCAGCCAGTCGCAGCAGATGACTGCCCCTCCCTGAGCCTGGTTCTGCTGGAGGTTTCTTCCTGTTAAAAGGGAGTTTTTCCTCTCCACCGTCGCCAAGTGCTTGCTCACAGGGGATCGCCTGATTGCTGGGGTCTTTCTGCAACTGTGGGGGTCCCCCCTACAGTTGATAGTGCTATGAGATGATTGTTGTTGTGAAATGGTGCTATATAAATAAAGTTGAATTGAATTGAACCTCTATGTGGCTGAAAGGCCCAGAATTTCTCTACAAAGCAGAGCTACCACTGACTTCGCCAGACGATACTCTCAACCTTGGCGACCCTGAAGTAAAAGCACAGTGTCTCGGGGCATCTAGCGTTGTTCTACCAACAGGACTGTTGGATGTACTACAAAGGATCTCGAAGTGGCAGACCATGATCAACATCTTGGGAACTATGATAAGAAGAGTGTCTTCGAAGACAAGCCGTCTACTCCAAGACAGAAAAGCACGTAATCTAGCCATCAAGTGGTTACAAGCCAAGGAGTTTCCTGAAGAGATCACAACCCTGGGGAAAGGTAGAAACGTAGCAACGTCAAGCTGCTTGAAGACTCTAGATCCCATGTTGGATGAAGAAGGCCTGCTAAGGGTTGGGGGAAGAGTTCGTGAAGCAGAAGACATCACCAAGGAAGAATGTCACCCCATTATCCTTCCAAGAAAATCACATGTCACCGAGGCCATCATCAGGCATGTACATCAAAAGACCAATCATGGAGGTCGCAGCTCAACTTTGAATGAACTACGATCTCAAGGATATTACGTACAAAGGGGCTCCAAGACAGTGGCTCAAGTGATACGCAACTGTATCATGTGTCGCAAGCAAAGAAGACCAGCGGAGAGTCAGAAGATGGCTGACTTGCCACAAGAACGTACAGAAGCGCATCCGCCATTCTACAAGTCTGGAATGGATGTCTTTGGCCCGTATCTCATCAAACGCGGAAGATCAGAAATCAAGCGCTACGGACTGCTGTGCACGTGTCTGTACAGTCGTGCAATTCACCTGGAGCTTCTAGACGACCTCTCAGCTGACTGTTTCATCAATGCCCTAAGATGCTTCTTGGCATTGCGAGGTGTGGTTAGAAGCATACTCTGTGATCAAGGTTCCAACTTCATCGGTGCTGACAATGAACTGAAACAAGCTCTCGCCGAATTGGATCATGACAAGCTGGAGACAGTTCTAGCAAACAAGCAAGTGGAGTTCAAGTTCAATGCTCCTCACGCTAGTGAGCAAGGTGGCGTATGGGAAAGACAGATCCGCACAGTGAGGAAGACGCTGAAGTCGGTGATAGACTTTGCGAACACACGACTAGACGACGCCTCCTTAAGAACACTGTTCTATGAGGCAGCATACATCGTAAACAGTCGTCCATTGTCTCCAACGTCTTTGAATGACCCACTCGCCGAACCTCCCATAACGCCAAACGCTCTACTTCATGGCAAGCTTGAGGGAGTCTTACCTCCACCAGGAGCCTTCTGCGCCCAGGACGTTTATGCACGGAAACGCTGGAGGCGTGTTCAACACCTGAGTCAGCTCTTTCGAAGTAGATGGAAACAAGAATACTTACTGAATCTCCAACATCGCCAAAAGTGGTGCAAACCACAAAGAAACCTCCAAACAGGAGACATTGTTCTCATGATGGATGAAGGGTTGGCGAGAAACCAGTGGCCACTTGGACTTGTGACGAGTGCAATGGCCGACAAGGACGGACTTGTCCGAAAAGTGAGGCTAAGAATTTCGAACGCCAGAAGTGTGGCTCGTGGGGAGAAGATTAAGCCAGTCTCCGAACTGGAAAGACCAGTGCAAAAGGTTGTGCTCTTGCTGCCGGTTAAAGATTAGGTGACATTGTGAAAATTTTATGTTGGCATGACTTTATAGTCTTCCATCATAAAGATTTTGGTGGGAGTGTAACGGCAGCAGCTGTGTTTGTTTGATCCATGCGAGAAACATGGCAATTCTTGTGACTGTTGTAATTTCCCCGCTATATATGTCAACAGTGACATCCTTTCTAGTATTTGACCTTTGGTTGTACAGCAATGCCTCCCAAAGATTTGTTTTGGCAGGTATATATATTCACAGCCTGGCTCTGTGTGCCAGTCAAAAGTTGTTTACTTTGTGTCTGGGGGAACCCCCAACATGGAAATGACCTTTGACCTCTGGGGAATCCCTTGGGAATTCCCTACCTTTTTTTTATTTATTCCCTCCATATTTTCTTTTAAAAACCTAGGTTTGGAAATTTGTCCTTTGAGATTTAAAAATTATTGAAATAATTTGTCATCAAAAATACATGAGGTATAAGCATTATTCACAACAGGAAGTAGACGATTTGAGACTTCCTGCCCAGCAGAATATGACAACGGACGGATTGAGCATGGCTGGCTAAGACAAAGATCCAAAGCCATCCAGCTGCTTACCTCAGCCCAGGTAGGGTGAAACTGTCATAATGATGAAATAATCCCTCATACCCAATTATCTACCCAATATTTTGTAGGTTGCTTGAGAGATGATGATATTTTTGAAGTTTGTTGAAGTGTGACTAGACCATGTGACTGTCAGTGGTAATCCATGCCTATGTAACATTTCACCTAGTCTCCATGCATGTGCGAAAAACTGTAATAGTTGTGAAAAAGTAATTTTTGAAGCTTCATTCTGTGAATAGGGATGTATTTTTGACTTGAAGTAAATGCAGTATTATTCTGGTCAGTCACTGCTACAACTTCCGGCCTGCATGGCCTTGGTAGCTTTTAGAAGTGCAAATCTGGCAATCCTTCATTATTTACTGGATGCCTAGTTCTAGTCAATTTTATTGTTATGTTTTTGAATTGACATCTTGACTTCAAATTAGCTGAAATACCAATTTACAAGGTATTTATTCTGGGCTATTAATTGCAGACAAAATGTGAGAGCCTGCAAGGAATTTCTGCCCTCGGAAGGCTGCGACCCGGCAAAGTGGTTAGTGAAATGTTTAACTCTGTTGAAATTTAATGATGGTTGTTTGAATATGCACATGTCCAAAGAATAGAAACTTTTGTGTGTGTTTCTAATATGAAAATCTGATGTGCACAAACCATACAATTTTAAATGTGGATTTGATAATCTGTTGTATTTGTTTACAGTAAATGCTGCATAATTTTTGCTGGTAGCTTTCTTGCAACAACTCAGTAAACCTAAAAAATCTATCAATTTGAGATCATAAATGTTTACATTTGTGTGTATGCAGTATGATTTAATTTCTGTAATACTAGAATTTTGTGTCCACAGCTAAAATAATGTTTCTTGTGTTTGATATGTTTCAGTCTTTACGGTGTTTGATGCATTAAAGTCAAAAGCAAGGACATTAAAGATGTGTCAAACATCAGTTATTGCACACCAAAATGCAGCTCATAATCCGGGGCCGGAAAAAGCAGTTCTGATTGGCTGCAAGGTCTGACATTGACGAGCTCAGCTGCAGTCTCTGAAAAGCTGAACTTTTTTCAGCTCTGAGTGCCCTGAGTGCCACGACAAAAAAACAGCCACCGCTGAGAGCGTTTCAGCGCTAAACGCTGGACTACATAGAGAATGAATGGAAAATAGTCGTGCAGAGCGGAAAAAACGCATTTGGTGGACATGCATCCTTAAAGTTATTTTGAGTTGCATGCCTTAAAGTTATATGTGAAAACCAGTGAAAAACCAGCCCAGGCATAACAGACGATCTGCCGTGTCACATGATTATGGCAGCCTATCAGATGTCAGAGCCAAAGACTCACTGCGCACTGCGCAGCCTCAGTCAGGCACTCACTGTGGCCACTGACTCCCCGCCCGCGGTAACACTAAGCAGCATAATTTTGAAAAATAAACTGAATGAGCACTATTTAAGTTTGTAAAATAATAAGTGTAAAAATAAATAAATAAAGAATACAATAATAATAATATAAAAACATTGTATTGTGGAAAAAAAAATTACACATATATGCTGCTTGGTATTACCATAGAATTTGGATGAATGGTGAAACATTTCAGAAGTAAAAAATATTTGGATCCAGTTGACCTAACTGAGCTTTCATACAACATACTTACCCGCCTAGATTACTCATCCCCCAGCCAGTCGCAGCAGATGACTGCCCCTCCCTGAGCCTGGTTCTGCTGGAGGTTTCTTCCTGTTAAAAGGGAGTTTTTCCTCTCCACCGTCACCAAGCGCTTGCTCACAGGAGAACGCCTGATTGCTGGGGTCTTTCTGCAATTGTGGGGGTTTCCCCTACAGTTGAAAGTGCAATGAGATGACTGTTGTTGTGAAATGGTGCTATATAAAAAAAGTTGAATTAAATTGGATTACTGCGATGTTTCAGTAAATAAAGAATTTGAATTAATTTTGCATTCATTATTTTTATTATCATTGAAAAAAAATCCTTTTTTAATTTTTATTTACTCATTCTATTTTATTATCATTTTACAAGCACTTCTTTTCAAGTATTTATGTTCATGACTTTTATTAATATTTTATATTGCCGTTGCAATAAAGTTGTTAAATGAACCTTATATCTGTTATAACCTTATATAACCTATCATCTCGGTGCCACACAAGTTGGCTGCCTTTTGCAACAGTGGCTCAGTTCTGAGTCTTTTTATCTTCCTTCTTCTTTCTGATCTGGCACACCTTTCACTCTATATATATCACGGACACACAGATCGCCCCAAAGGTCTCCCGAGTCGGCGGACGGAGCCTCTGTTTACAGCAGGAGACGATACAGCAGGGAAGAGCTAGCTAGCACTCAACCGCCACCCGGTGCTAACGGAGAAACTCGACATACCGGGAGAACTGAAGCGAAAACGATGCGGGTGCCGGGCTGGAGTTTAGGCGGCGTGCAAGAAATATAAGACAGAATAATAAAGAGCGATGGCAAGAACCAAGCAGACCGCCCGTAAATCTACTGGAGGAAAAGCCCCCAGGAAGCAGCTGGCCACCAAGGCTGCTCGAAAAAAGTGCTCCGGCCACCGGCGGAGTGAAGAAGCCTCACCGTTACAGGCCCGGTACCGTGGCTCTGAGAGAGATCCGTCGCTACCAGAAATCCACAGAGCTGCTCATCCGTAAGCTGCCCTTCCAACGCCTGGTGAGGGAGATCGCTCAGGACTTCAAGACCGACCTGCGCTTCCAGAGCTCCGCCGTCATGGCTCTGCAGGAGGCCAGCAAGGCCTACCTGGTGGGTCTCTTCGAGGACACCAACCTGTGCGCCATCCACGCCAAGAGGGTCACCATCATGCCCAAAGACATCCAGCTGGCCCGCCGCATCCGCGGAGAGAGAGCTTAGACTTTCTGCTGCACATCCACCAACCACAATGCTCCGCATTGTGTGTCTATATATATATATATATATATATATATATATATATATATATATATATATATAATTATATATATATTTATATGCCTTCTGATTGTTGCTCTGAGTGTTGCTATCCCTGTGCTGTTGCAATCCTGGAATTTCCCCATTGTGGGACTAATAAAGGCTTATCTTATCTTATCTTATCTTATATTTTACATTTACATTGATATTTATGTTAGGGCTGCCTGACTTATTCTGCAAATTCCATGAAATTGTATGCTTTACAAGGTCTTTTCGAAACCTTGAAATTACTTGAATTTGCAGTTTCTTAATATTTCATAAGTCTTTAAATAATTAAACTCCATTACTTGCAGTGTTGACCTGGTAACACTGCCATCCACCACTTTATCGGCAGAGATATAGGGAGATAAATTGATTGGCTCATTAGATATTTGCCCAAGCTCCTAAAATCCGGCAATTCATCTTTGTCCTCTGTAGTTGGCATTATATTTTATCTCATATCTCTCATACTATACACAACACTCTGTTAAGTCCTGCTGTTCCTTAGATTAGACAAGTGGAGCTGTAAAATATCACATGTTCATGGGTGTGACCTTCCCAGCCTCTCTGGCCCACTTTCAAACACAGCCTACATTTGGGCCTGTAAAGCCTAATTGGCCTACCTGTTTCAGACAGGAATACTTGCTTTCTACGGGCATGCACTAGTTACTATTAATTTTTAACTAGCACATTGCCTGTAGAATGCAAGTATACCTGTCTGAAACAGGTATCCCAATCAGGCTTTACAGGCCCAAATGTAGGCTGTGTTTGAAAGTGGAATACATAGAGGTGTAGCCTATATGTAGGCAATCACATGTTAGACTTTTGACAAATATAAAAGGGAGTAAATGGCACTAAGATTTATTTGATTGTGTGAATAAAAATTACAAAATACCTAAATAATGAAAATGAATGGGACATCCAATATTAGTGACTGTTTCAGATCCCTTGTTTATTTGTTTGTCAGATCGCTTACTGTACTGTATTTGTGTGATCTTTTATCACTTATATTCATGTTGTTGTTCATCCGTTGTTCTCAACGATGACCAAGGACATCACAGGGAAGAGGACTGGGGGCAGTGTGTCTGGCTGTGGCTGATCAGTCTGATACGGGCACGGAAGGCTCTGCCACAGGTCGGGCACAGGAGGTCTGCGCAAGCAGAAGATAGAGGGGTGGCTCTGGTCTTGTGAAGCTCGCGTTTTCGCTGGGTCTTCGCAATCCTATTCAGCTCAAAGGAGGCAGTACCTTTGCTGGTATGGCTATGCCAGTCTGGTTAGTCTAGCGCTAGGGTCTTCCAGGTGTCAGGACTGATGTCAAAGCTCTTCAGGAAGACCTAAAGAGTGTCTTTGTAGCGCTTCTTCTGAGCAACTTGTGAGTGCTTGCCCTCTGCTAGTTCACCATAGAACAGTCTTTTTGGTAGGCGTGAGTCAGGCATACGAGTAAGGCGGCCAGCCCACCTAATCTAGGTTCTCTTGACCAGGGTGTGGATGCTGGGCAGCTCAGCTCGGGAGAGGACCTCTGTGTCAGGGATTTTGTCCTGTCAGGTGATCTTCCGGAGCTTTCTGAGGCAGTTCAGGTGAAAGCAGTTTAGCTTTCTGGCATGGCACTCGTAGACTGCCCAGGTCTTGCAGGCGTATAGTAGGGAAGGCAGGGCAACTGCCTTGTACACCTTCAGTTTTGTGGTCAGCCTGATGCCTCTCCTTTCCCACACTGTTGCACATAGCCGTCCAAATGCTGAGCTTGCCCTGGCAATGCACGAATCAACCTCATCGTCGATGTTGACAGATCTGGAGATTGTGCTGCCGAGGTATGTGAACTTGTCGACTGCCTTGAGGGTCTCCCCATTGACAGTGATGGCTGGTTCCATGTAAGTCTTCAGCAGTGTGGGTTTGGTGCAGAACCTCGATTTTCTTTGTACTGATTGTGAGCCCAAAGTTGTCGCCAGCAGTGGAGAAGCGGTTCATGCTCTGCTGCATTTGGGCCTCTGTAGCGACGTTGAGTGCACAGTCATCTGCAAACAGGAAGTTGCGGACTGAGTCCCCTTCCGCCTTGGTTTTGGCTTGGAGCCTCTGCAGGTTGAAGAGCCTGCCGTACATCCTGTACCTGATCCTGATTCAATTCAATTCAATTCAATTCAACTTTATTTATATAGTGCCGTTTCACAACAGCAATCATCTCATAGCACTTTCAACTGTAGGGGAAACCCTCACAATTGTAGGAAGACCCCAGCAATCAGGCGATCCTCTGTGAGCAAGCACTTGGCGACAGTGGAAAGGAAAAACTCCCTTTTAACAGGAAGAAACCTCCAGCAGAACCAGGCTCCGGGAGGGGTAGTCATCTGCTGTGACTGGCTGAGGGGTGAGGGGATAGAGAAGAATAAGAAAAGCAAGAAAAGCAAATAGCACAACGGGGACTCAATCTATGGGAGAGAACAAACAGATGTTAATGACCAGCAAAAATATTTCATTGAGAGTGAAGAAAGGAATGAAGCCAAGTGCATTGTTGGAGGTCCCCCAGCTGTCTAAACCTATTAGCAACATAACAAAGCGAGGGTTCAGGGGCAAATGATCCCTCCCTAATTATAGGCTATATCAAAAAGGAAGGTTTTATCCCTATTCTTAAAAACAGAAATCGAGTCTGACTCCCGAGTCCAGATTGGCAGCTGGTTCCACACGAGAGGAGCTTGATAACTGAAGGCTCTGCTTCCCATTGTACTTTTGGAGATTCTAGGTATTACAAGCAATCCTGCATTTTGGGAGCGTAGTGCTCTGTTAGGATAATAGGGTAGTATCAGATCTTTTAAATAAAAAGGGGCCGGATTATTTAGAGCTTTGTAAGTGAAAAGAAGGATTTTAAACTTAATTCTAAACTCTATGGGAAGCCAATGAAGGGAGGCCAGAACCGGAGAGATATGATCTCTCTTTCTAGTACCTGTTAAAACTCTTGCAGCAGCATTTTGGATCAGCTGAAGACTGCTTACAGGTGTTTTAGGATAACCTGATAATAAAGAGTTACAATAATCTAATCTAGAGCTAACAAAAGCATGGATTAGTTTCTCAGCATCATTCTGAGACAAGATGCTCCTATTCTTGGCAATATTACACAAATGATAGAAGGCAGTCTTAGAAACAAGTTTAATATGTGAATTAAAAAACAGGTCTTGATCAAAAATAACTCCAAGGTTCCTCACAGAACTATTCAGAGAAAGAGTAACCCTATCCAAACTAAGAGATTGATTTGGAAAGGTATTTCTAAGGTTTTTTTGGACCAACTAGAATGACTTCATTCTTATCTGAATTTAATAGCAGGAAATTACAAGTCATCTAAGCTTTGATTTCCTTAAGACAGGCCTCTAACTTGGCTAATTGATAACTATTATCTGGCTTCATTGACAGGTATAATTGTGTGTCATCTGCATAACTATGAAAATGTATACAGCACTTTCTAATAATGTTGGCTATCGGAAGCATATATAAACTAAAAAGAATAGGGCCTAACACAGATCCCTGCAGAACTCTGTGACTGAGCTTTGAGTTGGAAGAAAACTCATTATTGACATAAACAAACTGGAACCTATCAGATAAATAAGATCTAAACCACTGCAATAAAGTTCCATTAAGTCCAACATGGTGTTCTAATCTATCAAGTAGAATATTATGATTGATAGTATCAAAAGCTGCACTAAGGTCTAAAAGGACAAGTACAGAAACAAGTCTATTATCAGATGCGATAAGGAGGTCATTAGTGACCTTCACTAAGGCTGTTTCAGTACTATGATGGATTCTAAACCCAGATTCAAACTCTTCAAATAAACCATTTTCCTGCAAGTGGTCAAATAATTGTGTAGCAACAACTCTTTCTAAGATTTTTGAAATGAAAGGGAGATTAGAGATTGGTTTATAGTTAGCTAAAACTCCTGGATCCAGCGTTGGCTTTTTGAGTAAGGGTTTAATTACAGCAGTTTTAAAAGCCTGCGGTACATGGCCTAATGTTAATGAAGAATTGATTATATGAAGAATAGATCTACCGATAAATGGGAAGACTTCTTTATACAACTTGGTAGGAATAGGGTCTAAAAGACAAGTTGAAGGCTTGGATGAGGAAAATATTTTATCTAACTCTAAAAGGTCAATTGGAGTAAACTCATCCAAACAGATATCAATTGAAGGAGTTGTAGTAGTTAATGTATTTAAGTTAACGGAGGGAAGAATCTGACTGATTTTATCTCTGATAAAATCAGTCCCACCGTGGCGCTTTCTTCATCGTCGCAGAAGGCATCAGACAGCAAGGCTGTGAACATCATGCTATAAAGTGTGTGTGCAAGTACACAGCCCTGCTTGACCCTGTTGGTGACTGGAAAAGTTTCGGAGGAGTCTCCATTGTCCAGTACTCGAGCAAGCATGCTGTCATGGAACTAGCGCACCATGCTGATGAACTTGTCCGGGCAGCCGAACTTCGCCATGATCTTCCACAGCCCCTCACGGCTGATGGTATCAAAAGCCTTGGTCAGATCTACAAATGTTGTGTAGAGGTCCCTGTTCTGCTCTTGACACTTCTCCTGAAGTTGGCGTGCGGTGAAGATCACGTCAGCAGTTCCACGACCCTCTCTGAAGCCACACTGGCTCTCCGGCAGGTGACTGCCTTCCATGTGCTGAATGGGGCAGTTGAGAAGGACTCTTGCGAGGATCTTACCAGCGATGGCGAGGAGAGAGATCCCACGATGGTTGTTGCAGGACTGCCTGTTTCCTTTTCTCTTGTAGAGATGGATAATGGAGGCGTCCTTGAGCTCCTGGAGGATAACTTCCTGCTGCCACATGGTCTGAAAGAGCTCAGTGAGTTTCTGTATTAGAACTGGTCCTCCTGCCTTGTAGATTTCAGCTAGGAGGGAGTCAGAGCCTAGTGCTTTGCCTTTTGAAAGGAGGTTTTTTGACTTCTGATTCCATTGGAGGTTCTGCCAGAGATGTGTTCACCTCTGGGGCATGCGAGTGATGGCTTCTGCATTGGTGGACGAAAGTCTGTTCAGGACACTGCTGAAATGTTCTGCTTATCTTTCCAGGATTGCGTTCTTGTTGGTGAGGAGCATGGACCCATCAGCACTGAGCAGTGGTGATGTTTCAGAAGACTAAGGCCCGTAGATGGCCTTAAGGGCATCATAGATGCATTTGGAGTTGTTGCTGTCAGCGTACTGCTGTATTTCATCTGCCTTTTTGCTGAGCCAGACGTCTTGCATCTCTCTGAGCTTTGCCTGCACCTTTCCTTTGATGGAGTTGAAGGTTGTCTTCTTAGAGGCAGATCTGCTGTCTTGCTGGTATGCTCTGTGGGCTTCACACTTCTCGTCAAGCAGCTTTTGGCTGCTGCTTTTCCTGTGTACCTGCAAAGGACTGCAATTGTCATGGCCGCCAATCATCGCACCTGTGCGCACACCTGCCTGCCATCTCCATCAGCCTATTTATTCCATCAGGACCAGTGCTCGGTGCGGAGTCGTCTGGTTCCTTACCCAGAATCCTGCTACGCCAACCTTCAAGCTTCCCAGCTCATTGTGCATCTTCACGTCGACTTCCAAGCCATTGCTGTTCCCTGTCCGGGCCTGCGCCTCCCGGACCATCACACAGCAAGTAAGCCACCACGCTTTCCTTTCACCCTGTCTGCTTCCTCTGTGCACAGGCAGAGATCCGTGGCGGCGGACCATTTCCTTCCCGGCAGCGGATAATCAACCTCCCTCTCCAACTTCCAGCTCACCGGCCACCTGCGGGCACTATCTTCCTGGCTGCAGCTTCGGCGCTACCTGGGCTACATTCTACCACCTTGACAGTAAGCACAATTACATCCAAAGTGCCCGACGGGCTAAGCTGTCACTAACTGCCTCTGTCTCTTCCCAGGGTTGCCAGGTTGTATGGTGCTCTGCCGGCCCCAGCTGGAAATCCAGATTGCATTACACTACACTACACTACACAACCCTGCACGCACGCATCCACTCACACACATTTATTCAATAAAACAGTTAATTGTATCTACCTTGAGTCGTGTCTGCTGTGTGGGTCACAAATACCATGTCAGTACGACTCCGCCAGAGTGACCCAGCAGACAGCGCTCTAGCGCGCAGGATGAACAACTTAGAGACTCGGGTAGATCAGTTAGCCTACCAACAGCAGGTGATGCTAGCCCAGTTAGCCTGCATCACGGACAGGCTAGGTTGATTAGTCAGCCCACAGGGTTTCCTTGCAGCCCCAGCTAGCTTCTTTGCTCCCGCTAGCTTCACCGCTAGTTCTACCCCTAGTCCGCCCACTCCGGGCCCCGCTTGTCGCCTTACTCCTGTCCCGACTCCTGCCCGTTTTAGGGGTAATTTGGGGGAGGCCAGGGGATTCCTCATGCAGTGTGACATTGTTTTCCAACTGGTGCCCGGGGATTTTCCCACTGACCAAAGTCGCATAGGCTATATGATTAATTTGTTGGAGGGACGGGCTTTAGCTTGGGCATATGCGGTGATGGCTAGGGCTAATTATGCGTCTCTAACATATACTCAGTTTGTACATGAATTTCAGGAGGTATTCGGCCACTCGGACCGTGAAGACGTGCTTACCTCTCGTTTACTAAATCTCCGGCAGGGGTCGAAGGCTGTTGCCGACTATGCCGTGGACTTCCGGGTCGTGGCTACAGAGGTCGGGTGGGAGGATGCCTCTCTATGTAGTATTTTTGTTAGGAGTCTGAGCCCTAGCCTACGGGACGAGTTAGCCCGTCTGGAGAAGCCTTCTACGTTGCATGAGTTAATCTCCCTGGCTATCAGTATTGACAACCGTCTGAGGGAGCGGGCGGCCGAGCGGAGAACTTCCAGTCACTCGGGTGGCCTGGCTCGCCGCTCCCTCCAGCCCCCCCTGCTGGCCCTCCCGTCTGCTGATTCCCCAGAAGACCAGGAGTCTATGGTTATGGGTGGTTTCAAGCTTTCATCCGCGGAGAGACAACGCCGCCAGGAGTTGGGGTTGTGTGTCTATTGTGGGAATGAGGAGCATGAGGTCGAGTCCTGTCCCAAGCGGCCAAAAGGGGGAGTCCGTGCGTTGCAGTAGGGGGTCTCACAGACTCAACCCGCAATAATCCCCTCACTCGCTTTTTGATTCCCATTCATTTTAGTTATGGACACAAGGAGGTTAACACACATGCACTCATTGACTCAGGGGCCGAGCAGAGCTTTATTTCAGGTAGCCTGGCAACCCGGCTGGGGCTTCCTATGCAGCTGTTAGAGACCCCTCTCAGGCTCATAGCTTTGTCTAAAGCTCCGTTGGCCACAGTCACTCATCGGGCCGCCCCAGTGTCAGTCATTATTTCAGACAACCATCGGGAGGAGTTAGGGCTGTATGTCTTACCTGTGCCGTCCACTCCGGTCATCCTTGGCTATCCCTGGCTGCGCCTGCATAATCCCTCCATTGACTGGCATTCAGGGAGTGGGGTTTCGTGGAGCTCGTTTTGCCTAAGTGCCTGTTTGCAGTCTGCTGCATGCTCGCCTTCTGTGCCTCTGGGTGCACCTGCCTCTCCTCCTCCCGACCTGTCGAAAGTGCCACCTGAGTATCATGATCTAGGGGCCGTGTTTAATAAATCCCAGGCCCTTTCCCTTCCCCCTCACCGCCTGTATGATTGCGCAATCAACCTCCGGGCCGGTGCTCCGCTGCCATCTAGCAGACTATACAATCTGTCTGTGCCTGAGCGCGCGGCTATGGACTCGTATATTAAGGAGTCCCTGAGTTCGGGCATAATTAGACCTTCATCATCGGCGGTGGGGGCGGGTTTTTTCTTCGTAGGGAAGAAGAATGGTTCTCTCAGGCCCTACATCGATTTCCGGGAGCTCAATAACATAACTATCAAGGACAAGTACACTCTTCCGCTCATCAACTCGGCGTTCGATTCCCTCCAGGGGGCCTGTTGCTTCACTAAGTTAGACCTGCGCAACGCCTATCACCTGGCGCGGATACGGGAGGGGGATGAGTGGAAGACGGCCTTTCGGACCCCTAGCAGGCATTTTGAATATTTGGTAATGCTGTTCGGGCTGACCAATGCCCTGGCCGTCTTCCAACATCTTATAAATGATCTTCTAAGGGACATTTTGGGCACGTTTGTGTTCGTTTATTTGGATGACATTCTCATCTTTTCACAGTCCATGGAGGAACATCGCGTCCACGTCAGGTGGGTTCTGCAGCGGCTGCTGGAGAATAAGCTCTTTGTGAAGGCGGAGAAGTGCGAGTTCCACGTTTCCCGGCCCTCCTTCCTCGGCTTCATCATCGCCCATAAGGAGACCATCCTGGACCCAGCAAAGGTGAAGGCGGTGGTGGAATGGCCCACCCCCTCGTCTAGGAAGCAGCTCCTACAGTTCCTGGGATTCACCAATTTCTATCGCCATTTTGTACAGGACTACAGTCGTATCACCCTGCCACTCACCAATCTGACTTCCACCAAGGTGCCTTTTCAATGGACGGAGGAGGCGGTCGCTGCGTTCTCATGCCTGAAGAACAAGTTCTCTTCTTCGCCTATACTGACGCAGGTGGACCCCGCTTTCCAATGCCTGGTGAAGATGGATGCCTCTAACTCGGGGGTCGGGGCCGTCTTGTCCCAGTGCTCCCCGACGGACGGTAGGATTCGTCCCTGCACTTACTTCTCCCGCCGCCTGTCTCCAGTGGAGCACAATTACGACATCGGTGACAGAGAGCTGCTGGCAGTTAAACTTGCCTTGGAGGAGTGGCGGCACTGGTTGGAGGGAGCATCGCAGCCATTCATCGTCTGGACCGACCATAAAAATCTGGAGTACCTTCAGACTGCCAAATGTCTGAACGCCTGACAGGCCCGCTGGTCACTCTTCTTTGGACGGTTTAACTTCACCATTACCTACTGCTCCGGGTTGAAGAATACCAAGCCTGATGCCCTGTCTCATCAATTTGCCCCGGAGACGGCGGAGAAGGACAAACATCCCATTCTCTCCTCATCGTGTGTCATGGGCACCCTCTCATGGGGTATTAGGGACAAGGTCTTAAGGGCGCAATCTGACGAGCCCGACCCGGGGGCGGGGGGAGCGGGGAGGTCATTCGTCCCTTCGGCTGTCCGGGGGGGAAGTCATTCAGTGGGGTCATATGTCCAAATTTGCTTGTCACTCGGGAAGGGCGCACACTGTGGTACTCCTGCAGAGGTCGTTTTGGTGTCCGTCTCTTCAGAAGGACGTGGGGGACTACATCCGTGCCTGCCCTGAGTGTGCGACTGGTAAGACGCCCTCTTCACCACTGGCCGGGCTGCTTCATCCCCCCCCCCCTTCCAGGCAGGCCATGGTCGCACGTGGCTTTGGACTTTGTCACCGGTCTGCCCACATCCAACCACTATACCACCATCTTCACACTGGTTGACAGGTTCTCCAAGGCCGCCCACTTCATCCCTCTGTGGGGGTTGCCCACGGCCAAGGAGATGGCCGATCTTCTGGTCCAGCATGTTGTTAGGCTGCACGGCATCTTGCGGGACATCGTCTCTGACCGAGGGCCCCGGTTTGTCTCCAGGGTCTGGAGGTCCTTCTGCGCTACATTGGGGGCCATGGCAAGTCTGTCATACGGTTATCACCCACAGACCAACGGTCAGTGCGAGCAAGCCAACCAGGAGGTGGAGGCAGCGCTGCAGTGCGTCGCAACCTCTAACCCATCACCGTGGAGCACACACCTCCCTTGGATTGAATATGCTCACAACACTGCTGTATCGACAGCCACCGGCATGTCTCCCTTCAAGGCTTTGTTGGGTTATAACCCCCCGCTGTTCCCGGAGGAGGAGGGGGACATCGCTGTGTCTTCAGTTCGCACCCACCTGAGGCGTTGCCGGCGGCTCCGGAGGACGGCCAGGACGGTACTCCAACGAACGGCGGAACGCAACACCATGGTGGCCAACCGGCGCAGGGTCCCGGCCCCTGCCTACCGGGTGGGTCAGCAGGTATGGTTATCTACGAAGCACATTAATCTGAAGGCTGAGCATAGGAAAACATCTCAACGGTTCATTGGTCCTTTTCCTATCAGCCAGATTGTTAACCCTGTATCTGTGTGCCTGACTCTCCCCCCACTCCCTCGTGTTCTTTATGCCGAAATATCCATTAGACCTATACAATCACGGCAACTTTAAGGTATAATTTTTAAGCATTAAACCTTAAGTCTATCTTTTGCCGCTATTTGCACTATGGGCAGCATTACTGTACATGGATTGCTGCTGTTGTTTTTCCAGCCTTATTCCTTTTGTTTTTTATATTGTGCACACTACTGAACAGAGAGAAACACCATTTCAATTTTCCTGTATGTCCTGTACATATATCAGCTGTTCTGATAGCTATGCCAAAATGTCAAAACACCGGTGGATTCAGTCAATTGATCACTCGAACCACAGAGCTCAGCTGTTTTCCATGAAAAATCAGCCTCAGGGCAAAAGCACACTCCATGCATTATCTTTTTTTCACTTTATTGAAAATAACTTTTTTTAAAAAATCACCATCAGTTAGCGTGCCTTTGAGCCAGGTTGTGTCTGGCCACTGCTTCTCCAAGCATGTTCTGTGTTGATTTGTCGGACTGGTCCGCTGAAACTCCGCCCGGTCTGCTCACACACCTCATGTTCTGCACATATGCTGAATTATCCTTTAGACTGTTGAAAACCCTTTGACCTTGTACCTCAAGATTGAAGTTAGGCTCACCAGCTTGCAGTTCCTAGAGGAATTTTCCTCATAGGAAATTCTGTCACATGTGTGTGTGTGTGCTTGGTGACTCGAGAGTTAACCCAGCCGCACTGTTTACTATCTACCAGGAGACCTCCGCTACCTGTATACCAGACCTCTGACTGAGTGACCTGTCCAGTCAGATACCTGCAGTCACAACAGTCCGGACTGCTGTACCTTCTCCTGTTTGTGCTGTACCGAGTACTTTACCCTTTTTTCTCCATCTCTCTTTCTCTCCTTCTTCCCCGATGTGCTGCTGCTGTGTAGTCATCTGCTGTCTTGGGGCTTCCACATTAACAGATAACTGCTCAGCTGTTCTTGCAAACTCTTCTATCGCATCCTCTTATTTCTGGTGCCTCCTGCTGCCTCATCTCCTCACCATCGGACGGGGATGCTTGGGCTGCTGACCTCTCACCATGTTCTTCATTCACCTTAGTGCAGCCATGCAGGCTCACCCTTACTGACCCCGCATAGTTTGTGTCGCTGTCGCTGCCTTCTAGCCACGGTAGAAGTTGTGGTTGTACTTGAGCCCTACACCTCCCATCGTACCACTGAAGTTCTTGCAGCTGAGGATTGTAGTCTCCAAACCTTTTTTTTTCTTGAGTGTCTTCCTTGATGAGACCTGCAGCCACTTGCATTTCCCTGGCCACTATTTTGACCAGGGGGTCGAGATCATGACAGGAGCTGTACAGCTTCACCACTTCGTACCGGTCTTCTTCCAGCTGTTCTAGCCGTTTCACCCACCATTCCAGCCACTGCCCGATCTCCTTTTTCCAGGCAGCAACTGGCAGGCACCTCACCACCAACAGAGTGATGCCCCGATATCTTGAAAGCAGGAGATGTTGACCTTTTTCCTTCACTTCAGCGCTGATGTCTTCCCCCAATTTCTCAGGGGTGATGATCAGGCCCGCTCTGCTGTAGTTTTGACTCATTTCTTGTAGGAGGTTACTGCTCCAGGTGAGTGGTTCACCAGTATGCAGCATAACCCCCACTGTAAAATGGATTCTTGGAACTTGTCTCGCCGATGTCGAATCTTCTCCACCACTCGGTGATCCCTCCAGGGGCTCCTGTACAAGAAACTCCCTGGAGGGCCTTGCTTCCCTTGTGGATCCCCTGGATGGCTTTGCTGACTCAGAACCCCCAGAGGTGCCGCCTTGCACTTCTTCTATCTTCTTTGTGGCAGGGTCAAGACTCTTCCTGTCCCACTGCAACTCGTTCTCTTCTTCCATCTTCCTTGTAGGTCACCGTGTGTCTTCCCCTCAAAGCCTCCCCTTAGTGCATCGGGGCACAGGGATGAGGGGATCAACCCAGGTCACTGCACCTCCTCCCAGACCTTGTCAGACCCGGCCAATTCGATGCTTCTAGCCCTGTCAGCTTCTTGGCAGGACTCTGTAGCCTGATGCACCCACGTTGCCTATCAATTTCTTGATAGGTTGGTACCTGTCGTGGTGCTCCCTTGTAGGCTTCCACTGTAGCAGGACCCAGGCAGGACACTGCCTACCTGCGCCTCAGATCAGGGTCTCTTGAGCAGCACAGCAGTCCCTCTTGATTGCTGGACTCTTCTTAGCTGCTCCGGCTCCTCAAACCCAACAGCTTTGTGGACCCCGGTGCTCCTTTGAGGCCTACCCAGGGACGCCACCATGTCGAAGACCCTTTGATCTTGTACCTCGAGATTGAAGTTAGGCTCACCAGCTTGCAGTTCCTAGAGGAATTTTCCTCATAGGAAGTTCTGTCACATGTGTGTGTGTGCTTGGTGACTCGAGAGTTAACCCAGCCGCACTGTCTACTATCTACCAGGAGACCTCCGCTACCTGTATACCAGACCTCTGACTGGGTGACCTGTCCAGTCAGACACCTGGAATACCCCCTTGGTATTAACGACAGCCCCTCGTGGTCTTGCTTTGCTCTTGGTAAAATCTGGGTAAATATTTAAGATCAGGAAAATTGACCTATAGGACGTCTATTTTAAAAAACACCTTAAAGAGTAACCTTTAAAAACTCATAAAAATGAAACACCTCTTGTAGAAAAATACCTTCTTGAAAAACAATGAGGAAAGATGGACACTGAATCAGTGATCTCACAAACTCCCATACTATCTTTTAATATGCTGTAGTATTTTTTGAAGGTCTGCAAAGCTCAGCCAAAACAGGATGTACTTGCATGAAAACAGTCAATTAAATTAAAATGATGAAATTCAAAATTAAACAAAAAACTGATTGAAAAACCTTGATTCAAAAAGTTGGTAGTTGTAAAATCAGTCATTTGATCAAAAAGTGAAATCATTCAAAGATATAAAAATTCAAAAATCACCAGGATCAGTCCAGAAAATCAAAATTTAAAATCAACCAAAAATGTGAAAAATCTGAAAGAGTTCAAAATAAAAGAAACCCTTTGAATCATAAAACCTGGTAAAAACATATAATCAATTTGTGGATAAATGTCTAAAATGTGTCTAAAATAAATGTCTAGCTAGCTCCAACCACCACCCGGTGCTAACGGAGAAGCTCGACATGCCGAGGAACTGTGGCGAAAACGACGCAGGTGCCGGGCTGGAGTTTAGGTGGCGTGCAAGAAATATAAGACAGAATAATAAAGAGCGATGGCAAGAACCAAGCAGACCGCCCGTAAATCTACTGGAGGAAAAAGCCCCCCAGGAAGCAGCTAGCCACCAAGGCTGCTCGAAAAAGCGCTCCGGCCACCAGCGGAGTGAAGAAGCCTCACCGTTACAGGCCCGGTACCGTAGCTCTGAGAGAGATCCGTCGCTACCAGAAATCCACGGAGCTGCTCATCCGTAGGCTGCCCTTCCAGCGCCTGGTGAGGGTGATCGCTCAGGACTTCAAGACCGACCTGCGCTTCCAGAGCTCCGCCGTCATGGCTCTGCAGGAGGCCAGCGAGGCCTACCTGGTGGGTCTCTTTGTTGACACCAACCTGTGCGCCATCCACGCCAAGAGGGTCACCACCAACATGCCCAAAGACATCCAGCTGGCCTGCCGCACCCGCGGAGGGAGAGAGAGCTTAGACTTTCTGCTGCACATTCACCAACCACAATGCTCCGCACTGTGTGTCTGTATATATATACAGTGATCCCTCACTTATCGCGGTTAATGGGTTCCAGAACCGACCGCGAAAAGTGAAAAACCGCGAAGTAGCGTCATCCCTAATGACGTCATCCATAAATAATACGTACGTTCATTCTCTCACTCTCTCTCTCTCATACACGTACACACACACACGTGTGTGTGTGTGTACGTGTACATACATACGTAGATGTAAACAAAGTGTACATAAATATGTTTTTAGAACTCTTTTATTCTTATAACAAGATACGTAACTCAAGATGAAAATGATTTACTGCACAGGTTAATGAGAGCTTTACTGCTCCTCAGGTGACGCCTCATCGTGAGGTGCTAGAGGCGCAGGATCATCCAGGGCAGCTTCCGGTAGAGCTGGAGGAGGCGGCGTAGTGGCTTGACGGGAAGACTATTTCGCACAAAATGGCACAAGAGAACAGCAAAAAGTTCCACGCGGCGAGACTAAGTAACACGAGCGATAAAAAGCAATGAATGCGGTCTTCCTTCCCTTCATGGGTGCTCGGCAGGGAGAGGAGGTGGGTGAAACGTCTTGGCCAATCAGCTTGCGGGGTGAAACGTCTCGGCCAATCAGCTTGCGAGATTTCCGAGCCCAGCCAACACGACAACAGCGAACAGAGAGTTGTGCGGCTCTCCGTGTTGACACGTGATGGTCTAATGTAGTCTCCCTGCCTTCTGCTAGCGCCCGCCCATTATTTCTCAATTTTGAATTTTTGATGAATATTTTTGAAAAATCCGCGATGCACTGAGGGCGCGAAAGGTGAAGCGCGAAGTAGCGAGGGATCACTGTATATATATATACGTATATACGTATATATATATATATATATATACACACACACACACATATATATAGTAATATGTACATATGTATACTAGCTGTTCTTGTTTTTTTCTTGCCTTCTGATTGTTGCTCTGAGTGTTGCTATCCCTGTGCTGTTGCAATCCTGGAATTTCCCCATTGTGGGACTAATAAAGGCTTATCTTATCTTATCTTAAAAAGCCTTGCTGGAGAGATTGGAAAAAAAGGGATGATTAATTGCTGGTCTTCTCCTTAGAGGCTCCCTTTTCTCGGGGAGAAGGGGAAGAAAAGGCGAGGTAGGGAAGCTCACTCTTGAGGCTCCGTCTTCTGTTCTTCCATCAGTGGGGCCCATGCTCTATGTAGCTGTCAGCCGGAGAGGGGAAGGGGTGCCTCCACTTCCTCTTCTGTCTTCACCCAAGTGCTATTTTCTCCCTTCTAGCAGCAGCAGATTTAGGGTTGTTAAAAATTGAAGAGTTGAGATGTTTGATTCATTTTCCTGTAGCGGTCTCCCTATCTTCAATTCTTGTGCCTTGGGATGCTGGGGGTCTTGGAGTCCACCGAAAATGAACATTTTGGGGCTTTTGAAAAGAGTTTTTATACCTTTTTTTACACTCAGCTGTGATTGGCTAGCAATCTCCCCATAGGCTTTTTGGCTTCTCTGATTGGCTTAATGCTAACTCTTATATAACATTACCTCATTCTGCACATGCCCCCCCCCCCCCCGAGTTCCAGTAAAGCCATGTGCCGCACACCCCCTCTGCCGTTTCCAGGAATCAGCCACGCGCTGCTCATGCACGGCTCTTCTACCCTCGTGGCCGTCTAGTTTTGCTTATCTCAGCACTTTCCATTACCAAAATAAATTAACTCGCTGTCCTTACCAATTTCAGTTCCTCATTTTGTCACATGCTTTCCCAGTCAACAGGTCTTGCAAAACATTTCACAATCTGAAGCCACATAAACCTTCCTTTGTGCAGTTAAAATGTACATATTGTTGATTGCATTCTTCTTAATCAATGAGTATGCATTTGCTTACTGATTACACAAGACATTACATTTCATGGCATATGCTTTCAATATTGCTTTACATTCAGTTCTATGATTCACCAGCCATGTCTGTTTCCGTCCTTTCTGACCACAGGAGTATATGCCCTCTGATGATTTTGTGACCCTGGCTGACCTCCCTGTGATGTTTTCTGTATTCTTGACACATTTGAAGCAGGATCCCCCATTTTCTTTTCATAGGGGGTAAATCGGTAAATCAGTGTGATTGAGAGGGTCGGCCTTTTTGCGGTTGTTGGGGTCAAGTTGTGGGGTACTCGAACAAGACCTACATAATCATGGCAATTTTATGGTATAAGATTTTTAAGCATTAAATCTTCAGTATTATGTTTTTCACTTCCTTGTTTTGTCCAGGGAACACTGTGGTGACTGACCGGTCATGGTGCTGTGTATTATCCAGTCAGTATGGTCGTGGTGCCGTGTATTACACAATCAGCATAGGCGTGATGCCATGTATTATCCAATCAGCATGGAGTCAATCTGAAACCCCCACCCACACTTATTGAAGCCAGGGCATGAAGAGACACAGAGCGGTGGCTAAACTTTTATTGATAAAAAATTACATATTTTGACTGAGCAACTCCATATTTGGGGATGCACACCCTTGTAACCTCAGCAAAGCATGTTTAAAATCTTAGAGCAGTCTGACGAACAGTTCAAGAGACATGCATGGAACAGACAGACAGATAGACACACAGACAGATAGACACACAGACAGATTTTGTGCATTTATAGATAGATTTAACCTTTAATTTATACAGGGTAATTCCACTGAGAGGCAACCTCGCTTTTTCAAGGACGTCCTGTTCACATTCACACAGTTACACATTCACACCTGGGACCTCATGTACAAAGACTTGCCTGGATTTCCTACTGAAAGATGACATACATTTAAATCAAGAAAACAGCCTAAGCAAAAAAAAAACAAATCCCAGGTGTATGAAACCGTCCGTATGCAGGAATCCAAGCACATTTCCTTTGTACATACCGATCTGCCTGAAATTCAGTGCACGTGAAGAAATATCAGACTCCTCCCTTGACATGCCTCCATTTGAATATGCAAATACAGTAGATGCAAATAGGTATACAAATAGATATTTACAAGCCCAGCACGTTTGATTCTGCTGTAGCCACGATAAAAAATAATGGATTTAATGGAATTTCATGGAATGTGAGTTGGAGGCACTCCTGAATGAGGTAGAGGCATGTAAAAACATTTTGTTTGGCACGCTGTCCTCCCGCATTAGTGCTGGATACAGGTAATTCAATAGCCTGCTCACAGCCTTATAAGATTAGTTTATTGTTTCCTTTAGTCAGACAGGGATAAGAAGGAGATGTTTACTTACCTTTGATAGATTGAAACCAACGTCCTCAGTCGTCCTCAGAAGCATCAGCTGATCACAGTAATCTGGAGTGTGTATAGCTCAGTGTTTTTAGTGCTGTGTTTCAAAGCAGAAGGTTGCAGGTATGAGACCAGCAGTGACCTCTTTTAGGGACCACAATGGAAATAAGTGTGCACACTTTCTTGTGTCATCCCGTTGTTTTTAAATATATGTTGTATCTTTTATACAATGTTATTTTAAACAGTGAATGAATGAATGAATCAATCAACCAATTTGTGACCAGCTGGGTTGATCAGCTGGTTGAATTAAAGGAAAACAGTCACGAAAAGAAGACAATATGAACCTATTTAGTGGGTAGCCATGGTCACCTGTCAGTTGAAAGCAGATCACATTTGACTGGACAAGTGCATATTTTATGTCCAAAATGCAAATCTCATCCTTTATAGTTATTTACAAGTTACATGGATTACACACACACACACACTACTAAATGAATGAAGTGTGCCGAGGAATGGGTGAGACTGTTGCATTTCAAATTTTACTCATGTGTTTATTGCCATAACTACTGTACACACAGAGGCAATTGGGGGATTGGTAGAATGCTGTGAAACTGTAGTTTAATCAGCAAAAAAAAAGTGTAATTTTGTGGAGAGATGAACAATCAGGCCGATCGTTCAGAGCAGATGAAACTTTATTCTCTTCCTGTCACATCCACCAGAATCCAAAACATTAGAAACACAGGTTGCAGGCACTCTCTTCTATATTAACCCTCCTCCGCTACCTGAGGAGCTGTATTTACATATCAACCCCCCATGAAAATTCCCCTTGTCCCCTAGCACCTTTGATCTGCCATCTCTTCAGTCTGAGGGAAAACTGCTGAGGGAAAACTACTGAGAGTGGCTTCCCACACCGCACCCCCCCCCCCCCCCGCAGACTCTCAGACTGAGCCTTAACCCTTATGTCCTTTGGGCTTCAGCCTCCATCCATAGGTGCTGTAACGGGGGATCTTCGGCTCTGAGGCGCTGCTGTGCCGGTGGGGGGTTCCTGGGGGTGCGTCTGTCTGTGGGGGGACAATGGGGGGGGGCACCTTCAGCATGCTCGTGTGACTGATCTGACAAGTCATTTACCTGGGGATTTCTCAGTGGGGGTCTTCCGCGCCGAGGAGCTCGGGCCAACACCACCTATTAGTCTGCTAAAACAAAGGTGGGCTTAAGCCTGTATATACAGATTGTCTCCGGGCGACCCCCCAAGTCTAACACAAAATGTTTGTCCCCGGATTCCAGCACTCTGAACGGGCCATCGTAGGGGGGCGCAATGGGGTCCGGTGGGCATCGTGCCTGACAAATATGAACGACGCATCCTTCAAGGTCTTTGGCACAAAAGCGCGGGGAAAACAGTGGTGGGCCGGGCCGGGTAGCATCCCTGCCCCTGCGCTATGCCGTGAACGCAGGGACGGATGGGTGTTCGGCGTGGGGTTATCCGGCAAAAATTCCCCGGGGAGCCACAGCGGCTGGGAAAAAAACAGCTTTGCTGGGGAGGCCGCCAAATCCTTCCTCGGTGCTGAACGTAACCCTAATAGAACCCACGGCAACCGGTCCACCCAATTTGCATCCGTAAGCGAAGCCCTGAGCAGTGCTTTAAGCGATCTATGGAAAAGCTCGCATAATCCATTGGCCTGGTGGTTGCATGCGGTCGTGCGATGAATTGTGATGCCCAGGCTCCGGGCCATGGTGGACCAGAGGTTGGAAACAAACTGCGGGCCCCGATCAGACGTGATGTCCGAAGGGGCGGCGAAACATGCCACCCATGTCATCAAAAAAGCATGTGCAACTTCTGCAGACGCGATGGAAGCTAGTGGGACTGCTTCGGGCTAGCACGTGGTGCGGTCCACCACTGTCAGGAGGTGCGTGAACCCCTGCGATGGCGGGAGGGGGCCCACGAGGTCCACGTGAATGTGGTCGAACCACTTAGCCGGGATATGGAACGGCTCCAAGGGGGCCTTTGTGTGCCTGTGCACTTTGGCTCATTGGCACGCTGCGCAGGCTGCTGCCCACTCTTTCACCTGTTTGCGCAGGCTCGGCCAGACAAACTTCGCTCCCACCATTTTGACTGATGCGCGCACTCCTGGGTGCGCCAGGGAGTGAACCGACTCAAAAACGCGGCGGCGGCAAGCGCGTGGAACCATTGGGTGCGGGCGGCCAGTGGAGACGTCACAGATTGGGGGGACCCCCCGTCCTGCAGTACTCTGCTCTCCAGCCTTAACCCTGTTGGTCCAGACTGGAGTGCGCAAACGTCCGCATCGCCAATCTGCTCAGCGGCCATGGCCGTGTAATCTATTCCCACGTAGACTGGGGCCACTAATGCGCGCAAGAGGCAGTCCGCCACCACGTTGAGTTTACCGGCCATATGCTAAATGTCGGTTGTAAATTCCAAGATCGCGGCCAGCTGTCTCTGCTGCCGGCCCAACCATGGTTCCGAAACCTTTTCCATCGCGTATGTTAGCGGCTTGTGGTCCACCAACGCAGTGAAAGTGTGCCCTTCCAGCCAGAACTGGAAGTGGCGTATGGCCAGGTGGAGAGCCAGTAACTCTGTCGAATGTGCTGTATTTACGCTCACTGTCGCACAAAGACCTGCGAAAAAAGGCGAGCGGCTGCCAAGAACCAGTGACGTGCTGCTCCACGACGGCCCATATGGCCTTGTCCGAGGCGTCGGTGGTGAGCGCTCTCCGAGCTGCCAGTTTGCCAGGGCTGTTTTAACCTCAGAAAACACCTGCTCTCGCTCAAGAGTCCAGTTGACTCTGTCCGCCGGTTTCTGTTTCTTAAGCGTGGCGTACAACGGCTGCATGAGCTGGGTTGCGCAGGGGAGGAAACGGTTGTAAAAGTTAACCATCCCCAAAAACTCCTGCAGCACCCTGACCGTCTGAGGCTGGGGAAAATTCACCACTGCGCGCACCTTGTCCGGAAAAGGTATCGCTCCCTCCGGTGAGATGCGGTGGCCCAAAAAATCGATTCCCATCACCCCGAACTGGCACTTCGCCAGGTTGATTATCAACCCGTGCTCCTCCAACCTCTGGAAAACTGCCCTGAGGTGGGCTACGTGTTTGTCCTTCGACGTGCTGGCCACCAGGATGTCATCCAGGTAGACGAACACAAATGGCAGATCATGCAACACCGCATCCATCACGCTTTGGAATGTCTGCGCTGCGCCCTTTAACCCGAAAGGCATGCATAAAAACTCAAACAGACCAAATGGGGTTATTACTGCCATTTTAGGTAAGTCTTCAGTGCACCCCGGGACCTGGTGGTAACCGTGGACCAGGTCTATCTTGGAAAAAATGCGCGCCCCGGTGAGGTGAACGGAAAAATCCTGAATATGCGGGATGGAGTAGCGGTCGTGTGCTGTGGCGTTATTTAATCTGTGGAAATCACTGCAAGGTCGCCACGATCCCTCGGCCTTAGGAACCATATGTAGTGGGGATGCCCATGGGCTGTTTGAGCGTCTGATGATGCCCAACTTTTCCAAGTTGGCAAACTCCTCGCGCGCTATGGCCAGTTTAGCTGCATCCAGGCGCCAAGGTTGTGCGAAAACGGGCGGCCCCATGGTGGTAATGAAGTGCTCCACCCCGTGTTTAGTGACAGTCGCCAAAAATGTCAGGACTGTGAGTGCTGGGTCACCGGAGTGGTGGCTCAGTTGGTAGAGCATCCGCCCTACACCCGGGAGGCAGGGGTTCAAATCCCGGCCGGGTCATACCAAAGACCATATAAAAATGGTGCTTTCTGCCTTCTAGCGTGGTGCTCCGCATAATGGAATGGGGAAAGTAAAGTTACACACAGAGCTACCAGAGGACTGACCCCCCGCTGTAGCTTTCACTACTTACAGTAGCTGTGTGGCCTAGGGTCAGAGAAACGGAGATAGGCGCCGCCCATATACACCTTCAGGTGTGAAGGGATTAAGAAGAAGAAGAAGAAGTGAGTGCTGGGAACTGGGTGAGTAGTGTGTGGAACTTATCCCCTGGACCTGTGACGTTGGCTAGTGTTGTGGGCCCGGCTCCTCGAGCTGTACAGGGGAGAGAATCAAAAGACATTGCGTTAATCAGGCGTCTGTTAGCAACATCGACTAGCAACCCATGTGCACACAGAAAATCAGCTCCCAAGATTGGGAAACTACATGCCGCTATGACGAATGTCCACTCGTACATATGGCCGTGTAGGGATACAGTCAGTGTCCTCTCACCAAAAGTCCTAATGAATTGGCAAGGACCGCCCAGGCCGCTGTCGGGAGGTTCTGGAGGAAAAGGTGAGCAAAGAGGAAATGCCCGTCATCTGTGCCCATCAATGCCAACATCTTCTCCATCAATTCGACCACCGACCCGTCTCCCAAGTTGGTGCGCATCAGGAGCTTCTCCGCTCTCTCACAATCCGAGATTGTGTAGCACCGGGTCAGCGCGGTTTTGAGAGCATCGTATTTGTCATGGGCTGGGGGCTGTTGGAGCAGGCTCGCAACCTGCTGGGTTTTGCATGCGTCCAGTGCTGCAACCACGTAGTAGTATCTGGTGTCATCTACCGTTATTCCCCGGAGCATGAACTGGGCCTCGGTGTGAAGGAACCAAGACTTCGTGTCGTGTAGCCAAAAGTCTGGGAATTTGACTGAAACGGCGCATGTATTGCTGGCACTTCCCGTCCGGGTTGTCTCCGGGATGTTCGCCTCGCATTCCATTGTGCGTCAAGGGTAATCAGTGTGGAGAGATGAATAATCAGGCCAAGCGTTCAGAGCAGATGAAACTTTATTCTCTTCCTCTCACATCCACCAGAATCCAAAACATTAGAAGCACAGGTTGCAGGCACTCTCTTTTATATTAACCCTCCTCCCTTACCTGAGGAGCTGTATTTACATATCAACCCCCCATGACAATTCCCTTTGTTCCCTAGCATCTTTGATCTGCCATCTCCTCAGTCTGAGGGAAAACTACTGAGAGTGGCTTCCCACAACTTACTCAAATCACTGAATTGTAATGAAGCCTTGAAGACAGGGTGATATTTGGGGCGCACTCCACAAGGACTGCCCTTGGAAACCTAAACTGGTGGACAAGCCAGTCATCATCCTAAGTCAGAAAATCTTCTTTCTCTAAAATACCCTTTCTCTTCTCACTGCGCGAGTTGCAATATCCTCTAATCCTCTGTTGTTAGAGGCATTTGCTGCACTTCTTTGCGCTTGCTTTTATATCCACTCATCTAATTGTGCACACTTGGATGTGAAAGGGTTATGAAAAGTTATGAGTGACAAAATAATAATTCTGTAAGTAATCTCTTCTATACATATTCTGTTTGCATTCTTATGAACAAATACTGTATGTTATGGTAAACTGATAAACAGGAATGAGGCAAAGCTATAGATCTCTCTCTCTCTCTCTCTCTCTCTCTCTCTCTTCCAGCGGCCGAAGAAGGAGGGCGGAAAAAGGGAACTCCGTGGTTTGTTCGGACCTTTTTTTCGATTTTCTACTACTGGCCGCATTTTCAGTTTTTGTTTTTTTGGGCGGAGGATGGCGACCTTGGAAAAGCCACCTCCGTCTATCCACCAGGGGGTGCGGATCGTTCCCCCTGACAGCACTGTTACTGTGGAGGAGGTGCTTCTGGCTGTGGCCGAGCAGGTGGGCCATGATGCGATCTGCTTTGCGTCCCGAATGAATAGAGCTGTAGTTGCCTTTCTGGCTGCTGAAGAGGATGTTCACACACTGGTTGCAAGCAGTGTTGTTATCGGGGAAACTTATGTACAGGTGTCCCCCTTATCTGTCCCATCAACACGTATCACCGTCTCAGGTGTTCCACCTTTCATCACTGACGAGCAGTTGGCGACGGAGCTCCGCAGATTTGGGAAGTTTGCGGGCCCGTTTAGAACTCTGACTTTGGGATGCAAGGAGACCAAGTTAAACCATGTGAAATCACTCAGGCGACAGATGTTCATGTTTTTGGACTCGCCAACTGCGACTCTGGAAGTGTCCTTCCGGGTCAAACATGGGGACGGCTCCTATATGGTGTATGCGAGCTCAGGACAGATGAAGTGTTTTGAATGTGGAGACGTGGGCCATAAACGGTTCGCTTGTCCGCACAGGCAGCGGGCGGGGAGCACTGATGGAGCCGCGGCTGGTGCCGGTGGTGCGCCCTCCGCTCACGCTGCTGCTGCGGACGGCGTGGCGGGGACTTCCGCCGCAGCTGAGGCTGCCGGCGCGGCCTCCGCTCCCGCCGCTACTACGGATGACGTTGCGGGGCCTTCCGCCGGTCCTGCTCCGGAGCCTACCGCTGTGTCTGTGGACAGCCCAGCTGTGGCGCCCGCAGCCCAGCTTACGGCCGGGAGCGTCGCTGGTGATGGCACCCAAAATGTCACTGATGGTGCGTCAGAATCTCGCTGTGTGACATCAGCGGCTGTGCTTCCGGAGGCTGCTACAGTTTCAGAGCAGGAGACGGAGCAGCGACAGTCAGCTGCTGTGGGTGGCGTCCAGGAAAATGTGACCCATGATGAATCCACTGGCCCAGATGAACCAAACAGTCAGCTGAGTTGTGCTGACGAGGAAATGGAATTTGATCCCAACACTGTGTCTAATACTGAGTCTATTGAGGCAAAATGCAGCACAAACACGAGTTTGTATTCACTGGAAGAAATAAATGCTTTTCTGGATGAAACCTATAACAAGGCCATTAAAGTCACTGACTACTTCAGTGAGACTGATAAATTCATTAAGTCTGTTAATGTGCTAAGAAGGCAGGTTGGTCTTGACCTCCTGGATCAAAAGAAACGTTTTCGCCTCAAGAAACACCTGACAGCCCTGCATAAAGCAGCAGGGGGAACAGGGGTCAAGCGCCCCCGACAGGAGGAATAACTGGCGGTCGTTCCTCTGCCTGTTTTACACATTTTTGGGATATTGTTTGATCAGACTTTTATATGAGGTTTCTAATTGACTGTCACAGAACTGGATCTTTACCGGTCTCCTGCCGGCGCGCAGCAAGGACTTGGCCTGGCTTCAAAACGGGAGGCCTGTGGCTCTTCTTTGCACCGACTACAAGGACACGGTTTACTCGCCTGCAGGGCGTGGATGCCCCAACGTTTTCTTTGTACAATCTGGACGAGCCTGCTGCAAAGATGACTTGCTTGAAAATCCCGCATGGTCTAAGTACTACAATCCATCTGAGATGAGGAAAATGTCTCTGGGACGTACAATGGAACTGGCTGCGGGCGCACAGCGCTATCTCTGCTGCCGGAGGAAGGGGACTTGGCCTTGCTTAACAACTGGAGGCCTGTGGCTCGTCTTTGCACGGACTACGAGGAAGACTCGGACTACTGCCACTGGCAATGTGGACCGGGTGGACTGCAAGGAATACTTTGTGTTGTGTGTGGGGGGGGGATGGCTTATGTTTGCACTTTTCCAATGTGAGACACTTGGTGGAATGATATTGGTGCTCTTACATTTTCTTGAATTGTGCAATAAAGGCATTTTTTTAAAACTCAAAACTCTCTCCCTCTCTCTCTCTCTCTCTGTGGGGGAGGGGGATGACTTATGTTTGCACTTTTCCAGTGTGAGACACTTGGTGGAATGATATTGGTGCTCTTATATTTTTTGAATTGTGCAATAAAGGCACTTTTTAAAACTCTCTCTCTCTCGCTCTCTCTCTCTCTCTCTCGCTCTCTCTCTCTCTCTCTCTCTCTCTCTCTCTCTCTCTCTCTCTCTCTCTCTCTCTCGTGCGCATGCGTGAGCGTTTGTGGGAGCAGGGGTGTGGAGTGGCGTTGAGTGAGTACTCTAAACTTTGTTTCTTTCTAACTTTTCTCTATCGTGTGTGTTGAGGTGTGTGTGTGTTTAGTATATAGTGGTTTGAGTGAGTGTGTGCTGGGGTGTGAGTGTGTCGGGGAACGGTAGCTTTTGCTGGAGTTTGAGTGCTTGACCCGGCGGCATGGCGTGAGAATCCTCCCGACAGTTCCCTGTTCTGTGGAGGAGGCTGGTCTCGCTGTAGGACAGGTGGTTGGGCATGACAGTATAAAGTCAGCATCAAGGATGAACAGCGCAATTGTCATCTTTCTGGATTCAACTGAAAAAGCTGATCAGGTGGTGGAACAGGGGGTTGTCATAAATGACACTTTTACTCCTGTTCTACCACTGGTGAACCCTTCTAGGAGGATCACCATCTCTAACGCGCCTCCTTTCATTAAAAAGGATCAGCTGATAAGAGAGTTGTCCCGTTTTGGCCAAGTTGTTTCCCCTATCAGAATGGTCTCTCTGGGCAGTAAATCACCCCTGCTGAAGCATGTCGTGTGTCACAGGAGGCAGTGTTTTATGGTGTTAAAAGACAGCTCTGCTGAACTGAACGTGTCTTTTAACTTCAGGATTGAGGGCTTTAGCTACTTAGTCTTTGCAACATCCGAAACCATGAAGTGTTTTGCATGTGGTGCAGAGGGCCATCTCATTAGATCATGTCCTGAAAAGGTGAACACAAAGAACACTGGCAGTAAGAAAGGTGACACCGCTGTTTCTGGTGGTCCGGAGGGTAGCGCTACATGTAGTGTGGCGGATGCCGCTGCGGCATCCGCTTCTGCTGGGGCGGCTGCGGCCATGGCCGCGTCCGCTTGTGCTGGGGCTGGTGCGGCGGGCGCGGTAGTTGCCCCCCCAAACAGTGATGGTGGGGAATTTCTGTCTGGCGGCAGCTCTGATCATTGTGACGAGCCTGTCACCCGGAGTAAAGAGGTGGAGGGCGAAATGAGTGCAGTTAAACGAAAGAACGGGAATGAACAGACTTTGCAGGCGGGGGAGGAGCGGTTTGAGGCTGTGGCGGACACTCAGAGTAAACACTGCATGACAAACGTTGCATTTGACGAAGAAATGCAGGAATGTAATTTTGTTGAGGAGGATCCTTTTAAAGTTGCACAAAAAAGAAAAAGTGCTGAAAACTTGCAGAGCTCTGCTAAATCTAGTAGGGTTGGGAATTTGGCAATACTGGATGAGAGCGCTTCTGAGGAAAGTGGAGCTGAGTCTGAACTGATGCAGACGCAGACACAGGAGGAGCAAAGCTCCTATTGTTTTACCAAGATTAGGAAATTTCTCCAGGTGACTAAGGGGAGCAGAGCTGTGAAAGTGGAAAATTACTTTCCAGATCTGGAGTTATTCATGGCATCAGCTCACAAGTTTATGAAACTGAATGATGGGAATGAGACTTTCACTGATCAGGAAATATATCGTTTAAAGAAACTGGTTGTTAAACTGAAATCACAAATTACTAACAGTCATGTTGACTCTTAGTTTGTTTCTTCCCTTTTATGCTATGTGTGTGTTTTTTTACTGTACCTTATTTTTATCCTTTTTAATGCCCCACCTTAAAATTGGCACTCTTAATATAAATGGAGCCAGGGATGATGTAAAAAGGGCCTCTTTATACAAGCTTTTTAATTTAAAGAAACTTGACGTGCTGATGCTCCAGGAGACTCACAGCACTGTAGACATTGAGAGCCAATGGAGAAAAGAGTGGGATGGCTGCATTTTTTTTAGCCACAAATCCAATAACAGTGGAGGGGTGGCTGTACTTTTCTCTAGGGGTTGTGTGCCTGTCTCTTATGAGGTAGAAGAGGTGGTGAAAGGACATGTACTGTTACTAAAGGTACAGTTTGAAAACATGAACTCGGTTTTTATAAACGTGTATGTGCCAACACAGAGAGCAGAGAGGATCAGGGTCTTTGATGTGCTATCAGATACGGTTAGATCCTGTAATCCAAATAGTTTTTTATTTCTGGGGGGTGATTTTTAACTGTACATTAAACCACAGACTAGACAGGAACCATCAGGAGCCTCACCCTGCTTCTGCCAATAGGCTGAGGGAACTGGTGAAGACACACGAAATGGCCGATGTGTTGAGATCACATCATGGGGACCAGAGGCAGTACACCTGGAGCCATGCTAAAGATAACCTTTTATCTATGGCAAGGTTAGACCATTTTTATGGGTTTAAACATCAAATGAGTGTTTTTAAAAATAGTTGTATCTGTCCTGTTGGTTTTACTAATCACTGCCTGCTGTTTTGTTCTGTGTTTATTGAAAATGTAAAGTGTAAGAGTGCTTTTTGGCATTTTAATAATACACTTTTAAATTATGTGTTTTTTAAAGGAGTTTTTCATGATGTATGGAAGTCGCACAGGGAACAAAAACCCTCTTTTAGTTCTCTCCAAATGTGGTGGGATTTTGGTAAGGCACAGATAAAACAACTCTGCCAACAGTACACTCGAAATGTCACTCGTAGCTTGACCCAATCCTTGAAAGTTCTGGAGACTGAGGTGGTAGAGCTAGAGGAGTTGCTCAGTTCTACAGGAAAACAAGAGCACTTAGAGGTTCTTAAGTCAAAAAGGTCAGCCTTGGCTAGCTTGCTAGGGGACACCGCACAAGGTGCTCTGGTCCGCTCGCGCTACATGGATGTAGCTCTGATGGACTGGAAAAAAGGGGACCTACAGAGCCTAAAGAACTGGAGGCCAGTCTCTCTGCTCTGCACGGACTATAAGTAAGATTCTTTCAAAAGCTCTGGCCCGAAGACTGTGAAAGGTGATGAGCGAGCTCATTCATGTAGACCAGACTTACTGTGTGCCTGGCAGGCTGATTAGTGACAACGTCACTTTAATTCGGGATGTTTTGGAGGTCTCTGGTTCATTGGCGGTGGAAACTGGTTTGATTTCAATTGACCAGGAAAAGGCATTTGACCAGGTTGAACACCAGTATTTATGGACAGTTTTAGCAACTTTTGGTTTCAGCCCAGGCTTCATAGCCAGAATACGGGCCTTGTACAGTGACATTGAGAGTGTGCTGAAGATAAATGGGGGCCTGTCTGCCCCTTTAAAAGTCCAGAGGGGGGTTCGGCAGGGCTGCCCTCTGTCAGGGATGCTGTACTCCCTTGCCATAGAGCCTTTGCTTCACTGCTTGAGAAGGAACCTGTCAGGAGTCACTTTTCCTGTTCAAGCTGTCGGCCTATGCAGATGATGTAGTCATTCTGCTGAACAAGCAGATTGACATTGATGTTTTGGTTAGGAGTGTTAATCTTTTTGGCCAACTTTCTTCTGCAAAAATAAACTGGGGAAAAAGCGAGGCTCTGATGGTGGGGGAGAAACTAGAAAATCAGCTTACGCTGCCTGGTGGGCTGATTTGGAAAAAAGGAGGGTTTAAGTATCTTGGTGTCTTTATTGGAAATCAGCAGTTTGAGCAAAAAAATTGGGATGGGGTCACAGAGAAAATCAACGGGAGACTAAACAAGTGGAAGTGGCTAATGCCAAAAATATCTTTTAGAGGGAGAGTGCTCATTTTAAATAATCTTGTTTCCTCATCCCTGTGGCACCGCCTCATGTGCATGGACCCCCGTGCTGGTTTGTTGTCAAAAATTTAGTCTGTTATGGTGGACTTTTTTTTGGGGGGGGGGACTCCACTGGGTCCCTCAAGCCCTGTTATTTCTTCCCAAAGAGGAGGGGTGGCAAGGAGTGGTTCATTTAGCTAGTAGAGGTGCTGCCTTTAGACTGGCTTTCATACAGAGACTGCTGACGGGCCCCCAGGACCTGGTATGAAGGCCTTTGGCCTGTGTTATTTTACAGAGAGTCCTTGGGCTTGGGCTAGACCTCCCTGTGTTTTTAATGGATTTTAAGAACTCTAGTGCACTGTCTTTGCCCAGTTTTTACCGCAGTCTCTTTTCAGTGTGGACTCTTTTTAAAAAACAAAGAGGGCCATGCGATTCCCTCCACTGGTTGTTGAGGGAGCCGCTGGTTTTTGGTGGTCGCCTTGGTGTCCTGCCAGGAGTTGGAAGGACCTTCCTTGATAGGCTGTGTTCCAGGAATGTTCTCACTCTGAAGCAAGTGGTGGAACTGGCTGGTCCTGGCCTCAACAACACCTCAGCTTTAGCAGCTCATCTTGGTGTCAGATCAAATCGTTTCATCAATGGTCTTCTTGCACACTGGAAACAGGAGCTTCATGGACTTGAGCGCTCCCTACTCATGGACTTTAGCAATGGCACGCTGCAGCCAGAAAGCACGGACCCTTTTCCCTCTCTCACGCTTTATATGGACTTTGACGTCTCTCCTTGCTCCTTACTGGCATTCTGTGCTCCCACTGGTGTGGACTTTGGAGGAGCCAGTGGTAAGGCACTCTACAGACTGGTGGTGATGGCACTCAACAAGGACAGATTGAACACCTGTGTGGACACTCCATGGAGAGCCTATTTTAGACTAGGAAAAGGGCATCGGCCTGCCTGGAGGGCTCTTTATAAAGCCCCTCTCCCTAAGAGGCATGGAGACTTACAGTGGAGGGTCCTGCATGGCATTATAGCTGTCAATGCTTTTGTTTCTGGGATTAACAGCAGTGTCAGTGATCAGTGTGTTTTTTGTTCCTCTAGGGAGACAGTTTTTCATTGTTTTACTGAATGTCAGCGCCTGAGTGGTCTCTTTGAACTTCTCACAGAACTTTTTCACATTTTTAAGGAAGTTTTCTCTAAGCAGGTTTTCATGTGGTTTTATGTACAATCATCGTTTTAAGCAGAAGTGTCAACTACTGAACTTTGTTTTAGGGCAGGCAAAGTTGGCTATTTATGTAAGCCAGAGAAGAAAACTTGAGAATGTTGGGAATGATGTTGATGTCAAAATTTTATTTGTGAGGCTACTTAAAGCCAGAATCAGGCTGGACTTTCAGTTTTTTATGGGGAATGGGGATGTGGAAGGTTTTAGGACCCTCTGGTCCCTGGAGGATGTCCTCTGTTTAGTTCGCGATGGGCAGCTTTTGTTCGGGCATTTTTTGGGGGAATAATTTTCTTTGTAATATAGCATGGCATAGAAATTGTATTGAATGATGGATAAGTGTGTTTATTAAAGATATTTTAAAAATCAAAAAATCTCTCTCTCGCTCTCTCTCTCTCTCTCTCTCTCTCTCTCTCTCTCTCTCTCTCTCTCTCTCTCTCTCTCACTTCCGTCTATCCACCAGGGGGTGCAGATTCCCCCGGACAGCACTGTTACTGTGGAGGAGGTCCTTCTGGCTGTGGCCGAGCAGGTGGGCCATGATGCGATCTGCTTTGCGTCCCGAATGAATAGAGCTGTAGTTGTGTTTCTGGCTGCTGAAAAGGATGTCCACACCCTGATTGCAAGCGGTGTTGTTATCGGGGATACGTATGTACAGGTGTCCCCCTTATCTGTCCCATCAATGCGTATCACCGTCTCAGGTGTTCGACCTTTCATCACTGACGAGCAGTTGGCGACGGAGCTCCGCAGATTTGGGAAGTTTGCGGGCCTGTTTAGAACTCTGACTTTGGGATGCAAGGAGACCAAGTTAAAACATGTGAAATCACTCAGGCGACAGGTGTCCATGTTTTTGGACTCTCCAACTGCGACTCTGGAAGTGTCCTTCCTGGTCAAACACGGGGACGGCTCCTATATGGTGTATGCGAGCTCAGGACAGATGAAGTGTTTTGAATGTGGAGACGTGGGCCATAAACGGTTCGCTTGTCCGCACAGGCAGTGGGCAGGGGGCTCTGATGGGGCTGCGGCTGGTGCCGGCGGCGCGCCCTCCGCTCACGCTGCTGCTGCGGACGGCGTGGCGGGGCCTTCCGCCGCAGCTGAGGCTGCCGGCGCGCCCTCCACTCCCGCCGCTACTACGGACGACGTTGCGGGGGCTTCCGCTGGTCCTGCTCCGGAGCCTGCCGCTGTGTCTGTGGACAGCCCGGCTGTGGGGCCCGCAGCCCAGCTTACGGCCGGGAGCGTCGCTGGTGATGGCGCCCAAAATGTCACTGATGGTGCGTCAGATTCTCGCTTTGTGACATCAGCGGCTGTGCTTCCGGAGGCTGCTACCGTTTCAGAGCAGGGGACGGAGCAGCGACAGTCAGCAGCTGTGGGTCGCGTCCAGGAAAATGTGACCCATGATGAATCCACTGGGCCGGATGAACCAAACACTCAGCTGAGTTGTGCTGACGAGGAAATGGAATCTGATCCCAACACTGTGTCTAATACTGAGTCTATGGAGGCACAATGCAGTACAAACACGAGTTTGTATTCACTAGAAGAAATAAATGCTTTTCTGGATGAAACCTATAACAAGGCCATTAAAGTCACTGACTACTTCAGTGACACTGATAAATTCATCAAGTCTGTTAATGTGCTAAGAAGGCAGGTTGGTCTTGACCTCCTGGATGAAAGAAAACGTTTTCGCCTCAAAAAACACCTCACGGCCCTGCGTAAAGCAGCAGGGGGAACAGGGGTCAAGCGCGCCCGACAGAAGGAATAAATAGCGGTCGTTCCTCTGAATGTTTTACGCATTTTTGGGATATTGTTCGATCAGACTTTTATGACGTTTCTAATTGACTGTAATTGACTGTCACAGAACTGGATCTTTACCGGTCTCCTCCCGGCACGCAGCACTATCTTTGCTGCCTGAGGACAGGGACTTGGCCTGGCTTGAAAACGGGAGGCCTGTGGCTCTTCTTTGCACGGACTACAAGGTCACGGTTTACTTGCCTGCAGGGCATGGATGACCCAACATTTTCTTTCTACAATCTGGACGAGCCTGCTGCAAAGGTGACTTGCTTAAAAATCCCGCATGGTCTAAGGACTACAATCCATCTGAGATGAGGAAAATGTCTCTGGGACGTACAAAGGAACTGGCTGCGGGCGCGCAGCACTATCTCTGCTGCCGGAGGAAGGGGACTTGGCCTTGCTTAAGAACTGGAGGCCTGTGGCTCGTCTTTGCACGGACTACAAGGAAGACTCGGACTACTGCCACTGGCAGTGTGGAATAGGTGGACTGCAGGGAATACTTTGTGTTGTGTGTGGGAGGGGGATGACTTATGTTTGCACTTTTCCAATGTGAGACACTTGGTGGAATGATATTGGTGCTCTTACATTTTTTGAATTGTGCAATAAAGGCATTTTTTAAAAAAAGTCAAACACTCTCTCTCTCTCTCGTATGAGCCCATCCTATTGTACTGGGTTGGCCCCACCCAAGAAGATAACTGTAACCCGCACCCGGAAGTCGGGGTCAGTGTGGTGACGCTCCAGAGGGAGCTGCGTCACGCTGCACCTAGCGCTGCTTGCTTTACTTGTGACTTCTAAATAAATGTTCCATCTTTAAATTGAAGAAATCTCCAGCTTGTTCTCTGATCTTTCAATCAAAGAATCGTGTATTTTTTCTAACAAATAGGTGCCGGTGACCCGGATTGAACTATTCCGAGGACAGCCTGAACACAACAGATGGGAAGGACCCTTTGTGCAGACAGCCGTGGTGCCTGAACAAAAAAATGGTAAGCAGAAAACCTTTTCTTACACAAAATTTCTTCAGGTTGGCTATACTAAATTTACAGTTGTCTGATAAAGGGGTATATCCGATCTCCAAATTTTATCATTTGGTTGGGAGTCACATGTAAAGCTTAAACAAATAGTCAAATAGTTTGAAAAGTTAAAAGGGAAGTGCACATGTTCTATTTTCAGTCTGAGGTAGAACGATCGCGATCATGGTCCGCCAAATTTTAAAACATTTTGGAGTCAGTCTGAACCAAAATACCGAGACTTAGGAGGACAGGTTTTAGTAACCTGTTGCCGGGGGGAACCATTGAAAGTGTTTGACCCAATGCCGCTGTGGAGCGAAGCCATGATAGTTTAATCTGCTGGACACACGGCACCGCTTGTACTCGGGGCTGGAAGGAGCCCCCAGTGAAAGTGTCCTCTGTGTATCAGAGTTAGTCACGGCACCGCTTGTAATGGGGGACCTGCTGAGGCCTCACTGAAAGTGTCCTATGTCTAACAAAAGTTAAACGGATCAGTGAGGTTTTGGGATGCAGTCTGTCAGAACTTAATAAGACATAGGAGGCAACGGCCGTGCCTGTCTTCCTAATTGATATCCAGGATTAGCCTGTTGCCGGGAAGGGGGGGGGGAATTAAGTGTCCGGCCCGATGCCGTTAAGGAACGATGCCATGTAGGTGAAGTATTTCGGAGCAGTCTGTTCCAAAATAATTACGAGACCTAGTGAACAGCGGTGATCAGCGATCGACCATGTTCGTCTCCCAAATTAAAGGACCCGGATTAGCCTGGGGGCCAGTAATTTCGGCTGCAGTCTGTGCCGGAATAAGAGTCTTAGAGGACAGTGGAATCAACCGTGTTCATCTCCCAAATTAGAGGCACCTAATTAGCCTAGGGCTGGTACTGAAAAAAATAACTTACAGAATAACATAAAAATCTTTTTACCAACAATGGTGAGTGCATTCATAAGTATAAAAATAATAACTTAGAGAATAGCATAACAGTCTTTTTTTACCAACAATAGTGAGTGCATTCATAAGTATAAAAAATAGTAACTTACTGTAACGTTATATGAGTTAATAATTATGATCAGGCATAAAAATTATTTAATTTATATTAGTGTATTGGAACCTGAGATGAATTCTCGGTTCATATACACTGGAAAAGTTAATAACACTTGTGGGGCACCAGCTTCTATCTCTAAGAAGCAATTTAATCTTTAATTTCACTTTGTACCTGTTTAATCACTCAATAAATTAACTAATAATCAGTCTCAAAATTTTAGTGAATTTGATACTGGGAACTTAAACCAGACTCAGAATGAAATAAATTCCCAACAACTTCTCTCATTTTCACATATTTATTAAATAAATGATGATTAAAAGACATTGCAGTGATTCCATTAACCATGAAATTAAACTTGTAAATGATAGATTAACAATGTCAACATTTGCAGAACCAGGGTTAACTGTGAAATGAATTTAGATCCAGTTTAAAGTTAACGGATTATGGAAAACATAACGCAAATTTATGTGGAAAATGAAATTAATTATATGGAAAATTCTGGATTACTCTTAAGAAAATAAAAATGGAATTTTAATAAAAAGAGGAGTTATGTTAATGGTTCCTTAATTTGCATCTGATTAGACATCAAATTATTATCAAACTTCAGACGATAATTCAGCAGATGAATAAAATTGTAGCTCACATGACTGGCGTTTGATGGTCGAAACTGAAGATCCTTCTGCGTCGTACTCGTGAAGCTTTCATGGATGTAAAGGGGGAAATATCTGCCCGCAGATATTTCAGGGTCCACCGTTCGACCTTTATAGTCAAGCGGTCAACAAGGCTGGATTTTGACTGTATGACTCACAGTTGTAGCTTAGGTCGATCAAAGATGGCGATGATTGTTTCTTCAGCTACTTGGTAAAGAGGCTGCACGTCCTTTCTTCTTCATTGTCAAGCGGCTTTCCCAGAGGATTCAAGGATAATTTGTAATATCTAATCCAATATCAAATCAAAGAGTTTTGGACTTTAGAGAAAAGAACTTCTGGTGTGGGATTGGTCAATAAAAATATTATAAAAATAAATTCAAGATTAAACTTAAATTAAAATTAAAATGGTGGCTTTACAGAAAGTTTAACAGGAAAAGTTATAAGAATAAAGATCTAGGATTGGAGTTTTTAACTCCTAATTAAGATTGAGCTCAAGAAAAATAATTAATTCCTAGGCGCTTAAAGAAACATTAAGATACAAAGAGGTTACAAAAAAAACAAAACAAAAACAGGATACTTCAGGCTCTGTGATCGTAGAGAAGAAACACGTGGGATAAGTCCCTTTGTTCTCCCGAAAAGTTCTCTGCTGTGTAGATAGACATCAAGACAATAGAAGTGAACAGGACAATGGGCGAGAAACAAAAGAGGCGGAAGTGAGGGGTCCCCCTCTTTTTATAACTGCAGTCAGTTTTTGCAGGCTTCCTGGTTTGACAAGAACTCAGACCAATAGCCTTCCTTCATGGGTGGGCTTTAAGAACTTTAGTCCAATAAACAAACAGTCTTTTGTCTGTAACTTTGAGAGAGCTGTTGTCAAGCAAGGATTGACTGCTGGCAGTCACGTGATTTGAGATATGCTTTGCAAATCTTAATACACAAGTTTTAATACTGCAATATTCCTCTATACATTTATGTATAACTCTAACCTATTTCAGTGCTCATGCAACTTATAATCAGTGCTTCTAAATTAACGTGCAAGAATAAACATTCATTTAAACATTTTAACATGCACATATCTGAATCAAGGATTAATATATTTCAAACCCAACAGACTGTCCACATCAAACAGAGGGTCCATTTACTCTTCCTGAGGTCCTGGAAAAAGAAGAGAAATGTTGAGAAGTGAGTCCTAACAAAGATGTGGTTAAAGATGTGGTGGTTAAGATGTGGTGCTGCCCACCACTGTGGGCAGCACAGTGGTGCAGTGGTTAGCACTGTTGCCTTACAGCTAGAAGGTTCCTGGTTCAAATCCCCAGGCTGGCAGGGGTTGGAACCTTTCTGTATGGAGTTTGCATGTTCTCCCTGTGCTGCGTGGGTTTACTCCGGGGGCTCCGGTTTCCTCCCACAATCCAAAGACATGCACGTTAGGTTAATTGGTTGTTCTAAATTGTCCCTAGATATGTTTCCTATAGGCCCTTAGAATAGAGGGTTAGTATTAGTGAAAGCGCTTTGAGTGGTCTTTGTGACTAGAAAAGCGCTATATAAGTGCAGGTTAGTTAGTAGTTAGTTAGTTAGTTAAAAAGGTTTGCTGGTTAAATCCGGCATGTCCCAGAGTTGCCAGTAGGGGCAATGTTGAGCTGTGGATATTTGTAGTGACCATATGGGCATACTCCAGGGTTCTGTTCTATGTCTCCACTGTTTATTGGGCCATAAAGCCAAAACAGGAAGTGCATTAGGGTGAATTCCTTAGACTGGTTTTAACAAAGGAATGTGAATTCAACTGTGGTTTGGGGTAAAAGAGCAGTTCCTGGCTGTCCTTTTCCTGGGTGAAACAATGTCTTTAAGCTGAAGAATAATTCTTATTGATGAGCCAAAGTGAGATGATGCTACAGTCCCCCCTTTGGTATTGACAGTGACTTTTATTCAGCGTTGATACCAATCCTAGGCATCCAATTCCAATTTGGCGAGTCTTGATCCAAATGCTGAACTAAAGGTTCTGATGTCCATAAGATTTAAGCTTGTAAACAGTGTCTATTTCAAAGTGTAGATCCTTAAATTTGGTTTTCTGAAAAACTTCTAGAAATTTTCAAAAATAATTTGGGTATGACCAAATATAAACATCGTATAATTTTCTAAGATATACTAAAATTCTGTATATGTCTGTAAAGACTTAAAATTTCTGGGTGCAAAAGTGTGAACTAGAAGTATGTGGATTTTGACATACTTGATATAAATGTTTTGGGTTTGCCGTAAAATATCTATTCAAAATTTCAAAAGTAGTTTAAATGTGGATAAAATCTAAATAGAATGTAATGGATATACACTGCTCAAAAAATAAAGGGAACACTAAAATAACACATCCTAGATTTGAATGAATGAAATATTCTTATTAAATACTTTGTTCTTTACATAGTTGAATGTGCTGACAACAAAATCACACAAAAATTATCAATGGAAATCAAATTTATTAACCTATGGAGGTCTGGATTTGGAGTCACACTCAAAATTAAAGTGGAAAAACACACTACAGGCTGATTCAACTTTGATGTAATGTCCTTAAAACAAGTCAAAATGAGGCTCAGTAGTGTGTGTGGCCTTCACGTGCCTGTATGACCTCCCTACAATGCCTGGGGATGCTCCTGATGAGGTGGTAGATGGTCTCCTGAGGGATCTCCTCCCAGACCTGGATTAAAGCATCCGCCAACTCCTAGACAGTCTGTGGTGCAACGTGGCGTTGGTGGATGGAGCGAGACATGATGTTCCAGATGTGCTCAATTGGATTCAGGTCTGGGGAACGGGCGGGCCAGTCCATAGCATCAATGCCTTTGTCTTGCAGGAACTGCTGACACACTCCAGCCACATGAGGTCTAGCATTGTCTTGCATTAGGAGGAACCCAGGGCCAACGGCACCAGCATATGGTCTCACAAGGGGTCTGAGGATCTCATCTCGGTACCTAATGGCAGTCAGGCTACCTCTGGCGAGCACATGGAGGGCTGTGCGGCCCCCTAAAGAAATGCCACCCCACCCCATTACTGACCCACTGCCAAACTGGTCATGGTGGAGGATGTTGCAGGCTGCAGAACATTCTCTTCGGCGTCTGCAGACTCTGTCAAGTCTGTCACATGTGTTCAGTGTGAACCTGCTTTCATCTGTGAAGAGCACAGGGCGCCAGTGGCGAATTTGCCAATCTTGGTGTTCTCTGGCAAATGCCAAACGTCCTGCACGGTGTTGGGCTTTAAGTACAACCCCCACTTGTGGACGTCGGGCCCTCATACCACCGTTATGGAGTCTGTTTCTGACCGTTTGAGCAGACACATGCACATTTGTGGCCTGCTGGAGGTCATTTTGCAGGGCTCTGGCAGTGCTCCTCCTGTCCCTCTTTGCACAAAGGCAGAGGTAACGGTCCTGCTGCTGGGTTGTTGCCCTCCTACAGCCTCCTCCACATCTCCTAATGTACTGGCCTGTCTCCTGGTAGCACCTCCATGCTCTGGACACTACGCTGACAGAAACAGCAAACCTTCTTGCCACAGCTCGCATTGATGTGCCATCCTGGATGAGCTGCACTACCTGAGCCACTTGTGTGGGTTGTAGACTCCGTCTCATGCTACCACTAGAGTGAAAGCACCGCCAGCATTCAAAAGTGACCAAAACATCAGCTCCTTTATTGGGGGTGTCTTGCTAATTGCCTATAATTTCCACCTGTTGTCTATTCCATTTGCACAACAGCATATGAAATTGATTGTCAATCAGTGTTGCTTCCTAAGTGGACAGTTTGATTTCACAGAAGTGTGATTGACTTGGAGTTACATTGTGTTGTTTAGTGTTCCCTTTATTTTTTTGAGCAGTGTATATTTGTATATACGCATGCATGTATTCAAAAATCTTAGGAGTCCAGATCAAAAGCAAAATTACAAAAATTCTTGCTCATATCTGAGGTAGAGATTTAGACTAATCAATATTGAGGTGACTCAAGGAAGTTCAAATTGAATTGGTTTAGCTAGACTAAACCATGGTTCCACAGATGTCCAAATCATAGGGGGTGTTTGAGGCTTTGATTCAGAAAAACTGAGTGGACGTGGGATGTCATCATCGTTCTTTGAATGGCAACGAAAAGTAAATCTGGATTTACTGTGAAAAAGATAAGATGATGTGATAGCATGTTCATTGCATTCTTTTCTTCTCTCGGCGCCACACCAGTCGGCTGCCTTTTGCAACAGCGGCTCGATTCCGAGTTTTTTTTCCCTTCCTCTCTCTTTTGATCACTTTTTTTTTCACCCCACTTATATCACGGACACACAGATCGTTCCAAATGTCTCCTGAGCCGGTGGACGGAGCCACTGTTTATAGCAGGATTCGATACAACAGGGAAGAGCTGCTAGCATTTAACCGCCACCCGGTCCCACTGGAAAAACTCGACATACCGAGAGAACTGAGGCGAAAACGCCGCGGCTGCCGGGCTGGAGTAAGGCGGAGGACAAAAAATATAAGGTACAGACCCTCCCTTCCATCTGTTGTCATGGGAAATGTACGGTCGATACTGGGAAAGTTAGATGAGCTAGCGGCTATCTCCCGTTATGATAGCACTTACCGGGAGTGCTCTCTCCTTTTGTTTACTGAGACGTGGCTAACTGAACTAGCAGCAGATGCTAACATTGAGCTGGAGGGTTTTCACATGATACGAGCTGACCGAACACCAGAGAGTGGCAAAACTAGGGGCGGTGGAGTGATAATGTATGTTAACAACAACTGGTGTAGACCGGGACATATCACTGTTAAACAACGACACTGCAGCAAAGACATTGAGTTGCTAGCTGTTAGCATGAGGCCTACATATCTCCCGAGAGAACACTCACACGTGATCTGCATTGTTGTTTATGCAAATCCGACGGCGAACGCTGGGACAGCGCGTGACGTCATCCATTCAGTAACCAGCAGGCTGCAGACAGAACACCCAGGTGCTCTTCTCCTCATCTCAGGCGATTTCAACCACGTTTCACTGTCTCCCATTCTGCCCACTTTCACCCAGTATGTCACATGCCACACTAGAGACAATAAAACACTGGATTTGTTCTACGCAAACACTAAGGAGGCGTACACCTCATCACGACTCCCCCCACTTGGGAGATCGGATCACAACTTGGTTCATCTCCGACCGGTGTACAAACCCCTAGTGCACAGACAACCTCCGGCCATGCACACTGTGGAGTTATGGTCTGAGGAGACAATGGACACTCTAAAGGACTGTTTTGAAGCCACTGCCTGGAAGCAGCTCTGCGATCCACATGGTGAGGACATTGATGGCCTCATTCACACCTTCACGGGCTACCTCAGCTTCTGTGTGGACAAATCCGTTCCCACCAAGACCATACGGCATCACTCAAACAACAAACCCTGGATCAACCCTGAGATAAAAACACTTCTGAGAGAGAAGAAGAGGATCTTCAGGTCGGGGAACAGGGAGATGCTGAAGTCCGTACAGAGGGAGCTGAGGAGAAAGATCAGAGAAGGCAAGGACAGCTTCAGGAAGAAGATGGAGGACAAGCTGCAACAGAGCGACATCAGCGGGGTCTGGAGAAACCTCAAAACCATCTCAGGGCTCCAGAATACCTCCCCCCAGGCCACGGGGGGCAGGGAGTGGGCGAACAACCTGAATCTGTTTTTCAATAGATTTGACCAACCGCCCTCCCCCCTGTCTGCACAACAACCACTGCTGCCACTAAGAAATCAAGTCCTGCTGCCCACTCCCCACTCCACCGACACCCCCCCCACTCCCAACACACAGCCCCCCATCTTGACCCTGACCAAGACCCAGGTGAGGACGGAGCTGAGGAAGATCAAGGCGAGGAAGGCGTCGGGACCGGACGGCATCAGCGCAAAGCTCCTCAAGTCCTGTGCAGACCAGCTGTGTGGGATTGTGACGTATATCTTCAACATGAGCCTGAAACTGGGGAGGGTACCACAGCTGTGGAAAACATCTTGTGTGGTACCTGTACCAAAAACTTCCCACCCCAAAGACCTGAACAGCTTCAGACCGGTGGCCTTGACGTCCCACTTGATGAAGACCCTGGAGAGACTGCTCCTTGCTCATCTCCGCCCCCTGGTGGAACCAGCGATGGATCCACTCCAGTTGGCCTACCAGCATGGCATTGGGGTGGAGGATGCGGTGATCTTCCTCCTTCACCGTTCTCTGTCCCACCTGGAGAAGCCCGGGAATATGGTGAGGATCATGTTCTTTGACTTCTCCAGTGCTTTCAACACCATCCAACCGATGATCCTGAAGGACAAGCTGCTGCGCGCAGGGGTGGACCAGCACCTGTCATCATGGATCCTGGACTACCTCACGAACCGGCCTCAGTTTGTGAGAACCCGGGACTGTGTTTCCGACACGATCATCAGTAACACGGGGGCCCCCCAGGGAACGGTGCTGGCTCCCTTCCTGTTCACTCTTTATACTGCGGACTTCTCACACAACACAACACATTGTCATCTACAGAAGTTCTCTGATGACTCTGCGATCGTTGGTCTCATCTCCAGCGGAGATGAAGCTGAGTACAGAGGGCTTATCCAGGACTTTGTGGACTGGTGCCATCGGAACTGCCTCCAGATCAACGCGAGGAAAACTAAGGAGCTGGTGGTGGACTGCCGCAGGCATGGGCAGCCCCTCACAGCACCAGTAAATATACAGGGAACAGACATCGAGATGGTGACATCCTACAAGTACCTGGGTATTCATCTGAACAATAAACTAGACTGGTCACACAATACTGACGCACTCTACAAGAAGGGACAGCGCAGGCTGTTCCTGCTGAGGAGACTCAGGTCTTTTGGTGTACAAGGGGCGCTGCTGAAGTCATTCTATGACACGGTGGTGGCATCAGCCATCACTTTTGGAGTGGTCTGCTGGGGCAGTGGCATTACTGCAGCCGATAGGAAGAGACTGAACAAACTGATTAAGAAAGCTAGCTCTGTCCTGAGGCAACGCCTTGATCCGATGGAGGAGATAGGAGAGAGAAGGACGGTGGCTAAACTGTCATCTCTGCTGGAGTCCGAGTTCCACCCTATGCAGGACATACTGGATGCACTGAGGAGCTCATTTAGCAGCAGACTACATCATCCCAGGTGCACAACCGAGAGGTTTCGTAGGTCCTTCCTACCAACGGCTGTCAGACTGTACAACCTAAGCAGGGCTGCTCGCAGAGATAGCAAAAAGACGTAACAAACTAATAGTTTTTTTTGAATGCAAAAGATGCAATAGACTTACACAATGGTCCTCTCCGGCATACAACTAGGAACATACCGGTCGCTATGGAGGGTGAGAATATGTATGGGCACATAATCATACCATGTAGGATAACTAAATAGACGGTTATGCTGTTTCATCCCACCTAGCAACAATGCTCTGCACTGTGTGTGTTTATATATTTACATATTTATTCCATCTAGCTACAATGCTCTGCACTGGGTGTGTTTATATTTATATATCTATATATTTATTCCATCTAGCTACAATGCTCAGCACTGGGTGTGTTTATATTTATATATCTATATATTTATTCCATCTAGCTACAATGCTCCGCACTGTGTTTTTATATATCTACATATTATTCCATCTAGCTACATTGCTCCGCACTGTGTGTGTTTATATACTTGCATATTTATTCCACCTAGCTGCAATGCTCCGTATTGTGGGTGTTTATATATTTACATATTTATTCCATCTAGCTACAATGCTCTGCACTGTGTGTTCATATATTCATATATTTATTCCATCCAGCTACAATGCTCTGCACTGTGTGTCTGTGTGTGTGTGTGTGTGTGTATATATATATTTTATAGTAATATGTACATATGTCTATTAGCTGCTCTTGCTTGCTTGTTTTTTTTCTTGCCTTCTGATTGTTGCTCTGAGTGTTGCTATCCCTGTGCTGTTGCAATCCTGGAATTTCCCCGTTGTGGGACTAATAAAGGCTTATCTTATCTTATCTTATCTTATCTTATTGCTAAAGTATTAACTGAAAAGCTAATGTTTCTAGCTACTCTCTGAGAGTAACATAGACATTGGCTGTGTGTGAGCATAGTCAACCCTTAACTAACTAACTAACTAACTAAACTGCACTTATATAGCGCTTTTCTAGTCACAAAGACCACTCAAAGCGCTTTCATTAATACTAACCCTCTATTCTAAGGGCCTATAGGAAACAGATATCTAGGGACAATTTAGAACAGCCAATTAACCTAACATGCATGTTTTTGGCATGTGGGAGGAAACCGGAGAAATCCCGGAGTAAACCCACGCAACACGGGGAGAACATGCAAACTCCACACAGATCACTGTTGGTCGGGGGTTGGGATCGAACCCACGATCCCACGATCCCCACAATCCCCCGGCCAAGGGTAAACTGTGCTGCCGCAGTGCTAACCACTGCGCCACCGTGCAGTGATTTCCTTAACACAAAGAGCAAAGAGTTCAAGACCTTGTTGAGTTTGATTGAAGCTTCGGAGCAAGCATTCAAAACCAACACAGTGTCTTGTAAGATTTTGGTAATGGTTTGTGGTTCGACGACCTGGCGTTTCGGTTTAGTGTTGTTGACTGAGTTAACAGTAGACGTGCTAAGGCTAACAAGAGGCTCTAACGATGAGGCTGTTATTGAGACTCCACCTGAGGATCGTTGACTTTTTGTCTTGACTTGATCCAGTTCTGACTGGGTAACAGTGGGTATGATTGCTAGGCAGATGGCTAAACTGATAAACAGGAGGGCCATCATCCTGGCAAACAGATAAAGTGAGTGGTTTTGGATCTTAATCTTCTTGTTGATCTTTCTTTAGATACCTGATTGGCAAATGAAATCATTCTCAGAGGTGGAACAATTTCTTTTGGAGATTGCACTCTAAACCTTAGATTGTTTTTCACCTTTGATGGGAATGTTGATGTTGTTAGCGCAGACTATTGGTGTTGAATGTTTTGTGTGTACTATTTGATTATAGTAAGTTGATTGAAATTTATTAGATTTTACAGAGGCCTTTGAAATTAGTTTAAGGGATAATTTGGCTTTAATTTACATTTTTCCTTTTTTGGAAGTTTTGCTGCAGTTAACTGATGGTTTGGAGAAATTTGACTGAGTGTACCTGAGGCTAGCAGTTAGCTACAGTTATTTCTCAGACGTAGGCTTGATTTTACTCTTATTTATGGACTTACTTTGACAGTGTTGTACCCGACAAGTCTCATGGGGTTTTGGTAAAGTTTGCTCTGATTTTGGTGAGCCCATTTGAAAATGGGGTCTTGGATTTGGCACTTGAGTGGTCAAAGTTTGTCGTTGACAATGTGTGGATTCATCCACTTGGGCAGGAGTTTAGGAGCGATTTTCCTTTCCTGTAAATTGATTTCTGGTGTCTGCGGTACAAATGTGGGGTGGAAGATCTTGTCCCCCCTTTGCAGTTTGTCATGCAAGAGTTTTTGGTCATTGTATGCTTTGTGTCGTTTGGCAAATCGGTCCAAATGTTTTTGAAATACAGCCTTGGGAGCATTGTATGTCATTTTGACGCTTTTGTGTTCTGCAGCTGGAATGTTATGGGCATTGGCAGTCATCACCCCCCTCTGGTTTCGAGGAACATTGAGCGGTGGCGATGATTGTTCGTCGGAAGCAAGAATAGGATTGCCATTATGTAGCTGCAGAGAAAGTTGTGTCGCAGGAAGTGGTTTCAATTTCGGTATGTCAGAGGTTTTAGATGCGGGGAGCGCATGTACCGTTTTATCCGATCAGTGTGTGACAGTTTTATGGATCATTTGGTTACAAGCTTGAGTGAATGTGCACCTAGCGTTTGCAAAAGTTGGTTTCATCGTCGCAAAAACTTGAGATTTTGGAGAGTCTAGAGAGCCGGTTGGTGTGGCTCTTGTGACCACTCAGGCCTCACGGGCGGGTGGGTGGGTTTCAGAATGAGACACCACCATTGAATCATGGGTATCAAGGGTTTCAAGGGGGCTGTTTGGAGTTTTCTGCTCGGCCATTGAGTTTCCAACGTCATTTGCTTCTTTTGGCTTGACCTTGTATTTGAAAGTGACTTTTGACTTCTTGAGGACAGTACTCACCTTGGTCTTTGCGGTCGCTTTCATTCAGTTGCAGTTGTTCCAACAGTGCTAGCTGTGTGAGACTTGGGGTGTCCAAAGTGTTCAGAACAAAGCACTGTGATTCAGTTGTCTTTGTTGGGTCAAATGGGTGAGGGTGTTGAGTTTGAGCCCATAGTGTGAGTTTCTTGAAATCAATCAGTGGCTCAAAACGGTTCAGTAGGTCTTTGCCAACGAGCAATGGAATGGCGTCAAGCTTCAACACACAGACTGGATGTGTCAAGGTCATGGGTCCAATGGAGATGTTTAGTAGTGATACACCCAACAGGGTTGTTTTAGTGAGCGCATATGGTCGCACGGCTAATGAACAGGGTTCTAGTTTTAAATGTTTGTGAGCGTCGTTAGCAGCTACACGTAGTTTGTCAAAAAGGGTGTGTGACATGAGAGTGATGCCAGCAGCGGTGTCTAAAACAGCGTCCTGGCACATCACGTCTTCTAGGGTCAATGGAAGGTAGAATTTCCATGCCACCCCCCTCTCGTTTAAATCGCATAGAAATTGTGGAACCGGTGGTTCGACACAGAGTTGCAAAATGTTGTTTGAGGAGTGGTCTGTGACCTGTGGTTGGGCTGCCATAACAGCACTGGACTGCGTTGAGTCCTTTGGTTCTTCCTCATTTGCAAAAGAGATTTTCTTCTTGCATTTCCTTTGTTTGGAACGTTTGTTTTGAGTCATTATAGCTGATATAGCTAGGATGTTAGCAGTTTTAATTTTCTTTTTTGCTTTGAATCTCCGCTAGGAGGTGTTTGACAATTTCAATATCTTCTGTACTGAGAGTAGGAGTTTCTTTTTTCTTCCAAGGTTTGTGGTAGGTCTCCTCTTCTGAGCTTCTGTGATGATATGGAGACCATTTGTTGTGGTTACGCGTGTCTTCGTATCGGTATCTGTCGTTATTGTAGTCCGTATCGCATTCTCGTGACCTATCTCATGGAAATGGTCTACGACGGTAGTCGGGTTTTCGCAAAGTTGGTCCAAAGTGGTATCCAGAGGACCTAGTTTGGTTTTGACCTTGATGAGGTCGGTTGGAAAAATGTTTCGGCTGTTTATGTACTTGCGGCGTGGGAGGTGGAGTAGAGTGAGGAGCTCCTTCCAACTCCAAGGTGTTAGATGCATCGCTAATAGCTAGCACTGTGGCAGGCTCAGCGTGCTTGTTGCGACTTTGGTGCTGTTTTTGGAATGCATAGTGTGCGAACTCTCTCAGCTGACTTATTGAGTTTGACCTTGGGTTAGCTGTAACTCCAAGGTGATGACTCACAGTGGGATGGAGGTTTTGGATGAAGAGGGTCTTGAAATTGTGGTCTTCTTCCATCCCTGGTGTATTTTGATATCCAAAATATGCAAGTAGGAGTCTCTGGTAGTAGGCCTGTGTCGGCTCTGAGCATCCTTGCTTCACAGCTAGGGCTGCGGTTAGCCCTGCCTGTAGGCAGTCATCAGAGAACTCCTTTTCGATGGCTTTGTGGAGCAGCATGTAGTCTGCTATGATGTTTGCCGGCTGTCTGTCTATGAATTTTGATACTGACCTGTTAGATGTTAGTTTAATCAAATAGATGTGATTGTCAATCGTAGCATCAGGATGCTTACGTAGGTAGTAATCAATGTCCTGTAAATAGACTTTGGCATCAGGTGAACCTGTAGGACCTGGGTCAAATTTTGTGACATTTCATGCGATCTTGTCAAGGTCACAGTCTGAAGGGGCACACGTACGCTGTCCATGCGGTCGTCCGTATTCGAAACAGGAATCGGGCGAGGGAGCGTGGCGGCTGTCCCAGTGTTCATGTGCTTCCTTTAGGAGCAGCTGACATTCCTTGTAGTCATTCTTCACATTTTCAAGTTGACCTTCAACTCTTCTGAGTTCCTTCTTTGTGTCCTGAAGGGCATCTTCAAGTTCATTGTTGTCTTGGTGAAACACATCATTGTCATGCATCAACCGCTTATTTTCTGACTCTGCACGGTCCAAATCTTGTAATGCTTCATCCAGTTGATTTTGAGTTTTGTCATTCTTCTCTTGAAATTGTTCCAAATTTTCTTTCACTGTTTTGCTTTCTTCTGGGAGAGATGAGATTGTTGTTTGTTGATTTGCTAGCTCGTTCTCAGCTACCTTTAATCTCGCGACTAATGCTAGCACAAACTTACCTAACACACTGGTGAGGTCCTTGCCTGCTGGTGGCATTCCAGTGTGGTTATTTAAAAGTTCAGTGAGTTGCTTCAACTCTTTGGGCTGTGTTTCCTTGACCCGTGTTGTGAAGGTAGAAATTAAATCAGAAGTCCATCCTTCCAATGTTGCTTGAAGGTCATCCAGTTTGGTAAATCGATCGATTGTCTGTTGACTCATCATGTTTTACCGTTTTTGTTATTTAGCTAAAAAAAAAAAAAAAAATCAACTTGTTGATTATAGTTAATTTGTTAGACAAGGGTTAATCATGAGGTTTTATTTTACAACTGTGATAGTTGAAAGCTCCTTTTAGAATTTGTTACAACTTGTAGGCTTGCAATATGGGAACTAGAATTTTGAAATTATTTAGAAATGTGCACATGCTTCAATTAATTTGTTTGTTTAAACTGTATGTTGATAAATACAGTTGAATTGAAATTGGGTTGAATTTGTGTTTCACAAAACAAAACAGGAATTTAAATTGTGTGGATTGACTTTTTTACTTTGATTTTCAAAGTCTAGTGTTGGAATTTTTCATCAATAACTAGCTTTGGAATTTCTCTGAATGTCACTTTGAAAGTGAGGATTTTATTTACAAAAAGAAATACAAAAACGAAAGGGGTTAAATGGTTTAAAGATTTAAGGTTATAAGTTTCCACTTTCTTTTAAAGTTAAGGCTTTCCTTTGGTTTTATTTGTAAAAGCCTATTTTCATTTGAAGCATTAAATGTTTTAAATATTTACAAATTAGGAAACAAGTGAATTGCTTTGGATATTTTGGTACCCAAGGATTTCTTAGGATTGAAGCTAATAGTGATTTGTCTTGATTGTTATCTATAAAATTTCTTATTTACAGAATAATCAAGATTTGCACTTTCTGACTTTTTTGTTTTAAATCCTGGAAAAATTTTAAAATTATGCAAGTTGGTTAAATGTTTTTCTTTTCCTGTGGAGAAAACATGAACCAAGAAATGACACAATGAGTTTAAATAACACCTAGTGGACAGGTGTCAAACTCATTCCATGGAGGGCCAAGACCCTGCAGGTTTTACCTCCACCCAGTGTCTTCAACAGGTGATTTCACTGAATTTCTTCCCACTGATTGCTGATCAGTGAAAACACCTGCTGAAGACACAGGGTGGAGGTAAAACCTGCAGGGTCTTGGCCCTCCATGGAATGAGTTTGACACCCCTGACCTAGTGCTTCTCTTAAGAGTTAATTGCTTAATGTGGTTTCCTAAATTTGAGAAAAAAAATATAAATATTCAGTGAATCTGTAAATTTGTTAAAATGCACAGGTTTAATCCTACTTTAAGATTACTCTTGAGTAAACATCAGCATTGGAATCCTTAAGCTAAAAATGGGTTCCTGTGGGAAAAAACCACAATATCACATCTAAAAACAGCAAAATAAGCACACATATAGCTTTAGAGTTTGCAAATTTTTGTTAAAAGTGAGTAAATATGTTTGCTTTTAACTTAAAATATTACAATATGTCGTTACATAAGTGATTAAATACAATAGGAATGTTTATATATGTTCCTGCTGTAGGTCTATCCATGCAGTGAGTTGGGTCTCACCACTGAGAAAACTTTCAGCAGCCAACAAGTATATTTCCTTTTGTTCTTGGCATAAAACTTTGAATTGGTGTTAAATTTAGTTTATTCTGAATAATATGGATTGCTTTGAAGTTACTTTGAAGACTTAATTTGGTTATAAATCGGTTATAAATCGGTTATAAATCCTAGGTGGACACTATATAAAGGTGAGATAATTTAAATGAAAAACTTAAAATTGCAAATTGGAACAGATAAGTAAATATATACATGAATTAAATTATAAATAAAAAAAATGAATAAAAAAGGAGTTTTTGTTGTGGAGATGAAGCTTGTGGAAGTGAGAGTGGGCAGAAAATGGAAAGGGAAATTTGTTTTTTGAGAAAATTGAAAACTGATGAAATGTTAAAGTTTTGTGCAGGACACAAGACAAAATATGGAGAAACGATTAAAGCTGATATATATATTTATCGCGCTATATCGCTCATGAAAAGCGCATGCTTTGAGTGTCTCACTTGAGCGTGCGCTTGAGACACTCAAAGCGCATGCTTTGAGTGTCTATGATAAAGCGCTATAGCGCACGCTTGATAAAGCTGATATATATATTTATCACGCTATGATAAAGCGCTATAGCGCATGCTTGATAAAGCTGATATATATATTTATCACGCTATGATAAATGTGCGCTTTGCGCACGCTCAAGCTTGACATGTCGAAGATCTGGCTGGCAGTCATTTGGAACGACTTTGGAGCACTGCTTATGGACGTTCAACCCGCAGTCTGAGAAAGCAACAGAGAAATTGCTTTATGTTGCTGAGAGTCCATGTTTATCAGTTCAGTGCCGATCATGCTTGTAGACAATTTTTGCGCACAAGCGTGCGCTTTGAGTGTCTCAAGCTTTGAGCGATATAGCGCTTTATCATAGCGTGATTAATACATATGTCAGCTTTATCAGGCGTGCGCTATAGCGCGTGATCATAGACATGTCTCATGCGCGCGCTTTGAGCGATATAGTGCTTTATCATAGCGTGATTAATATATATGTCAGCTTTATCAAGCGTGCGCTATAGCGCGTGATCACAGGCACTCAGAGTGACAGAAATGTGGCTGCCAATCCGCGCCAACGGCCTCTCCGGCCACCACCGAGCATTTAAACATTTTTACACATTCATACCCAGTGTTATGGACACTGGAGGCAATACGGGTGAAGTGTCTTGCCCAGGGACACAACGGCAGGATATCTGGGGAGAGCGTGATTCGAACCGCCAACCATCGGGTTATTAGACGACCTGCTCTACCTGCTGAGCCGCTGCCGCCCCACTTTTTCCTCAACTTTCCCTCTTTAGGAAAGCTATGGAGGCTTACCCCGCTCTCTTTATTTCCCTTTGATTGGAAATTACATCCAAAAGCCGCGCAATGTGGCATTTTCACTGACAAATGGCAGTAGTTCGTAGCTTCGCTTCTTGGCTTGTATAAGACAGAAAAAATGGCTGCAACCATTTTATGTCACTACCCAGAATGCATTGCGACATAAACAAAAATGGCGATTTACATCGTAATAAAGGTTTTTAAAAATATATAAAACTGGGAATTATTTTCAAAAAAATTATATTATAGTTATGTTACTAACATCAAAGTAAAGCATATAGAGATAACATGCCAATATAATCGGAGTTCCTTTTAATGCCGTTCTGTTTCAAAAGGGGGAGAGTGGGACAGGAGCGGATAGAAAAGTACGAGGTCATTTAAGGTTTACTGTCTTGAAGTCTTAAATTAGGCATTTTGCAAGTTGGTATCCTCCCTTAACAAATAGGGAGTGAATCTAACAGTAAAACTAAGATAATTGATCACAATGTTCTCAGCCTTACAGCTGAGAGGTCGGTGTACTTTCTCATCTAAAATGATTCCATTTATGCAAACTATTCAGTAGCTACATAAAGAGCGTATAAATATGAATGAATAAGGCTTGCAATTAAGACCAAAATTTGGAAAATTCTTGATGCTTGAAAGGTCATTTTTCCACAAAATATCAGGCAGTCTGACCTTTTGCTACAAGAAAACTAGCCACCTGCTGGCCAAGAGAAAGGATGCAGGTTTAGGGCTTCTTTATACTCAAGTGTCAATACATATTTGGAGATTCCCAGACCCTCCTATTTGTATTTTTTGCACATTTCCCAAAACTTTATGGATATGAACTAAAATTATTTGCACATTTTCTAGTCTCAAAGACCACCACTAGTACTAACCCTCTATTCTAAGGGCCTATAGGAGAAAGAGGTCTGGGGACAATTTGGAACAACCAATTAACCAAACATTTGAGGGCAGTGCAGCCAAGAGTTCTAGAAAAGCTAGAGAAAAGTATTGCTTATGTTTTACAAATTTGTTGAAATCTAATCCCATTGTTAAAGTAAGAGATTTGCAGTAGGCATTTTTTAACTCTACATAAGGTATGAACATGTGAAGGTAAATCAAGTACAAATTTGCAAGATGCAAAATATGATAAAAAGGCTAATTTACAATCACAACTTAAGACAAAGGCTGAAAATTTATGCAAAATGGTTGCAAGATTCAGAGAAAATTGCACAATTGAGGAAATTTGCCAAATATTAGAAAATGTCACAAATTCCTGACAAAAACTTTAAAATTACAAAGAAAAAATCCAAAATTTGTTAGGAGAAAAATGACTAGAGAAAAGGTTGCAAAGTTACAAGGAAAATGTTTAAATTTATGAGGAAGGTGCAAGTTTGCATGAAAGTCACAAATTTGGGAGGAAAAAAGTCACAATTATGACAAAAAGTGAGCTGAAATAGTTTTTTAAAATTTGCAAGTTTTCCTAAATCTTCAATATTGTACATTCGCAACTATACCCTCACTGACATATTCTAATCCTTTACACTCATTCTTTACACAGTTCCTTACACTTGGTATGGGGACGAAGGATGGCAGCTTAACAAGGGTGAGATTTTTGATCATCCAGAGATGAATAAAAAGCGTTATAGAAGAAGATGAATTAAAATAAACATGACTAGAGTAGACTAGAGAAACAAGAAGATAATTTGAGGTAAAAGCAGCAAACACTCGGCCGAGTAGACTCAAAAAATGAAGCATATACATACATATAGCTGTGTGCGCACCGGCCTTATCCAAAGGGTACAAGCATCATAGACGCACGCACAGAGCGGAGGTGGAGCATAAACAAGGCTTTAATGTCCTGTGCACATAGATCTGCAGCTCTGACACACACAAGACAACCAGTGTAGCTTGATAAACAAACCAGCTGTTCACACACGGATGGTCCGCGTGTCACCTGGACGTTCAAGTCCATTGAGTCTTGATTTAAATATTTTTAGAATTGTTTTTGGTTGCTAATGAAAGCTTTACATTTTTGTATCTAAAAATTGTTATACAGTTAGGCCCAGAAATATTTGGACAGTGATACAATCTTCATGATTTGGGCTCTGCATGCCATCACATTGGATCTGAAATGAAACAACTACAACGGAATTGAAGTGCAGACTTTAAGGTTTAATTCAAGGGGTTGAACAAAAATATATGATTAAACATGTAGGAAGTGTGGCTATTTTTATACAAACGCTCCTCATTTCAGGGGCTCAAAAGTAATTGGACAAATAAACATAACCCTAAGTAAAATGTTACTTTTCAATATTTTGTTGAGAATCCTTTGCAGGCAATGACTGCCTGAAGTCTGGAACCCATGGACATAACCAAACGCTGGGTTTCGTCCTTTGTGATGCTTTGCCAGGCCTTTACTGCAGCTGTCTTCAGTTGTTGCTTGTTGTCTTTCTGCCTTAAGTTTTGTCTTGAGCAAGTGAAATGCATGCTCGATTGGGTTGAGATCTGGTGATTGACTCGGCCATTGCAGAATATTCCACTTTGTTGCTTTAAAAAACTCCTGGGTTGCTTTTGCAGTATGTTTTGGATCATTGGTGAATCGCCGTCCAATCAACTTTGCTGCATTTGGCTGAATCTGAGCAGAAAGCATATCTCTATACACTTCAGAATTCATCCGGCTGCTTCTGTCTTTTGTCACACATCATCAATAAACACAAGTGACCCAGTGCCATTGGAAGCCATGCATGCCCATGCCATCACACTGCCTCCACCATGTTTTACAGAAGATGTAGTGCTTTGGATCATGAGCTGTTCCAATTCTTCTCCAAACTTTCTTCTTCCCATCATTCTGGTACAGGTTGATCTTAGTCTCATCTGTCCAAAGAATGCTGTTCCAGAACTGGGCTGGCTTCTTCAGGTGTTTTTTGCCAAAGTCAATTCTGGCCTTTCTATTTTTGAGGCTGATTCATGGTTTGCACCTTGTGGTGAATCTTTTGTACTTACTCTCATGAAGTCTTCTCTTTATTGTAGACTTAGATACTGATACACCTACTTCCTGGAGAGCGTTCTTCACTTGAGTGGATGTTGTGAAGGGGTTGTTCTTCACCATGGAAAGGATTCTGTGATCATCCACCACTGTTGTCTTCCGTGGACGTCCAGGCCTTTTTGAGTTCCCAAGCTCACCAGTGCACTCTTTTTTTCTCAGAATGTACCAAACTGTTGTTTTGGCCACTCCTAACATTTCTGCTATCTCTCTGATGGATTTCTTCTTTTTTTTCAGCCTCAGGATGGTCTGTTTCACCTCCATTGAGAGCTCCTTTGACCGCATGTTGTGTGTTCACAGCAACAGCTTCCAAATGCAAACGCCACACCTGGATTCAACTCCAGACCTTTTAACTGCTTAATTGATGACAGGTTAACGAGGGAAGAGCCCATGCAGCCTTGTTATATATATATTTTTTTGCAGCCTTCTGAGTCAATTGTCCAATTACTTTTGGTCCCTTGAAAAAGAGGCGGCTACGTATTAAAGAGCTGTAATTCTTAAACCCTTGCTCCAATTTGGATGTGAATACTCTCAAATTACAGCTGAGAGTCTGCACTTTAAGCCCCTATTGATTATATAATTGTATCCTGAATATGTTTTTGTAAACAGCTAAATTAACAAAACTTGTGTCACTGTCCAAATATTTTTGGGCCTAACTGTAGTTTTGTAGGCATGGTGTTAGCTCGTCTGGAGGTTATCGGTTCAGAAAAAAAAGACAGAAAACTCCACCACACCAAGATACAGATGACTCTGTTATACTTTAGTTTTCAGAGCAATCAGCAGACGTGTTATTTTTATACATTCCTCGAAAGGCAGATGTTCAAACAAAGCATCTGATGCCAGGGTAGAGGTCAAGAGAATATACATGTGTAATGACAATAATCCATCCATCCATCCATCCATCGTCTACCGCTTTTCCGGAGGTCCGGGTCGCGGAGGCAGCAGTTCAAGCAGAGAAGCCCAGACTTCCCTCTCCCCAGCCACCTGTTCCAGCTCTTCAGAGGGGATACCAAGGCGTTCCCAGACCAGCTGGGAGACATAGTCTCTCCACCGAGTCCTGGGTCTGCCAATTATATATATTATTATATATAATCAACAATAATATCAACAATAATATACATGTGTAATAATATACATGTGTAATAATATACATGTGTAATGACAATAAAGTTGAATCTCATCTCATCTCATCAAGAGAAGATGAGTTTTGTCATGAGACAGAATTTTGAAATGAGCCACGTTGGTTTATTATAAAACTGACTTTTCAGAATGAAGCCAATCACTTTTATGTGCAGGATCTTGCATGGAGCATTAGCTGTGGACAGTAGTCAGTAGTATGAACGACGGGACAGTGAATCATGAAGAAAAGACAAGCAGGTGGCAACAGAATGTTGATGAAGGCTGAAGAAAACCGAGACCAGATGAATGAAAGGAAGTTTTAATACTGAAAAAGATTATAGATGTGAGATGTGCAGCTTCATCAGCTAGTCCAGGGAAAGGTGAAGTCTTGTACACAGATGGATAGTGGATGGAAAAGATTGAGTGAATGTTTCTGATGGAAAAAGTATGTTGGTGAAGAGAGAACAGTGGATTTAGCAAGTGTAGAAAATATTTTTGATGCTGAGATGGAAATGGAAAAAGAAATGAAGGCAGAGTATGTGTTACAAAGAAAAATAAAGATCCATGTAAGATTTGCAGCTGTAGCTTTAAAAACCAAACAAACAGAAAACCAACAATAAATAAATTAAATTTTGCTTGAGAGTGTCAGGAAGAACGCACAAACACAGGCAGCCATCTTAAATGTTTCCAAGTACAGTACTTAAAGTAGAAATGAGGCAGTAGGTACCCATTCTTTCAGTGCATTTCTTTTAGTTGTGAATATTAACATTAAGTAATGAGCAAACACTCACAGCAAAGATTATAGCTTTACTGTATACTCAGTCATTTAAAGTCAATCTAACACCCTAGTTATGTTCCTCCCCAATAGAGGGTATGCATAGGATGTCATTGAACAGAACTCTTGGTAGATAAACCCTGACTGGCAAAAATGAATAGCAACATGAAGGTGTACGCAGTACAAAAACAAAAATCCACACAACATTCAATTACAGTAGAACAAATAATATCTGTTGGCATGGTGGAGAGTTAATCTTATTATCCCATCTTGTATTAATTAGCAAAATTAAATAAAGGCTTTGAAGCAGTTCCTTTCTTGGCTCAAGGTTGGAAATCTAAATAAGAAGGTAAAATAAAATTTGAAGGAAAAACACACTTATTTATGGAATAGCTGACACACTGGGAGCCTGATTGTGGAAATTTCTCTCTCAACAAAACAAAACACTCGGTGAAGCAGGCAGCTTACACAATGAGACAGCGCTGAAGCTTTCACTAGATGGTTCTTATAAGTGCTGGCAAGGAAAAGGCAGCAGGTGTGTTCAGTCCCACAGGTGAGCTGATTGCCTGCAGAGCTAGGGGAAAGTTCAACAGGACGGGAGGGGCGAGCGATCACCTGCATGTGACAGACGAGCCTTTATGTACTTTTTGCTCAGCAGTGGTCTTCGACTTGGAACTCGGCCATGCAGGCCATTTTTGCCCAGTCTCTTGCTTATGGTGTACTCATGAACACTGACCTTGACTAGGGCAAGTGAGGCCTGCAGTTCTTTGGATGTTGTTGTGGGGTCTTTTGTGACCTCTTGGATGAGTCATTGCTGCGCTCTTGAGGTAATTTTGGTCATCCGGCCACTCCTGGGAAGGTTCACCACTGTTCCATGTTTTTGCCATTTGTGGATAATGGCTCTCACTGTGGTTCGCTGGAGTCCCAAAACTTTAGAAATGGCTTTATAACCTTTTCCAGACTGATACACCTCAATTAGTTTCTTATTTGTTCCTGAATTTCTTCTTCTTCTGCTCTTTGGATTGCAGCATGATGCCTCACTTTAAAAAAACAAAACAAAAAACAAAACAACCTCCCGCCACCATCACTCATGAAATCACAACACTCATGTACGCACACGCAAAGGTCCTATTTAAGTGATTTCTTGATTGAGAACAGGTGTGGCAGTAATCAGGCCTGGGTGTGGCCAGAGGAATTGAACTCAGCTTTCACGCTGACTTTCTCATGCTTTAACGGGGAGGGAGGGGAGGGGCAATCACTTTTTCACACAGGGCCATGCAGGTTTGGATTTTTATTTACCCTTAAAGGACTATAAGCTCTTAAAGGACTTAAACCAAATACAGGTAGGAAATACTGCAATCATTGGAAATAAATAATTGATTTTAGGTAAGACTGACATTTTTATGATGGCAATCCATCCAAAAAGGGAGATAGGGAGGTTAGACCAACGATTTATGTCACCTTGTATTGTTTTGAGTAATGGAGTGTGATTAAGGGTGAATAATGAATAACTGAGAGCTTGGGGGAAAAGTTGATGCTGAGATATTTAATATTACATGTGTGAATGTGAAAAGGTGATACAATGGCTGCCGTATCCTGCTCCTCCATGCAAAATGGTAGACCTGTGGATTCAGACCAGTTAAGCAAATAATTAGAAATTTTTGAAAAAAAAAATTATTGACTGTAAAGGATTCTGGTAAGGACACTTGTCGGTTTTGCAAGAGTAATTGTCATAAATGCCCTTCAGGGTGGAATTAAAGGCACTAACCGCCGGCCGTGAGATTGCAAATTTAATAGTGGAAGAACACAAATACACAAACAAAACCCAACAAAACTAATGGGAACAGGAGGATACAGGAGAAGCCCATAAAAGCAACAGCTAAGGCGAGAAAAGTTGCCGGCTAAACCTGGAGAATTAGACATCGAACACGCACTAGGAATACACAGAGAAATAAAGAGGCACTTACGTCCGATCATAGATAGTTGAGAGTAGGGTGCTGCGCCTGAAAATAGTGCCCAGCCCCTTAAATAAGGCTAGAAACCAAATGAAACAAGTGATCACAGGTGTGGGTTACCTGAGCAGGCAGGAGAAAGCAACAAAACAATTTAGACCAGGTAGGAGTGATGAGAGAGGAGGGAGCAATTGGAGTTGACAGCTGACAGGGCCACGCCCACGCAGGGCAAAACCCCAGAAAGCCACTGAGAGCTGTCAACCCTGAGAGAAAGAACACAACAGAATACAAATATAATGGGATGGCAGAAAATAAAGACAAGTAACCTCGAAAATGTAATTAACAAACTCTAATGGACATAAACAGGAAAATAAATCATACTGAGATACAATGCAGGATAAGTGAGAAGGAAACCAAGGATAAAATGACAGGAAGGCCACTTAAAATGACAACACAGTACAAATATGAAAAAAAAAGGCAGAAAGACTGAGCCCGGTGGAATCCCCCCACTCTCAGATCGTGACAGTAATAAAACATAATCTGTATAAAAAATGTTTTCGTGTTCTGTTGTCTTTGTCATTTGTATACCTTTAATATTCTCATTTTGTCTTATAGCAGATGCCAGTGGTTCTATAGAAAAGGCAAACAATAGGAGAGAGAGGACATCCCTGCCTGGTACTGTTGTGAAGAGTGAAAATTTGTGAGATCAACCCATTGATGGGAAATGTGGTAACACTGGCGAAGTGTAAAGTGTTTTCATTCACTTTATAAATGATTCCCCAAATCAAAATTTGTTAACTGTTGCAAGAAGAAATCTCCAGTTTACCCTATGTTTAAATTATACCAAAAGGACAGTTAGCAGGATCTTTTCAGTTAACCACTGAAATAACCACAGAAAAAGTACTATTCCTCAGCGTAACTTTTATTCTAACAGACAGAGAGTATCAAGACACAGCTGTGGACCCTCCTTCAGCATAATCTGTAAGAAAGAGTGTCCCTCACAAGAAATTCAATACATTTATACTTCAGTAAGATGGGCGTTCCCAACTGACCTCCAGCAATGGTCTGTTGCTATGAGATGACTGTTGTTGTGAAATGGCGCTATATAAATAAAGTTGAATTGAATTGAATTGAATTGTTGTCCTCCTGGCTCCGTTGTTCTTATGGCTCCTCGTCTGGCTTCCGCGAACCCCTGCTGTGATGTCTCCACATTCTGTTGCTTTGTTACACCCTGAGCTATGCATTCCTTATAAATAAGGGACCTATGTGTATGTGCATTTCTTTACTATGATTGGAAGGGGGTGTAAGACCTAATTTGCGAGCACTGTGGTAGTTCCTAATAATATATAGAAAATCCCCCTTTTGATTCCATTCTATGGAGTCAAGCAAATCGTAGCAAGTACAACAATAACATTTATAAATGAAAAACTTAGTAATAGTAAGCAATGATTAATAATGGAGAAATTTGATCAACACATTTCAAAGAACATGATGACATTCACATGAGATGAGCGAAAAACCTGTCAGGCAGTACATTTGTTTCTTTTCCGCATTCATTCTTTGATCATTTATACAGGAAAACTCCAACCTCTGTCCCAACTGCCTTTGGTGACCATAATAATAAGTCATCATTTACAAGCATCATTTTGTAATTATAATCTGCTAAACATAAACAGTTTAGGTCAGAATACATTCAGGTCCATGTATGTTATATCCGAGCCTTTAGGCCTGCTGTATAGCAAAGCTTTAAACCTTCTTATACTATTCTGACTACATAATGGTGGGCAACACATTGGTAGCTGGAACACCTGTAAAAAAGCAGAAAAGTAGGAAAAGGGGCCAGAGGTTACTAGCACATAGCCCACCACTGGGAGGTACCTTCAGCACACTCCCTTTCATGCGAATATGCATGTGTGCAGTGTTGGATGTTCTGTCAAAGTAGGAAGAAATAGTAAAGGATAGAGGGGAAAAAAGGTTGGAGGACAATTCACATTTATACAATAGCCTCTCCTTCACCACTATCAGGACCAATTGAGTTCTGAGCTTGGTCATGGTGAAGAGGCTGGTTCTTTTGTTGGAGATGGACTTGAGCCATCATCCTCTGGACTGGCTCTTTGGATAGGGTGGTTAGAATCAGAATCAGAATCAGAATAGCTTTATTGCCAAGCGTGTTTACAGTGTAAACAAACGAGGAATTTGACTTGACATTGGGCACGCTCGATAAGCGCCTCCAATGACGCGGCAGCCATGAAGGCGCCTGTCATCAGTGGAGGGTAAAGAGGGGAATGGGGGAGGGAATGACACAATGGGCAGAGAGAAAAAACATAGTTAATCAAAATAAAGCTCGTATGAGCAAAATTGTGATTACATAGAAAAAAAACCTCTAAGCACAATTAGCAGACCAATACAGATTACACAATACAAAGAAGAGAGAGACCAGTGTGTGTAGTCAGCATGTAATCAGTATGAGTGCGGTGTTGATGTATCAGTTGCTGGTGCACAACAAAGGGGCGCCTCCTGGCAACGGATGGGTGTTATGTTCATGTATTCAAAACCAGATAAGCATGTCCCAGAGTCTGTCTCTCTTCGTGCATGCCAGATGGCAAAGTTCTGTATTAGACACATGATAACGCTGTCCTTGAAGAGTCCGGTTTGCTGAACAACAGCAAATGTTGTTAATTGTTTGGGTTAAAGAGAAGCCAAAACACCTTCCTGCAAAATCTCTGCACCTGGAGGAATGAGTTCCCAAGGATGCCGAATCAAGGCCTGATGAGCACAGTCACTCGGAGCATAGTAATTTCCACTCTCTTGCGATTCTGTGCATCACAATTAATTCAATTCACAGGCTTAAAATCGCTGGTCGAATTGTTGAAGGAGCTTCGCCGGGATCCGCATTTTGACCAGCTCTTCCAACTTTTTTAATTTCCGATACACTAGGAAACTCCGGAGCCAAACAATAGAAATCCTGTGATCATATCCAAACAGGTAGATGTCTTCTGCATCTTCAATCGAATCACACAGACACATGAGTTCTAATTAACCCATGAGTCACACATTTGGGCTCCCCCGGGCCCGATTTTCTGTTGAAAAGGTGGTGTCAATTGCATTTAAAGCCCGAAATTCCATTTTTTCCGTTTTTCCATTTGGATTGAGATCCGCAAGAAGGAGCGAGACACAGACACAGATGAAGCAAGCTGGGATCAGTCAGGGAGGCGGGAGGAGAAGAGGAGTGAAAATGCGACTGCTCTGTCTGAAAGCCGGAAGAAGAAGTCTGGTTACTATGCATTTCTCCAGCAGTGTCCTTTAACAGGGAATGCAACAACAACCCAATACCAGGATGACTGCTAGATAAATGACTACAATGAGGATTACTGAGTCCACCACCCCTGCCCAACATCTAAAGATGGATTGGAGCCAGGAAGTGAAAGCATCTTGCTCATATCCAATATTTTGACCAAATTCTGTGCGCAAGCTTTCTAATGCCTCTGTAGCACGTGTAATACTTCCCCCTTATGGTGCAGTTAGGCAGTATTGTGACATCACTGCTATTTGCACTGACTTCATCAGCAACAGTCTGCAGTAGAGGTTGATTTGAATCAGCAGCTCTAGCACAATGAGTCACATGAATCCAATAGCTGAGTTTTCCTTTTTTCCACAGTTGTACTGCATGTGAGGTGGCTTTAATTATTTTAAAAAGACCTTGCCACCTTTTGCCACATCCAGTCTCCAGGTTCCAGTGGAGCAGTCTGCTCTTGTATGTCCTTGTTAAAAATCTCTGGCACCTGTTGGGAGAGAGCTTCGGATACTTTCCTTAGACTCTTGATATACAATGACAGTTCTACAGTTTGGCTATTCCTTGGTGCTAAGGGTGAGGTAGTAAATGGTCCTGGCATTTTTCTTCCTGTTAATAACTTATGGGGAATCAGGCAGAGCATCGTATTCGGGGTGGATCGCAATGGAGCGCTAATGGCAGTGCATCCACCCATATCATACTTGTTCCCATTCATTGCTTGGCTATCATTTGCTTTAAAGTGCCATTTGCCTTTCCTACCAGGCCCTGAGAGGCTGGATGGAATACTGAACCAAACCTATGCTTTATGCCTAGAGCTTGTTCAACTTCCTTCAAATGTTTATTGGCAAAATGACTTCCATTGTCTGATCTGATTGTTCTGGGGAAACCATGTCTAGGAATCACTTCTACCATTAGCCACTTTATCACTTCTTTTGCACTTTCATTTTTACAAGCTTTGGCTTCAACCCATCTTGAAAATGTGTCCACACAGACCAATAAATATCTGTCACCCCGACACCTATTTTCGGGTCCGTATCTATGAAATCAATCACTATTTCTTTCCATGGCTCTGTCAGGGCAGGGAATGCACCAAGGGAGGCCTTCAGTGTGTGCTTTGGGTTGACCTTTTGACATGCTTCACACTCTGCTACCACTAGATCAGTTACATCTGACAGGTGGGGGTGTCACCATACTGGCTTCACTAATGAACACATTTTAACCTTTGATATGTGACCTCTCTCATGTGCCTCTTTGCATAACAACAACACTTTAGCAGGGGCTACCATTCCTACATGTACAGTTTAAAATGATTCAGTTTCCACACCATATCTCACTACAGCATATAGAGCACTCAAGGACCCATCTGTTTTCCTGTAGCAACATCCATCACTAAAAAAGGTTCAATGTGGATGATCAGTAGGTTCAGATTGAAGATTAGGGACAGCTTTCATGCCAATCTTCACAGCTGCTAGACAGTCCCGCTTGTGTGGGTAACATTTGGTGCTTGTAATATTCTTTTCAGTCTTTGTGTTTGTTTGGCTGAGAGTTTGAAGAGCTGGTTTTGTAGGTATGATGCTACCCCATGTGTAGTGTGTACTATGATGGTATGCTCAATGGCTGAGCTGGGGGTGGCCAGGGGTGGCCATGGCCATCCCTGGCATAATCTTGCCATTTAAACACCAACAGCGGGCATAACTACATTTGCGGAACCTTTCTTTACAGTCACGTTGCCCTGCCAGACTCTCAAACTGCACGCACATCTGGTGGGGGTGCTACAACAGAGTAGCTAAGCTGCCAGTCAGTGGTGAAACTTTGATTGACAAAATGATGACAAGGTAAGCTATTATATTAGAGAGGATGTCACACTGATATGCTTTTACCAATGTTAAGCATCACTTTGCTGTTTATGTAATTTAGTGAAGATAAAATGTCTGCAACAGTAGTTTGCTGGTAGATTTGCAAAAATGTAGCAAAAGCTAACTTTTTTTATGCCCCGATGTTGGCGGCTAAATGAGCTAACGTAAGAATTACACGATGGTTAGTTGTATTTTGAGTCGTACAAACTTGAGTCAGGGTAACCTTTTTTGAATGTTTTCAGTCAGGAAAATTGGTTATTGTTGTAGTAGGTATTTCCCAACAAGGCAGAATCATTTACAGTTTTGGTAAAGGATTCTCTCTGTGTGTGTGTGTGTGTGTGTGTGTGTGTGTGTGTGTATTTTTTACGTACAGTATCTCACAAAAGTGAGTACACCCCTCACATTTTTGTAAATATTTTATTATATCTTTTCATGGGACAACACTGAAGATATGACACTTCGATACAATGTAAAGTAGTCAGTGTACAGCTTGTATAACAGTGTAAATTTGCTGTCCCCTCAAAATAACTCAACACACAGCCATTAATGTCTAAACAGCTGGCAACAAAAGTGAGTACACCTCTAAGTGAAAATGTCCAAATTGTGCCCAAGTGTCAATATTTTGTGTGGCCACCATTATTTTCCAGCACTGCCTTAACACTCTTGGGCATGGAGTTCACTAGAGCTTCACAGGTTGCCACTGGAATCCTCTTCCAATCCTCCATGATGACATCACAAAGCTGGTGGATATTAGAGACCTTGCGCTCCTCCACCTTCTGTTTGAAGATGCCCCACAGATGCTCAATAGGGTTTAGGTCTGGAGACATGCTTAGCCAGTCCATCACCTCAGTTTCTTTAGCAAGGTGGTGGTTGTCTTGGAGGTGTGTTTTGGGTGTTTATCATGTTGGACTACTGCCCTGCGACCCAGTTTCCAAAGGAGGGGATCATGCTCTGCTTCAGTATGTCACAGTACATGGTGGCATTCATGGTTCCCCCAATGAACTGTAGCTCCCCAGTGCTGGCAACACTCATGCAGCCCCAAACCATGACACTCCCGCCACCATACTTGACTGTAGGCAAGACACACTTGTCTTTGTACTCCTCACCTGGTTGCCACCACACACACTTGACACCATCTGAACCAGATAAATTTATCTTGGTCTCATCATTCCACAGGACATGGTTCCAGTAATCCATGTCCTTGGTCTGCTAGTCTTCAGCAAACTGTTTGTGGGCTTTCTTATGCATCATCTTTAAAAGGGGCTTCCTTCTGGGATGACAGCCATGCAGACCAATTTGATGGAGTGTGCGGTGTATGGTCTGAGCACTGACAGGCTGACCTCCCGACCCCTTCAACCTCTGCAGCAATGCTGGCAGCACTCATACATCTATTTGCAAAAGACAACCACGGGATATGACGCTTCGCATGTGCACTGAACTTCTTTGGTAGACCATGGTGAGGCCTGTTCTGAGTGGAACCTGTCCTGTTAAACCACTGTATGGTCTTGGCCACCATGCTGCAGCTCAGTTTCAGGGTGTTGGCAAATTCTTCTTATAGCCTAGGCCAGCTTTATGTAGAGCAACAATTCTTTTTTTTCAGATCCTCAGAGAGTTCTTTGCCATAGGTGCCATGTTGAACTTCCAGTGACCAGTATGAGAGAGTGTGAGAGTGATAACATCAAATTTAACACACCTGCTCCTCATTCACACCTGAGACCTTGTAACACTAATGAGTCACATGACACCGGGAAGGGAAAATGGCTAATTGGACACAATTTGGACATTTTCACTTAGGGGTGTACTCACTTTTGTTGCCAGCGGTTTAGACATTAATGGCTGTGTATTGAGGTATTTTGAGGGGACAGCAAATTTACACTGTTATACAAGCTGTACACTGACTGCTTTACATAGTATCAAAGTGCCATGTCTTCAGTGTTGTCCCATGAAAAGATATAATCAAACATTTACAAAAATGTGAGTGGTGTACTCACTTTTCAGGTACTAGAAAGAGAGATCATATCTCTCCGGTTCTGGCCTCCCTTCATTGGCTTCCCATAGAGTTTAGAATTAAGTTTAAAATCCTTCTTCTTACTTACAAAGCTCTAAACAATCAGGCTCCTTTTTATTTAAAAGATCTGATACTACCGTATTATCCTAACAGAGCACTACGCTCCCAAAATGCAGGACTACTTGTAATACCTAGAATCTCCAAAAGTACAATGGGAGGCAGAGCCTTCAGTTATCAAGCTCCTCTCCTGTGGAATCAGCTGCCAATCTGGATTCGGGAGTCAGACTCGATCTCTGTTTTTAAGATTAGGGTTAAAACCTACCTTTTTGATATAGCCTACAATTAGGGAGGGATCATGTGTTTCTGAACCCTCCCTTAGTTATGCTGCTAATAGGTTTAGTCAGCCGGGGGACCTCCAGTAATGCACTGGGCCTCACTCCTTTCCTCACTCTCTATGAAATATTTTTTTTGCTGGTCATTAACATTTGTTTGTTCTCTCCCATAGATTGAGTCCCCATCGTGCTGTTTGCTCTCTACATGTCTGTTCTTTTCATCTTCTCTGTCCCCTCACCCCCCAGCCAGTCGCAGCAGATGACTGCCCCTCCCTGAGCCTGGTTCTGCTGGAGGTTTCTTCCTGTTAAAAGGGAGTTTTTCCTCTCCACCGTCGCCAAGTGCTTGCTCACAGGGGATCACCTGATTGCTGGGGTCTTTCTGCAACTGTGGGGGTTCCCCCCTACAGTTGATAGTGCTATGAGATGACTGTTGTGAAATGGCGCTATATAAATAAAGTTGAATTGAATTGAATTGAATTTTGTGAGATACTGTAACAGAGGTCTGCTATGGCTTTATTCATTACTGCAGGTTATTTCATGAAGACAGTTATTTTGTTTGGTAGGGATAGTCATGATGAAGAAACAACAAAGTATAGCATTCTTCTTCACTAAGAAGACAACTAGCTAGGAGAATGTCAGACAGGGTGAGACAGAGAGGGACAGAGACTCAGAGGGCCTGAAAGAGGAGTCCCCAGAGAGCCAGGGCTCAAGTGGTCCCGCAGGTATACACACTTTTTGACACATAAGTTTGATAACAGCAGTGATGATAACAATGTCTTTTTTGACATAAGTGAACACAAATTACACATCACACCTTTACTGATGAATTGTTCTATTGAAAAGCTTTACTCGTGTAAAACACATTGCTCTTTTGAGAACAAAATTCTGAATGTTAAAAAAATTGTGTTTTTCAAAGCAGTGTATATACAGATCATGTTGGAAAGAAACTATTTTAAATAATAATAATAATAATAATAATAATAATAATAAAACATTCTCTCTCTCTCTCTCTCTCTCCTAAGCCACATAGTCCCGCAAACCTGCAGGGTTGGCTGATAATAATAACAAAACATTCTGATCCCTTAATATCTGATACAGATTATTTTTCAGTTGTTTACCCTTGTGTGACGACGAAGTGTTGCTACTGTATGGTCTGTGTATTGAATGTTTTATGTGTAAAGGAATTATATTTGTAAATGTCAACATGTATTGGATGGTAAAATGCACATATAATTGTACAATGTGTTCTGACTAATTGAATCCTTCTGTGAGATAATTGTTGATGTTAATTAGGTTAATTGGGTGAAGCAATTAATTAATCTTAAAACCACGTACCTTTGCCAGCATGCTTCCTGGGGGTATCCGGACAAAAGACTCCTCAGGGATTTGAGGGCCTTTTGAAGGATGCCAACAGGAAGAAATTATATGATGGTTGAGATGGTTGGTATTTAATTTAATATGTAAATAGGGGATTGAAGTATTTATTGTATTATTTATGGTGCAATTATGGTTCTATTTATTCTGTAATTATTCTGGGGATAGTATTTATATATTTATGATCTTTTAGATATTATTGGGTATGTTGAAAAATATGAAAATGCTTATTGTCTTACCTAGGGTTTTGGTATGCGCCAATGAGGCAAATTATCTCACTGTGTATATTAACAGGTGTTTTCATTTGGTTAGTGTGAGGTGTCGGATGTGCATGGGAATTATTGCCTGTGAAGATTTTTTGGAATAAATGGAAAAATTGCTGATTGCAAACTTTTGGAAGCCTTCGCTCTTTCTCTGGTGCCTCGTCCGCTCGGTCATGTGATAGTCCCGCAAACCTGCAGGGTTGGCTGATAATAATAACAAAACATTCTGATCCCTTAATATCTGATACAGATTATTTTTCAGTTGTTTACCCTTGACTTCACACGGATTTGGCAAGTGAGACAGCGGATCCCCCACTGGCCAGTAGTACAAGTGGACCTTTAGGTAAGTCTTTCAATCAAACATTTGGTTACTCTTGAGCTGTCATCATTGATACCATCAGCTGCTAGTGTATCTCTGGAAATTATAATATCATGATTTGTAAATTCATTTCAGAACCTAACTGTAATTATCAAAGTTTAATTAAAAAGGTTTTAAGTATCTCACTGTGTGTGTAATGAATATTGAAGAAATAAAAGTTTATATATATTTTTTAATTGCCCCCAAACCCCTTTTTCACAATATTAAAATTTACTGAGATACACTAGTAGCTTGAGCTTTCTGTAAAAGAAAAAAAAAACCCCACTGTTTAAAAAGTATTTTAAATCCTATTGGAAAATGCTTAATCACTGCATAATCTTATGTGTATTTGCAGATGTTTCTTCAAATCACTTGAAAAGTGAAATAGAGGAGACCCCACCAACCAGTGACTCAAGAGCACCTCCAGGTATATTAACTCTATCACCTACATTGGACACTTGAATTGTGCTAAGTTTTGCTCAATCTGATAAAACAGTACTGTTAAGATAGGGCTTTAAGTGAATAGGGCAAGTTCACATCACTTCTATGAAAATCTTTATCTGTATAGAGCAGAATGAATGAACATGAGTTTATTACTTTACTGAGCAGACTGAAGAGCATGGATGAGGCAATAGATGGAGATATTTTTAATATTGTAAATCTGTGCTGTAACTGAAGTGGGGTTTCTGATTTTTCTTCTTTTTGAAATAGACATTTCGAAATCAAGAAGTGATGGACGAGTCCAGCCAATATTGAAGTTCTTTCCCAGGACACTCCAGGGTGGCAGATGGAGAAACTTTCAAACCTCCTGGTACCATATGTCATGAACCGAGCCGGTGTTGTCCCTTAGGCTCAGTTCTGACCGTTCTCTGTGGCTCAGGTATCGGGTTATTTATGTATTGTGTGATCTTTTGAGTTCTTGTTGTTGTTATGTCTTTGTTCCTTCTTTTTCCGTGCCTGTAGCCACCACTCTAGCCGGCGGCTGTTGGGCAGCCTGTTTGACCTACATTTGTGTGGGCATTGTCTAGCACTCGCCAGTCTAACCACACCCCCTCCCTCTTGACAGCCAGCTGATTCCACTCGGTAACTGTCTTTCCCACACCTTTCCCAGGTGTACCCAATTTGTGGTGCCAGCAATGCTTGTACTTAAGCGGCCTTCACCAGTCAAGCATTGCTGGACCATTGTGTGTGTGCATTGCCATGTGCATTGTCTCAGGTGGATGTATTGTGTTATGTACGAGTTTGGAGCTGCACCATCGCTGTTCCCCTCGGTGTAACTTTTGGACTTACTCGGACGGCTCCAGTTTTGTAAGTATCTACTGTGCGTGTTTTCCCGGTGATTCTCCCCCACAGACTGTCGAGTGTCCTGGAGGACTCCAAAGGCTCCTGTGCAGTCTTGTTACGTTGAACTGTTTGTTCAGTTGTAAGTCTCTATTTTGGAACTGTTGGTGTTTTCTGTTCAATAAATGTGCTTGTGGTGTAACCTGCACGTAAATCCATTCATCCATCCCCTCCTCCATGCGCTGTGTAAAAGCGCATGGGGAGGCTTGTGACAGAATGGTCCAGCCAGCGGGGATTTAGCGGCTACACCCACACATCTGTTTTTCCTTTTGAGCTGTTTTCTTTTTTTTTTTTTTTTTGTCACCCACCTGTGTTGGAGTTGGCTATGGATTCGGCGGGCCGGAGTTATCTGATGAGCCTGGGATGGGGATGCTGCCGAGAATTGATGGATATCGATGAGCTAATCTCATCGGCAAGCAAATATTCCACCCTGGAGGATATACTCTGGTACTTGGGTCTGGCGGAGGCAGAGGTCCCGTGGTGCCCTCAGCTCTCTCAGCACACAGAGGGAATGGAGAGGATCACCCTGTTGGCAGTGCTGTGGCGTGGGTGTGGCGAAGGGGTGAGGAAATCCCCAAAAAAGACTGGGCTCACGCCGAAGGGGGTGCGCGCCCGGGGCTCCGCTCCTCCTGCTTCACGGCAGAGTATTACGCCCGCTCCTGTTCGACTAATCTGGCTCCGATAAACGACATCATCCTGCGGGGAAATGACGGGAGAAGCCCTTTTCCTCCTCGGTGGCCATCATCCCTCCAGCTGCCGTGAGGTCTGCTAGGGTCACCCGGGGAACGCCCACCTCTGTTGCCATGGAGACAGCTCCTCCACAATCCGTCGAGAGGGGCCAGATCACCATAGACATGGAGAAGGATGCCCATTTCCCTACTGCAGCTGTGAACAATGAGCACCGGGTGGACAGGCAAGTGTTTTTTCATTCCACCTAGTTTAGTCATAATAAACCTTGTCTGTCTCCTGAGGGGGAGGCCCAGTTTCAGCAGTCCGCTGAGTCCTCTCCTCCAGCTGCAAGTGTTGACTGTATTCCTGTTCTCTCCGTGTCTCCTCCTATTTTTCATGAGCGCCCGTTGGCCCAAGGCCAGAGCTATAAGATGGTGGAGGAGCCGGTGGCTTTGGAGGATTCTGCCCCGGAGCCAGCATGGAGATGTTCCCCTGCAGCGATGCTGGAGGAATCCCCAGCATTGGAGCCACTGCAGGAGGACTATGGGACTGCTTACACCATCTTGCCAGCTGCAGAGATGGTCGCAGTAGAATGGGAGCCAGAGTTGGAGGTCTTGGAGGCTGGGCCCGAGTCTTCAGCACCAGGATTGACGGAGTCCCGGACAGCGGTGGAGCTCGAGCTCAGGCAAGTTATCTCTCTTGTTTTTCTCATGTCAGTGTTAGAGAGATCTTGTCTTGTTCTGGGTGAAGAGAATCAGGTGCAGCCCTCAGCTGCATCTGAACTTCCTTCGCCGGGTGACCCTAACCGTGTTTCTCTTTCTGTTGTTCCTGAGCTTCCTCTTAGGGCCGCCGGAGGAGATCCATCATCACCAGGGGCCTCCATGGATCCGGTCTCACCGCCCAGTGATGTCGTGGGTCCAGGTCCCCCCACCGCTATCATCGGGGCACCTCCGATCGACCGTCTCCTCAGCTTGGTACTCCTGCGGGTTGGCCGGCTCACCGTGGGTGCAGCATTGGCCCAGTCAGGGTCTACCACGGGTGCTACAGAGCTCCAGCTGGAGTCCACCGAGGGTGCTGTAGAGATCCAGTCGGGAGCCACCGCAGGTGTTGTGGAGCTCCAGCCGGGAGCCACCATGGGTGCAGTAATGGTCCTGTCGGGGTCCACCACGGGTGCAGCTGTGTCCCAAGCTGGGACCACCAAGGGCGCAGCGTTAGCCCGGTCGGGGTCCATCGCGGGTGCAGCGTTGGCCAGGTGATAGAAAAATTCCATATTATCTATACTATTATTGATATTAATAATGTATTATTATAACTGAGAAGTATCATGCCTTTCATATGCCTTGTTTAATGTTTATATGTGCATTCCCTATAGGATAAGTTTATATATTCTTGGCCTGTTTCTGTTAGCAATTTCAGAGAGTTCAGACAGGGTTAGTACATGTGTAAGGAATAATCTAAGCCATTTATTATAATCTCTTTGACATGTCCTTTTTGGGGTCACAGGAATGCGCAAGAACTCCTCATCTTATAGATTAGTGTTTCATGGACATTCTGTTAGTTTTATGGATCTCATGTCTTCGTGACCCATGTCTCCAGAGTGTCTGATATCTGCCTGGATAAGCTCAGTTATCAGGACTGTCCTGTTCTGTCCCTTCCCTTATCCTCATCCTCCCTCTCCTTTCTCCTACCTATATATACTGTATCAGACTTAGAAGAATGGATCCTTTAGAGATTCTAGGTGTGTCTGAATGTCATGCCTTGTAACATCTCCCCCAAAGTGGCCAATGGGGTGACTCCTTATATTTTTGTAATAAATGTACATAAATTCAACTTTCCGCCTGATTATTTGACTTTGAATAATTTAAGCTCAAAATTATTCTAACACCCGATCAGGGCCCACCACGGGTGCAGCTGTGTCCCAAGCCAGGACCACCAAGAGCACTGCGGGTCATCCTGATGATGCTGTAGCCTCCTTCTCCTCCCTTTCCGATGCTGTGGGGGTTCCCTTCCTACGGTTCGGTCACCCCCCAGTGAACCTCCTGGTGGGCAGGCTGCCTCCTGCTTCATCCCTTTGGCCCTGGTGGCTCAACAGTGCTGGCCAGCCACCGGAAGGACTGAGTCTCTGGGCCAGGTGGCCCTTGCTTCCAGCAGGCCACTGGACTCTGTTCGCTGGACTTCCTGCTGGGCCTGGGACTCTGGGTGGCCCCCTGAGCCTCCATGCCTCTGGACTTGGAGGGGTTAAGTGTGGGCCCTGGGCGGGGTGTATTTGTGTTCCCTCCTTGCCTGTTCCCCCTACCTCCCACCCGGGTTCGTGGTTGTTGTTCCTGTTGGGTGGGGGGCAGGGATTTCCTTTCCTTGTGATGTTGCCGTGGGTGTCTGGAATCCACCCTTAGAAGGGGGGGCTCTGTCACGAACCGAGCCGGTGTTGTCCCTTAGGCTTGGTTTTGACCATTGTCTGTGGCTCAGGTTCCGGGTTATTTATGTATTGTGTGATCTTTTGAGCTCTTGTTGTTGTTATGTCTTTGTTCCTTTTTTTCCGTGCCTGTAGCCACCACTCTGGCTGGCATCTGTTAGGCAGCCTCTTTGACCTACATTTGTGTGGGCGTTGTCTAGCACTCGCCGGTCCAACCATGCCCCCTCCCTCTTGACAGCCAGCCGATTCCACTCGGTAATCGACTTTCCCACGCGTCGCCCAGGTGTACCCAATTTGTGGTGCCAGCAATGCTTGTACTTAAGCGGCCTTCACCAGTCAAGCATTGCTGGACCAGTGTGTGTGTGCATTGTCATGTGCATTGTCTCAGATGGATGCATTGTGTTATGCACGAGTTTGCAGCTGGACCGTCGCTGTTCCCCTTGGAACAGTGAGGGGACTTACTCGGACGGCTCCAGTTTTGTGAGCATCTACTGTACGTGTTTTCCTGGTGGTTCTCCCCCACAGACTGTCGAGTGTCCTGGAGGACTCCAAAGGCTCCTGTGCAGTTTTGTTACGTTGAACTGTTTATTCAGTTGTAAGTCTCTGTTTTAGAACTGTCAGTGTTTTCTGTTCAATAAATATGCTTGTGGTGTAACCTGCACGTAAATCCATTCATCCATCCCCTCCTCCGTGTGCTACGTAAAAGCACACGGGGAGGCTTGTGACACCATAGACACTCATGGCTGGAATATTCAGACTCAAGACTGAGTGCACTGTTACATCAGCACTGGGATACAGAAATTAAAAAAGGCAACATTCAAAGATAGTGGGTTTGCCATACATGCAAAGTGTGAGGCACACGAAAATGCAACTGATGGCTTGGAAAGAATTTGAAAGAAACAAAAAAGGTAATGCATCTTTAATGAGCACTCTAGCTGAAGAACACAGTAAACAGACACAGGAAAACTGTACTTATGTAAAAGCAATAGCTGAAGTCTTACTTTTAATTGCAACACAAAATTTTTCACAAAGAGGTCATAGAGAGACAAGTGATGCAGACAACAGGGGAAACTTGTTGTTCAGTGTTTTCGGGATTACAGGGATGAATCCTACTTTGAAGGACTCTGTAAAGAAGTCTTAAATATTGCTGGACAGTGCAATTGTGATGATCGGGTGAGCGCGCTCCCTCTCCCTTTCTGTGGGAGGTTCTCCACCTGTTTCCCGGCTCCACAGGTCATCAACGCACCGGCGTGAGTGGACGCACCTGCTGCCTCTTCTCTGCCAGCGCTAATAAGGATCAGATCATGAATGCTTCAGTGCTGGACCGTTGGGTACTGCTGCCTTAAAACAAAGTTAAACTAATTGTACTGACACTCTAGCCTGACCTCCCTTCTCCTCCTCTCTCTCCAGGTTGCTGCCATCTCAGCGGTGTGTCCCCTGGATTGCATTGCACTCACCTGCCTCTTCATCGTCTCCTCCGACAACCTCCTACTCCACCCGGTCAGACTCCCCCAGCTCCACTCCTTTTCCTCTCCCTCTGCCAGCTCTGTCCTGCTGGTTCCTCCATCTCCCTGCTGGGTTTCACTTCCGGGTTCTCTGCTCATCTCCTGTAAGATCACTACAGCACACACCCCTTTATTCACAGTCATTTTCCTTACAGCTAACCGGGGGCACGTTCAGTTGACAAAGCAGTTTGCAGCTGTTCAGAACTGTTTGTTAGTTTCCGTAACTGAATTTCATACTTCATACTGAATTTCATTACTTCATCCTCCAGCCTAGCATTCTCTGAAACAGTACTCCCTAGATGCTTGGAAGTCTTGCACTTGACTAGTGGCTCTGTACCAATGCTGATCTCTTCTGGTAGTGATGTTGATAACTGGAACTTTGGTGATTGATAAAGGCACTCTGTCTTCTTGATGTTGATTTGGAGGCTGAATTGGCTAGCTGCTCTTGCAAATTTCTCTACTAAAAATTGCATATCTTCCACACTGTGTGCAATGAGAGCACTGTCGTCGGCAAAGAGCATTTCTCTTACTACCTTTATTGATGTCTTACTCTTGGCTTTAAGCTGTGCCACATTGAACAACTCTGCTTCTTTCCTTGTTTGAATGTATAGTCCTTCTGAAGTGTCTTTGAAGGCCACCTCAAGCATGGCTGCCAGATATAGCGAGAAGAGTGTAGGTGCCAGCACACACCCTTGTTTCATCCTGTTGCTTACTGAAAAGTCTTTAGATACTGAACCACTCATTGCCACGTTTGCTTGCATACCTGTATGGAGTGCCTCGATCAGGCTGACAAACTTCTCTGTACAGCCATATTTCTTGAATACCTGCCAACATCGTTGTCGCAAAACAGTATCGAAGGCTTTACTGAAGTCTGTGAAGACTACATAAAGTGGCATGTTCTGTTCGATACACTTTTCTTGAACCTGTTTCAAGCAGAAAATCATGCCCATTGTGCTTCTCCCACTTCTAAAGTCGCACTGGGTTTCCAGTAGTACATTCTGCGAGATGTGTTCATTGAGTCTGTTCATGTGAGAGAATCTTACCAACAGTGGCTAGCAGTGATATACCTCGGTAATTTCCACAATCTTTCGTCACCTTTCTTGAACAACAGGTACTTTCTGGGCATCCCATATCTCTTGGATGGGCTTGTGCAGGCAGTTGGTCAGCTGAACACCACCAAATTTCCACACTTCTGCTGGAATTCCACCCCTTCCTGGAGCTTTACCATCCTGTGTTGTCCTGATAGCTGCCATTAGTTCATCAAAATTTGATGGTTCATCCAGACTTGATACAGCTGGTCACTGCACTAGGGCTTCTTTATCCTCTTCAGTGAGATCTCCAGGGTTGTTTAGTAGTTGGTCAAAGTGGTCTGCAAATCTGTCCAGGATCTTGTCTTTCTCCTGCAAAACCATTTCACCATCCATAGCCTTTAGTTGGATCAATCCTCTTGGTTTAGGGCTGTAGATTTCTCTCAAACCCGTGAAGAATGTTTTCATGTCCTTCCTGTCTGCTGCAGTTTGAAGTTCCTCCGCTTTTTCATCCCACCAGTTGGACTTCATCTCTCTGGTGTACTTCTGTAGCTCACTCTGAGCCTTTGAGTATTTCTTCTTCTTTGACCTTGTGTTACACTCTAGGTTTTCCTGCCTAGCTGTATTCCTCACTTCTAGTAGTTTCTTCAGGTATTCATCATGCTCATCAAACCAATCTTGATGTTTCCTTTCAGGGTGGCCTAATACATCACTTGCAGTCTGATACACCGTATCCTTCAGTGTTGCCTATTTCTCTTCTATGTCATTCTCTGAGTTGTTGCTGTCCCAGTCTTTCAAGTTTTCATCCATTTCCTGTGTAAGTTCTTCCTGCTTCTTTTGGCCTTTTAGTGCACTAGTGTTTAGCTTCCGTGGTGGCTTCGCACCCGTCCTGCAGTCAGAATCAGAATCAGAATCAGAATCAGATTTATTGCCATTGTTCATGTAGTACACAAACTAGGAATTTGTCTCGGTGCCATGCTGCAACATTAAAAACATGATGAGATAAAGAGATAAACTAAAAAACTAAAAGACTAAAAACATGCAATAAGTGTAGAATAATAAGTAATAATAATAATAATAATAATGAGTAATACTAGTCAAGGCAGATTTAAATAAATTAGCAAGTAGCAGATAATATGGGGTACCACAGTGCAGTCGATAATGCAACAGAAAAACAGTGATGAACGACATGAGCTGCTGTATATAGTGCACGAGAGTCAATAAGTCACTTAATGTTCAGCAGTCTGATGGCAGAGGGGAAAAAGCTGTTCATGTGCCGGGAGGTTTTAGTCTGAATGGACCGAAGTCTTCTACCTGAGGGGAGGGGGGCAAACAGTACGTGACCAGGGTGTGAAGGATCGGCTATGATCCGGCCTGCACGCCTCCGGGTCCTGGAGATGTACAGGTCCTGGAGAGATGGGAGCTTGCAGCCGATCACCTTCTCAGCAGTGCGCACGACGCGCTGCAGCCTTAGTCTGTCCCTGGCAGTGGCTCCTGCGTACCACACGGTTATGGAGGAGGTGAGGATGGACTCGATGATGGCCGTGTAGAACTGCACTAACATCTTGGTGGGTAGCTTGAGCTTCCTCAGCTGCCGCAGAAAGAACATCCTCTGCTGGGCCTTTTTGATGAGGGAGCTGATGGTTGGCTCCCATTTGAGGTCCCGGGTGATGGTGGTGCCCAAGAAGCGGAAGGAATCTGCAATGGTGATGGGAGAGCCTGTGATGGTGAGGGGGGGCAGGGGGGTTGTGACTTTCCTGAAGTCCACAATCATCTCCGCTGTCTTCAGAGCGTTCAGCTGCAGGTTGTTGTGGCTGCACCAGGACACCAGCTGGGCCACCTCTTTCCTGTAGACGGACTTGTCGCCGTTGGAGATGAGCCCGATGAGGGTGGTGTCGTCCGCAAACTTGATCAGCTTAACAGACTGGTGGGAGGAGGTGCAGGAGTTGGTATAAAGGGAGAAGAGTAGGGGGGAAAGTACACAGCCCTGGGGTGATCCAATGCTGATGCTAACAGAGTCCGAGACAGACTTCCCCAGCCACACATGCTGCCTCCGGTCCGTCAGGAAGTCGGTGATCCACCTGCAGAGGGAGTCAGGCACGCCAAGCAGGAACAGCTTGTCCTGGAGCAGAGCGGGGCGGATGGTGTTGAATGCAGAGCTGAAGTCCACAAACAGGATCCTGGCGTAGGTTCCCGGGGAGTCCAGGTGCTGCAGGATGGAGTGGAGGGCCAGGTTGACTGCGTTGTCCACAGACCTGTTGGCACGGTAGGCAAACTGCAGCGGGTCCAGGAGGGGAGTGGTGATGGACTTGAGGTGAGACAGGACCAGGCGCTCAAAGGACTTCATGACTACAGAGGTGAGCGCTACAGGTCTGTAGTCGTTAAGTCCAGTAATCCGTGGCTTCTTGGGGACAGGGATGATGGTGGAGGATTTGAGGCAGGTCGGCACGTGGCATAGCTTAAGGGAGGTGTTAAAAATGTCTGTGAAGACAGGAGCCATCTCTTTCGCACAGTGTCTCAGGGTGGAGGGAGACACGCCGTCCGGCCCGGGGGGCCTTGCGCGGGTTCAGTCTGGAGAATTGTCTGTGCACGTCCTGCTCACTGATGACAAGGGCAGGGGGGGAGGAAGAGGAGGGGGGACCGCTTTTGATGAATTAGGGGCCGAGGAGGCAGTGGAGCTGGGTGGAGTGGGGGAGTTGGACACAGCTGACGAGGTGTCAAAACGGGCGTAATGTTGGGACAGTTTTTGACAAAGGGCTTTGTCATCCTGACCTTTAGAAGCCTGAGGCTGATAGTTGGTGATTTGCCTCAGTCCTCTCCACACAGAAGCCGAGTCATTAGTAGTGAACTGCTGCTGGAGTCTCTCAGAATACACAGATTTAGCTCTCCTCAGCTCTCTGTTAAACCGATATTTAACCTCCCTGTAGCAGTCTCTGTCTCCACTTTTCAACGCAGCTTCCTTCTCCTTTCTGATCTGTCTGAGCTTAGCAGTGAACCAGGGCTTATCATTAGAGTACCTCACCCTGGTGCGCGATGGGAGAATGCTCTCCTCACAAAAGTTGATATAGGAGTTCACAGTGTCTGTGTACTCATTAAGATCATGTGTGGCTCCTTTAAACATGTCCCAGTCAGTTATTTCCATGCATGTGTTCAGTTTCTCTCTAGCTTCACTGGTCAATTTCTTCGTGGTGGTCACAACAGGTTTAGTGAGCTTCAGTCTCTGTCTGTATGTGGGAATGAGGTGGACCATCACGTGATCAGATAGTCCAAGCGCAGCGCGGGGAACAGCGCGATATGCGTCCTTCACTGTAGTGTAACAGTGATCCAGCGTGTTATTTCCTCTGGTTGGACATTTAATAAACTGTCTGTATCGGGGGAGCTCGTGACTCAGATTGCTCTGGTTAAAGTCGCCAACCACAATAGCCAGGGAGTCTGGAAAATTCCGCTCCGCATGTAGGACGTGATCTGCGAGCGCACGCTGAGCCTCGCGCGCGTCCGCGTCGGGAGGGGCGTACACAGCGATCAAAACAAATGATGCAAACTCCCGCGGGGAATAAAATGGCTTGCAGTGCTGTTTTTGTGTCCAAATCCTTAATCTAGATCTCAGCATAACATGATCAGTACCACAGTCCCCGCCTCTCATTGCTCTGGTGTCCAATACATCACTTATGTCTCTCTGCCTGACTATGATGTAGTCTAATAAGTGCCAGTGCTTGGATCTTGGGTGCATCCATGTCTTCTTGTGTGTGTCCTTGTGCTTAAATAGAGTGTTGGTTATCACAAGGTTATACTCTGAACATAGTGCAAGTACAAGTTCTCCATTAGCATTGCACTGGCCTACTCCATGACTACCTAGCACTCCTTTCCATTTCTCAGTGTCCAAACCAACTCTGGCATTAAAATCTCCAATGAGTATCAGCCTGTCATCAGCTGGTACACGCCTGATAGTCTCACGTTGATATAATTGATATTGACAAATTAAATTTTATTATTCCCAAATCAAAAACTGCGGAGTTTGAACATTACTTAGAGAATCAAAATTGGGAGCAGCTCATGTCAATATATGAAGTAGATGATTGTTGTAATTTTATAACTGCAACAATTACAAAGTCTATAGAAAAATTTACAAAGCAAATTAAAAGTAGACAACAGAAGATTAACCTACCATGGTTAAATAATGAAATAAGAAAACTTATGAAGAGGCAAGACTCTGCATTGAAAACATCATTAACCTCTAAACTACAAAATGATCACCTTGTGTACAAAAATTTAAGAAATAAAGTGGTACAAGAGCTGCGAAAATCAAAAGTATCTTATTAAAATAAACTGATAGATCATGCAAAGGGTAACAACAGTTCCCTATGGAGGCATTTAAATAACTAATAAAAAAAATGTTCAGAAGGGGGTAAAAGAACTTAGAATCAATGGCAAGACCATCAGTGACAAGGCTACATTGGCAAATGAATTTAATTCATATTTTGTGGACTCTGTGGAAGACTTAACAAAAAACTTTGTGCTGCCAAATGTGCTCAACAACACAAAATCAATACTTTCAACAGTTTCTTTTCACATCGATGAGGTAAATGAGGAGTTAATTGCTGGTATTGATAAAACACTGTCAAACTCAAAAACTAATGATATCTACAATATGAGCACTTCCTTTCTCAAAACGCACAGCAAAATATTAATCAAACCACTGACTCATCTCATTAATCTCTCCATTAGGTCTGGTACATTTCCATCTGGTTGGAAAAAAGCTGTCGTCATACCAGTTTATAAATCAGGCAGTAAAGACGATATATGCAATTACCGCCCAATCTCTGTTTTACCAGTCCTGTCTAAGGTTCTTGAAAAAGTTGTAGCTACACAGCTGATAGACTATTTACAAGACAGTCAACTTCTTCATCCACATCAATTTGGTTTTAGACCAGGATACTCAACAGAAACAGCAAATTGTTGCCTTATTGAAAATGTCAAACAGTCCTTGGACAGGGGTAATGTGGTAGGGGCTGTTTTTCTAGATCTCAAAAAGGCTTTCGATACTGTAAACCACAGTTTGCTTTTATCCAAAATGGTATCTTTTAACTTCTCTCCAGATACATTAGAATGGTTTGCATCTTATCTCCAGAATAGAGAACAGTGTGTAAAAGTTCACCAGGATCAATCCTTATTTTTAAACAACCGTATGGGTATCCCACAAGGGTCCATTCTTGGTCCTTTACTTTTCAGCATTTTTATTAATGACTTGCCGCTACACTGCTCAGCTGCAACATGTCAACTTTATGCAGATGATGCAGTTATTTACACAGCTGCCAAGACTCCAGCACAGGCTGCAGATGTACTGTCTACAAGTATGGTTCATGTCCAAGAGTGGCTCTTCCAGAACCATCTATTGATGAACCTTCAGAAAACAGTTTCAATGTGCTTTTCAATCAAAAAATGTAACCTGCAACATTTTAAAGTTAATATACATGATCAAGACATCAGTTTAGTTACAGAATTCAAATACCTTGGCATTGTACTAGATCATCAATTCAAATTTAATCTTCATATAAAGAAAATTTCTAAAACAGTAAAAAAAAATCTGAACTGCTTTAAATTAATTAGATATTACATACCATACGAAGCAGCCCCTTCCACAATAAAACATATAGATTAGATTAGATTAGATTAGATTCAACTTTATTGTCATCACACATGTATGAATACAAGGTAACGAAACACAGTTTAGCATCCAATCAGAAGTGCAAAGGACAGCAGTGCAGTATATACGGTAATTAACAGTACGTGCAATTTAAGCAAATATATGCAAATATATGCAGCAGTGCAGAAAGTTAAAAGTACTGTTATGTGCAAATAATGTGCAATAAGTTAGATAGTGTGGCGACCTGGGGAGTGCATAATGGTTTACCACCTTAGACAGGAACAAAGGACGTGAAGTTAACCTTTTGTGTGTGAGAAGTTTCTAGATGCCCTAGTAAGATAACAGGGAGGTGTCAAGGATGAATGGACTGACTGCAGTCGGGGGAGATGATCTTTTGTGTGTGATGAATGGACTGACTGCAGTCGGGGGAGATTATCTTTTGTGTGTGAGAGGAATCTAGAAGGATGTCATGTTATTTAAGGGAAGAGTTCCTACTTGTATGCCATTCTGTCTATGCTCTTCGTGTGAGTCGTGTAATAAACCGCTTGAACCAAATCAGCCTCATTTTTTACACGCTCCACACTGGTGACCCAAGACGAATTATGGAATACGACGGAAGATCCCCGGAGCCAACCTCGACTGGAACCCCCAGCTTCGCGTGCACTGTAGCGATCAAACTACCTGATTTTTGGCAGCACAACCCGCGCTCCTGGTTCCACCTAACCGAGGCGCAGTTCGCCCTCTGAGGGATATCGGCGGATGATACGAAATTCTACTATGTGGTCGCAGCGCTCGATGCCAGCACGGCTCAGCACATCGACAGCCTGCTCGATCAGCCACCAGCCGACGGCAAATATGACGCGCTGAAGGCTACCCTCATCCAGCACTACACGCTCTTGGATGGTGAGAGAGCAGAGAGGCTTCTGATGCGGACCGAGTTGGGAGACGGTTTGGCCGTGGACATGATGGAGAAGATGCTGAGGTTAAAGGGCACGGACGACGACCACTTTATCTTCACCCACATTTTCCTCAGGAACCTTCCGACAGTGGCGAGAGCGGCCCTGGCCAATTCGTTGTTGCTGGCCAAATGGGACTATCATGCGCTAGCCCGAGAGGCAGACCGGATCATCGTCGCCACCAAGGCTTTCGTGACCATTGCGGCAGCGACGGAGCCCGGCACGTCGACACGGGGAGGCGAGAAGCCGCCAACAGCAGCAGCAGAACCACTGACGGCAGCAGCAGCGGGGGCCAAGGAACGTGGAGGTGACACGCTTTGCTTCTACTATCGCCGCTTTGCAGAGAGGGCACGCAAATGTATACCACCGTGCCAGTTCAAGCGCTTGTGTCTTTTGACTCTCTCCCCTGTATAGCTTGAGTGACCCAGCCAACAGCACAAGCCAACGTCACAGCAGCATGCGGTAAGTTCCACACACTGCTCACTCAGTTCCCGGCACTCACAGTCCCGACGTTTTCAGCAGCTATCGCTAAACATGGGGTGGAGCATTTTATCACCACCACTGGGGCGCCCGTTTTTGCAAGACCTCGGCGCTTGGACGCAGCTAAACTGGCCATAGCGCACGAGGAGTTCGCTTACCTAGAGAGATTAGGCATCATCAGGCGCTTACACAGCCCATGGGCTTCCCCGCTACACATGGTCCCTAAAGCTGAAGGTTCGTGGCGACCTTGTGGAGATTTCCGCAGGTTAAACAACGCTACAGCGCATGACCGCTACCCAATTCCCCACATTCAGGATTTTTCCGCTCACCTCGCAGAAGCGCACATTTTTTCTAAGATAGATTTGGTCCGTGGTTACCACCAAGTCCCAGTGCGCGCTGAGAACATATCCAAAACAGCGGTAATAACTCCGTTTGGTTTATTTGAGTTCTTGCGCATGCCGTTTGTGCTTAAAGGGGCAGCACAGACGTTCCAACGCATGATGGATGCAGTGCTGCGCGATCTCCCTTTCCTGTTCGTCTACCTGGACGATATCTTGGTAGCCAGCGCGTCCGAAGACGAACACGAAACCCACCTCACGACGGTTTTCCGTAGGTTGGAAGAGCACGGTTTAATAATCAACCCAGCGAAATGTCAGTTCGGGGTGACGGGGATTGATTTTTTAGGGCACCGCGTCTCTCCCGAAGGAGCGGTTCCGCTGCCTGACAAAATGCGCGCAGTGACAGATTTTCCCCGACCACAAACGGTCAGGGCGCTACAAGAATTTTTGGGAATGGTGAACTTTTATAACCGTTTCCTTCCCCGCACAGCGCAGCTCATGCAGCCATTGTACGCTGTGCTCAAAAAATAGAAACCCGCGAATAAGGTCGAATGGACCCCGGAACGAGAGCAGGCATTCTCGGAAGTTAAAGCAGCCCTGGCAAACGCCGCATTGTTGGCACATCCAGACCCAACGGCCCGCATAGCCCTCACCACTGATGCCTCAGATGTGGCCATAGGGGCTGTTTTGGAGCAGCGCGTCTCCGGGGCTTGGCAGCCGCTTGCCTTTTTCAGCAGAACCTTGCGCGACAATGAACGTAAATACAGCGCGTTTGACAGAGAGTTGCTGGCTCTCCACCTGGCCATTCGCCATTTCCAGTTCTGGCTGGAAGGGCGCAATTTTACTGCGTTCGTTGACCATAAGCCACTAACATTCGCGATGGCCAAAGTTTCAGAACCTTGGTCGGGCCGGCAGCAGAGGCAGCCGGCCGCGATCTCAGAGTTTACTACCAATATTCAACATGTGTCGGGCAAACTGAATGTAGTGGCAGACTGCCTCTCGCGCGCCGTTGTGGCCCCGGTCTGTGTAGGGTTGGATTACGCAGCCATGGCCGCGGAGCAGGCTAGTGACGTGGACGTGCGCGAGCTCCAGTCTGGACCAACAGGGTTAAGGCTGGAGAAGAGGACGCTGCTTAACGGCATTCCCCCCTTAATCTGCGACGTCTCCACGGGTCGCCCACGGCCTGTGGTTCCGGCCGCGTGGCGCCGCCGCATGTTTGAGTCGTTTCACTCTTTGGCACACCCAGGGGTGCGTGCGTCGGTCAAAATGGTAGGAGAGAAATATGTGTGGCCAGGCCTTCGCAAACAAGTGAAAGAGTGGGCGGCAGCCTGCATGGCGTGCCAACGAGCCAAGGTTCACAGACACACGAAGGCTCCTTTGGAGCCGTTTCGCATCCCAGCTAAGAGGTTTGACCATGTCCACGTGGACCTCGTAGGCCCCCTTCTGCTATCACAGGGGTACATGCATCTCCTGACAATGGTGGACCGCACCACGCGCTGGCCAGAAGCGGTTCCGCTGGCGGCAACCACGACCGAGGAGGTGGCGCGCACGTTTTTAACAGCATGGGTGGCGCGTTTTGGAGTTCCGTCGGACATTACGTCCGACAGAGGCTCTCAATTTGTTTCTGAACTCTGGTCAACCATGGCCCGCAGCCTAAGTGTCTCAATTCACCGCACAACCGCGTACAACCCGCAGGCAAATGGGTTATGCGAACGTTTTCATAGGTCGTTAAAAGCGGCTCTGAGAGCTTCACTGACGGATGCAAATTGGGTAGACAGGCTACCATGGGTTTTATTGGGGTTATGTTCTGCGCCTAAAGAGGATCTGGAAGCTTCCCCAGCAGAACTCGTTTTTGCACAACCACTCCGGCTGCCTGGGGAGTTTCTGCCAGATAATTCTGCGCCGGGCAGCTCCCCGTCTCAGCTGCTGCAGTGTTGCATAGACTCAAGCACGCTGCCGGGCCCTGCCCACCACAGTTTTCCGCGCGTTTTTGTGCCTAAAGCTTTGAAAAACGCGGAGTTTGTGTTTGTCAGGCAAGACACCCACCGCCCCCCACTGCGCCCACCTTATGATGGACCGTTTACAGTGCTGGAAACAGGGGATAAGCATTTTTTGCTAGATTTGGGGGGTAGGAGGGAAAAAATTGGCATAGACAGACTCAAACCTGCTTTTGTTGTGGCTGACGAGCAAGTGCTGTTGGCGAGGGCCCTTCGGCGTGGAAGACCCCCACGGGGCGCTTCCCAGAGAAAAGATTCTTCAGAGCACCCACATGGACAGTCAAAAAGTTTTCACCCCCAGACATCAGCCCCCCAGCATGGCAGCACCACGGAGGCAGCGAATCCTGGCTACAGCAGATATGGCAGAAGACTGAAGCCCAAGCAGCATGCGGACTGATGTTGATTGTTCTACAGCATGTGGACTGATGTTAATGGTTCTATCACAGCATGTGGACTGTTACCCTTTTGTCCTATCTAAGTTGCTGGGGGTGGTGGTGTGGCAACCTGGGGAGTGCATAGTGGTTTACCACCTTAGACAGGAACAAAGGACGTGAAGTTAACCTTTTGTGTGTGAGAAGTTTCTAGATGCCCTAGTAAGATAACAGGGAGGTGTCAAGGATGAATGGACTGACTGCAGTCGGGGGAGATTATCTTTTGTGTGTGAGAGGAATCTAGAAGGATGTCATGTTATTTAAGGGAAGAGTTCCTACTTGTATGCCATTCTGTCTATGCTCTTCGTGTGAGTCGTGTAATAAACCTCTTGAACCAAATCAGCCTCATTTTTTACACGCTCCACAATAGGTTCATTATATAATCAAACTCTAAAAATCTTGGATAAAAAGCCCATTAGGTGGCATCACTGTTATATTTTAAAAAAATACAATTATTGAGTTTTGAGAGTTTCATTGACCTCTGTTTTCTGAAATTAATTTTCAAATGTTTCCATAAATCAGTGCCTGAGCCACTTGCTGGTTTCATCCAAAGACAGGACAGCAGCAGAGCCACCAGGAGTTCTGTTAACAATAACTGTAAAATATTCCGCCGCAGAACCACATTTGGACAAACAGCTTTCTCTATAAAGGGCAGTCATATCTGGAACACAATGCCAAATGAAATTAAAATAATAACGGACTTTAAAACATTCACTACAAAGGTTAAAAACTGGCTGAAAAATAAAAAAGAATGTACCCATGTATGAAATGATTGTCTGTGTAGGGAGTTAGAAATGAAGAAGCGATATGGCTTTATAAATCAGAGTTTAATATCAGCTTCACCTCCCTAACATCTCATCTCGGTGCAGAAGCAGAATAAGAGGTCGAACGCAGTCAGACCTTCATACTTATACCCACACTCAACAAAAGACATTGCATATCAAAGCTGACATCCCGCATTAACATAATCCCCCCTCCATTGTCCTCCGTCTCCTCCACCTGACCCTGGGTGGTCAGGGAGATCGATCCGGTCTCCACCGCTGCGACTCTGTCTGCTCTTTGATCCTCGCTGGCGGTTGAGACCTCTTGTCCTGTTCATAGGCGTTAGGTCATTCCACATATGTAATCACTAAACACTCTAATAAGTCTATACATATGTAGGTATGGAATATATGATTAATATAAGCCACAGCCCCCCCCGAAACGACTAAGAAAAGGACAATCAAATTAAGTTTACAGTTTAAGATAATCTCTATGACATATTATACTGTTAACCTCTTGACAGGGAAAACGAGGAAAAATCTTTCTAGCAGTCATGCTCCTGTAGAGAATTCAGTGGTAACAACAACAGTATAGTAATATCACAAATCATCCTTAGAACTGTCACAGCACAATCTGATAACACAGTTAACAAGTCTTGGTCAATTTGTATCAGTCCCTGTGCCGTCTGGGTTTTAATCTTCTCCCGAATCTGCTGTGGGTCCGCTTTGGCGTTGTGGTGGGACCCTCCTGTAAGGAATCTGCAGCTTGGGGAGGAGAGTGGTTATTTGTTCCCTGCAGGGGGGCTGAGTTTTTTTTCTTGGGGGGTCTACCCTGCCGAGGTGCTCTCGCCACCCGTGCAGGTTCGTCTCTCAACAAGAAGGCAGGTTTAAGTCTGTCAATGCTGACTGTTTCTTTTCTGTCCCCTAAATCAAGCACAAAATGCTTATCACCAGGTTCCAGCACTCTGAATGGTCCGTCGTATGGTGGACGGAGGGTTGATTTTAAAGCTTCGTGCCTAACAAAAACGAACTCGGCGTTTTGTAAAGCTTGGGGGACAAAAACCTGTGGAAAAGTGATGTGCCGGTCCGGGGAGAGTGTCCGGTCCGGTGCTGCCTAAAGGCCTCAGGGCTGGAAGATGCCCGGGCTCTGGGTTCTCTGGTAAAAACTCACCTGGGAGTCTGAGAGGTTGTGCAAAAACTAATTCTGCTGGGGAGGTGTCTAGATCCTCTTTAGGCACAGAACGCAACCCTAATAAAACCCAGGGAAGTTTATTCACCCAATCTGTATCCGTTAGTGAGGCCCTGAGGGCGGCCTTTAAAGATCTGTGAAAATGCTCGCATAACCCATTAGCCTGAGGGTGATAAGCGGTGGTGCGGTGAATTGTCGCCCCTAAGCTGCTGGCCAAGGCTGATCAAAGCTCTGAGACAAATTGAGGCCCCCTATTGGACGTGATGTCCGATGGGACGTCGAAACGTGCCACCCAGTTTGTTAAAAAAACGCGAGCGACTTCCGCAGCTGTGGTTGACGACAAAGGGACCGCCTCAGGCCAGCGCGTAGTTCGGTCTATCATCGTTAACAGGTGTGTGAAACCCTGAGATGAAGGTAGTGGTCCAACGAGGTCGACATGAACGTGGTCAAACCTTCTGGCTGGGATTCGAAAAGGCTCTAGAGGAGCTTTTGTGTGTTTGTGTATTTTGGCGCGCTGACAAGACATGCAAGTTTTTGCCCATTCCTTTACATTTTTGCGTAGGCCCGGCCAAACAAACTTTTCTGCGACCATTTTAACCGAGGCGCGCACCCCTGGGTGCGCGAGGGAGTGAACCGAGTCAAAAATGCGGCGGCGCCATGCAGCTGGGACTACCGGGCGAGGTCGGCCGGTTGAAACGTCGCAGATTAGGGGGGGTACACCGTCACGTAAACCCCTTTCCTCCAGTCTTAACCCTGTTGGTCCAGACAGGAGTGCGCGCACGTCCGCGTCACTGCTTTGTTCCTCTGCCATGGCTGCGTAATCTATCCCTACGTGAATTGGGGCCGCGTACGCGTCCGCATTGGCGAAGAGTTCTGCGGCTGAGGTAGTATAATCTGTCTCCTCGTGCTCTGGCGATGTCACAGCGCGAGAGAGGCAGTCTGCTACCACGTTAAGTTTGCCTGCCACATGTCGAATGTTTGTGGTGAACTCTGAAATTGCAGCTAGCTGTCTTTGTTGCCTGCCTGACCATGGTTCTGAAATTTTAGCCATCGCAAAAGTGAGCGGTTTGTGGTCTACAAAAGCCGTGAAGCGCCGCCCTTCTAACCAGAACTGGAAGTGGCAGATGGATAAATGAAGCACTAGCAGCTCCCTGTCAAAAGTGCTGTATTTACGTGCGGTTTGGTTTAAAGATTTGCTAAAAAATGCTAAAGGTTGCCAGGTTCCGCCAACATGTTGCTCCACGACTGCCCCTATGGCCAGGTCTGAAGCGTCTGTGGTTAACGCTATGCGGGCCGAGGGATCGGGGTGAACCAACAATGTGGCATTCGCTAGAGCACTTTTTACTTCCGCGAAGGCATGTTCGCGCTCCGGGGTCCATTCGACCGCGTTGGAAGGCTTTTGTTTTCTGAGCGCGGCATACTGCTGCATGAGTTGAGCTGCGCGGGGGAGGAAACGGTTGTAAAAATTCACCATTCCCCAAAATTCTTGCAGCGATTTGACCGTTTGTGGTCGTGGAAAATTTTTTACCGCGCGGACTTTGTCTGGCAATGGGACTGCCCCCTTCGGTGAAACTCTGTGTCCCAAAAAATCAATTTGTGACACGCCAAATTTGCATTTGGCTGGGTTGATTATTAACCCATGCTCTTCTAGTCTCTGAAAAACTGTAGTGAGGTGTTGTTCGTGCTCTTCCTCTGACGGGCTGGCTACCAGCATATCGTTGAGGTAGATGAACACGAAGGGGGGGTCGCGTAATACCGCGTCCATCATACGCTGAAAGGTTTGAGCAGCGTCTTTGAGGCCGAACGGCATCCGCAAAAATTCAAAAAGACCGAAAGGGGTTATTACAGCCGTTTTAGGAATGTCTTCCGCTCGAACGGGGACTTGGTGATAGCCGTGGACCAGGTCTATTTTAGAAAAAATGCGCGCACCCGCCAGATGTAGTGAAAAATCTTGGATGTGAGGAATTGGGTAGCGGTCATGCGCTGTCGCATTGTTTAGTCTGCGGTAATCGCCGCAAGGTCTCCAAGAACCGTCGGTTTTCGGGACCATGTGGAGTGGCGATGCCCAGGGGCTTTTCGAGCGTCTAATAATGCCTAATTTTTCCAAGGTGGCAAACTCGTCCCGTGCTATGGCGAGCTTGGTCGCATCTAAGCGCCGAGCTTTGGCGAACACGGGTGGGCCTGTTGTGGGGATGAAGTGTTCAACCCCGTGTTTCGCTACTGTCACTGAAAATTTTGGAACTGTGAGTGCTGGAAATTGGGTGAAGAGTTGGTCAAACTTACCTCCTGCTGTTGTGACGCTGGCCTGCACGGGTGGTGGAGAAACTCGAGCTGAGCAGGGGATAGAAGCAAATGACAGTGCATTAACCAAGCGCCTATTTGCTAGATCGACTAACAACCCATGTGCACACAAAAAGTCAGCGCCCAACAAGTTAAAACTCACCGCCGCTACAATAAATGTCCATCTATAGTTGCGGCCGTGGATGCAAAGAGGCAGGTTCCTTTCACCGAAGGTGTCGATGATCGAGCCGTTGGCTGCCATCGCTCCATTTCCCCGGGGACCCATGGCCCGGTCTGCGTGGGAAGGGGTGATAAAACTCAGCTGGGCTCCGGTGTCGATCAGGAACTGTCTCCCGGTGTGTCCGTCAGTCACATAAAGTAGCTTATTTTTTTCGCCGAGAGCCGCGGCTGTTAACGGTTCTCGGCTTTGGTGTTTCCTGAACTTTTTGAATTTGCAGGGGGGCACGCATTTGTATGCCCTCTCGGCGAAACGGTGGTGGTAATATCAGATGTCGTTCCGCTTGCTGCGCCTTGGTTGTGTTGTCGCCATGGTGGGCGGGCTCTGCTCGGTTGCCTGTGGTTCTCCGCTGCTCTGGGCTTCCGCGCTGAGATCTGCGGATGCTGCTGTGGCCATCTGTTTCCCGCAGGCGTTGATGAGCCGCTGCGCTTCTCGGGCCAGCGCGCGGAAGCCTTGCTGGGTGCTGCACCGCATGTTGACCAGCGTCCCTCTCATGTGTGGCGGCAGGGTGCTTAGGAAGATGTGTTGGAAGAGGAAGTTGTTGTTGTCCTCTTCCTTGAGCTGCAGCATGTCCTGCATGAGGGCCTTGGGTCTGCATCCTCTGTGGCCGTAGATCGCCAGGATCTTCTCTGCTCTCTCCTCGGCTGAGGGGACAAAGTTCTCGACGATGGTCGCCTTAAGTTCCCTGTATTTGTCATGGGCGGGCGGCTGTTGGATTATGCTCCGCGCACATCTTGACGTGGCAGCGTCGAGTTTGGCGACGATGTGGTAGAACTTCGTCTCGTCCGCCGTTATGCCCGCCAGTGCAAACTGAGCCTCAGCTTGCTGGAACCATGAGCTCGGGTCTTCTTGCCAGCATTCCGGCAGCTTGACGGTGACGGCGTTTGTGTGGGCCGTCCATGATGTGTCCGCCGGGTGAGAGCGCCTTTCTTCTGCTCTCACGGCGGGGCTGGGGATGGTGCTCGGTTGAGCCCTCTCTGTAGCTTCTGCCGTGGGGGAACGTCTTCCATCCGTTCCCCTGTCTGCATGGGCGCCGGCGCTTGCCTGGGTCGCCTCTGATGAGTTAATCGCGGGAGAACGTCTCTGTTCCATCCTCACATCTGGTCACCAGTGTAGGGAGTTAGAAATGAAGAAGCGATATGGCTTTATAAATCAAAGTTTAATATCAGCTTCACCTCTCTAACATCTCATCTCGGTGCAGAAGCAGAATAAGAGGTCGAACGCAATCAGACCTTCATACTTATACCCACACTCAACAAAAGACATTGCATATCAAAGCTGACATCCCGCATTAACATAATCCCCCCTCCATTGTCCTCCGTCTCTTCCACCTGACCCTGGGTGGTCAGGGAGATCGATCCGGTCTCCACCGCTGCGACTCTGTCTGCTCTTTGATCCTTGCTGGCGGTTGAGACCTCTTGTCCTGTTCATAGGCGTTAGGTCATTCCACATATGTAATCACTAAACACTCTAATAAGTCTATACATATGTAGGTATGGAATATATGATTAATATAAGCCACAGTCTGCAGGGTGAGAGTGAATGAAGGGAAGGAATAAATGTGTTTGTTTATAGTGAGTGACGAAGGGAGGGAGGCCTGAAATAGGCAAATGTGAATCAGGTTTTTATATTGTGTATTTATAATCTTTTTTGCATTGATGTATGTGGTTATTGTTTATTCTGTTTTCATTTTTTCTTTTCCTTATCCTTCTTTCTTTTTACTTGTTTCTTCTTTCTTAAGACCATCCAGGGACAAGAGTTGCAAATTAGCTAATAGCTATACACTCTTTGTGCAGCACATTAGATTGATTGTCATTTGATTAATTGTCTATGTTTATTGCACTGTCCCTGTCAAATAAACAAATAAAATAAAAAAAATAAAACGTAAATCACCGTAGAACTCTTCCTTCACCTCGTCTGTGTTGGTCATTGTTGGGGCATATACACTGATGAGTGTGGCATGCATCTTCCGCTGTAGTGGGAGTCTCATAGTCATTATCCTGCCCTTGATTGGCACTGGTTCCTCATCAAGCATTGCTTCTATCTCCTTTCTAACTGCAAATCCCACTCCTGCGTCTCTCCTTTCTTGAGTTGATTTCCCACTCCAAAAGAAGATGTACCCATGGTCTTCCAAGCTGTCATATCCAGGCAATCTTGTTTCACTAAGTGCAGCTGTGTCTACATTGTACCTGTTCATTTCCAGGGCCACAAGTGCAGTCTGTCTTTCTGGGTGCTGTGATGTTGTCCAACAGAGTGCGTACATTCCATTCTGCTACACACAAGGCTGCTGTTTTCCTCTTCTTTTGTCTTCCTGCTCCTAGCTTACTTTTCACTGCCTGTCGGAGTGTGAACAGATCAGTGCAGACCTTGTAAGCCCGGGCGACGTCTGAGCCGGTATGAGTTGCTTTCTGAATGACCATCTCATGAAACTGCTTGCAAAGTATTTGAGTATTGCTAGCTTTTGCTGGACTAGCAGCACATTCTTGGCAGATAAAGGTATTATCAGTGGCAAGGACAAGCCAAGACAAACTGACTCCAGTATCTGTTGCAGTGACTGACCAGATGATAGGTTTGTTTATCTCTGCTCTTTGTGTAGTGCATGTCACAATGCACGGACTGGCACAGTCCACCACAGACCTTGCGACAGATGAGTTTATCTGCCAGGATGTCCAGTCTACCCCCGTGTAACTGGGAGTGGTCCACCACAGACCTGTGGCAGATATTGTTTTTAGTTCTGCCAGGATGCCCTGTTTCACCCTCCATGCCCTCAGAAGGGCAGGGATGCCTTTTGAGTCGCCGATGGCCCGACCCATGAGACAGGTAGTTCCGGTTTTCATGGTTATCCGGTAGCAAGAAAGCCAATGCCTGACCTGACAAAAAAAAAAGGGGGTGGGGGGATGTAAGTGTCAGTTAAAAGCTGCCAATTTCTGACCAAAAAAGTGGAATTTTATGGGGAAGAAGCTGCAACTTTAGCAAAAAGACAAAAAAAAAGGTGTAAATTTCCAGCTGTTTACAACCTAAAATGCTGCAAATATAAGATTTGAGTAAAATGCTGCAAATTTAAGTTTTTTTTTTAAACTGCAAATTCAAGGGTAAGAAAAGTTCTAAATTCATGAGGGAAAAAACCCCCTGCAAAATAATGAGTAATAAAAAGCTGCAAACTAGATTTCATGCTTTGATTTAGGCTTTAAAAAAATAAGGATGATTTAAACATTATCATTTCATCTACTTCCATATCATATTAGATGCAAAAAAGATTCTAAACGTTGTTTCCCCAGTAACATAAGACACACTGCTCCATTATTCTGGAGGACAGTGCAGTGAGAAATGTCTTGTCCTGCTAATTGATCAACTCACATAGGATCAGATGGATATAGTTCTGATTTTTATTGCTTTGACATGTGCACCTTGCTTGTTGGTTAGGATGCAGAGTTGGATAAATAAGGGGAAAAATCATCTTTATTTCCACTCTATACTGTGAATTTTTAGCTAGAGTAATTTTATCACTTTTTACACATGGTGTTTTTTTTTGGGGGGGGGGGGTCCAGTGCACTATATCAGGGGTATCTGACTTTCAAGCACTCGCTCTTTTTCTGTAATTTGCAGATGTCGGTTTCGCTTTTATAATATGCAAGGGAACATAAAAGAGTTTCAGACTTGCATTGCAATTTTTAAAAAAAATCATTGATTTTGCCTTTAGAATCGAAACTATTGGTCGTGTCCCCTCATTTTTCCCAGTTTTTGTGTGACATGAAAATCGCATCAATTTCAAAGTACTGTAAAGTGATCTCTGAGTAACTCTTTCTACTCATTTATGCAAGAGATAACAGAGTTGTAATGCAAATTCAAAATAAAACATTCCCCAATGTGATCGGAGCTATGGTTTTTGTACGGCGACCCCTGCAAATTTACTTGTACAACGTAAATTCTGTGTCCCCGAATTTACGCAGCAACATGCAAGTTATTTGGTAAAGTAACAAGAAAAAAGGAAGTGCTGATGCTTTTCACTTTGCACCTTTCAAATTCCAAACCATACACGTAAAAAGGAGATCAGTCTTTGTGAAGCTCAGATGTAGAATATTTCAATAAAATCTCAAACATTTATGACACATCAAATATGGTGTCCTTTAAAAAATTTACGTCTTCGGTCTTGGTCGGCTGCGCGCAGCCCCGTCTGGCAAGGTGAGCGCCCTGGGAAAGCACTTTTATTTTCTCTACCCCAGATGTGCTCAACCCATGTGGAGAGGATTAACCGTGGCCACTTTATATTGAAGTTATCGAAGGTCCAAACTTCCGTGTCCCGCATTTACGCCTTTTGTGATTTTACGTCTTATCCAACAAACAGGGAGAATTTGAAGGTATGTATACACGTTATCAAATCTTAATATGTCATGAAAATGTAGCTGTTTATGAGTTTTGATGCGTGAAAAATACTGGAAGTGTTGAAGTTTTTTCGTGTAAAACGTGTGCCATTGCAAAGTGCATTGGCACACGGGGAAACAAAAGCCCGAGTGTCCCGTTTACGTCTCCATTTACAAGTAGTTGAAGTGAGCGCTCATCCTCAAGAGTTCCTGAACGCGAATGCCGTTACGAAAATAGTTAATAGTTTCATAAACCTGACACAATTGGATAGTGATTAGCCAATTTCATGTGCAGATTTGATCAATTTTAAATTTTGCCACCAATGTCACACATTGGACCCCTAATAAATAAAAACACCCACATACATTCTAAACCCAAATTGTTGAAATGTGGTCACAAGTAGGGGATAATTTAGTTTTTTTAATTAATTAATTTATTTTTCTTATGTTTTATTCCCATGTCCACATCTACTTGCAATGTAAGGAGACCCATTAACACAGTTAATTCAGCTATCTGTTTCCAGAACAGTAGGGAGCACCAGTGTCAGTAAGCATGGTGGGCACCCACTGTATGCGCTCAGCGGAGTGCTCCCACTCTCTATCTGTCTCCCTCTCCCTGGTCGAGCCACCGGACCTCAGCCTTGTCCCCTGGGCTTATCACAATCTTGGAGAGGTCTATAGCAAGTCTAGAGCATTGTCGCTGCTGCCTCACCGCTCTTATGATTGTGCTATAGACCTCATCCCGGGGTCGAGGCTGCCAACCAGTCGGTTATATAGCATTTCTGGGCCAGAGAGGGAGGCGATGGAGAGGTATATAAAGGAGTCCCTGAACGCCGGCCTTATTCGGCCATCTTCGGCTCCTCTCAGAGCCGGGTTCTTTTTCGTCGGAAAAAAGGATGGCTCGCTGCGCCTGTGCATTGACTACTGGGAGCTTAATGCTATTACCATTAAAGACAAGCACCCTCTACCCTTAATCAATTCAGCGTTCAAGCTCCTTCAGTGTTCACGGGTGTTTACTAAATTGGATCTCAGGAACGCGTATCATTTGGTCTGCATTTGCGAGGGCGATGAGTGGAAGACGACATTTAAAACACAGCAGGGGCAGTTCGAATACGTTGTGATGCCCTTTGGGCTCACTAATGCCTCCACTACCTTCCAGCGGTTAATTAACAGTGTCTTCCGCAATATGCTGTATCAATTCGTGTTTGTTTATCTTAATGACATTTTAATCTTTTTCCGCTCGCTAGAGGAGCATGAAGCCCACATAAGGGCCATTCTACAACAGCTCTTGGAGAACAGACTCTACGTCAAAGCCGAGAAGTTTGAGTTCTCAACTACATCAACCACCTTCTTGGCCTTCATAGTAGCCAAGGGGAGACTCATTGACGATCCGGCCAAGGTGAAGGCAGTGCTGGATTGGCCAACTCCTCACTCCCTTAGGGAGCTCCAACGCTTCCTTGGGTTTGCGAACTTTTATCGCCGGTTCATAAGGAACTATAGTGGGGTGGCGCTGCCTTTAACTCAGCTGACCCCCATTTAGGTCCCCTTTCACTGGACCGAGGCAGTGGAGCAGGCATTTAACAAATAAAAAAGCCTGTTCATGGACACACCTATCTTGGCACAGGTCGACACACAGCTCCAGTTCGTCCTCGAGATGGACACATCTGACACGGGGGTTGGCGCTGTGCTGTTGCAGTGCACGTCCTCGGATCAGAAGCTCCACCCATGCACATATTTTCTTGTCGGCTTACGCTGGCCGAGAGAAATTATGACCTGGGGGTGCTGGCCATTAAGTTGGGACTGGAGGAGTGGAGACATTGGTTGGAGGGTGCCATTCACCCCATCATCGTGTGGACCGACCACAAGAACCTAGAGTACTTGCGGTCGGCCCGCCGACTGAACGCCAGGCAGGCTCGCTGGACATTATTTTTCCAGCGGATTAATTTTACCATCACTTACCGGCCTGGCACCTGGAATGTCAAACCGGATGTGCTATCGTGCCAGTTTCACTCCGGGGAGGTAGACCCCTCTTCCCCCCCCCAATCCATCATCCCGCCTTCGTGCGTCCTTGGTGCCCTTACTTGGGATATCGAGCGGAGGGGCCGTCAGGCCCAGTCCCGGGAGCCTGTGCCAGTAGGGTGCCCCCGGAATCACCTCTACGTCCTGGCCGCCCTTCGCAGTGATGTTCTCCAGTGGGCCCATACCAGCCGCTTCGCTTGTCATCCTGGCATCACCCGCACAGTGGACTTCGTCCGACGGGCATTCTGGTGGCCTATGGTGCGGCGGGACGCACGGGACGACGTCAGGGCCTGCCAGACCTGCGTCAGTGGGAAATCTAACTCCTCTCCCCCCTCGGGACTCTTCCATCCCCTTCCCACCCCTCATATCGCCATGGACTTTGTGACCGGACTCCCCCCCTCCCTTGAGAAGACTGTAATCCTTACGATCGCGGCTCGCTTCTCCAAGGCAGTGCATTTGGTGGCCTTCCCGAAGCTCCCTTCAGCCTTGAAGACGGCAGTCCTGCTGACAGACCACGTGATGAAGATCCACGGCATCTCCATTGATATTGTGTCTGACCAGGGTCCACAATTTACGTCCCAGGTCTGGAGGGCCTTTTGTCAGACACTCGGCACTACAGTGAGTCTCTCCTCCGAGAATCATCCTCAGAGTAATGGGCAGGCAGACCGCGCCAATCAGTTCGTGGAGGCCACCCTGCTGTGCGTAGCAGCCGAGAATCCGGCTTCTTGGAGCTCACACCTGACCTGGGTGGAATATTCCCTCAATTCAGCCATTTCCACGGCCACCGGACTCACTCCATTTGAGGCGTCCTTGGGTTACACCCCGCCTCTTCTTCCTATGACTGAGAGGGAGGTGGCGGTTCCGTCCGTAGAGGCCCATGCTCGTCGATGTCGGCGCGTCTGGAGGGCTACCCGGGCTGCCCTGGCATGCACCACAGAATGCACCCAGGCTGCCGCTGACAGGACGTGGGTCCCGGCTCCCAAGTCTGGCTGGCGGTGAGTCAGATCCCTCTGAAGGAGAAATCTAGGAAGCTGTCTCCCCATTTTCTGGGACGGTATTCCATCTCCCGGATCGTCAATGACACGTCGGTTCAACTGAGACTTTCTCTTACTCTACAGGTGAACCCCACCTTTCACATGTTCCACATCAAACCCCTCTCGGTCAGTCCTCTCTGCCCCCCCCCCCCACAGCTGCCTCCTCCTCCTTGAATCATCGACGGTCATCCCACTTACACTGTCCGCTGTATTCTGGGCGTTTGCCGTCGGGGCCGAGGATTGCAGTACCTGGTGGACTGGGAGGGCAATGGCCCGGCGGAGTGATCCTGGACCCCCTCGTCATGGGTTCTGGACAAAGAGATGCTCCAGGCCTACCATCGAACTCACCTTGAGAGGCCCTCTGGACTGCCAGGAGGCACTCCTAGAAGGGGAGGCCCTGCCATGGGCAGTGAGAGCACGCCCCTCCCCTCCTGCTGCACGTTCACAAACTCATCACTGCACCTGAGGCAGAGGACACACCTGCGCTCCCTCATCAGCCAGCATACTTAAGGAAGCCTCCTCCGCGCAGTCAATGCTGGCTTGTCTGGGTATACTGCCCTAAGTTCAGGCAAGCAGGTCGTATTGCTAAGATTAGACACGTTGTCTAAACTTTGCTCTTTTCTCTGTCTACAGGTTGCTGTCATCGTGTGGGTGTGTCTCAGGTCTGCGTGCACTCTTCTGCCACCTCACCACTTCCGCAGCAACGAATCTTCACCCAGTCAGGCACTACTAGCTCATTCCCCCTACCCTACTGGTTCGTCTATTCCCCACTGGAGTCCTGCCGGTCTATCCTTGGAATCCCGGGCAAGTGGCAATTTGGCTCACCCATATTCCCTACTCTGTTCCTCCACTGACAGCTCTCGCTTTCTCTCCACAGGTGGATTGTTTCCTCTGGCGAGTGGCTGTTTAATTAACTGCACTGTTTTCATATTTAATAAACTGTTGAACGTACCCCCCTTGTGTGGTTCTGTCCTGTGCTAGCATCGTGCACGTGAGCTGTCAGCTTAACCATGACAATGTGGATGTATTGAGAAGACTGTTTCTGTATTCATGTCACATGGACATTTGTCATACATCATAATAATGCAAACAAATAACCGGTCATTTGGGAGAAATATGTTTAATGAACATTGTTATCAGAGAACTGAAGGAAAACACAAGTCATGTCTCTGCCTCATTCTTGTTTCTGCTATTTTCCAGTTTCCAGGGTCAGAGATGATATTCAAATATAACTGTTTACGTGGTCTTAGCCTTGGGACCTGTAATATTCAGAAACATCAAGATGAAATGGGGAAGAGTAATCAGGTGGTTTCAGTGAACACGCATGTGACATCAGTTAAGTTCAATGAAAGCACTCTCAGCCGAAGTGGTCCACTGTAAGGGTGACGTGAGGTTTTGATGTCCTGTTTCCTTTAGGAGGTTGTGCAGTGGTTGAATAAGACCAGTGTCATTTGGAACAAAATTTCTGCTGTATCTGGTAAGACCTAAAAATGATATCATTTCCCTCAGTGCACAGTTTGGGGTGTGAGAGAATTGAGGCTCTTTGAGACGAAAACACAGAAGAGTCATCCGAGGTAATTAGTTTTCCCAGGTAATGTTCTCTTGGGAAACAACACTGAATTTTGTTTCAGCTGAGTTTATAGCCTTTTTCAAACAAATGTCTCAGAAGGAGACCTGTGGCTGACAGAACAGAGGCAGCAGTCGGACCTGCCAAAAGGAGATTGTCAACATTCTGCAGTAATAATGTTCCTGGTGGTAAGGGTAAGTCCTGCAGGTGTTGGTGCAAATTGTGATTAAAAATGGCAGGTGAATCAACAAAACCTTGTGGTAGGTGGCTGTACATGTATTGTTGATTTTGATATGTGAATGCAAAAAGGGGCCTGCCTTCTGGATGTAATGGGATGCTAAAAAAAAGCATTAGCGTTTCCATATGCTTTTATTTTAATAGTTTATTTTCTACAATTCAAGACTTTTGGATTATTTGTTTCCATTTTTACATTCGTTTGTGTTTCTGTTTACAGTATATATTTTTCAAATTTCTGTATCCAAAAAATAAAGATTGAAAAAAAAACCCCAAACAAACCATGTGCTGGTGTAATGGTATAAGGATTTGTAACTGTATAGTTGGTTGGAATGACTACTGAATTGATCGGGCACAAATCATATACCATGCAATAATCTGGTTTTCCTGGCTTTTCCACGGGGAGAATGGCGGTGTTCCAAGGGAAGTCAGTTCACACAAGAACACCAGCTTGGAGAAGGCCCTTGACTGTTTCCGCTATACCAGTGACTTTTTCTGATGAAAGCGGGTATTGTGGTCACCAAATAGGCTGTATGTTTGGTTTAAGTGAAATTTTTACTGACGTGCAATTTATCAGTCCCATGCCTGCAGAACCTGCGGACCACAGAGATGGTGGCATGGATTCAAGCAAGGCAAAAGAATCAGGGTGATCAGTATTTTCTCTACCATGCATGCGGTCTAATTGTACCCGTTGGGGAGATGTTTTCATGGTGGCATTCATGGAAATGCGGTAACAACCGCTAGAGGGGGAGAAATGTAGGCTTGCATTTTGAGTTGGTACCCAGTCAGACAACTGAATGCAGGTTTTTATCACTGGACCAAATGCCCTAGCTTCACCCCCTGCGAACACTGCCAACGTGACATGTGGAGCTGATGTGTCTGTTAGTGCATACAGAGAGTCAAAGTCTTTTCCAGGAAATGCAGTCGCTGCCACTCCTTGAGAGCCAACATAAATGTCTTTAAAGGTTAACATAAGTTCATCTAGCAGCATGGACCACTGATCATCATAGAGTTCTTGGTCATCATGAGTATAGTTCATGGTGCAATGCAATGGATCTGTGGGAGGATCATATGGGCACACGAGGGGCCAAGACACACACCAAGGGGCCCAAGACAGATAGGTCTGAGCCACCACATTATCTTCTGGGTTTATGCTGTCCAAGAGCAACCACCAGACCGTAGCCAGTGATGAATGCATATCCTCAGGTTCAGAAACAGGAAGTAGAGATGCATTAAAAGATGAACTTGTGTCCGATGTGCAGTGGAGCATGGTGCCATCAGGCAAACAGATCACAGTCCCAGTAGAAGCAAAATTGATGTAGGCCTTCACCTTTCACAACACATCTCATCCCAAGAGATTAATAAGACAGTTTGGTGAATACAAAAAAAGAGTGTACAAAGTCCAGTCCAGGCAAAGAACACTCCAGGAGCAGGTGGTGGAATTGGGGTGTATGTGGCGTATGGGTGGCCTCTCACCATAAGACCTCTGTGACAGTCTCGGGCCCAGTGTCCAGACCCCCCCACCTTTATCCCCTATATGGGGACCCCCTATATGCACCTCTTCCATGACCCCCTTGTGAGGGGCATGAATACTACTGCTGTTGGGGTGCCAACACATAAGGCTCAGCTGGAAGTGGATCAATGATACTCTGAGTGGGTACAACAGGGGCCTGCACAGTAAATTTGTTCTTTTTGGCTTTGTTTATTCTTCCCTGGCTGCTTTCAGTTGAGCTTTTAGTAATTGGTTGGAGGGTTCTGAATTTTCATCATTTTTATCTTTTTTTTTAATGGTTGTTTCACATAATGGTGAACGTGTGACAGCCATTGGGCCCAAGGTTCTGTATTTTAAGCCAACCACTCCCTCTAGTGTGGCCCTTATGGGTGGGTGAACTGAACTTTGTACCACACTGCGGAATACCGCAGCTACTGTGGAATTGTGACGTGGGTTCTCTCCCGTCATGTCTGTCCAGAGAGCCAGGCATCTTTCCACATAGGAACCTGCCTCTTCATTTGGTTTCACTGGTACATCAGTGAGTTCTGAGCTAGTAAGGTGTACTGGGTATAGCGTGCATAATGCATGAAAAAGTGCCTCTGAATGGTTTATAAATGGCTCCTCATTTGCTGCATCTGTTGTCAGCCTCCAGTTCTATGTTATTCAACGCTGCTGTGCTATTGTGAGTGACTATTATGCATCTCACATCTGTCATGCATAATCTATACCCCACGGTGGCCTTAGTCACTGTCCCTATCTACGGGGAGCCTCTGGACATCAGAGGGGGCAACATATGACAGATCCCCTTAAGATCTTTTTATGGACTATGGGCTAAATGCAGATTCATGGGTTTAAGATAGTGTGATGGGGGAGAGAGGTAGGATGATATTTTTGAAACATTTTTAGACAAAAATATAATTCAAGAGCAACAGCATACCTATATTGAGTATGAAGCCTGTTGGGCTTCTTTTTTTTTTTTTTTTTTTTTTTACAGCCATTACACTTATATTTATTCACTTTGTATACAAACTTGTGTCATGTCAGGCATTAGCTTGCTTGCTACCGGATAACCATGAAAACAGGAACTACCTGTCTCATGGGTCAGGCCGTCGGCGACTCAACCAGCATCCCCGCCCTTCTGAGGGCGTTGAGGGTGAAACAAGGCATCCTGGCAGAACTAAAAACAATATCTGCCACAGGTCTGTGGTGGACCACTCCCAGTTATACAGGGTGAGACTGGACATCCTTGCAGATAAACTCATCTGTCGCAAGGTCTGTGGTGGGCTGTGCCAGTCGGTGCATTGTGACATGCACTACACAAAGAGCAGAGATAAACAAACCTATCATCTGGTCAGTCACTGCAACAGATACTGGAGTCAGTTTGTCTTGGCTTGTCCTTGCCACTGATAATACCTTTATCTGCCAAGAATGTGCTGCTAGTCCAGCAAAAGCTAGCAGTACTCAAATACTTTGCAAGCAGTTTCATGAAATGGTCAATCAGAAAGCAACTCATACTGGCTCAGACGTCGCCCGGGCTTACAAGGTCCGCGCTGATCTGTTCACACTCCAACAGGCAGCGAAAAGTAAACTAGGAGCAGGAAGACAAAAGAAGAGGAAAACAGCAACCTTGTGTGTAGCAGAATGGAATGTACGCACTCTGTTGGACAGAACAACATCACAGCACCCAGAAAGACAGACCGCACTTGTGGCCCTGGAAATGAATAGGTACAATGTAGACATAGCTGCACTTAGTGAAACAAGATTGCCTGGATATGACAGCTTGGAAGACCATGGGTACATCTTCTTTTGGAGTGGGAGATCAACTCAAGAAAGGAGAGAAGCAGGAGTGGGCTTTGCAGTTAGAAAGGAGATAGCAGCAATACTTGATGAGGAACTGGTGCCAGTCAAGGACAGGATAATGACTATGAGACTCCCACTACAGCGGAAGATGTATGCCACACTCATCAGTGTATATGCCCCAACAATGACCAACACAGACGAGGTGAAGGAAGAGTTCTACAGTGATTTACATGAGACTATCAGGCGTATACCGACTGATGACAGGCTGATGCTCATTGGAGATTTTAATGCCAGAGTTGGTTTGGACACTGAGAAATGGAAAGGAGTGCTAGGTAGTCATGGAGTAGGCAAGTGCAATGCTCATGGAGAACTTCTACTTGCACTATGTTCAGAGTACAACCTTGTGATAACCAACACTCTATTTAAGCACAAGGACACACACAAGAAGACATGGATACACCCAAGATCCAAGCACTGGCACTTATTAGACTATATCATAGTCAGGCAGAGAGACAGAAGGGATGTATTGGACACCAGAGCAATGAGAGGCGTGGACTGTGGTACTGATCATGTTATGCTGAGATCTAGATTAAGAATTTGGAGACGAAAACAGCACTGCAGGACGGGTGTGAAGCCACCACGGAAGCTAAACACTAGTGCACTGAAAGGCCAAAAAAAGCAGGAAGAACTTACACAGGAATTGGATGAAAACTTGAAAGACTGGGACAGCAACAACTCAGAGAATGACATAGAAGAGAAATAGGCAACACTGAAGGATACGGTGTATCAGACTGCAAGTGATGTATTAGGCTACCCTGAGAGGAAACATCAAGATTGGTTTGATGAGCATGATGAACACCTGAAGAAACTACTAGAAGTGAGGAATACAGCTAGGCAGGAAAACCTAGAGTGTAACACAAGGTCAAAGAAGAAGAAATACTCAAAGGCTCAGAGTGAGCTACAGAAGTACACCAGAGAGATGAAGTCCAACTGGTGGGATGAAAAAGCGGAGGAACTTCAAACTGCAGCAGACAGGAAGGACATGAAAACATTCTTCACAGGTTTGAGAGAAATCTACGGCCCTAAACCAAGAGGACTGATCCAACTAAAGGCTATGGATGGTGAAATGGTTTTGCAGGAGAAAGACAAGATCCTGGACAGATTTGCAGACCACTTTGACCAACTACTAAACAACCCTGGAGATCTCACTGAAGAGGCTAAAGAAGCCCTAGTGCAGTGACCAGCTGTATCAAGTCTGGATGAACCACCAAATTTTGATGAACTAATGGCAGCTATCAGGGCAACACAGGATGGTAAAGCTCAGAGGAAGGGGTGGAATTCCAGCAGAAGTGTGGAAATTTGGTGGTGTTCAGCTGACCAGCTGCCTGCACAAGCTCATCCAAGAGATATGGGATGCCCAGAAAGTACCTCAAGACTGGAAAGATGCAAGTATTGTGCCTTTGTTCAAGAAAGGTGACTGGAAGGATTGTGGAAATTACCGAGGTATATCACTGCTAGCCATTGTTGGTAAGATTCTCTCACGTGTACTACTTAACAGACTCAGTGAACACATCTCGCCGAATGTACTACCGGAAACCCAGTGCGGCTTTAGAAGTGGAAAAAGCACAATGGACATGATTTTCTGCTTGAAACAGGTTCAAGAAAAGTGTATTGAACAGAACATGCCGCTTTATGTAGTCTTCATAGACTTCAGTAAAACCTTCGATACTGTTTCGAGACAAGGACTTTGGCAGGTACTCAAGAAATATGGTTGTACAGAGAAGTTTGTCAGCCTGATTGAGGCACTCCATTCAGGTATGCAAGCAAATGTGGCAATGAGTGGTTCAGTATCTAAAGACTTTTCAGTAAGCAAAGGGGTGAAACAAGGGTGTGTGCTGGCACCTACACTCTTCTCACTATATCTGGCAGCCATGCTTGAGGTAGCCTTCAAAGACACTTGAGAAGGAGTATACATTCAAACAAGGAAAGAAGCAGACTTGTTCAATGTGGCACAGTTTAAAGCCAAGAGTAAAACATCGATAAAGGTAGTAAGAGAAATGCTCTTTGCCAATGACAGTGCTCTAGTTGCACACAGCGTGGAAGATACGCAGTCTTTAGTGGAGAAATTTGCAAGAGCAGCTAGCCAATTCAGCCTCCAAATCACGGTGCGCTGCACGGTGGAGCAGTGGTTTAGCACTGTGGCAGCACAGTTTACCCTCGGCCGGGGGATTGCGGGGATCATGAGATCGTGGGTTTGATCCCAGCCCCCGACCAACAGTGAGCTGTGTGGAGTTTGCATGTTCTCCCCGTGTTGTATGGGTTTTCTCCGGGATTTCTCCGGTTTCCTCCCGCATACCAAGAACATGTAGGTTTAGGGCGCTCGCGCACGCAGCGACCGGCAGCCGGTGGCTTGTCACCAGACTGCAAACCAAATCTACCTACGGGTACAAATAAGTAACAAAAAAAAAAAAAAAATCAACATCAAGAAGACAGAGTGCCTTTATCAACCACCAAAGTTCCAATTATCAACATCACTACCAGAAGAGATCAGCGTTTGTTCAGAGCCACTAGTCAAGTGCAAGACTTTCAAGTACCTAGGGAGTACTGTTTCAGAGAATGCTAGGCTGGAGGATGAACTATCTCTTATAATCGGAAGAGTGAGCGCTGTGTTTGGAAACTTGAGGGAGAGACTGTGGAACAATTGACGTGTCTATCCATGTGAAATGCAAAGTGTACAGAGCAACAGTACTGGCTACTCTGTTGTATGGTGCTGAAACTTGGACTGTCTACAGAGTGCAGGTGAAGAAACTCCACGCGTACGTGTTGAGACACCTTTGAGCCATAATGAACATCTCATGGAAAGACAAGATAACCAACATACAGGTAGAAGTGTTGAAATGAGCTGGTCTACCATCAATGGAGGACATGCTAATACAGATGAACCTGAGATGGCTCGGACATGTTGAGAGGATGGACCACCAGCGTCTCCCTCAGCGGTTACTCTACTCATAGTTATGCAAGGGCAAACGCAGTCAGGGCTCAGATTTAAAGACACTGTAAAAAGAAACTTGAAGAAGTTGGACATAGACAGGAGTTCCTGGCAGCGGAAGGCTAAGGACAGAGCTGTGTGGAGGAATCTGATCAGACCCAAATGAAACAGTCATTGTTGCTCACGACAGACTGCTATGATGATGATGATGATGATGATATAAACTTTAATAAAACTTCATCCATTTAGAGCCCTTTCACTACCATGGACAGCACTACTCAGCCAGGAGTGCTAACACATTTCTAAACTCAAATCATCATCATCATCATCATCATCATGGCAGCCTGTCGGGGGTGACAATGACTGTTTCATTTAGGTCTGATCAGATTCCTCCATGCAGCTCTGTCCTTCGCCTTCTGCTGCCAAGAACTCCTGACCTTGTAAATACTAAATAGAAAATCTCAAAGTGCAATAACACAATGTACTGACAACATAGAAATAAACATGTTACAACAGCAATATGCCCTAAGGTCTGCTGCTCCATCACCCATTTCCTGAATTTTTTTTTCTCTGACTTTACCTTCTCCTTGTTATCTGTCTGATTCTCGATTGACTTCCAAGTTTTAGCCACCAACTCCTCTGTTCATAATACTTTGCTCAACATTTTATTTATAGACAAAAGTTATTAAATTATGTGGAAAAAAGTTAGTGATATATACAGGATTTTAATGGTCCCAACTCCAATCCCCGATCCCAATCTGGAATAACAGCCTGTTCAAGCTTCTACCAGAATTCTATTAAGACTGGCGGGACAGCTATGACCTGCAATGCCAGTGGAAATCAGGAATTCTATGTTGCTGATAGACCAGAAAAATATTTACAATTCCCGGGCGTAAACACCTTTATTTCACTCAACAATACAGTTTTCCTCTCTTTCTAGGGAAACAGTTGATGGGAATTCGAATTGGGGGCTAATCCCCTTCTTCTACACCACCACTTATGCCTTTAAATCAGAATAGAGAGTTTAAGCCTCCCACATTTCCCCACAAAAATTACAAAAACACCACAGAGTTCAATTCAATTCAACTTTATTTATATAGCACCATTTCTTTATTGTGTGTATTTCCCTGCCGCTTTATTTGCATATACTCTTGCTCTTAGTTTAACTTTATGCAGAGGCTACTTTCATCAAACTGCGTCCAGTCATCAATACAAGAGGAAACGTATCATAAAGATCTTCCCAGACTGATTTTAACAAACAATCTTTATTGTTATGGACAGTCGTTCACTAGTGTTGTATTTAAGATCTCATGCTGTACCATAAATTATTACAATCATTAATACTTTTATTCACTCCTTGATGTTATTAAGTTCTTGTATTGTATGAGAGTTCCTTATTTATGCTCATTAGTTGATATAAAAAAGTTCTTGCATTTGTATTAATATTGTATGAGAGTTCCTTATTTATGCTCACTAGTTGATGTAAAAAAAAAAAAGTTCTTGCATTCAAGATTCAAGATTCATAGCCTTTATTACCATGTGCACAGTTAAGAAATGCTACATTTTCTGAGCAATAAAATTTTCTCTCTGAATGAATGCCAAGGTAATAGGTACACAACAATACTATTAAGGTAATAACACAATAACACAATAGCTCAATCCTAATACTAATGGATGCTAATAACACACACACCAACACACAGTTAGGAAATTAGGACTCCTTAATCACACCTTGATACTAAATACTAATACTAATGAGTACTAATAACACACACTAGGCAATTTGGACAGCTAAAGCAGTTAACGCAGTCAAACAAGAGGGATAAAATTGAAAATCCACTGGATGACTATAATGGATAGTGGTATATTGATAGAGATGATGTGAACTGCACACTGTACATAGGCATAAACCTATGTACAGTGTGCAAATGAATTCAATTCAATTCAACTTTATTTATATAGCGCCATTTCACAACAACAGTCATCTCATAGCACTATCAACTGTAGGGGGAACCCCCACAGTTGCAGAAAGACCCCAGCAATCAGGCGATCCCCTGTGAGCAAGCACTTGGTGACGGTGGAGAGGAAAAACTCCCTTTTAACAGGAAGAAACCTCCAGCAGAACCAGGCTCAGGGAGGGGCAGTCATCTGCTGCGACTGGCTGGGGGGTGAGGGGATAGAGAAGATGAAAAGAACAGACATGTAGAGAGCAAACAGCACGATGGGGACTCAATCATGAGTTTATATACTGCTCATTGTACAATGAGCATTGTACAATGAGCAGTATATAAATTACAAATTAGCACCCGGTGTGAGAATTTCTCTGTAATGATAGTATCAGTAGACTGTACATGATAAATAGCAGCAGAGATGATAATTAGCATTACATTAATATTTCTTCCTTATCTATAAAAAGCAGCTCATAGATCTGACCCTAACATGTAAATGCTTTTGAGACTCTCTGTGTGTTCTTACAATCATAAAAAATAGCCACAAATTATAACATTTACTTTGTATTAATTTTTTTTCAATAAAATTAAAAAAAAAGAAAAGACAAAAGACTTTCTTTACCGGATACTGCAGACAATCCAACAGTGGTTTTAGAAAGGGTTTTCGCTGCTTACCTTTTGAGTTGGAGCCCCGGATTGTCTGCAGTAACCAGCCAAAGCTTTGTGTCCCAATGTCCGTCAATGCAATTGGCTAACTGCCCGCATCTCCACCAAATTGTGGAAATTATACCAAAAGGACAGTTAGCAGGATCTTTTCAGTTAACCACTGAAATAACCACAGAAAAAGTACTATTCCTCAGTTTAACTTTTATTCTAACACGCAGGGAGTATCAAGACAAAGATGTGGACCCTCCTTCAGCATAATCTGTGAGAAACAGTGTCCCTCACAGGAAATTCAATACATTTATACTTCAGTCAGCTGGGCTTTCCCAACTGACCTCCAACAATAGTCTGTTGTCCTCCTGGCTCCTTTGTTCTCATGGCTCCTTGTCTGGCTTTCGCGGACCCCTGCTGTGATGTATCCACGTCCTGTTGCTTTGTTACACCCTGAGCTATGCACACACCTGTGTGTGTGCATAAACATTTCTTTACAATGATAAGAAGGGGGTGTAAGACCTAATTTGCAAGCTCTGTGGTAGTTCCTAATAATATGTAGCACCTATCAAATGCCTTTTCTGCATCTAATGATAAAATTATGCTGTTAGTATTCCTGATGTTGGAAAGCTGTATGAGACCAATAAGTTTGCGAGTGTTAATGGGTGACTGTTGTGGGGGAAATTGGTTATAAGGTACAAAGATTATTTAATTTATACCTATAGGTGTGTGTGGAAAGGAAGGTTTGCTTTGGGTCCACGCACACACCGGAAAAACTAATTTTTGTGGGCACCAGTCCAAAACTTGGACAATTTATTAATAACTAATCTTTATACCTTCAATCAATCAGTCTCAAATATTCATGAATTCTCCTGGGTGACTTCAGAAACAGACACAGAAAAAAGAAATCAACAGAAACTTCCATATACCATTTACAGTTTTAATGATGAGACTCAGATTATATGACATTACATTCAACGGACTTTTTGGTAAAATGAAATGGTCAAGTATCAAGCATCACATTCAACTTGTAACTGATTATTGAGCAAAAAGGGTGCAATCACATTTGTGGAACCAAGAAAACCTTAGTGTGGATTTGTAACTGTGATGAAAATGGAGACTGAAATAACTGTAACCAAAACAAGAAGAAAATGGGACGCAAATTTTATGAAGAAAATGATAAAAGCTGATTATATGGAAAAAGAACTTACTCTAAAAAGGGAAAATGGAATTTAATGAAAACAGGGATACTATTTCTCTTTGATTCTATAGCTTCGATCAGAGTTATGAACTAGTTTTAAACCTGAGACAAATTATGACATACTTTAAGGTGATGAACATCGCATTACTCAGCGGATGAAACAAAGGGATCTTGCTCACGTGCCCTTTGGTCTTTTGGGTTTTCTTCAGCTGGATCCAGGAGCTGAGATTTATTTACCTTTTGTTCTTATTAAAGACAAAAAATAGAAAGATGTTTTTACCTTCTTTACATGTTTCGATTGTTCACTGCAGCCTTCTTTAGAGTCACCGGCAGCAGTGGAGCCCGGCGGGGGAAGCTCCAGTGCAACTGACGGCAACACTTGGCCCCCCCAGCCAAGAGCCAGGCAAGATTTTTTTAGGCTTAACAAGCAACCTTTCCTGAGCTCGAGCTCCACCGCTGTCCACGACTCTGACGCCTCTGCTGCGACAACCCAGGCCACCGGCTGATAGGTAGGTTGGACCCCCGATGAGGTGGAAGATGCAGGTGCACCTCCGGACATGGCAGCTGTAGCAGGAGATGCTCCAACCACTGATGCCACCACCCATGCTGCCGGGGCCAGGGGACACTCCGGAGCAACGGTGGCATTCTCCTCCCACCCAGAACATGTCTGCAGGACTGGGGCTGGACTGTCCAGGGCTGCAGGCCTCTCCATCACACATCGGCTCTCTCCCAGGACCGGCGGACCCTCGGGGGATATAGGAGGAGGAGCAGGAGAAGTGGGTGAGGAGCAAATTACAGCAGCTGGTGGTGAAAGCTCACCTCTGTCGGGCTGCTGTGGCTGAGCTTCACCACCAGAAGTAAGGCAAGGCATATCATCATAAAGTGTTGGAAAATGAAAAGACACTTGCCTTAGCTCCCGGGCCTTGGTGGTGGCTGCTGTAAAGCTGGATGACGTCTCCCCGGGGGCTGCAAAGGTCATCAGATGCGATGAGTGGAGCATCAGGGTTAGGGAATGCTCCGCCGTCAGCTCAGACTCTGTCCTGGCTGGTGATACTCCCTGCAGTTGTGGCAGCAGGTTGGGGAGGAGCCACCACTTGTAGTCCAGGATGAGCTCCATCTCTGCTGCAACCACCTGTTGATGCTCCTCCAGTTCCTCCATGTTGGGTCCATCTGGAAGCGTGAAGGCTGTGTACCCAATCCGGTAGCCTGCAGGACCCCATTCAGTGGGGAGAGGCAAAACCACCGCTGGCTGATGACACCGGGCACGAGACCTCCGCTCCTGGGACCACCTTCCTCACAACACAGCTTCAGATGGTGAGGAAGCCTTCCCCAGCCCGCGGAGCCGATGTTGGGCGAGGTGAACAGAGGTGAGGAGATCTGTCAGTTCAGGATAGTCCCACAGCCTGGGGAATGCCTCAGTGATCTGTACTGCACCATCCCACACCTGCAGCTCCTCCTCGGCAGTGTGGGCCAGCGAAACGTCCGAAGCAAGGTCCTCCAATAGTCTAGCTGCCCAACACTCCTCCTCATCCATCCCGAGACTCCCGTAGTCCAAATGGCCAGCCATGCTGAAAAAGTGGACTAAAAACGGGTGAACAAAAAAACAGAGAAAAAAAGAAAACATCAGACACACACAGTGGCTGGTGTCCACTGTTGGTCGTGTCCTGTCATGAAATGCTCATTTCACAGGCAAAAGTAGGACAGCAAACGCTCACTGTGTTTTGAAAATTTATTTACATAAAGACACACAAGTAACTAAACAATATATACAAATGATGGATGGCGTGGGCGCTGGAGGAGAGCAGGGCTCGACGTCGCAGGCAGGCTTAAGCCTGGGTACGCCGGACACAAATAAAGAAAAACACTGACCTGGACGGAACTCACACGCTCTCCTCGACAGCAGCCCAGAGCACTTAGAATGCACTGAGAACATCCCACGGAATATAAAGACACGACAACCAGCACCGTTTATAGTGGTCTAAAATAGTGTTTCTAAACTGGCTGGAGGTGTGGAACATGAGTGGCAAAAGAATTACAATGAATAACAAAAATTAATTAATTAATTAATAAGAAAAAGAGTAACTAACACTAAAGACTGGGCATGCCCCGTGCCCCAGATTGTGACAATTTCCTTGTCTGACAGAGTGTCATCAGAGTGACCTGAGACAAATGATTTTTCTAATTCTTTAATTTTTGTTTTCTAATTTTACTTCTAACTTAGTGTTTACTCAGTGTTTTTCTTCATTTTATAAGATGGATACAGGATAATTCTTCCCCGTAAAACTGCTTTACCTGTTTCCCAGAGAAGAGTTGAAGAGATTGTCATGATCCTAGGCAGGGGTGGACGCTGTGCCCAGTCTCCAGTTTAAGTTTGATCTTTTTTTGTCTTTTTGTTTCCTTGTTTTTCCTGTCGACTGTATTTGGTTCCTGTTTAACCCCTTGCACTCTGGTCAATTTCCCTAAAAACGCCTAAAAATAACGTACCCAAAGTAAATCAAAAGCTGTTCTTCAGCCCTTTGCAGCATCTTCATAGGGTTGGTCTCATTTAAAAGAAAACACTTTGAATTTTTTGGCAAAACAGTCATAATCTCTCTAAGTGGTCCTGCCACTGAGTAACAGTCATCTAAACATACTGAACTTGAAGAAAATAAATTTCGCCTGGGTGTTTTTTTGGATACAAATGCTTGCAAATAACACACAGCTGTCAGATCCTGGCTGGAAAATGCAACAGAAATGTAGAACCAAGTGTTATCCAGCTGAGGTCAAAATTTTGTAACAATACCACAAAAAATGAATATATTACACAGCTTTTTTGTCAGGTTGTTCCCAGGCGTTTTTGAACTGTGCCAAATTGTGCCAAATGGCACAGTTTGGAAAAACGTCTGTAACTTTTGAATGATTCAATATAGAAGCTTCATCTTGGGCTCTAATGAAAGGTGACACTCAGGGCTGTGTGTGTGTGTGTGTGTGTGTGTGTGTGTGTGTGTGTGTGTGTGTGGTTGTTTATTCATTCATGAATGAACAAACAAGCCCCCCCACACAAAGAAGCATGCCACGTAAAAAATGTGTGGCTTTTTTTTTTACAAGAAAAAATAACCTACAGTGCACTAAAAATTATACTAAAATATCTGTAATGTAGAAGATAACAACTCTCACCCCCACCCCCCCCGCTACAGAGGACGGACATCGCCCATCGCTACATGACGGCGCACCGTCACTGCGGTCTACTACGCACAGTTGTACAAAAATATCTGCAATATATCTGCAATCCGCTACAGAAGAGTAGCGGGGGGGGGGGGGGCGTTCACGGTCTGGACGCGGCGACCCGTGTGCCACGGTCCGTCATGTGGCAATGACGCACAGTTGTAATTTAACGATCGGTCAAAAGTCATTTTGATTACAATTTTCAGGGATAAAGAATAATTTAGCTTATAACACTTACCTGTCCATAACAGCAGTGTCGCTGGCGAACATCTCTTCCTCATTGTCAGACGAATATGACGCTGGTCCGCTTGTTACGACTCGTGGTTCTGGTCACGCAACCCGGTCAAACCATGATTCCATTATTGCGGTTTTGCGCTTCCATGATTGCGGTTTTGGCAAACGATTTTTCAAAACAAATAAGAACAGTAGTAAGAAAAAAAGACTGGCGAACGCGTGTGTGTCACCCAGCAGCTTACACAAAACAGATTTTATGCACGGGACGTACACTTTCAATTGTCGAACTTCTCTGCTTCAATAGGCTCGCTGTATTCGCAGCCGTTGGTAGGCGGGTCCTTCTTGCTAGGTTTTCAGTCATTGGTTCTTCAAAGTTTCAGAAACCCAATTCAAGGCTCTTATTGGTCGAATGAGAGGTCAATCAAATCTAAACCAATTGAAGCACTCCTTTGGCTTTCTGTTCGCGGCTGTGTCTGTAGTGGAAGAACGGAAATGTAGCTTTTTTTTTTTCAGTGCGTCCTAGGACACACAGTGTGCATCCTAGGGCACCCTCGTGTGCCCTAGGATGCAAAGACGTGACCGCCCGCGGTATCCCGGAGTGCAAGAGGTTAATTATTGTCATTCGGTACTTGTAGTATTATTATTTACATTTTAGGGTTGTGTTGTTCTTGTATCTTTATGGTTTCCAGTTTGTGTTTTATTTTGACAGTGCTGCACAGCTCCTGGCTGTCGAACTGGTTTGTGGGCTGCGCAGCTGTCATTGATTGTATTACTTTCTCCTCTCACTTGAGTCCACTCCTGAATCCACACCTGTCATTTGTTAAGTAACGGTATATAAGGGCACGACAACTTTTCCCCGTTGTTGTGTTGTTCTATCACTGCTACCGTCCTCAGATGTGCAGTCCCGCTCTGAGAGTTTTTCGTGCTTCGCTGTCAAGGAGAGAGGAGAGCTCTTTCCAGGTGGGTTTTCCCCTTTTATTTCCAGCTGTGAGCCCCCAGTAATTCAGGTGCGCTCTGGCTGGTTCTGCCCTTTTCCCGGTGTCCCCAGGCTTCTCTTCCCCCTGTGACGTCAAGCCCCACTCTCTTCCAGCGCTTCTTCGTTTTGTATTTGTATGTTTAGTGTTCCTTCTGTGTTTGTCTTTACGTTAATAAATGTGCAGAAACCACAGTGAGCGTTTGGTGTCCTTCAGTAGCCTTTAAAAAGGGCGATTTATGACAGAGGTATTCGGGGAATCATTTATTTCCATGAAGGATGTACCATGCCCTGCTTAAGAAGTCAGAAAAACCTTTATCGTCAAGTACAGAGAGATTATGACACCATCTGGAAGGCAATTGTAGTCGTGTGGTGTTTTGAAGTTTAAAAGTAACTGTTTTGGGGAGAATCTGTATCCACAACATCTGAGTGGAGTGAATTACGGGTACTTGAAAATGTATGATGTACTTGAGAAAAGTATGAGTAGTCAGGTTCAAAAGGATGATGAAGCCTCCAATTATCATCAAGACCAAAGTAAGCCATATATTGTTTTAAAACTGCTCTTGATTGCCATGTTCGAGCCTCTGTTCTTCACTACTGCTCCCATCTAAATAAAGTGTAAAAGACCGAAAATAAATCCTAAAGCTAAATAAAGTGTAAAAGACCGAAAATAAATCCTAAAGAAAAAAGTCACACGATATTGCAACACAAACACTTTATTAATAGTATATTTCCTGTTCCCAGCTTTTATCACCATTCTACTTGTTTAAACATTAATCTTAATGCTAATACATATAACCTTCCTAATATAAAGGCAGTACTACATATTACAAGCAATCATATCATCTGTAGAGGACAGGGCTTTGTGGTTGAGAGGTGGGCTACAGAGTACAGTTTGCCTCTGGAGAGAGTCGACATTTAGCCACCGTCAGGTAGGTCTCCACCTGCAAATACAAGCAACATTTAAAAGGATTGTCATTATATTATATATTATAAGTCATCAGTCCTCTCACCTTGTGCATGTCCTTCTTGAAGCAGGCCAGCAACCTGTAATTTTGTGTCAGTAACTCTTCATCTCCCAGTCTCTGATAAAAGTTCCCGTAAGGTTCCACTGGGAAGGAGGCACCACCAGGAAATATCTCACTTGTGTCCTGATTGGCCTGCAGAGTTTGCGGGAAGGTGTTAGTAAACAACAGTAAAGAGTATGTGAAAGTAAAGAGTATGTGATTCATGTGTTTTCATACCGTGATCAGCAGACCAATTCCTGACTTTAGCTCAGACAGTTTCTGAGATATCTGGTACCTTTGACTGAGATATAGAGAACGACTTGGAAATTCCCAGGACTCCACCAGTTGGTGGGAGATCGACAACAGCTTCAAGACCTGCAACCAATCAATTTGATGCTTCAGATAGTGCTGCTGATACACCTCACTGTGTACACTGGTGTGTGTATTACTGTGCCGTGTTCTGACCGAACTGCGTTGTGTCTCATGCTTGTCAATGGGGCTGATGATGTCGTCAGATTTGCAGAAATGATGCAGGAACATTTTGTTGAGTTGACGTTGCTCTTCTGTTTGCAGAGAGCTCTCCTGCCACACAGAAACATACAAAAGTGTGCTATAATATAAAGATAACCCATTTTCAAATAAACAGATATTCTCACACCTCCTTCTCCCATGTCACTACCTTCTCCTTTTCTGGGAGGACACTGAGGCACTCCCAAGCTTAAGGAGATATACTCATGCATTGGGCATCCCTGATTATCCATTGTAGCCGTCCTTTTTACTGTTGGGAAACTGTCATGTTCTGGACAGGGTTAGACCCTTTCCACACCTTATGTTCCCTTTTTGGACTCTTTGTTATTATTATCTGTATCATTATTACCATTCATTATTATCGTTTCTGTATGGACTCTTATTTTGACAGTACTGTTTGTTTACTTCCAGTTTAGCGTAATGCATCTTCCATTTAGTCTCATTCTCTTACGCTGTTAATTTATCACAGCTGCTTCTTATTTAGTGATTATTAGTTTGCTATTTATTCTGCCGCCTCTAGTCCTTCCTTGGGGCATCCTAAGTTGTGTTTCCTACTCCTCGTTCTCTCCATGCCACTGCCTTGGCATCACCCATTATTGTGAGTTGCCTGCCATTTGCGGCGCTTGTATTTTCCAGCCCTCGGGCTTCATGCCTTCAGCATTTACAACACAATGGAACATAAAACGGCAAAAAGAGAAACTTTTCCAAAGTACAAATTGCTAATATTATAACAGAAGTGAAAAATTAGAAAGCACTGTTGTGTGGAACCACAAAAGTCACTTTAAATGCAAAAGAATCACAGGATCAGTGCTGCGCAACACCACTGGTTTGACCTGCTGATCTTCAGCTGAGGATTATAATATAAATCTGTATTGTTTCACTTAGATGATTCATTAAATGTTGTCCATTTTGTAATTTTAAAGCATACTTGTCAAACATAAGAATTTATTATTATTTAAGAAGTTCAGAAAGACATCATCTCTCTAGCACAGCTGTCTTGATGTGCTCTGTATGCACTGGCTCAGACTGGTACAGCTCTCTGGCACCCGGCAATATTGTGCAGAAATGCACAGGGTAAAATAAAATAATTTCCCTACATCTTCTCTATTGTGTACAGCAGAATTTATCTTGCTAATCTAGAGCAGTTTTTTTTTTTTAATAAACTAGATACCAAGCATCACCTTAGCTGAGAACTTCTGTGTGCATAAAGCTCTGTTGTGGTTTACCAGTGAGTTGACAGATAATTTGTAAGGGATAACTATTATGAGGTATTACATAACAGAAAATTTAGCCAAATAAATACTTTTTATAATGTTGTTTTAGCACAGTGTTCACACAGGAGACTCCCTCAAGAGACTCACACAATTCTCCCACACAGCCAGGCTTCTCTATTCCACCTTGAGTGTCCAGCACTTGAAAATTTGTGTACACAAACTCATACCTGTCGTGGGACTTGAGTGTGCCTTACAGTCATGTTCAGATTGACAAAGACTGAACTTGACTCGCTATGACATCATCTTTGATGATGTCATAGCGAGTCTTATGGTCTTTGATGATGTCATAGCGAGTCCTATGATCTTTTACTGAGTCCTATGATCGTGACACACAGACGTGACACACAGACCTACAGGATTTCTTAAATTAATAGATGAGGTCAATGTCCCTACCTTGCCAAGGAATGCATCTGAAGTTCTGTGGTGGGAGATGAACTCTTGGAGTACGGGCTTTCCCGGGCAAATGACAAACTTTTAGATGTCATTCCTCCTCTGTGGATTGCCACATTATCGTGGTGGAGGGGTTTGTGTGCCCTAATGATCCCACGAGTTATGCTGTCAAGGGCAACGTGCCCCTGGTAGGGTCTTCCAAGGCAAATTGGTCCTGGGTGAAGGGCTAGACCAAGACTGGTCAAGTGAATCTCTTTAAAAAAAAGTTATATCAAGGACCCAGTGTACTCAAAGGAGCCACATGGGTCCAATCCCTTGTGTGCTCACCACCTACTGGAGGGATCATGGGGATCATGGTGCTACAGTATGTGAATCAGGAGGCAGTCCGGGCTTCTCTGCTTGGACTGCTTCCCCTGTGATCCAGACTCCCAGATAAGTGGTTGAAAATGGATAGATATTCCAATGTTAAGTCAAAACTTGTATTGCCAAGTCCAGTGTTAATACTAGGAGTAAATTTGGTTTTACAGCTACAACACAGGGCACTGGATTTCTCCGTAGTATTCTTCCTGCCCCCTCCCTTGATTCTCCCCTGTCATTTCCCTGATTCCACCCAGTTGTTCCCCCTTTCTGTGTCCCCATGATGAGCTGCAGACTTACAAAATCAGAGAAGAGTCTTTGGGCAAGCACGTGGAGGTGATGGACTCTGCTGACTGCAGTGAAGAAGAGACGCTGGCTGTCCGCAATTGGCTGAGAGGAGACACCCAAAAAGATGAGGGACAGTAGAAAGACAACTGCTTAGAAAGAGAAAAACAAAAATAAAGAAAACATTACAACGATGGGACCAGTCAAACATATTTTATCATCTCTTGCATTTATTTTGGCTGTGATGCTTTGAGGTGTTTCATATTTGAGAAATATGTCCTAATATCTTATTTTTTCTTACCCTATTAAAAAAATACCCCAATGTCATCATCTTACCTCTGTCCATGGTCTAGGATTTGTCCAAGTTCTGGTTTTGATGGATATAATTCAGATGGTTCTGAACTGAGTTTAGTTGTTCTGTTGTTTCCCTCTCAGAGTTTCTGCTTTTATAGCTGAAAACTTTGTGATTTAATTCATGAAGAGAAACACGAAACGGACAAACAAGTGTGTGTGCATTTCATTAACATTAACATGTTCATAATAATATTTATTTGGTGCTGAAAACAATCTGCTGATGTTTGAATGGATATGGAAATACTGACACAAACATCCAAGGTTATTTTTTCCACATAGATTTTAAGTTACAGTGCAATTTTAAAAACATTGTTAAAACAATGAGGAAAGAGATATCACAGAGAAGACATAAAAAGTGGATAGTTGGTTGTTACCACAGAATCAAAGTTAATTCAAAAGCATTTACAGTAAAAATATAACATTAATTTTAGTTAATGTCTTAACTGTAAACTTCGTTATATTAACGTGGTCAACCCGATCTCACTAAAAAAATGTACCACCATCTCAAAAAAATGTGGATTTGTACGTAAAACAAAACAAAAAAATGTACCTGGATACGTATTACAAACAGATAAAATAAGATAAGATGAGACAAGATAAGATAAGATAAGATAAGATTGTGGAGTGTGTCAATAACGAGGCCGATTTGAAGCGGACAGTTTATTACACATCTCACACATAAGCATAGTCAGAAAGAGGGCATCTTAGACAAGACTCTTCTCTTAAATACTCAGGCCCTCCTTCAGCAGCTTCTACACATCAAAGGTCACATTGCATTCACTTCCTTAATCCTTTAAAATCCTCCTAGCAGTCTCTGATACACAAAAGATCATACTGCATTCGTCCTTCACACCTCCCTGTTATCTCCCAGGGAAACTCTGGGAAACTCTGCTCTTTTGTTCTAGTCTAAGATGCTAGACCATTATGCACTCTCTAAACGACAACCCCCCCCCCCCCCCCGAGCGTCTTGGATAGAACAATAGAATGACAGTCCATATGCTGTGGTAAAATCATTAAACATCAATCCACATGCTGCTTGGGCTTCAGTCTTCTCCCGTATCTGCTGTAACCAGGATTCACCGCCTCCGTGGCGCTGTCATGCTGGGGGGCTGATGAATGCTGGGGGGTTGATGATTGAGGGGTAAAAGTCTGTGCATGTGGGTGCTCTGGGGAATCTTTTCTCTGGGAAGCTCCCCGCAGGGGTCTTCCACTCCGAGGAGCCCTCGCCAACAGCACTTGCTCGTCCGCCACAACAAAAGCGGGTTTGAGTCTGTCTATGCCAATTCTTTCCCTCCTACCCCCCAAATCTAGCAAAAAATGCTTGTCCCCTGTTTGCAGCACTCTGAACGGTCCATCATAAGGTGGGCGCAGTGGGGGGCGATGTGCATCGTGTATGACAAAAACGAACTCCGCGTTTTTCAAAGTTTTAGGCACAAAAATGCCCGGAAAACTGTGGTGAGCAGGGCCCGGCAGTGTGCTTGTGTCTATGCTACGCTGCAACAGCTGAGACGGGGAGCTGCCCGGCGCGGGATTATCTGGGAGAAATTCCCCGGGCAGCCGAAGTGGCTGCGCAAAAACGAGTTCAGCCGGGGAAGCTTCCAAATCCTCTTTAGGTGCAGAACGTAACCCCAATAAAACCCACGGTAGCTTGTCTACCCAATTTGCATCCGTCAGTGACGCCCCGAGAGCCACTTTCAATGACCTATGAAAACGTTCGCATAACCCATTAGCCTGTGGATTGTACACGGTTGTGCGGTGAATTGTGACACCCAGGCTGCGGGCCATTGTTGACCAAAGTTCGGAAACAAATTGAGGGCCTCTGTCGGATGTAATGTCCGACGGGACTCCAAAATGCACCACCCATGCTGTTAAGAATGCACGCGCCACCTCCTCGGCCATGGTTGCCGCCAGTGGAACCACTTCCGGCCAGCGCGTGGTGCGGTCCACCATTGTCAGAAGGTGCGTGCACCCCTGTGATGGCGGGAGGGGGCCCACGAGGTCCACGTGAACATGCTCGAACCTCTTAGCCGGGATGTGAAATGGCTCCAAGGGAGCTTTCGTGTGTCTGTGTACTTTGGCTCGTTGGCACGCCGTGCAGGCTGCTGCCCACTCTTTCACTTGTTTGCAAAGGCTCGGCCACACAAATTTCTCTCCTACCATTTTGACCGACGCGCGCACTCCCGGGTGCGCCAAAGAATGAATCAAGTCAAAAACGTGGCGGTGCCACGCGGCCGGTACCACGGGATGCGGTCGCCCTGTGGAGACATCACAGATTAGGGGGGCATACCGTCTTGCAGCACCCTGCTCTCCAGCCTTAACACTGTTGGTCCAGACTGGAGCGCGCGCACATCCACGTCACTAACCTGCTCCACGGCCATGGCTGTGTAATCTATCCCCACGCGGACCGGGGCAGCCACGGCGCGCGAGAGGCAGTCTGCCACTACATTCAGTTTACCCGACACATGCTGAATATCGGTAGTAAACTCTGAGATCGCGGCCAGCTGTCTCTGCTGCCGGCCCAACCACGGTTCTGAAACCTTGACCATCACGAATGTTAGCGGCTTGTGGTCAACGAACGCGGTGAAACGGCGCCCTTCCAGCCAGAACTGGAAGTGGCGAATGGCCAAGTGGAGAGCCAGCAACTCCCTGTCGAACGCGTTGTATTTATGTTCACTATCGCGGAAAGTCCTGCTGAAAAAGGCGAGCGGCTGCCAAGCCCCGGCTACACGCTGCTCCACGACCACTCCTATGGCCACATCTGATGCGTCAGCAGTGAGCGCTATGTGGGCCGTTGGGTCTGGATGTGCCAACAACGCAGCATTTGCCAGGGCTGCTTTGACTTCCGAGAAAGCTCGCTCTCGCTCCGGGGACCATTCGATCTTATTCGCGGGTTTCTGTTTTTTGAGCACGGCGTACAGTGGTTGCCTGAGCTGCGCTGCGCGGGGAAGGAAACGGTTATAAATATTCACCATTCCCAAAAACTCCTGTAAAGCCCTGACCGTTTGCGGCTGGGGAAAATCTGCTACCGCGCGCACTTTGTCAGGCAGCGGAACCGCTCCTTCGGGAGAGACGCGGTGCCCCAAAAAATCAATCTGCGTCACCCCGAACTGACACTTCGCTGGGTTGATTATTAAACCGTGCTCCCCCAACCTCCGGAAAACCGCCGTTAGGTGGGTTTCGTGTTCGTCTTCGGACGCGCTGGCTACCAAGATATCGTCCAAGTAGACGAATACGAAAGGGAGATCGCGCAGCACTGCATCCATCATGCATTGGAACATCTGTGCAGTCCCTTTAAGCCCGAATGGCATGTGCAAAAACTCGAATAAACCAAACGGAGTTATTACCGCTGTTTTGGGTATGTCCTCAGCGTGCACTGGGACTTGGTGGTAACCGCGGACCAAGTCTATTTTAGAAAAAAACGCGCGCTCCTGCCAAGTGAACGGAAAAATCCTGGATGTGAGGAATTGGGTAGTGGTCGTGCGCTGTGGCATTGTTCAACCTGTGGAAATCCCCGCAAGGTCGCCACGAACCGTCAGCTTTAGGGACCATGTGTAGTGGGGAAGCCCATGGGCTGTTTGAACGCCTGATGATGCCCAATCTCTCCAGGTTGGCGAACTCCTCGCGCGCTATGGCCAGTTTAGCTGCGTCCAAGCGCCGAGGTTTTGCAAAAACGGGCGGCCCGGTGGTGTTGATAAAATGCTCCACCCCGTGTTTAGCGATGGCTGCCGAAAATGTGTGGACCGTGAGTGCTGGGAACTGAGTGAGCAGTGTGTGGAACTTACCGCATGCAGCTGTGACGTTGGCTTGTGCTGTTGGCCGGGACGCTCGAGCTGTACAGGGGATAGAATCAAAAGACAGTGCATTAACCAGGTGCCTGTTAGCGACATCAACCAACAAACCATGTGAGCACAAAAAATCAGCCCCCAATATATTGAAATTCAATGCTGCTATGACAAAAGTCCATTCAAATGCACGGCCGTGTAGAGACAGAAGTAGAGTCCTCTCACCAAAGGTCTTAATCTCCGAGCCGTTTGCTGCTGCCATCTCGGGGCCTCTAGATCCTGCCAGCCGGTCGGCGTAGGACGGCATGATGAAACTCAACTGGGCGCCGGTGTCCACGAGGAAATGCTTCCCTGAGCGTGCGTCCGTCAAGTAGAGCAGCTTGTTCTCCTCCCCGAGGGCCGCAGCTGCTACCGACCCCCGGTCTTGGCGTTTCTCGAGCGCTTGAACTGGCACGGTGGTATACATTTGCGTGCCTTCTCTGCAAAGTGGCGGTGGTAGAAACAAAGAATGTCTCCTCCGTGTTCTTTGGCCCCCGCCGCCGCTGTCGTCGGTGGTTCTGCTACTGCCGTCAATGGCTCCTCGCTTCCTCCGGCCGTCGCGCTGAGCTCCGTCGTTGCCGCCGTGGTCGTGAGCTCTCTGCTGGCCATGATGATCCGGTGTGCTTCTCGGGCCAGCGCACGATAGTCCCGTTCGGCCAGCAATGGTGAATTGGCCAGGGTCGCTCTCGTCGCTGACGGAAGGTTCCCAAGGAAGAGGTGGGTAAGAATGAAGTGGTCGACGTCCAAGCCCTTCAACCTCAGCATCTTCTCCATCAGGTCAATAGTCGACCCATCTCCTAATCCGGTCTGCGTCAGGAGTCTCTCTGCTCTCTCCTCAACCGAGAGTGTGTAGTGCTGGATGAGTGCAGCCTTCAACGCGCCGTACTTGTCGCTGGTTGGTGGCTGATCCAGCAGGCTCTCCACATGCTGAGCCGTGTGGGTGTCGAGCTTTGCGACCACATGGTAGAATTTCGTGTCATCCGCCGATATCCCCCGGAGGATGAACTGCGCCTCAACTAGGTGGAACCAGGAGCGCGGATTGTGCTGCCCAAAATCTGGTAGCTGGATTGTAACAGCGTATGCTTGGCTGGGGGCTCCCAACGAGGCTGGCTCCAGGGATCTTTCGTCATGTTGCATGATTTGTCTTGGGTCACCAGTGTGGAGTGTGTCAATAACGAGGCGGATTTGAAGCGGACAGTTTATTACACATCTCACACATAAGCATAGTCAGAAAGATGGCATCTCAGACAAGACTCTTCTCTTAAATACTCAGGCCCTCCTTCAGCAGCTTCTACACATCAAAGGTCACATTGCATTCACTTCCTTAATCCTTTAACATCCTCCTAGCAGTCTCTGATACACAAAAGATCACTCTGCATTCGTCTGATTCACAAAAGATCATACTGCATTCGTCCTTCACACCTCCCTGTTATCTCCCAGGGAAACTCTGAGAAACTCTGCTCTTTTGTTCTAGTCTAAGATGCTACACCATTATGCACTCTCTAAAAGATAAGCCTTTATTAGTCCCACAATGGGGAAATTCCAGGATTGCAGCAGCACAGGGATAATGTGCATGTGGGACATGCAGGTTAGGTTAATTGGAGACTCTAAAGTGGCCCTAGGTGTGAATGTGTGTGTGAATGGTTAAGGGATAGCGCCGTATCGTGGCTGCTTCATCCATCCAGGTGGTGGATGACCCTCAATTTCCCCTCTGGGGATCAATAAAGTATACTAAATCTAAAAAAAAATCTAAAAAAAATAACAGCACTCAGAGCAATAGTTAATAAGATAAGATAAGAACTGGTTAGCCAAAGCAGTAAATGAATACATATGTACACAGTTATATATACAGTACAGGAGCATTGCAGCTAGATGGCATCAACAGCATTACAGTTTAAGTTACCCAGCAGAATGTAAATATGTACCCAGACAGTATATTTCACATTTGAATCAACAGTGTTGTTGCCACCCTCAAAAATAATTGTTGTTGTCTTAGTTGTGTATTGGAGGGGACGATCTCTATTGTGCATATGGAGTTAAGCTCACTGTGCATGCACGAATGCATGCTTTAAAAGAACACACTGTAGTCACTGTGCATGAGCAAAACAATACCTGTTTTAGCCAGGCTTCCAACAGTCATTTGCTTGGTGAGTGGGGGATGGTGCAGTTACATGCGGTTTCAACCATCAATTTGCGAGTTTGCATCCCATGCTGAGCTATGACTTTTTTTGCCACCTTATCGTGGTGAGGGTTCGCCTGCCCTAGTGATCCCAGGAGCTATGTTCTTCTTCTTCTTCTTCTTCTTTTGCTTCATCCTTCATGTGTGAAGTTTCATGAGCCCTATGACACCATGATATAAACCCACTTCTGTCTCTTGCCTTTCATTCTGCTGATGTAAGATTAATGTTCAACCATACTTTTATGTTCGTTTTCCAGTCTGTCCGTGGCCTTCCTCTTTTCCGTTTCATGGGTTCATGATGTAATACGTTTTGGAGCAAACTATCATCCGAGGAGGAGCTATGTTATCCAGGGCAATTTGCCTCTGGTGGGGTCTCCCAAAACAAACTGGTCCTGGGTGATGGGCCAAACTAAAAGTGATCCAACAGACTCTCATGATGAATGAGCAACCAAGGAGTCAGTGTACCCCACATGGTATGGGGCTACCGGGGCCCTACCCTGGAGCCAGGCCAGAGAGGGGCTCAGTGGCGAGCATCTGGTGTCTGGGTTTTTGCCCATGGGACTCCAGGGCAGGGCCCCAGTAACCCCATACCGTGCAGGGTACGCTGAATCCTTTGTTGTTTGTTCATCATGAGTCTGTTGGATCGCTGCTAGTCTGGCTCTTCACCTAGGACCAATTCAATTAATTTTAATTCAACTTTATTTATAGAGTGCCATTTCACAACAACAGTCATCTCATAGCACTGTCAAACAATAGGGGAAAACCTCACAATTGCAGAAAACTATCCAGTTTGTCTTGAGAGACCCTACCAGAGGCAAACTGCCCTGGAGGGTGAGCATCTGGTGGCCAGTTTTCTGCCAATGGGACCTGGCCAGGCTCAGCCCAAAGGAGCTACATGAGTCTGCCCTCCAGTGAGCTCACCACCTGCAGGAGGGGCCATGGGGGTCCGGTGCTATGTGGATCAGGTGGTGGGTGAAGTCAGAGATCTTGGTGGTCTGATCCCAGGCTTTCTAAGCTGGCTTTTGAGATGTGGAATGTCACCTTTCTGGTGGAGAAGGAGCCTGAGCTGGAGCACGAGGTTGAGAAGTACCGGCAAGATATAGTTGTGCTCACCTCAGCCTACAGCTGTGGTTCTGGAATCAGTCTCCTGGAGAGGGGCTGGAACCTAGCCTACTCTGGAGCTGCCCCAGGTGAGAGGCAGCGAGCAGGGGTGGGTATTTTTGTATCCCCCGCCTTGCTGCCTTTATACTGGAGCACTCCCTGGTGGATGAAAGGATAGTTTCTCTTTGGGTTGGGAAATGGGTCCTGACCATCATTTGTGCTGATGTACCAAATGATGGTTCAGAGTACCTACTCTTTTTGGAGTCTCTGACTGGGGTGCTGGAGAGTGCTCCTCTTGAAGACTCCATTGTTCTACTGGGGGAGTTTTTTTTTTTCTCCCCCTTGTCCTGTTAGGCAGCTAGGTGAGCAGAACAGAAATCTGCTACCCATATTGTGCCAAAACAGATTTACTTTGCCAAAAGCAGCTTAATACAGGTCCTATCTATGTACTGTATATTGTTGTAAACTCCTCCTGTAATAACTTTTAATACTTTATTTAAATTATTTTACCCATGAAGGACCCAACAGGATGGGGAATGGGGAAAGGAATTGTGAGGAGGGGGAAAGAAAAGGGAGAGGAACAGACAAAACAGACAAACAAACCAACAACTAAAACAAACAGAAAACAGACTGCTAAGTCTTCCACTGAAGAGGTCTCAACACAAGTCTGGTGTCTGCACCTGTTAAAAGGGAGACATTTGTGTGTGTGCATCCGTGTGCGTGTATATGGGAGTGCGCGCAAAATAAGTGTGTGCATGTGAGTGGTTTGCCAGGAAACATATGAAGAGGGTGGCCAATTGCACCAATCCCCCCTTCCCCCCAGAAACCCCAAGCAGGCAAGGCGACACCACCAACCCCCACAGGGCACAAATGTCCGAGGTCAACAAGCTCCAGGAAAGCCTGGAATCTGCCCCAGGAGGGATGGCCAAGGGAAGCCAGACCGCCAGTGGGGCCAATGCCAGCCCCCGGGCCCTGGGTGCCAGGAGGCCAGTGCCTCCACCCCCGGGCTTGAGACTGGCTCGTGCCCCCGACATGAGCTTCCCCAGGCACCCCCCCAGCGGGCCCGCCCCCCTAGCATGACAACCACACACCCCGGGGACCCCCACACCCAAAGAATCCCCCCCCTGTCCAGGGGAGCCCACGTAGCCAAGAGGCACTACCCCCTCAATCCAGCACCTCCCGACTAGCAGACACACCCATTTCCACACATTCACACCCTCATGCTCTCATACGCAACTCACATGCACTCACTCACAATCGCTCACCCTCTCCTCCACTCAATCTTGCTCCCACTCACCCTCATGGTCACCCACACTCACTCACATTCACCCATACATGCGCTCTCACTCACACTCCGACCTACTCACATCTGTTTGTGCTCTCCCCCACACACTCCCCCACCCTCATTCACTCTTGTTACTTAGGGCAACCACGATGGAGATGCAGCGAGCATGAATGCGCACCAGCACTCAGCAGCGGCTGGGGAGATCGCTGGCGCAGACCAGCAGCCACCCCCCCACTGACCCACTGCAAGGCGGCCGCGGCCACAGAAGCAGACCCCCTCCACCAGTGTCCACCCGAGCGACTGATCAGTGGACCACTACAGTCGCTCCGAGATGCCACCTGACACGCAAAGCTCCACACAAAACCGACCCACCTTCACCATCTCAACTCATCACTCTCTCACTCTCGCTTACTCTCTTGTTCAATCACTCTCTCACTACCTTGCTGCTATCTATTCATTCGGCAGCACCCAGGGATTTTGACAAAATGATGGGTCCCAGGCCCCTGCCAGGCCCCCAGGCCCCCGGCAGAAGGAGGGCAACAGGGGTGGGGGTCTTCCCCCACCCCCCTTGCACAAATCATGGTAGGTGTGTGTCAGTTGTATGATGTAATTGTGTGCAGGTGTGTGAACTACCCTAGTGCAGTTAAAATTGAGGGGATGGTGGCTGGAGCACCACTAGCCACTGTGATAGGCAGCGGGGCCCCCATCTCTTCAAACCCTCAATGTCTAAAATGCAATTAAAATTGAGATGAGGGCAGCCCCACTGCATAGCAGAGGTATCCCCTTCGCTGTCACAGTGTGGCATACCCCCACCCCAAAACCCTAAGTGTATCCAAGAAGATGTATGTTCCACCCAGAATCGAGGGGAGGGGGAAATAAGACTGGGAGGGAGGCGGTCCAATAGGAACCCCCCCGCCCCCAGAACCCAGCTCGCAAACTGGTTCAGGAGGCCACCCACTACCTCCAAATCCTAACCCAGGGTGAGGGCCGCCAGGCTGAGCAGCCCAGGATCCACCACCGTTGCACCCCGGCACTCCCAGCACTGCAAACAGGATGGAGCAGTCACACCCACACCCACTAATCTTGCACACACAAGCATGCACAACAATAGTCACAATAGTGAACAATGGGCCCGACCAATACGGTGCCCCACACACAAAGCAACACCCCTAAGCCCCTACCGCAAGCCCACCAACCACCTACCCCAGACACACACCGACAGCAGCAGGCCGCCCCGCAACCACAGCCACCCTGGAGCAAACCGACGGCAACACGGCCCCCAACCCGCACCAACGGCTTCCTCGACCACCCCTAGTGGGGGACTTCAATGTGCACATAGACAACAACAGTGAAACCTGGAAGGGCATGATTGGGAGGAACCTGCCTGATCCGAACCCGAGTGGTGTTCAGTTATATATGTGCACCTGGCACTAGGACACCCTAGGTTGCAGGTCAATGATCAATTTTGTTATTGTGTCATCAGACCTGTCACCATATGTCTTGGACACTCTGGTAAAGCGAGGTACAGAACTGTCTACTGATCACCACCTGGTGGTGAGTTGGATCTGATGGCAGGGTGTATGCCAGGGGTGTCCAACCAGGTGCCATGGAGAGCCAAGACCCTGCAGGTTTTCTCTTCTACCCAGTCTCTTCAGCAGGTGTTTTCACTTATCAGCAATCAGTGGGAAGAAGTTCACAGAAATCTGCTGTTGAAGACACTGGTTGGAGGTAAAACCTGCAGGGTCTTGGCTCTCCATGGCACATGGTTGGACACCCCTGGTGTATGCCATTCATACCAGGTAGACCCAAACATATGGTGAGGGTGTGCTGGGAATGTCTGTCTGAGGCCCCTGCCCGGGAGGTCTTCAACTCCCTCCTCCAGAAGAACTTCAACCACATTCCAAGGGAGTCTGGAGACACGGAGTTTGAATGAGCCATACTCTCCACCTTCATTGTTGAAACAGCTGCCCAAAGCTGTGGCCGCAAGATCGTTGCATCTCGTGGTGGCAACCCCCGATGCAAGTGGTGGACACCAGTGATGAGAGGGGCCATCAAGCTGAAGGAGTCCTATTGAGCTTGATTGGCTTGTGGGACTCCCGAAGCAGCTGAGGCATACTGGCAGGTCAAGCAGAGTGCAGCTTGGGTGGTCGCTGAAGCAAAAACTCAGGTGTGGGAGGAGCTCGGTGAGGTCATGGAACAAGACTTTCGGTCGGCCTCGAAGAAATTCTAGCAAACTATCCAGAAACTCAGGAGGGAAAGCAGCTCCCTGTCCACAATGTATATGGTGCGGATGAGGTACTGCTGACCAACTGGGGACATCATCGGGTAGTAGAAGGAATATTTCGAGGACCTCCTCAATCCAACTGACACGCCTTCTACAGAGGAAGCAGAGCTTGAGGGTGAGGGGAATGACTTGCCCATCACAGGGGCTGAGGTTGCTGAAGTAGTTAAAAAACTCTTTGGTGACTGGGCCCCAGGGGTGGATGAGATTTGCCTTGAGTACCTCAAGGCCATGGATGTTGTAGGGCCACCATGGTTGACATGTCCCTGAAACAATGTGTGGAGGCTTGGGACAGTGCCTTTGGCATGACCAACTGGGGTGGTGGTTTCTCTCTTTAAGAAGGGGAACTGGAGGGTTTGTTCCAACTTGCGGGGGATCACACTCTTCAGCATCCCTGGGAAGGTCTATGCCAGGGTACTGGAGAGAAGAGTCCAGCTGTTGGCTGAACCTCGGATTCAAAAGGAGCAATGTGGTTTTCGTCCTGGCCGTTGCATATCGGACCAACTCTTTACCCTCTCGAGAATCCTCGAGGGTTCGTAGGCATTTACCCAACCAGTGTGTTTTGTGGACTTGGAGAAAGCATTTGACCGCATCCCTCTTGTGGGGGGTACTCCGGGAGTATTGGGTACTGGGCTTCTTGGCTACGAGTTGCTACGAGTCAGCCCAGTTGTACCAAAAAGTAGTGTAAATAACATACCTTTGCAATTTGGAGAAACAAGTTTGAGTACCAAACCTGCTACTTTCCCTAATCCTAGCCATTAGTGGAATGTACATAGGGGTGTCAGACTAGGGGGGAAAGGGTACTGTTTATCCAGGGCCCACTGGAGGGAGGGGCCCTCAAAAAAGTTTGGAATAAAAAGGTTTTTTTGAGTTGCATTCTTTTAATTTCTAATTAATCAATGTCATTATAAAATTCACCCTTGCTGAATGAAGTGTTTGAGAGAGTAAATTTTGAATTAACAGTAATGATGGATGTTGTCTGAGGCTCCCATCACCCCATTAAAAAGGTACAAAATAGATAAGTCCACACACCTGCACCCGGTTAATTGAAGCGTGGCACCAGTCACACAGTAACCTACAGCCTATTGCTGCAGCACGTTGCTTAGCGAGGTTAGTGCATCATTACCCTGAACCTCGCCTTTTATTTATTTATTATGTTGTGAAAGTACAATAAGTGATTTGTTACAATAAGATGGTAATTTACAACTTAAAAAGTCACATATTTACTATAAGCAAGCCCCAAATTTATGAGAAAAACAGAATTCTTTGAGAAAAACCAGAGCTTCTGTAACACCCACTAACACCTACGCACTTTAGGTGTAGTACCCTTTTTGGTAGTGGTGTGTTATGGCAACGCAGTTACCTTAACTTTTCTACCTGGGCAAAAGGATAATTGGGCCAGCTCAAGTAGACCTTAGGTTCGTAGGAGCCTGGAGGGCGTAACAACAGATGACAATACACCGATATGAAGAACTTGCAACTATATATATTTCTTTTTACAAATGTATATTATTTACAAATATGTACATTTAATAAAAAAAACCCCACACAATTGTCACAATAATACCCCTGTGGAGTGTGTAAATGAAGAGGCAGATTTATTTCAGTTGATTTATTACACACTCACACTTGTCAAGCACAGAACAGACTGAACACTTAAGCAGAAACTCCTCTCTTAAGTTTCATGGCATTTACATCACACCCAACATGACATTTGCATCACACTGCATTCAACCCCCTCATCCTTGACTCCTTCCTGCTATCTCACCAGGAATCCCCTGCTCTTTGTTCTCCCAAGCTTATCCACTCTCTCCTGTCTGAGATGCTAGACAATCTGGCTCTCCCAAGGTGCTACACCCCAAAATACATTTACAAGATTCACAGTTCTCTAGTGTCCGTTCTAGGTGACCTGTTGAATCACCTCTAGCCATTAATAGGGTTCAGGCTTCGGCTCGCCATCCAGATCTGGAGAATCCATGTTCTGGTCAAACCAGTCCAAAGGAAAAAACCCTGACCAAGCTAAGTGACACGTGCGTCAGGGGGTTCCCGTGCTCAACGGCGTTAACAGCCTTTGGATCCCAATCAATTTCAAAGTTTTATCCAAGCAAAGGCTGTGGCTAGTACGCTAGAGCCTTCATCTCATCAAGGACCGTCTCTCTCTCAGTCGGTGGCTTTTGGCGTCTGACGTGACCGAGCCAAAAATTGCAAGTCATACCCAGACCCAGAGAGAGAGCGCTTAACCCACTGGCTGACGCCGCCACCAAACGGTGCAGCCATTGGTTGCTCAAAATACCAACAAACATATCAGGAACTTCATCAGAACTTTCTAGAAAATGTTCCTAACTATTTATGAATATATATTTATTTAAATATTCATATTCAAATTATTTATTCCCATTGTGAAATGGGTGTTTTTCTTTTTAAAAGCGGTATCAGTATTTATAATTTAATTCACGTTTCTAGCACTGGGTTACACCATCCCCCCTTAGAATCATGCAAGTCCCTTTGCATGGGATTAGCTAAATGGTACTGACGGGAGAATTAGTGTTCATGGGAATATTCTTATATCTGCTCTGTTAAAGCTCTGGTAAAAGCCAGGTTTAGTCCTTGAAACAGGGCCTGGGCAACAGTTATGAGAGGATTTCCCAACTGACTATACTGTAGTCTTTCTGGCTGGGAGGTTGTCCTCTCAGAGCGTCTCACAGTCTTTGGGATTTCCCTTTCAGATTCTCTGTCTTTCACAAGTTCATCACAGGTACTTTTTTCAGATAAGTTGGTTTCACTTTCAGTTCCATTCTCATTGTTTGATGGTTCCACATTTGTTTCAGTTTCCTCCAGATTTCCATCATTCGGTAAGTTGTCACATCCAGGTGAATTGTCATTTCCAGGCAAGTTGGCACATCCAGGTGAAGTGACATTTTCTATTTGGTTGTCATTCTCAGGTAAGTGAGTTTCAGCAGGAATGTCTCCTTTGAAGAATGTCTTTGGATGGAGAATTTCATAAATTCGAGTGAGCTTTATGGGCGTTTGGATTGGTTCTTCTCTGTACCAATAGACATCTTCATTTTCCTGTTCTGAATTCTCACATTCCTCATTTTGTTCAGGTGACTGTCTTGTCTTAGGTTTGGGGACACGTTTTGGTTGGACAGGTTCTTCTTCAACAGGGGCAAGAAAACCACAGGGAAGCAAGAGGTCGTGGTGAACGGTGCGAACAGGACCATCTTTTGTCTCAGGTCTTATAGTGTAAACAGGCAAGTCACCTGCTTGGCTCACCACAATGTGGATTTCAGCTTCCCACCTGTCTGCTAGTTTGTGCTTTCCTCTGCGGCGGACTGCACGTACCAAAACTCTGTCGCCTGGTTCCAGTTTTGAGGGTTTCACTCGCATATCAAATCTTGTTTTGTTTCTTTCAGCCATCTTGTTAGCATTTTCTGTTGCTAGTTTGTAGCTTTCTTGTAGAGTTGTCCTCAGTTTTTCAATGTACTGGGAATGTGACTTGAAACTTTTGTTGTGAAACGGGAGACCAAATGCAAGATCGATTGGCAATCTCGGCTGACGACCAAACATTAACTCATACGGGGCAAAACCAGTAGTGTCATTCTTCATACAATTGTATGCATGTGCAAGTGGTTTCACATAGTTGTGCCAATGAGTTTTGTTCTTTTCCTCCAGAGTACCCAGCATGCTCAATAATGTTCTATTGAAACGTTCTACCGGGTTACCTCTGGGATGATAGGGTGTCGTCCGGATTTTGCGAATGCCCATAATTTTGCAAAGTTCTTTTATGATATGGGACTCAAAATCAGGACCCTGATCACTATGTAACCGTTCGGGTATCCCGTAGTGGACTATAAAGTTGTCCCAAAGTGCCTTTGCTTTGTCCCAAAGTCTGAGCTTTCTGATTGCTGGTAGGGATGGCTATAGTGTATTTCGTGAAATGATCAGTTAGCACGAGCACATCCTTAGTGTTACTTTGATCGGGCTCAATGGACAGGAAATCCATACAGACAAGTTCGAGCGGTCGGGTGGACTTGATGTTGACAAGCGGAGCAGCTCGCTCTGGAGCGGTTTTACGTCTTACGCAGCGATTACATGTCTTGATCTTCTTTTCAATATCTGCCTCCATGCGAGGCCAATAGAACCTTGTTCTGACGAGATCCAAAGTACGCTCTGTGCCTAAATGGCCCATGTCACAGTGGAGGCTTTGAAAGACTGAATCGCGGAGCTGTTCAGGTAAGACGAGCTGGTAAGTAGCATTTCCTCCGTCTTGGCGAGTGCGGTAGAGGATGTTATTGCACATTTCAAGTCGATTGAGCTCTCGGAGTAACAAGTTGATGTCAGGAAGTTCAGTTCGTACCATTGGTGGAACTTTTAGTCCAGTTTCAATTTGTGCAATCACTTCTCTTAAACAGGGGTCAGTTCTTTGTTCGTTTTTGATCTGTCCAGGCATCATGTGGAGTACAACTGGAAGACCACCACAGCCATCTTCTTCGGCGTGGCCATCTGGAATGGCGGCTACAGAGAGGGCTAATGAGTGAACCAAAGGGAAGGTGTTGTCTGGAGAGCTACAGACAAGGTGTTTTTCACATATAGCAGACACTACGTCGGAACTTAAACTGCTTTCAGGAAGAGACAAGTGAGTTTGAGTGAACTGCTGTATGCGGTCAAGCTCCTTTTGGGACACTGCGTCATTAAGTAACTTGCCATGTGGCCGTCTAGAGAGGCCGTCTGCATCTGAGTTAAGCTTGCCTGCTCTGTATTGGACCTTAAAGTTAAACGTCGACAGAGCAGCTAGCCACCTAAAACTCATGGCATCCATCTTAGCAGTAGTCAAAATGTACGTCAAGGGGTTATTGTCTGTCATGACAGTAAAGTGGTTGCCATATAGATAGTCTGCGAACTTCTCCGTTACTGCCCACTTTAGAGCCAAAAATTCCAATTTATGGGCAGGGTAACGGGACTCACTTCTAGACAACCCCCGGCTTGCATAAGCTATGACCCTAGTCTGGCCCTCCTGCTCTTGATAGAGGGCGGCGCCAAGCCCTGTAGTGCTGGCGTCAGTATGGAGTGTATATGGCAACTGAGGGTCAGCGAAACCTAGGACAGGCGCAGTACTGAGCTTTTCAATGATGGTTCTGAATGCAAGATCACAGGAAGAAGTCCATCGCTCACCAAACAGTGTCTTTGGGTCGTGGTACTGGGCAGGCTTAGCTTTGGGCTTTGTGCTTTTGCACAAAGGAGGGTAGCCTGATGTTAAGTCAGTGAGGGGCTTAACGATTCTGGAATAGCTCTTAATGAACCACCTATAGTACCCTGAAAAGCCTAAGAACGAGAGGAGTTGTTTGAGATCATGGGGCACAGGCCAGGTACTTAGGGCTTTCACTTTTTCGGGGTCGGTCTCAACTCCTTTACTGGACACAATGTGACCGAGGTATCTCACAGAAGTTTGGAAAAATCTGCATTTCTCAGGGGAGAATTTAAGCCCGTACTCTTTTAGGCGATTAAGAACTTTCATTAAGCGAGCCTCATGTTCTTCGGGCGTCTTGGAGAATACAATGATGTCATCAAGGAACACAATCAAGTCATGCAGATTCATGTTGCCCATGCATTTCTCCATGAGGTGCTGGAACGTGCTGGAGGTGTTTGTAATGCCTTGGGGCATTCTATTGAATTCCCAGAAGCCCATGGGACATACGAACGCCGTCTTTGGTTTGTCCAGCTCCTCTACCTCAATTTGGTAGTACCCCGACTTTAAATCGAGGACAGAGAACCACTGCGAACCTGTCAAGGTGGAAAACGTTTCCTCCAAGTTGGGGAGGGCGTAAGCATCTTTTACAGTCTGCATGTTAAGCTTCCTGTAATCAATACAAAGGCGGACATCGCCATTTTTCGTTCGCACCACTACAATAGGCAAAGAAAATGGGGAAGTGGACTCTCTTATCACGCCTGCTTGTTGGAGTTCTTTGAGATGCTTATGGACCGCTTCCAGGTCATTTGGATGTATGGGACGTGTTCTGTGTTTGAACGGTGTTTCATCTGATAATTTGATTGTGTGTTTCACTTGATCCATTTTGCCAAAGTCAAGATCGTTTTGTGCAAATACTTCGGGCATTTGACTGAGTTTTTCTGTTGGGCGCTCTTTCCATTCAGTGCTAATGGGGGCAAAGTCAAAGTTGAACTTCAGAGTGGACTTTGGTTCAGTTTTGGACTTTGTAACTTTCACAGTGTTCTTGCGATAGGACTTGTTGATATGCACAGATTTCTCCAATGACACAGTTCTGAGGGATTGTCACGCCATGTCACTCATTGGTGAGTATAACTGGAACAAGGTAAGGTGCTCTTTCAGGTAAGTCTATGAGACATGATTTTACCAGGATACCACCAGGTAAGGCTGACATTAACGGGTGTTCTAACAAGACAGATTTTTCACTGTTGCCGGCTGACACAGCAACAGCGCCATCTAGAACAACTGTTTGGCCTGCAGGAACTAACTGTGGCTTTTTGTTGCGCATGGTCACTAAACCAAGGCTAGTGTCTTTTGACTGTCTGTGCCGTAGCTCAAGGACTTTTAACACTGCCTTATAACCAAGTGACATGGTTGGCTGCAGTTCAGAACATGCATCAGAGTACAGCTCGTAAAGTACATCTAATGTGTTTGTCCCTATTAACACTAAGGACTGATCAGCTGCACGTACATCGGGAACCACTAAGGCAAGTTGTAGTAGACGGTTGTGCTGTTTCATCCCATCTAGCAACAATGCTCTGCACTGTGTGTGTTTATATATTTACATATTTATTCCATCTAGCTACAATGCTCCACACTGGGTGTGTTTATGTTTATATATCTATATATTTATTCCATCTAGCTACAATGCTCCGCACTGTGTTTATATATCTACATATTATTCCATCTAGCTGCATTGCTCCGCACTGTGTGTTTACATATTCATATATTTATTCCATCCAGCTACAATGCTCTGCACTGTGTGTCTGTGTGTGTGTATATATATATTTTATAGTAATATGTACATATGTATATTAGCTGCTCTTGCTTGCTTGTTTTTTTTCTTGCCTTCTGATTGTTGCTCTGAGTGTTGCTATCCCTGTGCTGTTGCAATCCTGGAATTTCCCCGTTGTGGGACTAATAAAGGCTTATCTTATCTTATCTTATCTTAAGTGTTGGCACTTTGGCTTCAATACCGAGAAAGTCTTTTGGGAAAGTGACATGCATTTCAATATAGCCTAAGTAAGGTACACTCTGACCGTTAGCTCCCTCCACTTCTAACAGCTCAAAAAGTGGCTTAATCTCATGGTTGGATAAGTACTGTCTGTAATAGGACTCAGAGACAGTAGTCACCTGGGAGCCTGTATCTAACAAACAGCTCACAGTACAGCCATTCACTTTCACTTGAATCAGAATCAGAATGAGCTTTATTGCCAAGCATGTTAAAAACATACGAGGAATTTGACTTGACATTAGGCGCGCTCTTTTTATAAGCGCTTCCTAATGACACGGCAGCCATGCAAGGCGCCTCATCAAAACAGTGGGGGGTAAAGGGGGGAGAGGGGGAGGGGGATGACACAATGGGCAGAGAGAAAAAAACATAGTTTATCAAAATAAAGCTCCTATGAGCAAGATTGTGATCACATAGAAAAAACCCTTTATTGCACAATTAGCAGACAATACAGATCACATATTAACAAAGCACAAGCAAGTTGAGAGAGACAGTGTATGTGTGTGAGTGTCAGTATATGTGTATCAGTCATGTAAAGTTGTATGCAGTATGTGTATCAGTTACTGGTGAACAGCAAAAATCCTCCCTCAGCAACGCTTAGATGTTATGTCTTTAGTGACTTAAACATAGATAGCATGTCCACAAGAGTTCAAACTCTCAATGCATGTCCGATGGTAAATTCCATGCCAGTCACATGACGCTGTCCTTGAGAGTTCAGATTACTGCACACCAGTTGTTTATGTTAGGGAGAAGCCAAGCCAAAACTCCCTTCTGCCTTATCTTCCTCCAGGAGGAATGCAGTCTTCAGGGCGCCGAATCAAGGTCAAATAAGCACAGTTCACTCAGAGCATAGAATTTTCATCTCTCATGCCATTCTGTGCTTCATAATTTCCATATACATTTCCAGGCTTTAAAATCATTTCCTGGAGAGCTCCTAGCGACTCCGAGATGTTACCAATCTTCCTGTTCAGTTTGCCATTAGCCGCTATCAGAGCTCTCCCCAGCTGGTCAAATTGATGAAGGAGCTTCGCTGGGTCAGCATTTTGATTAGCTCTTTCCATCTTCTTTAGTTTTCGATACACCAGGACCACTCCAAAGCCAGTCAGTAGAAATCCTGAGATCATGATGCCAAACAGATAGATGTCTTCCACATCTTCGATCGAAAGGTCACAGACACATAAGTTTCCAATTGTATGTGTCTCTCACATAACCCGCAGCTGTAGTGCCTGCAGGACAGTTGGGCTCCCCCGGGCCCGATTTCCTATTTGAGAAGACGTTGTCAATTGTAATTGAACCGGAACCACTCCGGTTCCGGTTCCGCCGGACCGGCGGCGCCACACGAGTCGGCTGCCTGTTGCAACAGCCTTTTTTTTAATCTTCCTTCTTCTTTCTACACCTTTCACTCTGTATATATATCACGGACGCACGGATCGCCCCGGGGGTCTCCCGGGTCGGCGGACGGAGCCACGGTTTGCAGCGGGAGACGTTACAGCGGGGAGGAGCTAGTGCTAGCTAGCACTTGGCCGCTGCCCGGTGCTAATGGGAAACTCGACAAACCGGGAGCTGTAGCGAAAACGAAGCGGGTGCCGGGCTGGAGTTTAGGCGGCGTGAAAGAAATATAAGACAGAATAATAAAGAGCGATGGCAAGAACCAAGCAGACCACCCGTAAAATCTACTGGAGGAAGGAGCCCCCCAGGAGGCAGCTAGCCACAGGGCTGCTCGGAGAGGCGCTCTGGCCACCGGCAGAGTGAAGAGGCCTCGCCGTCACAGGTCCGTGGCTCTGAGAGAGATCCGTCGCTACCAGAAATCCACGGAGCTGCTCATCCGTAAGCTGCCCGTCCAGCGCCTGGTGAGGGAGATCGCTCAGGACTTCAAGACCGTCCTGCGTTTCCTGAGTTTCGCCGTCATGGCTCTGCAGGAGACCAGCGAGACCCACCTGGTGGTCTCTTCTTCGCTAAGGGGGTCACCATCATGCCCAAAGACTTCCAGCTGGCCCGCTGCATCCGCGGAGAGAGAGCTTAGACTTTCTGCTGCACATCCACCAGCCATAATGCTCTGCACTGTGTGTCTATATATATACATTTATAGTAATATGGACATATGTTTACTAGATGTTGTTTTTTCTTGCCTTCTGATTGTTGCTCTGAGTGTTGCTATCCCTATGCTGTTGCAATCCTGGAATTTCCCCATTGTGGGACTAATAAAGGCTTATCTTATCTTATCTTATCTTATTTAAAGCCCAGCTTACCAAATCCATAATTTTACGTTTGGATCAAGATTCAGCCAGAAGAGGAGCGACACAGACAGGACACAGCAAGCTGGGATCAGTCAGGGAAAGAGGAGGAGAGGAGAGGAGGAGAAATGCGTCTGCTCTCTCTGAAAGCCGGAAGAAGAAAAAAGTACTTGTGCTGTACTTTTTGTACCAATTAGACCTTTAGGAAAGTTAAAGGGGTCTGTTTTGGAGTGTGACTTTAGTTTAGCACGTGTCTTGAATGGAGCTTTTGGTTTGGGATGGGTCATCTCTGAACTAACCTCTGTTTGTCCCGCAACAGAGGAAGACTTCAGTTTTTTTTTTTTGTAACTTAGATTTTTATTCATTTTTCATCATATATAATGCATTCAGATCACATTCAACATTTAAACAACAAGGGGGTTAGGGTAGGGAAAAAGAAAAAAAAAGAAAAAGAAAAAAAGGGGGGGGGACAAATGTTGGAGCATCAAGTTTTTAGTTTCCATCTCTTAATTCTTCTGGTTTTTTCAGTGTCTTTGGTTATTCTTTCAATTTCTGCCTCGTTGTTGCTCTTTGTAGTGTGTCCATTTCCGCCATTTTTTTCCCATAGTCCTTCTTGCATTCTTTGTCGATATGTTAGTTTTTCCATCATACGTATGTCCTCAACAATGTCAGTCCATTGATCTTGGTCAGGAAGAACTTCTGATCGCCATTTTTTTTGTCATAGTTTTTTTTACATGCAATCAACAAGATTTTAACTAGATATCTGTCCTCAGCCTGTATAACACTGTCTCTTTTAAGATCACATAAGTACATCAGGTTACAGTTCATTGGTATATTATATCCTAATATCCTCTGTATTGTCACATGTATAGATTTCCAGAATGATGATATTTTGCAACATTTCCAAAACATATGTGAGTGGTCTGCATTTTGAGCCCCACATCCCCTCCAGCATAAAGATTGGGTATTTGTATATTTTCCTTGAATCTGTGGTGTAATGAAAAAGTGAATCAGGTTTTTCCATCCAAATTCCCTCCATGTCCTTGAATTTGTTGATGTGTGTTGTGTTTTCCATATTTCCTGCCAGCTTTCTTCTGTTATGTTTAAATTGAGCTCTTTCTCCCATTTCTCCTTTATATAGTTACTTGTATGATTGTTTGTCATAAGTTTCTGATATAGCTTTGAAATAATTCTTATTTTATTTCCTGTATATGAGCTTAAAATGAGTTGTATAATCTCGCTCACATCTGTTTGGAGGTTACGCCTAATCTTCTTCATATAATAATCTCTCATCTGCAGATATCTGAAAAATTCCGATCTTTCTAGTTTAAATTTTCTCCTGATGTTTACAAAGCTCCCGAGATCTTTTTTTCCGATATTGCCCCATGCTGTGATTCCCTTGTTCACCAGATTTTTGTATCCCCTATCTTGTTTTGCCGGTTCAAACTGACTGTCAAATGCTACCCATTTCAATAGTTTTATGTCTTCCTTTATATTATATTTTTGTACTATTTTATACCACAGTTCTAAAGTAAATTTAGTGATTGGGTCTATTTGTTTGATTTGCTAATATGCATCTTTATCTCCTATTATGCTTTGTACTGGGAGTCCCTCAATTTCCTTTTCCATTTCTTTCCATTTTGCCTCATATCCCTCGTCGCACCAACATATGATATATCTTATTTGTGCTGAGTAGTAATATTCCTTTAGACTCGGTAGGCCCATGCCTCCTTTCTCTTTTGGTAATTGGAGAGTTTTATATTTCACTCTTGGTTTTTTACCTCCCCAAACAAATCTCGATATCATCCTGTCCCACTTTGAGAATTGGGCATCTGGAATCTCTGTTGGTATAGCCTGGAAGAGGTAAAGTAATCTAGGTTGTATGCTGATTTTGACTGTCTCAATTTTTGAATTCAGATCCATATTTAAGATTGACCATCTATCAATATCTTTTTTTATTTCTTGTTCCAACCTATCATAGTTTGCTTTATATATTTTGCTTAGGTCTTTAGGTATGTTCACTCCAAGGTATTTTATTTCTTTTTGTTTCCAGTTTAGTTTGATCTTATCAGTTATCTGGTTTAGAGGGTTATAGTGGAATGTCAGTATTTGTGTTTTTGTTATGTTTATCTTGTATCCTGATAATTTTCCAAAATTTTCTATCAAGTTCATCATTTCCATTATTGATTCATCTGGTTGTTCAAGGTAAACTATAATATCGTCCGCAAATAGCCCAATCTTGTGTTCCGCCCCCTTTATTGTTACACCTTTTAATTTCTTATTTTGTCGTATCACTTGAGCCAATGGTTCTATGAACAGAGCAAACAAGGTGGGCGATAAGCAGCATCCCTGCCTAGTTGATCTTTGTATATTTACTTTGTCTGTTAAGCTACCGTTTATCTTGATTCTTGCCACAGGTTCTTGATATAGCGTCCTTATGCATTGTACTGATTTTTCGTTAAATCCAAAGCGCTCCAGTACACTATATAGGAATTTCCAGTTAACCCTGTCAAATGCTTTTTCTGCGTCTAAACTCATTATTACTGCGTTTTTCTTTTCTTTATGTATTTGGTTAATTATATGTATTGTTCTCCTGATATTGTCATGTGTTTGGCGTCCCTCTATGAAACCAGTTTGATCATCTTCTATCAATTCCGTCAAGAATGTCTTTATTCGTTTACATATAATTGTTGTATATATTTTATAATCCACATTTAATAAAGAGATTGGTCTATAGTTTCCGCATTGTTCTTTATCTTTCCCTGGCTTTAAAATAACTGAAATGATAGCTTCGTTCCATGATGGAGGTATTTTGTTGTTGTTCAACGTCCAATTAAATGACTTTAGGAGCTGTGGCGTGAGTTCTTCTATAAACAGTTTATAAAACTCAGACGGGTATCCATCACTACCTGGTGATTTACCGTTTTTAAGTGACTTAATCACATCTCTGATCTCTTGTGTTGTTATTTCTGCTGTTAGCTTTTCATTTTGTTGATTTCCTATTGATGGCAAGTCCAATGTGCCTAGAAATTTTTTAATATCTTTAGTATTTGTTTCTTCAGGTTGCGAGTATAGTTCTTGGTAGAAATTATGGAATATTTCTTCGATGTTTTCTGGGTTAACTGTGATTTTATTTGTGGTGGGGTCTTTAATCTTGTATACATTATTCATTGTTTGTTGTTTTCTTAACCGTTTTGCCAGCAGTTTTGTGGCTTTTGGTCCCGTTTCATAATATTTTTGCTTTAGATATCTATTTTTCCTTTCAATTTCATCCATTTGTGTTTCTTTTATCTTTGTCTTTTCTTCTTTAATTTCTTGATATATTTTTGGATCATTTGTGCTTTGATGTTTATGTTCTAATTCCCTCAGTCTCTCACATCTTTGTTCATACGCTTCCAGTTTAGTCTTATTTGCTTTTCCTGTTTCAACAATTAATTTTCCTCAACACGGCTTTTAGTGCGTCCCATAGTATTGTTGGGTCCACTTCTTCATTGTCATTCTCTTGGATATATTCGTTTATGTTTATTTTTATTCTTTCTTTCATTTTCTCATCATTTAACAGTCCTACGTTAAGTTTCCATGTTGTTTGTCGTTTTCTATTGTTTAAATACAGTATATTTCCATGTATATAGGATTATGATCTGATATTTCTGCCCCTCCAATCCAACAATTTCTCACCCTGTATCTGTCACCTTCATTCATAAGGAAGTAATCTATTCTAGAGTGTACTTTATGGACTGCTGAATAATGTGTATAGTCTTTTTCGAGTGGGTGTAGGTCCCTCCATATGTCTACCATACCCATTTCTGCCAGTGAGGTTCTTATGAACTTTGTTACATGTTTTTTTGTCTTCTTAACACTTGTTGTATCAACTTCATGATCCATGACAGCATTTAAGTCTCCTCCACAAATTAGGACTCCTTCACTGTGTGTTGCTATGAGATCAAACAGATGTTGAAAAAAACCCTTGTCACTTTCTGGTGGGGCATAGATGTTCACTAATGTAATCTGCATACCATCTATTCTTCCCTTTATTATTACATACCTGCCTTCTTTATCCTGGATTTCCTGTTCACTTTCAAATTGTATTTTGTTTGAAATTAGTATCATAACCCCCCTTTTAGCTCCTCCCTTAAATGAGCTGTAGTAGGAGTTCTTATAGCCAAATCTCTTTAGTTTCACATGTTCTGTCTTGCTCAAATGTGTCTCTTGCATAAATATAATTTCAGCTTTTTCCTTTTTGAATTTTCTTATTATTCTTTCCCTTTTAACAGGTGAGTTCAGACCATTCACGTTTAGTGTCATTATCTTAAGATTTTTACCCATATTCATGTTTTTCCATTTTTTTAACTTGTGCTCCTAGCCCCTTTAACAACAAAAATAACACATATTTATATAAAAACACATTAAAAAATCTCGACCTCAGTACTTTGGGCCTTTCTTCTGCCCACTGGTCCCTGTTGGTGGGTGGAGGGAATGTCCTCACCGAGTGAGGGGCCCTCCCTAGACCTATATTTACTATGCAAGTAATAGTCATTAGTCTAGAAATGTCCAACAAATATCACTTAAACCTCTCCTAGCCATCTGTTTCTCTTTTACCTTGTCTTCTTGGCCTTCATTTCTTCTGTGCCTTTCTTAATCTTTGTTATGATCTAGGCTTTCAGTTGAAAGCCTTGTAGCTTGTCCTGGGCCCGCTGCTCCACGTCTCTCCCCCTTCTTCCGCCGTTCACTCGTCTCCACTCCGGCTGTCGTGATGCGTTCAGGGCCGCCGCTGCTCCAGCCGTTTCCTCCGGCACGCTCACCTCAAGGCCCCGCTCCATCATATCCCGCGCTGCCTCTCTGGCCGTGTTGTAGGTTCTTACGCCGTCCTCCCAATGAATCCTCATTTTCGTTAGCGGCGTTTGGAATCTAATTTTTTTCTCTTTCAGCGTTTTTTTAATGTTGGCATATTTCTTCCGCTGCTGCACAATTTCTGTCGGGTAGTCATGGTCGAAGAACACCTGTCTGTCGCCGATTCGTATCTTTTTTTTCCATGCTTGCGTCAGGATTCTTTCCTTTATGTCATATTTCACAAAGTTTACCACAACTGACCTGGGTGTAGCGTTTGGCTTCGGGTTCTGTGCCGGGGTTCTGTGCGCTCGTTGAATCTGCAGGTCCGTTTCTTCGGGCAGTTCCAGCTCTTTTTTTAAGAACTGATCCATGAATTTCGTCATCGAGTTGCCTTCAATGCCCTCCGGAATTCCAAAGATGCGCATATTGCTTCATCTGGATCTGCTCTCCAAGTCGTTTATTTTCTCCTGCATCCTCTGCGTTTGCGTCGTCAGGGTCTGTAGTTGTTTGTTTGCCTCGCTTTTCCAATCTTCCAGCTCCGATATTCGGGTCTGCGCTTCTGTCATACACGCCCGCTGGGAGCGCAGCTCCTCCATGTTTTCTGTTAGCTTGCGCTCCATTTCTCTTCGGAGGCCCATAATTTCCTCCTTAATCTCTTTTTTCAGCTCCTCCTTAAGAGCCGCTAAATCCTGCTGTAGCTGCCGCTTGAATTCTCTTAACTCTTTACCCAAACTGGCGATGCCAGTGTTTATGTTTTCGAGTCTGGCGTCCTCCATTTTCTCTGCTGTAGACACCTCGTTTTTTTGGGCTTCGCGTTCAGCGGTTTTTCCTGCGTTGTTGGAGAGGAATTCTTCAATTTTACCCTGCTTTTGTCCTTGTGCCCGGCTCCTTCGTGTTTTCATCCCTTAGTTTATTGATCCGCTTATGTCGAGTTGGCCATTTACCGATGATTTTTAATCCGGCTAGGGAGAGCTCTCTGTTTAAGCGTTATGTCTCTCCGCCATCTTCCCGGAAGTCTCGAAGACTTCAGTTTTAAAGAGGATGTGGGGTTCCAACTGTCCCAAATCTGTCTTTTTACTCTTAGTTCTTTGCGTTTTGCAGCCACAAGTGCAGGGTTTGGCTCTGACTCACAAGTGTCTACAATATGCCCATCTTCGCCACAACGGAAGCAATACCATGGTTTGGGCCTAGTATTGGGATGGCTGGACGAAGGTACAGTAAGTTTTCAGGTTTGGCATGGTCAGGTTTTTTATTTTCAGGTTTCTTAGTTGGGTCTTTCTTCGGTGGTGCTTGTTTCTTTTGTTTCACGACAGCAGCTAATTGGCTCTTTAGATCAGCGATTTGCTTTTTCAGTTCTTTCAGACTGTCAGACTCTACTTCACTATTTGTACTTGTTTCGGTGACTGATTGTTTGTAGGAGGCTGTTTTTGGTTTTGTGGTGCCCAAGTGTTTTTTCATGCGTGTGTTTTTAACTTCTTGTCTGTTTTCAACAGTGCGAAGGTGAAGCAATAACTCTGCATACGCAGGTGGATGTTTATCTTTTAGTTCCAGCTATAGCTCCTTTAGCAGATTATCATCCCAACAGCCTCTGTTAAACTGCTTGAGAAGCTGTTTGTCCACTTCCTGTGGCTCTAGACCGCCTCTACGCACTGTGAGATTGAGCGCCACCTGCAAACGATGCAGATATGCAGAGGGTTTTTCTCCATAATCTTGGAAAGTGTTCATGAATCGCACAAGCAGTTCCTCACCGTCTTCAACAGTCCCAAAAGCTGAGTCCAACAGCTTAAGCTAGTCGGCAGAGGTGGCTTCAGGCCCAAGAGGGCGGATAACATCAGCCGCAGGAGCAAGAAGACTTTCAAAGATCTTGCGAGATTTTTCCAAGTCAGACAAAGAAGTATCTTCCATCATCAGGTCAATATGTGAACGCCATGTTTCATAGTCAGCTTCAGTATACGGTCTCGGCATTTTGCCAGAGAAAGCTCTGATTCTCAAAGAGGAATGGGTGTTTGACGGCTTCTCTGCATGTTTAATGACATGCTCGACTACGATTTTCTGAACCTCGGGTGGGTTAAAATTAGCTGGACTCAACATTTGAGGTGTCAAGTTTGGTCTAAGAGGGCTTTGGAAGAGTGCTTGAGTGGTTTTAGGGGTGCGAGGCACTTCAACTTGGAGTGGAGGAGAGACTCCACTTTGTGTGGGTTCTACAGTAGGGGAAGCAGGATCACCGTCAGCAGAGACCGTTTCAGCTGTCTCAGCAGCTTCAATAGACTTCCCTATTGTGGACATGACCTCCCGCAACACCTCTTCAAAACCTTTTCCACTTAACTTAGCTAAACCCCTCAGGTTGCTAAGATAAGCCTCAGTAACACTGCCCCCTACAGTTTTAGTGTACACATCAGTTAAGGCTTGAATGCAGTACTTAACATCAGGATTGTCAGTGGATGCAAAGGAGCACGGCAACGTAGGTGCTAATGCTTCAATGGTTAATCCAGACTCGAACTCTACAATATGACTTTTGTCAAAGTCAGATGAGTTATCATTAATGCTAAGCACCCTACGGATAGTGCCATGTTGCTCTAGAAACTCAAAAATGTCTGTGTCTCTTTCTTTATCAACAACACCACTGACAATGACTGCATTAGGGACTTTAACACCATGTTTTTCCACGAAATCCATTTTGATAGTATATAAACTATTTAGTCAGGGGTCAAAACAGAATCCACATCTGTTGCGCAACACTCCAGGCTCCTGGCTGCGCTCGCCAGATTTTTGCGTAACACCCACTAACACCTACTCACTTTAAGTGTAGTACCCTTTTTGGTAGTGGTGTGTTATGGCAACGTAGTTACCTTAACTTTTCTACCTGGGCAAAGGGATAATTGGGCCAGCTCAAGTAGACCTTAGGGTCGTAGGAGCCTGGAGGGCGTAACAGCAGATGACAATACACCGATATGTAGAACTTGCAACTATATATATTTCTTTTTACAAATGTGTATTATTTACAAATATGTACATTTAATCAAAAAAAAACAAAAAAACCCAAACACACACTTGTCACAATAATACCCCAAAATATATTTACAAGATTCACAGTTCTCTAGTGTCCGTTCCAGGTGACCTGTTGAATCACCTCTAGCCGTTAATAGGGTTCGGGCTTCGGCTCGCCATCCAGATCTGGAGAATCCATGTTCTGGTCAAACCAGTCCAAAGAAAAAAAAACCTGACCAAGCTAAGTGACACGTGCGTCAGGGGGTTCCCACGCTCAACGGCGTTAACAGCCTTTGGATCCCAATCAATTTCAAAGTTTTATCCAAGCAAAGGCTGTGGCTAGTACGCTAGAGCCTTCATCTCATCAAGGACCGTCTCTCTCTCGGTCGGTGGCTTTCGGCGTCTGACGTGACTGAGCCAAAAATTGCAAGTCATACCCAGACCCCGAGAGAGAACGCTTAACCCATTGGCTGATGCCACCACTAAACGGCGCAGCCATTGGTTGCTCAAAATACCAACAAACATATTAGGAACTTCATCAGAACTTTCTAGAAAATGTTCCTAACTATTTATGAATATATATTTATTTAAATATTCATATTCATATTATTTATTCCCATTGTGAAATGGGTGTTTTTCTTTTTAAAAGCGGTATCAGTATTTATAATTTAATTCTCGTTTGTAGCACTGGGTTACACTTCCAAATGCCAAAGCAATCCCAACATACACACAGGCGTGCACGCGCTTATTTCTAATACGACAAAAATATTCAAAATTTACAACAGTAGTCACAAATTTACAAGAAAAAAATGTTCAATTTTCTGAAACATATGTATGTATGTATATATATATATATATATACTGTATATATACGTATATATATATACAGTGGGGATAAAAAGTATTTAGTCAGCCACCAATTGTGCAAGTTTTCCCACTTAAAAGACGAGAGAGGTCTCCAATTTTCATCATAGGTATACCTCAACTATGAGAGACAAAATGAGAAAAAAAAAATCCAGAAAATCACATTGAATGATTTTTAATGAATTAACTGGTAAATTCCTCGGCAAAATAAGTATTTGGTCAATAACAAAAGTTTCTCTCAATACTTTGTTATATACCCTTCGCTGGCAATGACAGAGGTCAAACGTTTTCTGTAAGTCTTCACAAGGTTTTCACACACTGTTGCTGGTATTTTGGCCCATTCCTCCATGCAGATCTCCTCTAGAGCAATGATGTTTTGGGGCTATCGCTGGGCAACACGGACTTTCAACTCCCTCCAAAGATTTTCTATGGGGTTGAGATCTGGACACTGGCTAGGCCACTCCAGGACCTTGAAATGCTTCTTACGAAGCCACTCCTTCGTTGCCTGGGTGGTGTATTTGGGATCATTGTCATGCTGAAAGACCCAGCCACGTTTCATCTTCAATGCCCTTGCTGATGGAAGGAGGTTTTCACTCAAAATCTCATGATACATGGCCCCATTCATTCTTTCCTTTACACGGATCAGTCGTCCCGGTCCCTCTGCAGAAAAACAGCCCCAAAGCATGATGTTTCCACCCCCATGCTACACAGTAGGTATGGTGTTCTTTCTCCTCCAGACACGACAAGTTGAGTTATTACCAAAAAGTTCTATTTTGGTTTCATCTGACCATATGACATTCTCCCAATCCTCTTCTGGATCATCCAAATGCTCTCTAGTAAACTTCAGACGGGCCTGGACATGTACTGGCTTAAGCAGGGGGACACATCTGGCACTGCAGGATTTAAGTCCCTGGCGGCGTAGTGTGTTACTGATGTAGCCTTTGTTACTTTGGTCCCAGCTCTCTGCAGGTCATTCACTAGGTCACCCTGTGTGGTTCTGGGATTTTTGCTCACCGATCTCGTGATCATTTTGACCCCACGGGGTGAGATCTTGCGTGAAGCCCCAGATGGAGGGAGGTTATCAGTGGTCTTGTATGGCTTCCATTTTCTGATAATTGCTCCCACAATTGATTTCTTCACACCAAGCTGCTTACCTATTGCAGATTCAGTCTTCCCAGCCTGGTGCAGGTCTACAATTTTGTTTCTGGTGTCCTTTGACAGCTCTTTGGTCTTGGCCATAGTGGAGTTTGGAGTCTGACTGTTTGAGGTTGTAGACAGGTGTCTTTTATACTGATAACAAGTTCAAACAGGTACCATTAATACAGGTAACGAGTGGAGGACAGAGGAGCCTCTTAAAGAAGAAGTTACAGGTCTGTGAGAGCCAGAAATCTTGCTTGTTTGTAGGTGACCAAATACTTATTTTACCGAGGGATTTACCAATTAATTCATTAAAAATCCTTCAATGTGATTTTCTGGATTTTTTTTTCTTCTCATTTTGTCTCTCATAGTTGAGGTATACCTATGATGAAAATTGGAGACCTCTCTCATCTTTTAAGTGGGAGAACTTGCACAATTGGTGGCTGACTAAATACTTTTTTGCCCCAATTTGTATATATATATATAAACCTTTTTCTCTCTCTCATCATATCCAATTTTCTCAATAATTAGTGAGGTTTTCATTATAAACATTTTTCTTGAAAAGTTAACTTTTTTAAAAATGCATTTGCAACGCCCAGCCCCCGACCAACAGTGATCTGTGTGGAGTATGTATGTTCACCCCGTGTCTGCGTGGGTTTTCTCTGGGATTTCTCCGGTTTCCTCCCACATGACAAAAACATGCAAGTTTGGTTAATTGGCATCAACTGGGGATTCTAAATTGTCCTTAGGTATGACTGTGAGAGTGAATGGTTGTCTGTTTCTCTGTGTTGGCCCTGCGATGGACTGGCGATCTGTCCAGGGTGTACCCTGCCTCTCGCCCAAAAGATGCTGGGATAGGCTCCAGCCCCCCCCCCCCCCGGCGACCCGAAAAGGATTAAGCGGAAGAAGATGGATGGATGGATGGCATTTGCAACGTTTTACTGATAAATTTATTGCTCTTTTTCCTATAAATTGACCATATTTTGTGATAAACATGTTACCTTTCCTATAAAGTTTTTTTCTACAAAATTTGCAGCTTTTTCCTTGAATTTTCCTGATTTTTCTTGTCCATGTGCTCCTATCCTCTCACTGATATACTAAGTTGTCCTGTATAAACCATCCTTAAAGGTTAACAGAGGGGAGGATTTTGGCTCATTTTGCTGACAAGGGAAATGGACTTTTTAATTTTTTTTGCAAATATTTATTTATTTGTATGGAGGTTTAATATTTTATTTATTGAAAGACAAGTCTTTTCAGGTTTTTGCAAAGATTTTTTTTTTTATTTTGAAGAGATATTTATTTTTCAATGGAATCTGTCCATTTTTTTTTGTCATTGACTTATACATAATTAATGATGAAGACCATGGTCTCTGTGTTAGTTGGTAATTTTGTAAAAATCTATGGAGTATTAAATATCTCCATGAGTGTATAGGTATTAAAATAAAATGGAAATACTGTGGAGAGTGTGGGAAATGAGGAGGCCAGTTTACGAGCAGACGAAATTTATTAACACTCTCAACATTCATACACAGAAAAGCAATGAATCAGCCAAACCAGGTTTCTCCTTATAAGCTCCACAGATCATCTCACATCTGCATGACATTTCACATCACACTGCATGATATCCAGCTCCACAATACATTTCACTTCAACCCCCAGCTCCCTCTTCCTGCCAACTCCCCATGACGTTCCTGCCTATTATTCTCTTATGTTTAATCACTGCCTCCTGACTGAGACGCTGTCTGCAGATTCCCCCACAATAGGCATTTCCACATCACCCCCGCCCCCAGACAGAGTTTCAGTCACTACGTCTTTTGGGCTTCAGTCTCCTCCCATATCTGCTGTAACTGGGGTCTCTGTGTCGGCGGGGGGCTGCCGGATGTGTGTCTGACTGCGGGTGGGCCAAGGCGAGGGGGGGGGGGGAACTTCGCTCTGCCCGTGTGGCTGTCCTGGTGAATCGTTTGCCTGGGGAGTACTCCGTGGGGGTCTTCCACGCTGGGGGGGCCCGGGCCAGCAGCACTTGCTCATCCGCCACTACAAAGGCGGGCTTAAGTCTGTCTATGCATATTTTCTCCCGACGCCCCCCCAAGTCTAGTACAAAATGCTTGTCCCTTGTTTCCAGCACTCTGAACGGGCCATCATAGGGTGGGCGCAATGGCGGGCGGTGGGCATCGTGTCTAACGAACACGAACTCCGTGTTCTTCAAAGTTTTTTGCACAAAAGCGCAAGGGAAACAGTGGTGGGCCGGACCAGGCAGCGTGCCTGTGTCTGCACTACGCTGCAAACGCTGAGACGGGCAGCTGTCCGGCACGGGATTGTCTGGCAAAAATTCCCTGGGTAGCCGCAGTGGCTGAGAAAAAACCAGCTCAGCCGGGGAAGCCTCCATATCCTGTTTTGGTGCGTTACGCAAGCCCAATAAAACCCATGGCAACCGGTCAACCCAATTTGGATCCTTCAACGAAGCCCTGAGTGCTGCTTTCAGTGACCTGTGAAAATGCTCGCATAACCCATTTGCCTGTGGGTTGTACGCGGTTGTGCGATGAATTGCAACACCCAGGCTGCAGGCCATCGCAGACCAAAGTTCGGAAACAAACTGTGGGCCCCTATTGGACGTGATGTCTGACGGGATTCCTAAACGCGTCACCCATGTTGTCAAAAAAGCGCGCGCCACGTCCACAGACGTGGTTGCCGCCAGCGGGACTGCTTCTGGCCAGCGTGTGGTGCGGTCCACCACTGTCAGAAGGTGTGTGCACCCCTGCAATGGCGGGAGGGGGCCCATGAGGTCCACATGAACATGGTCGAATCTTTAAGCCGGTATCCTAAACGGCTCCAAAGGAGCCTTCGTGTGTCTGTGCACTTTGGCTCGTTGGCACGCTACGCAGGCTGCCGCCCACTCTTTCACTTCTTTGCGCAGGCCTGGCCACACGAATTTTGCTCCCACCATTTTGACTGACGTGCGCACTCCTGGGTGCGCCAAAGCATGAACTGACTCAAACACGTGGTGGCGCCACGCGACCGGGACCACCGGGTGCGGGCGTCCCGTGGAGACGTCGCAGATTAGGGGAGGGCTGCCGTCTTGCAGCACCCTGCTCTCCAGCCTTAACCCTTTTGGTCCAGACTGGAGCGCGCGCACGTCAGTATCGCTAATCTGCTCTGCGGCCATGGCTGTATAATCTATCTTTACGCAGACCGGGGCCACTACTGCGCGCGAAAGGCAGTCCGCCACCACATTCAGTTTACCCAACACATGCTGAATATCGGTCATAAACTCCGAAATCGCGGCCAGCTGTCTCTGCTGCCGGTCCGACCGTGGTTCCGAAACCTTGGCCATCGCGAATGTCAGCGGCTTGTGGTCCACGAACGCGGTGAAGTTCCGCCCTTCCAGCCAGAACTGGAAGTGACGTATGGCCAGGTGGAGAGCCAGCAACTCTCTGTCGAATGCGCTGTATTTACGCTCACTGTCGTGCAAAGCCCTGCTGAAAAAGGCGAGCAGCTGCCAAGAACCGGCGACACGTTGCTCTACGACGGCCCCTATGGCCACGTCCGAGGCGTCGGTAGTGAGCGCTATCCGGGCCGCCGGGTCTGGGTGCACCAACAGTGCGGCATTTGCCAGAGCTGCTTTCACCTCAGAGAACGCCTGCTCTCGCTCCAGAGTCCATCCGACTCCATCCGCAGGCTTCCGTCTCTTGAGCGCGGCGTACAGTGGCTGCATGAGTTGAGCTGCGCGGGGAAGGAAATGGTTATAAAAATTAACCATCCCCAAAAATTCCTGCAGCGCCCTGACCATCTGAGGCCGGGGAAAGTTCGCCACAGCGCGCACTTTGTCGGGCAAGGGTATCGCTCCATCTAGTGAGACGCGGTGACCCAAAAAATCAATCCCCTTCACGCCGAACTGGCACTTTGCCGGGTTGATTATTAACCCATGCTCCTCCAACCTCTGGAAAACCATCCTGAGGTGGGTTATGTGTTCGTCTTCAGACGCACTGCCTACCAGGATATCATCCAGGTAGACGAACACAAACGGGAGATCGCGCAGCACCGCGTCCATCATGCGCTGGAACATCTGTGCCGTTCCTTTTAATCCGAATGGCATGCGCAGAAACTCGATTAAGCCGAACGGAGTTATTACTGTTGTTTTGAGTATGTCCTCCGAGCGCACTGGGACCTGGTGGTAACCGCGGACCAGGTCTATTTTTTCGAAAAAATGCGTGCTCCGGCGAGGTGAACGGAAAAATCCTGAATGTGGGGAATCGGGTAGCGGTCGTGTGCTGTGGCGTTATTCAACCTGCGAAAATCGCCTCATGGTCGCCATGACCCCTCAGCCATAGGGACCATGTGTAGTGGGGATGCCCATGGGCTGTTCGATCGCCTGATGATGCCCAACCTTTCCAGGTTGGCAAACTCCTCACGCGCTATGGCCAGTTTAGCTGCGTCCAAGCGCCGAGGTCGTGCGAACACAGGCGGCCCGGTGGTGGTGATAAAGTGCTCCACCCCGTGTTTAGCGATGGCCGCTGAAAACGTCGGGAACGTGAGTGCTGGGAACTGAGTGAGCAGTGTGTGGAACTTACCGCCTGGAGCTGTGATGCTGGCTTGTGTTACTGGCCCGGCCCCTCGAGCTGTACAGAGGAGAGAGTCAAAGGACAGTGCATTAACCAGGCCCCTGTTAGCAACATCAACTAGTAAACCATGCGCACACAGAAAATCAGCTCCCAGGATTGGGAAACTCAGTGCTGCTATGACAAAAGTCCACTCATATATACGGCTGTGTAGAGATAAAGCCAGTGTTCTCTCACCAAAGGTCTTAATGTCCGAGCCTTTTACAGCTACCGGCCCGGGGCCGCTAGGTCCTGCCAGCCGGTCGGCGTAGGTCGGCAGGATGATGCTCTTCTGGGCTCCGGTGTCTACAAGGAAACGCCTCCCTGAGCGCAAGCTCATCACGTAGAGCAGCTTCTTCTCTTTGCCGGCTGTCGCAGCTGCTGCTGACTGCCGGCTCTGGCATTTCCCGAGCGCTTGAATTGGCACGGTGGCGCACATCTGCGTGCGTTCTCTCCGAAGCGGCGGTGGTAGAAGCAAAGCGTGTCTCTCTGGCGCTCCTTGGCCCCCGCTGCCGCTACCGTCGGTGGCTCCTTACCTCCTCTGGTCGTCTCGCTGGGCTCCGACGCCGCCGCGTTCACTGTGAGCGCTCTGGTGGTGAGGATGATCCGATCTGCCTCCTGGGCTAGCACACGGTAGTCACGCGTGGCCAGCAGCGGCGAATTTGCCAGGACCGCTCTCGCCTCTGTTGGAAGGTTCCAGAGGAAAAGGTGGGCAAACAGAAAATGCCTGTCGTCCGTGCCCATTAACGCCAACATCTTCTCCATCAGATCGAAGGCCGAACCATCTCCTAACTCGGAACGCCTCAGGAGCCTCTCTGCTCTCTCACAGTCCGAGAGCGTATAGCGCCGAATCAGCGCGGCTTTGAGAGCCTCGTATCTGTCGTGGGCTGGGGGCTGGTCGAGCAGGCTCGCTACATGCTGAGCTGTGCGAGCGTCCAGCGCTGCAACCACATGGAAAAACTTGGTGTTGTCTGCCGTTATTCCCCGGAGGGCGAACTGGGCCTCGGTGTGGTGGAACCAAGAGCGCGAGTTGTGCAGCCAAAAGTCCGGTAGCTTGACTGCAACAGCGCACGCGTTGCTGGTGGTTCCCATCCGGGCCGTCTGTGGGATGCTTGCCGCGTTGCTGGGGCTTCCCGTCCGGGCCGACTCCGGGGTTCTTGCCTCGTGTTCCATAATATGTCTAGGGTCACCAGTGTGGAGAGTGTGGGAAATGAGGAGGCCAGTTTACGAGCAGATGAAATTTATTAACACTCTCAACATTCATACACAGAAAAGCAATGAATCAGCCAAACCAGGTTTCTCCTTATAAGCTCCACAGATCATCTCACATCTGCATGACATTTCACATCACACTGCATGATATCCAGCTCCACAATACATTTCACTTCAACCCCCAGCTCCCTCTTCCTCCCAACTCCCCAGGACGTCCTTGCCTATTATTCTCTTATGTTTAATCACTGCCTCCTGACTGAGACGCTGTCTGCAGATTCCCCCACAATATGCATGTCCACAATACCAAATAAGTGCAGTAAAATTTGTGCCACTGCTTGAAAATTTCCTTTTGTAATTATTTAGGAGTGCTCATTTTTGGTTGACCACCTGCCCCCAAAATGTCTGTGCACATCACTGTATATTGATCTCATTTGGAAACTGGGTTTGTTCAAGATGCCATCCATCCATCTTCTACCGCTTTTCTGGAGGTCCGGGTCACGGAGGCAGCAGTTCAAGCAGAGAAGCCCAGACATCCCTCTCCCCAGCCACCTGCTCCAGCTCTTCAGAGAGGATACCAAGGCGTTCCCAGACCAGCTGGGAGACATAGTCTCTCCACTGAGTCCTGGGTCTGCCCCAGGGTCTCCTCGCAGTGGGATGTGCCTGAAACACCTCAAGTGGGAGGCGTCCAGGAGGCATCCTAATCAGATGCCCATACCACCTCAACTGACTCCTTTCAATGTGGAGGAGCAGCGGCTCTACTCTGAGCCTCTCCTGGATGACTGAGCTCCTCACCCTATCTCTGAGGGTGAGTCCAGCAATCCTACGGAGAAAGCTCATTTCAGCCGCTTGTATCTGTGATCTCGTTCTTTCGGTCATTACCCAAAGCTCGTGACCATAGGTGAGAGTAGGAACGTAGATTGACTGGTAAATCGACAGCTTTGCCTTAGAACTAAGCTCCCTCTTCACCACAACAGACCAGTACAACGTCCGCATCACTGCAGATGCTGCTCTGATCCGTCTGTCAATCTCTCGCTCCAGTCTCCCCTCACTCGGGAATAAGACCCCAAGATACTTGAACTCCTCCGCTTGGGGCAGGAGCCTGTCCCCAACCCGGAGAGGACAATCCACCTTTTTCCAGATTAAGTGTGGATTAGGTGGCGGTCAAAGGTGGAGACCTTGGCGGACTGATCCCAAGCTTGTTTAAGATGCTCTAGCCAAAAATTGGAAGTATACAAAAGAATAAGACTGATGGAATAGAAAATTGAATATAAATGTATAAAAAAGTGTGTAAATAAAAAAATACTGTAGATCCATTCTCAAAAAAGTGCATTATAGACAAAGAGGTTTACTGATGACAGTAAATATATTCTCAAAGACACAAACAAATCATATACTAGCATTAAACTGTCCATAACAGTGGAGCTTACTAAACCAAGGCTTTTTGAAAGAATAATTGTATTTATTTAGGGTCTTTCATTTCATCTTTATTTTTCTTCTGTATGATCATTGTATTTGTCATACAAGAATGTGATGTAATATGCTTAATCATGCTTAGCCCTTCGGGGCACCAAGAAGAAGGTACTCTGTGATTAGAATGTTTTAGACACGTGAAGGCCTTGTGTTCAAGCCTTGCAGTATGTAGATAAACATGCATGTGATACTTATCTTGTACTCAAAAGACCTTGTGTGCATCTTAAAAAGGAGAGTCAGATCTATGATTGTTGCACATATGCTCATTGCTAAGGCGGTGAGTGAAGACTATCTCTCTTTTGGCCAAACGTTTAACCATTCTGCTCACATCTTGGTTCTCCTCTCTTGTTTTTAAACTTGCCATCATACTCAGCATTTTCTCACACTTTTGATGAAAGTTGACCTTATCTTAAACCTTGGAATGTAAAATTTAAATTTGGTTTATGCTTGTTGAGGGGCCTGTTATGGCTAATAAATAGGCACAGACAGTGGGCATCAACTGCGTTCTCCTTTATTCAACACATACAGTAACTGAACTATATTCAGAAGGGTGGCGCTGTGTCGCGTCACGACCAGTCCCCCCCCCCCCCGAAAAACTCAAAGAACTATGTACAACTACCTGGGCACCTGGGTGGACTACCGGTATGTCCGTGTGACCGAGTGGATTATTCTGCCACTGTTATTGGTCATGTCTTGGCAACACTTAAGAGTCCATTATTTAGTTACAAAGTCCCTAAGGTAGCAGGGTCTCTGTCAAACCCGGGCCGAGCGGTGCTTGGGCTTGGTCGCTGTTGGTAGTTCTGATGGATGTTCGTCGGGGGTTGTGGATCTTGTGTCGTCGAAGTCCCACCCTAATCTTGCCGTGTCCACAGCTATCTCCTGATCCGGGGCTGAAGTTGGTGTCACTTTTCTGAGGTGGCTGGCATGCCATCGTGACCCATCAGTGAGACGAAAAGTGGCTGGGCCCAACTGTGCTGTGATCTGTTTCAGCGTTGTCCAAAATGACTGCAACTTGTGGGCGCGGTTGGGATGTCGGATCCAAACCCAGTCCAGTACTGTGAGTCCAGGTCCCTTCGCCCTGCGCTTCTTGTCAAAGCTTTGCTTCATCTGTTGTTGTTGTTCAACCACCCTCCCTCTAGATGAGTGCATCTCCAGCGGTGTAGTGGCCGCTGGGGGGTGTAGTTGGTACAGGGGAAGGCTCATCTCGCGTCAGAGCTGCCCGTCGTGGCATGAGGTGTTGCTCCATAATGTAGTAGGGTGCTCTGTAGTGCAGCTGAAAACGGGAGCCCATCATCTAGATGTGTCCTGAGACCATTCTTGAGGGTCTCAGAGAGGTCTTCTCCCTCTCTCCCACTGAGTACTTCTTCTTGGCCGAGATGAGTGACCTTGAGGCAAACGCCACTGGGCGCTCTTCCTCCATGAGGTTCCTCCGCATCCTTAAAGTAGAACTGAACTGAACGGCATTGAACGGCACTGGGTGATAGTACATACAATTATAAAGATAATTTATCATTGGCACCCCCTCCACAAATCCCAGAATCTTGGAGAAAATCGCGATTTAGAATTTCCCGCCCTGAAAAATCAGACAAATCCGCCGAAGCGCAGCCGGAGTTCCGCGTGACGTCACGAGTGTGACCCAGTCCTCATGTTTACCATTGCGAGCACGTCGACACTGGTTGTTTTTGGTGCATTTTGTCGTGATAGTCGACTACAAAACACTTCCAACACCTGGGAAGATCTGTTCAGTGGCCAAGGAAAGCTGTCATGGCGACGAAAGAAAAGAAAGGGGGAGGAAAAGCGACCGGGAAGCGATGCGTTTCTAGATATACAGTGATCACTCACTTATCGCGTTTAATGGGGACCAGAACCGACCGCGAAAAGTGAAAAACCGCGAAGTAGCGTCACCCCCCCCCCCCCCAAGGGCGTCACAAGCACTATTTTGCACAAAAAGGCACAAGAGAACAGCGAAAAGTGCCACTAAGCAACACGAGCGATAAAGAACAATGAATGCGGTCTTCCTTCGCTGGGTAAAACGTCTCGGCCAATCAGCTTGCGAGATTCCCGAGCGGTGAAGAGGTGGGCGGAGAGGAGTGGAGCGGTTGGTCAGAGAGGTAGATTTTGAGCTGTGCGGGCTCTCAATGTTGATACCTGATGTTCTAATGAGAAGGCAGGGAGACTACATTAGAACATCAGGTATCAACACGGAGAGCCCGCTCTCCCCGGCTCCCCAGCCCGCTCGGGAATCTCGCAAGCTGATTGGCCGAGACGTTTTACCTCGCAAGCTGATTGGCCGAGACGTTTTATCTCGCAAGCTGATTGGCGGAGACATTTTACCCAGCTTCGCTCCCTGCCGAGCGCCTATACCCAGCGAAGGAAGACCGCATTAAACGCGATAAGTGAGGGATAACTGTAATAAGTTGGAAAAATGCTGATGTTTTTTCTCTTTCTTTTTTATTGTTAATTTTCCTTATCCTGACACCCCAAACATGCCAAAGTAAAGACTCACCATTCTGTATTCAATAAGCGACTCTCCTCCCCATCACTGCTGCGGTCTGAGTCGGTGCTGGAATCCCCCGAAAATTCTGGCTCTAATCTGTACGGTTCGATGCCTCCCTCGCTCTCTTCCTGTTCACTTGACACTCCTGCATCCTCCTCTGTCTTGTCACTGATCCTGAATGCCTCTTCACTCTGAAAACTCTGGTGTTCTTGACTGCTGGAACTGCTATCATCTGCCATTGTTGTTTTGATAAGGGTCACACTCGTGACGTCACGCAGCGTCGTCTGCACTGCTTCCGGTTTGTTTGGCACTGCCAGCCAGAGGCAAAAGTTTATCGGCTTATAGCTTGGCCATCGCACGGCCTAAAAATTTCTTTTATGTGTTGAAAAATACAATAGGTAATAAGGAATTAATCTGCTATTCTACTTTTTTGGCAAAAAGGTGAGTTCAGTTCTACTTTAACATGCATATTTGGCGATCTACACAACCAGAAATTAGCGAAGAGCAATATGGCTTTAGGGAAAATACAAGAACAAGAAATGCAGTTTTCTCATTGAGAATACTATGTGAGAGAAGGAGTGGTAATAGGTGGTTCAAAAAAGGGTTTTCCTCATAGAGACCACTTATACAGAAAACCTGAAATATTTTTAAAAGATACATTACTGTATTTATGATGGAGTTTAGAATCTAATGAACGTTAAATAAGTTTGATCACCAAGTCATATGAAGAATCAGAGTAGCTTTAAATCATGTGAGAAACATAACTAAAAGTTACAGTCGTGAAAAAATTAGGATACCCTGTATAAACAAGCATGTTTTTTTTAACATATTTGGACATATGGATATTTAATATCAGTGTTTAAAATACTGGGAGATTCATGTAATATAAGTAAACAATTAAAAATGAATTAAAGACTTTTTTTCAAATTTTCTGTAAAATATAATTCTAAACAAATAGTGAGGAATAAATTAGGATACACCCCATCTTTTTTAGGACACCCCCACATCTATTCCCACTTAAAATGGCTAAAATAAATGTTAAAAAATGCAAATAAAAACAAAAACAAGGTTAGACATAGCTATATGAACATTTCTTAATAAAGAACTGAATATTTAATGATGTATCCTAATTTTTTCACATGACTGTACTTAGTTCAATGACCAGCTTAGTTAGGGGTTCAAGCAGCGCAACTGTGGGAAATATTTTCTTCTTCTTCAGTAAAAATGTATGGGTAGCAAAACACTTTAAGGTACAGAAACGTGAAACAATGCACTTAGGTAAGAATTTTTCCCCGTACTAAAGAGACCCAAAAGCAAGATACTATTTATTTTATTTTATTTGTTTGTTTGTCAGGGACAGTGCAGTAAACATAGACAAAAAAGAAAATCTGATGTGTTGCACAGAGAGTGTATAGCATTAAGCTAGTTTGCAACTCTTGTCCCTGGATGGGCTTTAGAGAAAAGAAACAGGTAAAAAGAGAAAAGGATGAAGAAAAAACAAAATGAAAACAGTATAAACATTATCCACATACATCAATGCAAACAAAATTATAAATACACAATATAAAAACCTGATCCACATTTGCCTGTTACAGTAAAATGCCTGTTACACATTTGCCTTCCCTTCTTCACTCTCACCCTGCAGACAATCATTTCATACATGAATACATTCTTGTTCACTTTTCAGCCAGTTTTTAACCTTTGTAGTAAATGTTTTAAAATCCGTTATTATTTTGATTTCATTTCATTTTCCCCTTAATAAATCATCATTTAAAAACTTCATTTTGTATTTACTTGGGTTAACTTTGTCTAATATGATTTGAAACATTTAAGTGTCACATATATGCAAAAATAAAAGAAATCAGGAAGGGGGCAATTACTTTCTCACAGCACTGTATGTGTGAATTGAAAGACTCCTGTGCTGTAAAAGGTTAAGTCATCAATATAGTATGCTGGAGGTCCTGGGTTTAAATCTTTGTAAAGTTTTATTTTTGTGAATAACAACTGAAGTGCAATATGCTACTCCTGTTAATTTAAAACCCAATGTGTTGCACAGCTTCGGTTTTAAATGCTCTTAGTACAAAACTGAAGTTTATAGCTGCTTGGAAGTTGATGATCCCAACTTACATTATATTTTCCTATATTTTTTGTACTCTGAACACAGTGGAAAATCAGTGGCGTCACACACTTCATGTTTGTGTCCTCAGAGACCTGAATTTATTCACAAGTAGACTGATCTGATGTCCACCACATGTGAATCACCTCTGCCACTAAATATATTCAACACTGCATGAAAATGAGACACACTGAGCATGCATCCCCCCCCCCCCCCACACACACACCCCACACACACACAAGGTTCAGTTATTTCTTACCGTCCTGAACAGTGTTGAAAATTAACTTGTGGATTCAAAATTTTACCAGCCTCAGAAAAAAAGCTAAATTAATATTCATACTTTTCTTTCAAAGGAATAATTTATGGAATAATTGTTGAACTTAAATTGAGCCCATGTTCCCCAGATTTCACCAAGAAGTGAATTATGAACCTTTTAGCTTTCTGTATTTCTTCACACACAACTTCATTTACTCTTCAGTCCCACATGATATGTGCCCTTTGAATTTGGTGAGCAGTGAACAGGGCTGCTGGGGTTTGAGTGATAAGTGTGTAGGTTTTCTGGGCAGAAGGCTGCAAAACATGCACGCCTTAAATGTGCAGGGGAAAAATAAGTTTTAACCTGGGTTATATTAACTTCTGCATTGAGTAGACAACTATAACGCGGGTAATTTAAGGGTAACTTGGGCAGCTCTATGATGTAGTGGTTAGCACTATGGCAGCACAGTAAGAAGGTTGTGGGTTTGATCCCACCCCCTGACCATCAGTGAGGCTTCTGTGTGGAGTTTGCATGTTCTCCCCGTGTCTGAGTGGGTGTAATCCGTTTCCTCCCACAGGCCAAAAACATACATTCATTCATTCATCTTCTTCCGCTTAATCCTTTTCGGGTCGCGGGGGGGCTGGAGCCTATTCCAGCATCTTTGGGCAAGAGGCAGGGTACACCCTGGGCAGATTGCCAGTCCATTGCAGGGCCAACACAAAGAGAGAGACTACCATTCACTCTCACAGTCATACCTAAGGACAATTTAGAATCCCCAGTTTGAGGCCAATTAACCTAACTTGCATGTTTTTGGCATGTATGTATGCCAAATGTATGTATGTAGGATACCATCCTACATGGTATCCTCATACCATGTAGGATAACTAAGCAGACGGTTATGCTGTTTCATTCCATCTAGCTACAATGCTCCGCACTGTGTGTCTATATATTTATATATTTATATGTACATATGTATACTCGCTGCTCTTGTTTTTTTCTTGCCTTCTGATTGTTGCTCTCAGTGTTGCTATCCCTGTGCTGTTGCAATCCTGGAATTTCCCCATTGTGGGACTAATAAAGGCTTACCTTATCTCTTATCTTATCTTATGTGGGAGGAAACCGAAGAAATCCCGGAGTAAACCCACGCAGACACGGGGAGAACATGCAACCTCCACACAGATCACTGTTGGTCGGGGGCTGGGATCGAACCCAGTATCCCCTGGCCAAGGGTGAGCTGCTGTGCTGCCGCAGTGCTAACCACTCCTCCACCGCGCTGCCCCAAAAACATAGAAGTTAGGTTAATTGTAGACTCTAAAGTGGCCCTAGGTGTGAATGGTGAAGGGATTGGTGCCACTCCGTGGCTGCCTCATCCATCCAGGTGGATGCCCTGAATTTCCCTCTGGGATTAATAAAGTATTCAAAAAAAAAAAAAACTTATGTGAACTGACAAGACACAAGGAGTCTAGGCTTTATTCACTTGTTGGCACCTACACTACAACAAGCGGCAGTCACCTCTGCGCATGTGCAGCTGTTGTAAAGCAACACTGGCTTATACCACATCTTCACCACATCTTATACCACATCTTCTTCCACATCAACACTTCTGAGAGAGAAGAAGAGGATCTTCAGGTCGGGGAACAGGGAGATGCTGAAGTCCGCACAGAGGGAGCTGAGAAGAAAGATCAGAGAAGGCAAGGACAGGTTCAGGAAGAAGATGGAGGACAAGCTGCAACAGAGCGACATCAGCGGGGTCTGGAGAAACCTTAAAACCATCTCTGGGCTCCAGAATACCTCCCCCCAGGCCACGGGGTGCAGGGAGTGAGCGAACAATCTGAATCTGTTTTCAATAGGTTTGACCAACCGCCCTCCCCCCTGACTGCACAACAACCACTGCTGCCTCTAAAGACATCAAGTCCTGCTGCCCACACCCCACTCCACCAACACCCCCCCCCCCCCCAACTCCTAACACACAGCCCCCCAACCTGACCCTCACTAAGACCCAGGTGAGGACGGAGCTGAGGAAGATCAAGGCGAGGAAGGTGTCGGGACCGGACGGCATCAGCGCAAAGCTCCTCAAGTCCTGTGCAGACCAGCTGTGTGGGATTGTGGAGCACATCTTCAATCTGAGCCTGAAGCTGGGGAGGGTACCACAGCTGTGGAAAGCATCTTGTGTGGTACCTGTACCAAAGACTTCCCACCCCAAAGATCTGAACAGCTACAGACCAGTGGCCTTGACGTCCCACATGATGAAGACCCTGGAGAGACTGCTCCTTGCTCACCTCCGCCCCCTGGTGGGACCAACGATGGATCCACTCCAGTTCGCCTACCAGCATGGCATTGGGGTGGATGATGCAGTGATCTTCCTCCTTCACCGTTCTCTGTCCCACCTGGAGAAGCCCGGGAATGCGGTGAGGATCATGTTCTTTGACTTCTCCAGTGCTTTCAACACCATCCAACCGATGATCCTGAAGGACAAGCTGCTGTGCGCAGGGGTGGACCAGCACCTGTCATCATGGATCCTGGACTACCTCACTAACCGGCCTTAGTTTGTGAGAACCTGGGACTGTGTGTCCGACACGATCATCGGTAGCACGGGGGCCCCCCAGGGAACGGTTTTGGCTCCCTTCCTGTTCACCCTTTATACTGCAGACTTCTCACACAACACAACACACTGCCATCTACAGAAGTTCTCTGATGACTCTGCAGTCGTTGGCCTCATCTCCAATGGAGATGAAGCTGAGTACAAAGGGCTTATCCAGGACTTCGTGGACTGGTGCCATCGGAACTGCCTCCAGATCAACGCGAGGAAAACTAAGGAGCTGGTGGTGGACTGCCGCAGGCAAGGACAACCCCTCACAGCACCAGTAAATATACAGGGAACAGACATCGAGATGGTGACATCCTACAAGTACCTGGGTATTCATCTGAACAATAAACTAGACTGGTCACACAATACCAATGCACTCTACAAGAAGGGACAGCGCAGGCTGTTCCTACTGAGGAGACTCAGGTCTTTTGGTGTACAAGGGGCGCTGCTTAAGACATTCTACGACACGGTGGTGGCATCAGTCATCACTTTTGGAGTGGTCTGCTGGGGCAGTGGCATTAGGGCAGCCGATAGGAAGAGACTGAACAAACTGATCAAGAAAGCTAGCTCTGTCCTGGGGCAGCACCTTGACCCAGTGGAGGAGATGGGAGAGAGAAGAATGGTGGCTAAACTGTCATCTCTGCTGGAGTCCGAGTTCCACCCTATGCAGGACATACTGAATGCACTGAGGAGCTCATTTAGCAGCAGACTACATCATCCTAGGTGCACAACCGAGAGGTTTCGCAGGTCCTTCCTACCTACGGCTGTCAGACTGTACAACCTAAGCAAGGCTGCTCGCAGAGATAGCAAAAAGACGTGACAACCTAATAGTTTTGAATGCAATAGACTTATACAATGGTCCCCTCCGGTATACAACTAGGAAAATACCGGTCGCTATGGAGGGTGACAATATGTATGGGTACATAATCATACCATGTAGGATAACTAAGTAGACGGTTGTGCTGTTTCATCCCATCTAGCAACAATGCTCCGCACTGTGTGTGTTTATATATTTACATATTTATTCCATCTAGCTACAATGCTCCGCACTGTGTGTTTATATACTCATATATTTATTCCATCCAGCTACAATGCTCCACACTGTGTGTCTATATATGTATATATATATATATATATATATATATATATATATATATATATATATATATATATATATATATATATATATATACACTACCGTTCAAAAGTTTGGGGTCACCCAGACAGTTATTTTGTGTTTTCCATGAAAAGTCACACTTATTTACCACCATGAGTTGTAAAATGAATAGAAAATATAGTCAAGACATTGACAAGGTTAGAAATAATGATTTGTATTTGAAATAATATTTTTTTCCAGATACTCAACCTGCTCAAAGGAAGGTCAGTTTTATAGCTTCTCTAACCAGCTAAACTGTTTTCAGCTGTGCTAACATGATTGCACAAGGGTTTTCTAATCATCCATTAGCCTTCTGACGCAATGAGCAAACACATTGTACCATTAGAACACTGGAGTGATAGTTGCTGGAAATGGGCCTCTATACACCTATGTAGATATTGCACCAAAAACCAGACATTTGCAGCTATAATAGTCATTTACCACATTAGCAATGTATATTAGATATTAGAGTGTATTTCTGATTAGTTTAAAGTTATCTTCATTGAAAAAAACAGTGCTTTTCTTTCAAAAATAAGGAAATTTCTAAGTGACCCCAAACTTTTGAACGGTAGTGTGTGTATATATATATATATATATATATATATATATATATATATATATATATATATATATATACACAGTATATATATATATATATATATATATATATATATATATATATATATATATATATACAGTATGTACCTATGTATACTTGCTGCTCTTGTTTTTTTTTTTTCTCTTGCCTTCTGATTGTTGCTCTGAGTGTTGCTATCCCTGTGCTGTTGCAATCCTGGAATTTCCCCATTGTGGGACTAATAAAGGCTTATCTTATCTTATCTTCCCCTTTTAAATATGGGGTCACCTATAATAGACCATGCTATGTCTCAACTTAAGTATACACACAAAAGCATATTCTAATGAACAGCTTTATCTTTATAAACCTCTTTTTTCCACACCTCTTTAATGAATGTCTTTCAACAGACCTTTTTTTTCTTTTTAACATTTTAACAAACATAAGCATGGCTTAAAGGAGAACATTCCTAACCTACAGGAACGTGGGTAGACTACCACTCCCTGATGAAATGGGAAGGGGATTAGGCTGCGTGTCCATCAAACGCGTTTTTTTCCGTTCTGGGCGACTATTTTCTATTCATTCTCTATGTAGTCCAGCATTTACAGCGCTGAGCACCCTCGGCGCTAAAACGCTCTCAGCGGTGGCCGTTTTTTTGTCGTGGTGCTCAAGGCACTCAGAGTTGAAAAAAGTTCAACTTTTCAGACTGCAGCTGTGCTTATCAATGTCAGACCTTTCTAAGCAGCCAATCAGAATTAAGGAAGGGTGGGACATAAGACACTGGTACAGTCTGTACTCAGACTTCTGCTTTCCGTGTCATCATATTTTGCATCCAGAGCTGCAACCAATGCTAGAATACATTTCCTGTCCATTGTTATTTAGAGACTGCCATTAAAAAATAAGTAGCAAGTCTGACCATAGGAAAAGCGGAAGTGCTGAGCTGTGACTGACAAGCTGTTGCTGCAAGGCACAGACTTTTTTTTTCCAGAGCACAGTGCACAAACGCTGAGAAAAAGACATTCAGGGCGGTCGGGCGACAAGAAACGCATTTGGTGGACACGCAGCCTTATTCTGCCCCATGTTGTTCCACATTTCTCTAGCTAATAGCCAACTTGACTGCAGGCTTTAAAACATACTGTTTTGTCATCTTGACTTTTTTCCCTTGTTGCAACGATTAAATGAAAAGTTATTCTCAGCTCTTGTTTACTTAATAAACAGAGACACAATATGAACAGAAATTACTGGACACAGCAGAAACCCGTTTTAGCAAGGCAAGAATGGATTCAAAGCAGCACACAAATGAGAGGATTACTGTAAATCGAGGTTCAGTCTCCCTGCTTCCAGCTTCCGTCTCCCCAACATAAATGGTCAGGGTGCGCTCAATTCTGTCACCACTGTACACCTCAACAGGTGTTCTGTGAACAGATTAAAGTAAATAAATGTGAATATAGTTAAATTTGAATATAGTTTCAGTGTCCCAGCACCGAGCAGTAGCTTGTAGCCTGTCACCCTGTCAGTTCACAATGCTTGTATTGTGGAGAGAAACCCATGGATGATAAACTCTGCCAACCGTGTCGGTTGTGCTTGATTCCTCCACCAGCGTACACCTCCACCAGTAAAAGTCAGTTAAAAAAGGCCACCTTTGATCTCTTTTATGATCAAGCGGTCAGTGAAACCATGTCAGGTGCACTTTTCAGTTATTGTGGCATCGCCATGCAAGAGATGACAGGCCATGGACATCTGGTCTCTGAGTTAGCAGGGTGACAAAGTTTCGGTCACAGACATACATACCCACACCACAGAATCTCTTTTACACAGATAGATATAGTTAAAACTGTCCTTTTTCAGAAATTCTGGAATTAAATAAAGAAAATTTTAACAAAATGTGCCACAAACATATCATTAAGACATGCGAGCTGTTAAAATGTGGAAAAAGTGCAATCAATGACCCCTTTAAATGTTGTCATATTAGTATTCTAAGCCTTTGATATTGCACCCTTGTTTATTAAAGGGAATGAGAGCAAACACAGCAATTAGTTTATTTCACATTACGCCCAAAAAGCACCTCTGAATAATTAAGAGCATTGGGACGGCCTTTGTGCCTGGCACAAAATTTGTTTTTGCATTGTTGTAATAGCAAAATGGACTTGGACCAACTGATAAATGCACCCTGTACCTCAGACAATAAACTGTTGACTGGTTCCCTGAAATAGAGCCCTATATAGACAAAGCAAAGACTGTATGGTCTCTTGATCCCTAATGAATGGGATTTTCCTGAAATAAGGCTCTGCTCTTATGTAGTTCACGTGCCACAGCGGCCGGTAGGTTATTAACCTTCTCAAGCCACTTAATAAATTCACCTGAATTTGTCAGCAGCTAATTTTCACCTGTTGCTGAAGTATGATTGTTCGTCCCACTCAGTCCTCTGCTAATGTGCCCTCACATCAACCTGGGTAAAACCTGGCCTAAGCAGATACATAAGTCATCACATCATGAGGTAAATGGGTTCATGTCACCGTGAAGCTAAATGTTACTTATGAGATAGTGTCAGCACAATGAAGATGTATACAGAGAACTCAGCATCATTACTGACATTGTGGCATATTGTATTATGAATCATTTTGGACAGATACCGCAATCTCACGCTCCAGCATTTCTCACTGTTATTATTATAAAATAATTGTTGAGTGGAATGGTCAAACCATTTAAACATCATGTTCACATTGTTTCCACTACCATGTGAGCAACTGTTCAGCGCTGAATCACACCTTTCCAAACTATGATATAGCTGAGAAGGTGTACTGATCTTGAGTGTGAGTGTGCCCAGAGGTGGACACAAGAACTGTTTGAGACACCGAGAGAGATATAGAGACCAGTAGGAACCAAAGTGAAAGAGCCCATGACCAGCCAGTATACAGACGTGGACAAAATTGTTGGTACCCTTCTGTTAATGAAAGAAAAACCCACAATGGTCACAGAAATAACTTGAATCTGACAAAAGTGATAATAAATAAAAATTCTATGAAAATTAACCAATGAAAATCAGACAATGCTTTTGAATTGTGGTTCAACAGAATTATTTTAAAAACAAACTCATGAAACAGGCCTGGACAAAAATGATGGTACCCCTAGATAAGATTGAAAATAATGTGACCATTGGGACATGTTCAACCAAGATGTGTCCTCTAATTAACATCACAGGTGTCTACAAACTTGTAATCAGTCAGTCGGCCTATTTAAAGGGTGACAAGTAGTCACTGTGCTGTTTGGTGACATGGTGTGTACCACACTAAACATGAACCAGAGGAAGCAAAGAAGAGAGTTGTCTCAGGAGATTAGAAAGAAAATTATAGACAAGCATGTTAAAGATAAAGGCTATAAGACCATCTCCAAGCAGCTTGATGTTCCTGTGACTGCAGTTGCACATATTATTCAGAAATTTAAGATCCATGGGACTGTAGCCAACCTCCCTGGATGTAGCCGCAGGAGGAGATGGATAATACAAATGGTAACAAAAGAGCCCAGAACAACCTCTAAACACATTCATGGTGAACTTCAAGGTCAAGGTACATCAGTGTCAGATCGCACCATCCGTTGTTGTTTGACCAAAGTGGACTTCATAGGAGACGACCAAGGAGGACACCACTGTTGAAAACAAATCATAAAAAAGCCAGACTGGAATTTGCCAGACTGCATGTTGACAAGCCACAAAGCTTCTGGGAGAATGTCCTATGGACAGACGAGACAAAACTGCAACTTTTTGGCAAGGCACATCAGCTCTATGTTCACAGATGCAAAAATGAAGCATACCAAGAAAAGAACACTGTCCCTACTGTGAAACATGGAGGAGGTTCTGTTATGTTGTGGGGCTGCTTTGCTGCATCTGGCACAGGGTGTCTTGAATCTGGGCAGGGTACAATGAAATCTGAAGACTATCAAGGTATTCTAGAGAGAAATGTGTTGCCCAGTGTCAGACAGCTTGGTCTCAGTCGCAGGTCATGGGTCTTGCAACAGGATAATGACCCAAAACACACAGCTAAAAACACCCAAGAATGGCTAAGAGCGAAACATTGGACTATTCTGAAGTGGCCTTCTATTGGCCCTGATCTAAATCCTATTGAACATCTGTGGAAGGAGCTGAAACATGCCGTCTGGAGAAGGCACCCTTCAAACCTGAGACAACTGGAGCAGTTTGCTCATGAGGAGTGGGCCAAAATACCTGCTGAGAGGTGCAGAAGTCTCATTGACAGTTACAGAAATCGTTTGATTGCAGTGATTGCCTCAAAAGGTTGTGCAACAAAATATTAAGTTAAGGGTACCATCATTTTTGTCCAGGCCTGTTTCATGAGTTTGTTTTTTAAAATAAGTCTGTTGAACCACAATTCAAAAGCATTGTCTGATTTTCATTGGTTAATTTTCATAGACTTTTTTATTTATTACCACTTTTGTCAGATTCAAGTTATTTCTGTGACCATTGTGGGTTTTTCTTTCATTAACAGAGGGGTACCAACAATTTTGTCCACGTCTGTATAATCAGCCCCTCCAGGATTTCGCAAAGTTGCGATCGCGTCAATTCATGCTAAATCAACCAATCAGCACAACTATTGCGCGACCTTGCAACTTTGTCCAATCACTGCAACTTTCCGCAATTTTGGCCAATCCTTGTCAACTTCCGCAAATTTCACCAACCAAATTTATCTCTGAGTGGCGCACAAACGCTCAGTCTAACCAATCAAATGCATCGCCACACCGCGTTCACTTCTGTATTTACAGTGAGTATTAACTGAACACATCAGCAAAATCAGAGTGTGTGATTTAAAAAAAACTCAATCACCTGTGAGGTTTCCAACACCGTCTCTTCCTCCATCTCCCCCAGCCTGCCGGTGGATGTCTCGCCATGTCTCCGTCCTGACCGCGTGTATGAAGTGCTGGGATTGTGTTGAAAAACATCTGCCTGCCCCAAAAGCACCCTGTTGTGGCAGCGCACGTGAGGAGAGATGCTATAAAACCACAAACAAAACGGTAGGTTTTGACAAGTAGGAGTTAGGCACGGAAAGAGAGAGAATATTGTCTGTAATTTTTTTTTTTTTTTCAGAAAAACACAGACTCTGATAGACAATACAGAGCAACAGAATAAATTATTTATTCTTTCCTCTCCGCTCCATACCAAGTGGTTGGGGACTGTACGGAGCTTTCAAATGAAGGTGCTGCCAATAATTTCCAAATCTATACTCCAACATGCATTCAATGCAATTTAGCAGTTGTAATGGATATTGTGTTAAAGTCTGTATTTGCTGTTGCACAAAAGAGTTTTTCTGTATAGCAGAAGTTTCTGTTTAATTTACAAATCACTATAATAGGAAATTTTTGATAATCCTGTGCTTTTCTTGTATTGTTATATAGAATATCACTGCAGTAAACTGGAAAAAAAACAAACAAAAAACATCTGCTTTAAAATTTGTAATTCTTCCCACAACTTTTAGTGTAAAAAAAAACTCTCAAAACATTGCAACTTTTATCTCAACTTTTTAAAAAAGCTCCCGCAAATTCAGGCTTTTTGGGCCTCAACAATCATTAAAACATCCCACGAGATCCTGGAGGAACTGTATAATTTGATACCTCAATAAAGATCGTACAAACACAAGTAAGGATTAATGTAGTTATCTCTGATGAGGGGCAAAAATAACCCTCAGAGACTACACTGAGCTCACCTAAGATCAATATCATCATGGAATAAGAAAATAAAGATGTCCTAAAGTAAACGGGTCCTAGCTGAGGCCACAAGTCATCAACACGACAGCCCACCCTGAAGTAATCATGACAAAACTGTTCTGCTGCAGACAACCATGTTTGTTAGAGGTGTCAAAGCAATGTGGGTCTGACAGCAGTCTTAGGTGGAGGACTTCAAAGTGTGATCCTCAACTGACCCAGCCAATGGTACTGTGTGTGTGTGATGTAATCCTCCGTCAGCTGTTGCCCTTTTATTTGAACTTTGTCCATTAGATTCGACAGCTGCTGCAGCCTCCAAGCCAAGCAGGAAGTGGGGCGCGTGAAAGTGTAAATGTAGACAAACTCACATATGCACACACACAAATATCAGAAGATTTTATTGATATATACAACTGTAAACATCAACAGGGGCAAAACTGGCTTTTTGATCATCCACAAACCACATGAAATGATGGTTTCCTTGCAACAACAAAAATAACATTTAGGCAAAGTTAATTAGTAGAAACTATAACAATCCAATCTGTAGCATACAGGAAATAAAGAAAAATAAACTCAATTCCCAAGAAAGAAAGTAAAAGAAAATAAATAAGACAACAAAAATACAGAAAAATGAATGAAATATATGTATGCAGAATAGCAAAATTAAAGGAAAATAAATTTCCATTCACTGAATTTTTTTTTTTTTTTGTAGGTTTTAACCTTCTAAAATGTATCTATTGGTCATGTGACAATCAATACAACATCAAAATGCTCACTTTTCTTAAAAAACACACAGCCTTTATATGGATTCTGGCTTTGACCAGCTGATGTCACTCTGCCAGGTTTTTTCCTGTATCAATAAACGGGAAACCCAGCCTCGATCCCGCCCACTGCTCTAGTGTTGGCCACAATGGCCAGCCTAGCGGTCAGTCTGTAAACAAAGGCGTTAAGGTCAGAGCTAGAGTTAGCTCGCCAAGCATAGTTTGTATTATTATTTTCTCCAGATTTCAGTCACCCTACTCAGCATCCTTGTTTCCAACTGGTTCACAAGTCAACAGTTGATAATATAGCTCGAGTTATTCTGGATTGTTGCATTTTTGCTGTGATGCTACATCAAACTGTGAGTATTAGCTTGGTGGTGGTAACTGCGTTAGGAGCTTGCCACAGCCGGGAAGAGGTGATGGGACAGTCTGCCTGACGTTAGCTTAACTGTTGATTTGGCCCTATGTGTAACAGTAATTGCCACCCCCCACCCCCACACAATTACATCATGAGCTAAGTGTGATTAATCACATTTTTTGGAAAGCTAACTTCAACTTTACTAGCCACACCCAGGCCTGGTTACCTTAAGACCTGTTGAATCAAGAAATCATAGAAATAGAACCTGTGACAAAGTAAAGTAGGTTAATAGATCTCAAAAACAACACATCATGCTGTGACAAAAGAAATTCAAGAACAAATGAGAAACAAAAACCCAGAACAACATCTAAAGAACTGCAGGCCCCACTTGCCTGAATTTGGACACTGGTCCATAATTCAACAATAAGAAAGAGAGTCTGGGCAACAATGGCATCTATGGGAGAGGTCCAAGGCCAAAACCACTGCTGACCAAAGAGAACACAAAGGCTCGTCTCACATTTGCCAAAAAAAAAACACCCCCCCCCCCCCATCTTGATGATCCTCAAGACTTAATAGGAAATATTCTGTGTAGTGACGAGACAACAGTCATGTAAAAGACTCATTGCCAGTTACTGCAAATATTAGGTTACAGTTATTGCTGCCAAGGGTGGCACAACCAGTTATTAGGTTTAGAGGGAATTACTTTTTCATATAGGGCCAAGTAGGTGTAGAGAGCTTTACCTTTAATAAATGAAATCATCATTTAAAAACTGCATTTTGTATTTGCTTTGTTTTATGATCTGAAACATTTAAGTGTGACAAATATGAAAAAAAATATAAGAAATCAGGAAGTGGAGCAAATACTTTTTCACAGCACTGTGGGAGCTAGCCAGCTAAGAATAGCAATAGTAGAGTGATGATATAGAGTGAATTACGTGGCAGTAATGCACCTGTTAGCTGGTTGCCAACCACCAATCAAATCTAAAAGAAGAAGAAAAAGAATTAAAAAGTCTTAGAGATTTAAAGAGACATGCACTGAAGCCAGTCATTTTGATAAAGGCTGCAAAAGATGATTCACAATGATGCTGTAACAGTTAAATATTTTATGGCAATTGGCCCAAATATGTCAAAAATGAATGAATCAACTCCCTCTGGTTATGTAAACTGTCAAAATCCTAGAAGGCCTGGCCATGGAGGAGGAGCAGCAGTTTACTCTTCCAAATTACTAGTTAACGTAAAGCAAAAAACATGTTATAATTCCTTTGAGGGTCTCGTCCTCAGTATTGGGCATGTTAGCAATTTTAGGTTAAAACCAGTTTTATTTGCCATTGTTAATTGTCCTCCCACAGATTACTCAGAGTTATTATCTGAACTTGGTGAGTTCTGAGCAGATTTAGTGCTGAAATCAGACTTCAATATACAGCGGTGTGAAAAAGTGTTTGTCCCCTTCCTGATTTCTCATTTTTTTGTGTTTGTCACACTTAAATGTTTCAGACCATCAAACAAATTTAAATATTAGACAAAGGTAACACAAGTAAACACAAAATGCAGTTTTTAAATGAAGGCTTTTGTTATTAAGGGGAAAAAAAATCCAAACCTACATGGCCCTGTGTGAAAAAGTGATTGCCCCCTAAACCTAATAACTGGTTGGACCACCATTAGCAGCAACAACTGCCATCAAGCGTTTGCAATAACTTGCAATGAGTCTTTTACAGCACTGTGGAGGAATTTTGGCCTACGCATCTTTGCAGAATTGTTGTAATTCAGCCACATTGGAGGGTTTGCGAGCATGAACCACCTTTTTAAGGTCATGCCACAGCATCTCAATTGGATTCAGGTCAGGACTTTGATTAGACCACTCCAATGTCTTCATTTTGTTTTTCTTCTGCCATTCAGAGGTGGACTTGCTGGTGTGTTTTTCATCATTGTCCTGCTGCACAAACCAAATGCGCTTCAGCCTGAGGTCACAAACACATAGCCGGACATTCTCCTTCAGAATTTTTTTGATAGACAGCAAAATTCATGGTTCCATTTACCACAGCAAGTCTTCCAGGTCCTGAAGCAGCAAAACAGCCCCAGACCATCACACTACCACCACCATATTTTACTGTTGGTATGATGTTCCTTTTCTGAAATGCTGTGTTATTTTTACGGCAAATGTAATGGGACACACACCTTCCAAAAAGTTCAACTTTTGTCTTGTCAATCCACATAGTATTTTCCCAAAAGTCTTGAGGCTCATCGAGATGTTTTCTGGCAAAACTGAAACGAATTTTTTTTGTTTTTTTTGCTCAGCAGTGGTTTTTGTGTTGGAACTCTGCCATGCAGGCCATTTTTGCCCAGTCTCTTTTTTATGGTGCAGTCAAAAACACTGACCTTAACTGAAGCAAGTGAGGCCTGTAATTCTTTGGATTTTGTTGTGGGGTCTTTTGTGACCTCTTGGATGAGTTGTCGCTGTGCCCTTAGGATAATTTTGGTCAGCCGGCCACTCCTGGGAAGGTTCACCACTGCTCCATGTTTTCACCATTTGTGGATAATGGTTCTCACTGTGGTTCGCTGGAATCCCAAGACTTTAGAAATGGCTTTATAACCTTTTCCAGACTGATAGCTCTCAATTAGTTTCTCATTTGTTCCTGAGTTTCTTCTTCTTCTTCTCTTTGGATTGCAGCATGATGTCTAGCTTTTGAGGATCTTTAGATCTACTTCACTTTGTCAGGCAGGTCCTATTTAAATGATTTCTTGATTGAGAACAGGTGTGGCAGTAATCAGGCCTGGGTGTGGCTACTAAAATTGGTCTCAGCTTTCCAAAGATGTGATAAACTACAGTTAATTTATGGGCCATGTAGTTTGGATTTGTTTAAATCCCTTCATTTAAAACTACATTTTGTGTTTACTTGTGTTATCTTTGTCTAATATTTAAATTTGTTTGATGATCTGAAACATTTAAATGTGACAAACATACAGAAAAAATGAGAACTCAGGAAGGGGCAAACACTTTTTCCACACCACTGTACATGTAGATGTAGATAGTGATTGTCTTAATATGGCATTTAATTCAATATTTAACTCGATGGGTTTTCTCAGAAAGTAGGAAATTCTATCCATTATCTCCACCACACGATGGACCTTGTTCTGTCATATGGCATAGAAATAGAAAATCTGTTAGTGTCTCCTCTTAACCTTGTACTGTCAGACCATTATCTGTTAACTTTTGATTTTACTATTTCTGACTATTTGGCTCCTAAAGAAAAAAATATTTCTACAGTAGATGTCTCTCAAATGATGCTGTTACCAAATTTAACCAGGTTGTTTCCTCAATGCCATGTGTCAAACGCAACGGAGATAAGTTATGGAGATTTTACTTCTTTTGTATTTGATAGCATAGTAGATAGTGTTACAGTTTCTCTGCATCAGACTCTAGACATGGTGGCTCCTTTAAAAAAGAAAAAGTCTAATCAGAGATTTCTGACTCCTTGGTTCAACACAGAAACTCGAAGCTTAAAACAGAAGACTCATCAATTAGAAAGAAACTGGTGCTCCATTAAATTAGATGAACTTTATTTGGCTTGTAGTAATCAATTTCAAAGTTATAAAAAAATCTCTTCGAAAAGACAGAACATCTTATTATTCTGCATTAATAGAAGAGAGCAAGAATAATCCCAGGTTTCTTTTCAGCACTGTAGCCAGGCTGACAAGGAGTCAGGACTCTGTCAATCCTAGAATTCCCTTAGAGCTTACTAGTCAGGACTTTATGAACTTCTTCAATAATAAAATTTCATCTATCAGAGATAAAATCAGTCAGATTCTTCCCATCCTTAACTTAAATACATTAACTACTACAACTCCTTTCAGTGATATTTGTTTGGATGAGTTTACTCCAATTGACATTTTAGAGTTTAATAAAATAATTTCCTCATCCAAACCTTTGTTGATAAAATTCTATGACGCACTTGTTTTTCTTATAAAGTTGCTATTCTCAACAGTTAATCATGTTGCACAAACTGCTCCTGCTTGCTTCTCATGCTACACTGCAGCCTTAGATTACACCCAGTGACTCAACAGCCAAACCATTTAGAATCGGTTTTGCTCACAGGCGACCTGACACATAGTGGAAAATATTGATACACGTGAGGTCTGCCCACCTCCTGCATGAGGGTGCGGCATAGTTTTATAAAAACTGTAGGGCCCACTTTTTGGGAGTACTCTCTTGTGGTACGTTGTGAGAGCTGCACTCCAGCACTGCACCTGTACCATATCTCAGCGTTAGTAAAACAAGTGGAACTATATTTCACCTCTCTGTCTGGTCATTTAGCCTTCGTATAAAAGAACTGGAGGTTAAGACTAACAAGCGCAACACCTTCAACTTCTTTACTAGACCCTATTCCTACCAGGTTATTTATAGAAGTCTTCCCATTTACTGGTATCTCTATTCTTCAAATAATCAGTTCTTCATTGACATTAGGCCATGTACCCCAGGCTTTTAAAACTGCTGTAATTAAACCCTTACTTAAAAAGCCACTGCTGGATCCGGGAGTTTTAGCTAACTATAGACCAATCTCTAATCTGTCTTTTATTTCAAAAATCTTAGAGTTGTTGCTATGCAGTTATTTGACCACTTGCAGGGAAATGGTTTATTTGAAGGATTTCAGTCAGGGTTTAGAATCCATCATAGAACTGAAACAACTTTAGTGAAGGTCACTAATGACCTCTTTATAGCATCTGATAAGGGACTTGTTTCTGTACTTGTCCTTTTAGATCTTAGTGCAGCTTTTGATAGTATCAATCATAATATTTTACTTGACCGTTTAGAACACCATGTTGGACTTAATGGAACTTCTTTGCAGTGGTTTAAATCTTATTTATCTGATATGTTCCAGTTTGCTCATGTCAATAATGAGTTTTCATTAAATTCAAAGCTCAGTCTGAGAGTTCCACGGGGATCTGGGCTAAGTTCTGTTCTTTTTAGTTTATACATGCTTCCGTTAGGTAATATTATTAGAAAACATTTAATACATTTTCATTGTTATGCAGATGACACACAATTATATTTGTCAAAGAAGCCAGGTGACAGTAATCAGTTAGCCAAAATAGAGGCTTGTCTTAAGGAAATCACAGCATGGGTGACTTGTAATTTCTTACTATTAAATACAGATAAGACTGAAGTCATTCTAGTTGGCCCAATAATCCTTAAAAATACATTCCCAAATCAGACTCTTAGTTTGGATGGGGTTACTCTTTCGCCTAACAGCTCTGTGAGGAAACTTGGAGTTATTTTTGATCAAGATCTTATTTTATTTATTTAACCATTATTTATACAGGGGAGCTCCATTGAAAGGGAACTTCTCTTTTTCAAGGACACCTTGTTCACATTCATACCATTACACATTCGCACCTGGAAGCTTACCCAGTACAACCACAGACTGACCTGTGGCCACTGAGCAACTCCACTGGAGCAGTTGGGGTTCAGGGCCTTGTTCAAGGGCACCACAGTGGGGTTAAGGAGGGTGGGGCAAACACTGCTATGTCATCTGTCCCACCCAGATTTGATCCTGCCAGTTGGATCTTGTCTTTAATTCACATATTAAACTTTTTTCTAAGACTGCCTTTTATCATTTGCATAATATTGCCAAGATTAGGAGCATCTTGTCTCAGAGTGATGCTGAGAAACTAATCCATGCTTTTGTTAGTTTTAGATTAGATTATTGTAACTCTTTATTATCAGGCTGTCCTACAACATTTTTAAAAAGTCTTCAGCTGATCCAAAATGCTGCAGCAAGAGTTTTAACAGGTACTACAGAGAGAGATCATATCTCTTCGGGTCTGGCCTCCCTTCGCTGGATTCCCATAGAATTTAGAATTATGTTTAAAATCCTTCTCACTTACAAAGCTGTAAATAATCAGGTCCCTTGTTATTTAAAAGATCTGATAGTACCTTATCATCCTAACAGAACACTATGCTCCCAAAATGCAGGATTACTTGTAACACCTAGAATCTCTAAAAGTACAATGGGATGCAGAGCTTTCAGTTATCAGGCTCCTCTCCTTTGGAACCAGCCACCAAACTGGATTGGGGAGACAGACAAGCTCTGTTTTTAAGAATAGGGTTAAAACCTTCCTTTTTGACATAGCCTATTTTATTTTATTTTTATTTTATTTCAAACATGTAAACGAAGAAAATAGCAAGATAAAATGGAAATTTAAAAAAAGGAACATTGTAGACAAAAGATCTTCTGCATTTTTCTATTAAATCACATCAGCAATGTACTGTATGTTTGAAAAGGAGTAGGATGAAGTAAAAAAAAAAAACAACAACTATTCCTTGTCCCCCTTTTACAACCTTTTTTTTAAATGAAACTCAAATATCAGTCACTCGTATCAGTGACATCAGTCATTAACAAACCAGAGCAGAAATACTGCACATGCAATCAAAAAAGGAAAGTAATAATAATAATAATCAATAAAATATTCATAAGAGCCATACATTCGGGCCCAGAAGAAATCAGTTCAACATAAATTTTATAAGTCCATTTCATAGCTGTTGAATACATGGTTTTTGAAGAGTATTTTAAATTTGGTGAGTGACCCACAGGTTTTCATTTCATCAGTAAAGTTTTTCCATAATTGAACTCCTTTGGTTGAGATACAGTGATATCTTGCATTAGTTCTTACTTGTGGTTTTTTGAATAAAAGTTAACCTCCTCAGTTTCTCTTGAGCGAAACAACCCTTGGATACTGTCAGGTAATTGTTGTTTTACTTTAAACATGATCTCAGCTGTTCCACCCCGTCTTTAAATTTGAGTGTTTTAATTTGATGAATAGTGAGTTTGATGGTGCTTTATAGCTGGATTTATTTACTATTCTTATTGCTCTCTCTTGAAGGATGGGATGACCCTGAACCCTCCCTTAGTTATGCTGCTAATAGGTTTAAACAGCCGGGGGACCTTCAGCGATGTACCAGGCTTCACTCCTTTCCATACTCTCAATGTAATATTTTTGCTGATCATCTGTTTGTTCTCGCCCATAGATTGAGTCCCCATCCTGCTGTTTGCTCTGTTCTTTTCTTCTCCTTTTCTATCACCCTCACCCCCCCAGCCAGCCGCAGCAGATGACTGCCCCTCCCTCAGCCTGGTTCTGTTGGAGGTTTCTTCCTACTAAAAGGGAGTTTTTCCTTTCCACCGTCATTGCTCACAGGGGATCGCCTGATTGCTGAGGTCTTCTGCTGTCATGGGGTTTTCTCCTCCAGTTTGAAAGTGCTATGAGATCACTATTGCTGTGAAATGGCGCTAAATAAATAAAGTTGAATTAAATTGACCATATCCCACTGAAGCCTGTAATAAAACCAGTGAGGGCAGCCAATTGCACCTCTGCCGGGGTCAAAGTCCGACCCCCCCCCCAATATCAAGTATTGTGATTATGTAGACAATATATTCAAGGCTAGACAATTTATATTGTGGCTATAAAGATGTTGCACATCATGGGATCTCCTTCTAGCCATAGTTCTTTTACTATTAATGCCACTTTTTTGAAATTATTTTTCACTTCTCCTATAATATTGTCAATTTCCACTTGGGAGAAGCTTCTCTTTCTGCTGTCTTACGTTACCCCATGTCGAAAATGCCCAGCATAAGGCATGGGTGTGGTATTCAAATGACACTCGTCTCCAGCCACCAGATTTATCACTGAATGACCGATCGTATGATGACATTGGCCTCATGTGCACAGTTCCATAAATGCCACACGGACTGTTTTCATACAATCATTTCTGCACCCAAACGTGTGCCAATTCCTATGCTCTTTTGATAAATGAGGCCCAAGATGCTAAATGAGGCCCCTAAACATTCTGCTCAACTGCACTGATGCCTTGTTTGAGTCCCAGTCAGAACATTCTTTCCTGTCCCCCCAACTTTTATCCAGTTGAGGCAAAAATCTGACTATTTAAAAAAGAGAGAGATAGAGCCCAGTGAGAAAACAAAAGACCAGGAGAAGACCCCTGACCCCATTTTGTTTCCTCCTGCATGAAAAAGTGGGTTGATTGTGTCAAACCCCAAATTCCGAGGCTAAAAAGTGGCCCTCTTTAGGGCCTGGCTGATGTCATTCATAAAGATCAGTTGTTCAGATATTGACCCCTGGTTGGCTGTTAGCTTTGTTCATTACTTTTTATTTAAATCAGAAAGATCATCATGTAAAAAAAACAAAAAACAAAAACAAAAAAACATCTTGATGATATCACAGCATTTGCCATCTTGTCAGCAAATTTTCTGAAAAGAAGGAAACAGTTCTTGTATGAAGTTTAGGCCGTGCCCACAGAATAATCATCCACAGGTCCATTTATTGCCCAGATGAATACATGAAGACTGAACATCACACAACAGACTCCCTCAGGTTCTCACTGTGCACAAAGATGGGAGGAGCAGCATGGAGGACAAACTCACTCTGAAGCTCCACCTGGACAGGAGGAACGTCTCCTGGACCACCAGAAACTGTCTGCTCTGTGTCCCCATACAGCTGACTGATCTGTTTGCAGAGAAGCCCTTCTGTCTCTGGTGGAGAAAGCTCATCTCGCCTCCCCTCTGTCTTTTCTCTGTACTTGTACGATGCCAATTTGAGCGTTCGCTGCAGGAGGTGTTTTCTATAAGCTCTCTGGATAACTGTTGCTGCCACCTCTTCCTGTTTCCTCCGCAGGGTACTGCTGATTGGCTCATAGGACACCTACAGGTAAGATCAAGATTCATTGAGCAAGTACTACGGCAACTTTTATTTGGACCAATCAACTTCAATTAATCAGTTTCTTATATCAGAATGGTATAGAATAGAACCTTAGATGGGTTGTTTGCCATGAACTTCTCTTCCATGCTTGCTTTTAGAGAATCCATTGCTCCTGAGTCACCCAGCACCTGAATAATAATAATAATAATAATAATGATAATAATAATAATAATAATAATAATAATAATAATAATAATAATAATAATAATAATAATAATAATAAAGTTTAAGGTGTGTGCAGATGAGGTTACCTCTGCTGTCAGTGCTAGCAGGATGTCCAGACAGTGGATCTTGTCTCCTGGAACCAGAGGCAGATCCATGCTGATCAGTTTCATGGTGTTTGGTTTTGGAATCCTCAGAGGGTCTTGGAGGATGTCACAGAATTCTGATAGCTCACTGGGGAGTACATGAGAGTCTGTTAGAGTCAATTAGTTTGTGCCTGCCACATCAGTCGCTACACCAACTGACATCATGGTTCTAGTTCACAAGACGACCCATTTCAGGACAACTTAAATTGTCAGATTATAATAAGACCTTTGACAATCTCTTGACAAAAGGAGTGAAGAACAGTAATGCAGATATGGAAAAATAAGGAAGAAGGAGTAAACAACCACTAATGGCCTGCTGTTGTCTTATATTAAATGGGTCATTGACTGAAAATGGCATATTTACCTCCGCCAGGCCGCAGGCCAGGAGGTTATGTTTTTGCCAGCGTTTGTCTGTCTGTCTGTCTGTTGGTTAGCAAGATAACTCAAAAAGTTTTGGAAGGATTTCGATGAAACTTTCAGATGTTGTTGGAAATGGTACAAGGAAGAACTGATTAAATTTTGGGGATGATCCGGATCACCGTCTGGATACAGGAATTTTTTAAAGGATTCTTTAACATTGTGAGATACGGCCATTTTCAACATGTGTGCAGGCGCAATGGAGGGCGCTGGTCGTCGTGTCTGACGAACACAAACTCCGTGTTCTTCAAAGTTTTAGGCACAAAAGCACGTGGAAAACAGTGGTGGGCAGGGCCCGGCAGCGTGCCTGTGTTTGCGCTACGCAGCAAAAGCTGAGACAGGCAGCTGTCCAGCGCCGGATTATTTGGCAGAAATTCCCTGGGCAGCCATAGTGGCTGCGCAAAAACAAGCTCTCTGCCGGGGAAGCTTCCAAATCCTCTTTTACCGCAGAGCGCAACCCCAATATAAAACCCACGGCAACCTGTCTACCCAATTTGCATCCGTCAGTGAAGCCCTGAGTGCTGCTTTCAGTGATCTATGAAAACGCTCGCATAACCCATTGGCCTGTGGGTTGTACGCGGTTGTGCGATGAATTGCTACGCCCGCAGCCTGGGAGTTTGCAGATGGAGGAGATGCAACAACACCAACACTTCAGTTTATTACCTCCGCCAAGGAGGTAATGCTTTTACTACTGAACCACTAATCCTATCATTGTGAATCCAATTGCTAGTCATATGTTTTCATGGTCAAGGAATCTGAAAACGTACACACAAACACTGTATGGGGGGGAACTGTGTCGCTTGGCGGAGGTCTGCGCTCTCCGAGTGCTTTTCTAGTTGTAAGTTTTAACCGTTTGAAATGTGTGGAGTTAGCAAGTACTGCTGTTTCAAAGAAAACAATAAATAATGCACTCAACCAACATGGGGTCTATGCCCACTATCCTCGCAAGACTCCATTGTTGAAGAAAAAGCATGTTAAAGCGTGTTTAAAGTTTGCTGCACAACATTTGAGCAAACCAGTAAAATACTGGGAGAATACGTATAGTCTGGTCAGATGAGACCAAAATTGAACATTTTGGATGCCACAACACACAGCCTGTTTGGAGAAGAAATGGTACTGTACATCAGCCCAAAAACACCATACCAACAGTGAAGTTTGGAGGTGGGGGCATCATGGTGTGGGGGTGTTTTTCAGCACATGGTACAGGCAAATTTCATATAACTGAAGGAAAGATGAATGGACAAATGTACAGAAACGTCCTTGATAAAAATCTGTTGCAATCTGCTAAGATGATGAAGATGAAACAAGGGTGAACATTTCAGCAAGACAATGATCCCAAACACACAGCCAAGAAAACTCTCAACTGGCTCCAGAGAAGGAAAATAAAGCTGCTAGAATGGTCCAATCAGTCACCTGACCTGAATCCAATGGAAAATCTATGGAACGAATTGAAAATCAGAGCTCATAGAAGACACTCACGGAACCATCAAGATTTGAAAACAGTATGTGTGGAAGAATGGGCTAAAATCACTCCTGAGCAATACCTGTGCCTAGTTTCTCCATACATGAGGCATCTGGAAGCTATTATTACCAGCAAAGGCTTTTCTACAAAATATTAAATGAATTTCACCAAGTGTGTTCAATACTTTTTCCCTGTGTCATTCCACTTTATTAAATATAATGTTTTGTGAACACAGTTGCCTTGATTTCTTTGTATGTATGGATTACTTGGGTTGTTACTGATATCTGGTGAAAATCTCACATCAATGGCTCAGTCAGAAATATGTAGCTCAGGAGGTAGAGCGGGTCATCCAATAACCAGAGGTTGGGGGTTCGAATTCTGCTCTTCCCAGCCGTCCTGCTGTTGTGTCCCCGTGCAAGACATTTTACCCACTTTGCCTCCAGTGTCCATAACACTGGGTATAAATGTTCGGTAGTGGTCGGAGAGGCTGTTGGCATGGATAGGCAGGCACATTTCCTTCAGTCTGCCCCAGAGCAGCTGTGGCTACAGCAATAGCTTACCACTATCAATGTCTGTCTGGAGTGAATGAGTAATGGACTCAGTGTAAGTGCTTTGAGATGTCACTTGACATGCAAAGCACCATATAAATATAAACCATTATTATTGTTATTATCATGTTTAATGAGAAAAATGTTGACGTGTTCGATACTTTTTTCTCCGCTGTAAAGATTTGTATCATTGTATCACCATATTTTCTTGACTTTTAATTTTCTAGAATTTTGAGATAAGGCTTTGTTTTCATGATAAACACACATTTAAGTCACTATTTCTGTTGATGCAGCTGCGAAAAAATGTATTGTAATAACTATCCCGGGCCAGTAGAGGTCGAAGTGCAACTTTTTACAGCCCCCATGCTACCGAATTGCAAATTTAAAAAATATTTGTGACAATATTTGTCACATAAAAATCAATCTGACATCTTTCCCAAATCGCTAAAACTTAGGAAGTAAACTGTTAACTGACTTTTTTATGCAAAGCAAAATAGGCATACAATAACGTGTTGATGCGTCTGTGTGTGTGTGTGTGTGTGTGTGTGTCTGTCTGTCTGTCTGTCTGTCTGTCACCAGCTTTTCAGGTTGACCTGTCAATCAAGTGGTACTAAAGGCTTGTATCATAAGATCACCATATTTTCTCGACTTTTACAGTGGATATAAAAAGTCTGCACACCCCTGTTCAAATGTCATTTTTTTGTGATGTAAAAAAATGACACCAAAATAAATCATTTAAAAACTTTTTCCACCATTAATGTGACCTATAACCTGTGCAACTCAATTGAAAAACAAACTGAAACCTTTTAAGGGGAAAAATTAAAAAAACTTACAATAACCTGGTTGCATAAATATGCACACCCTTAAACTAATACTTTGTTGCAGCACCTTTGGCTTTTATTACAGCACTCAGTCTTTTTGGGTAGGAGTCTATCAGTGTGGCACATCTTGATGTGGCAATATTTGCCCACTCTTATTTGCAAAAACACTGCAAATCTGTTAGATTGTGAGGGCATCTCCTGTGCACAGCCCTCATCAGTTCACCCCACAGATGTTTGATTGGATTCAGGTCTGGACTCTGGCTGGGCCATTCCAAAACCTTAATTTTCTTCTGGTGAAGGCATTCCTTTGTTGATCTGGATGTGTGCTTTGGGTCGTTGCTGTGCTGAAAGATGAAGTTCCTCTTCATCTTTCTAGCAGAAGCCTGAAGGTTTTGTGCCAACACTGACTGATATTGGGAACTGTTCATAATTCCTTCTACCTTGACTAAGGCCCCAGTTCCAGCTGATGGAAAACAGCCCCAAAGCATGATGGTGCCACCACCATGCTTCACTGTAGGTATGGTGTTCTTTTGGTGATGAGCAGTGTTGTGTTTGCTCCAAATATAATTTTTGGAATTATGGCCAAAAAGTTCAACCTTGGTTTCATCGGACCATAAGACATTTCCCCACAGGCAGATTTCAAATGTGTTTTTGCAAAATGTTGCCAAGCGTGGATGTTTTTTTTTTTTTTTTTCAAAAGATAAGGCTTCCATCTTGCCACCCTACCCCATAGCTCAGACATATGAAGAAGTTGGGAGATTGTTGTCACATGTACTAAACAGCCAGTACTTGCCAGAAATTCCTGGCCTCTTGGCCACCTCCCTGACCAGTTTCCTTCTCGTCTTTTCATCAGTTTTGGAGGGACATCCAGTTCTTGGTAATGTCACTGTTGTGCCATATTTCCTCCACTTGATGACCATCTTCACTGTATTCCATGGTATATTTAATGCCTTGGAAATTCTTTTGTACCCTTCTCCTGACTGATAAATGTCAGAAAATTGTTTATTGTTTATCATGCATGTCTAATCATTTATCATTTTATATGATTGCTGTTACTAACAAATCATTTTATAATTGTTAATCATTTTATAATTACTAACATCATTATCATTATCATTGCATAACCATATTATATGATTTAAAATGTATACTGCATGCATCTTTTATGAGTTATACCGTACTGTATTGTTTCTGGGTAATAAGTGGACCTTTTTGAGTGTCCTCCATTTAAGATGTGCTTAGAAGTCAAAGTGTCTCACCAGACCAGACTATGTGCATGATAAGGGGTCTGGGAGTTAGGGGGAATTGACCTTGTTTTCTTATGAAATGCTGTGACTTGGAGCCTGAGAGCACACCTGCAAGGCCATGTTGTTCTCAGTCCAGGCCAATGTTTTGTATGCTCATATTATGACTGTGAATTGTACCCAGCAGATGCTTTGTGTGACTATGTATAAAAACTTCCTGATTGTTTTTATTGCCAGTGCTGAATTTGCTGTTACAAGTGTGCACTCCTGCAGTAAAGAACTCATATGAGGAATATACTTGTGTCATGAATCTTATTTGAGGTAATGAACCAATATACGATCACTCTAAATTTCCCCGATTCTGACAATACCTTTGAACAATGAGATCCCTCTGAGGCTTTGGAAGCTCTCTGTGGACCATGGCTTGTGCTGTAAGATGTGACTACAAAATGTCAGGAAAGCCTACTAGAAACAGCTGAACTTTATTTGGGGTTAATCAGAAGCACTTTAAATGGGTGGAAGGTGTGTGCTGACTCCCATTTAACATGAGTTTAAATGTGAATGGATAATCTGAACACGGCCACATCCCCAGTTATAACACGTGTGCATAACTATGCAAACAGGTTATTGTAAGTTTTTTATTTTTCTCCTAAAAGGATTTCAATTGGGTTGTACAGGTTATAGATCACATTAATGGTGCAAAAAGTTTTGAAATGATTTATCTTGGTCTCATTTTTTTACATCACAAAAACCTGGTATTTGAACAGGGGTGTGTAGACTTTTTATATCCACTGTAATTTGCTAGGACTTTGAGATAAGGCTTTGTTTTAAAAATAAACACAAAAACAACTCATGTTCAGAGTCAGTGTAGCTGGAAAAAGCTGTTGGAATAACGATGCCGAGCCAGTACAGGTGGCCTTGCAACTTTTTTTAACAGCCCCATGGACCACTTCCTGTCACCATTTGATCTTGTGCTAATCTTTCAAAATAGCGGTTGTTACTGAAAACTAATCACATATTCAGTAACTACACCATTTATTCATCACATTGATTGTTTTCAGAAAAGTTTCACTGTTTAAGTTTGAAGAGGAAGGACCACGTATTTTCTTCCTGTACTTTTCAGCTCATCGGTAAAAACTACAAGTCCCACACTCCTCAAATCGCAACGTGCCAATCAGAGCAGAACTGCCTCCCCAATGAACAAATATGGCAGACATCTGAGCAAAGGGAAACAAAAAGTGATTAAAGGTGCTTTGTCCTTAAATTATGTAGTGATGTCATTATTAGAACACTAATGACTCCTAAAACGGCAACATTTGATTGGTAAACCTTATGTTACGTGACACCGACCCCAGTTATATAGGCACAATAAACCAATGACTGTGAATAAATAATGGCAATAATCAGTTTTGTCGTGTTTACGTGCACTGAAAGTACAGATTATTGGTGGGTAAACCATGTGAGTTATTGACCTCAGTTACATGGCCTTTATCAGATTATTCTGTTTACATGGCCACTTGAATAATCAGATAACTCCAGAAATCCAATTGTAACCTGTTCATTGGTGTACATGTAAACATGGCCATTATTTTTTTCCGATGTACAATTTTTCCCATACTGGTGGCTGCTTGGTTACATTAATTTAACATGTTAATTAATTAATTATTTTTGTAATTCTTGTAATTTACATTATTTCTTTGTAATTCTTTGTTTTTGTATCTTTGTAATAATTAATTATTTGTAAAAATGCTTAAATGAATGTTTATTCTTGCATGTTAATTTATAAGCACTGAGTATAAGTTGCATGAACACTGAAATAGGTTAGAGTTATACATAAATGTATAGAGGAATACTGCAGTATTAAAACTTGTGTATTAGAATTTGTGAAGGCATCTCAAATCATGTGACTGCCAGCACCCAATCTCTGCTTGACAACAGCTCTCCCTAGGTGCAGACAAAAGTCTGTTTGTTCATTGGACTAAAGTTCATAAAGCCCGCCCACGAAGGAAGGCTATTGGTCTGAGCTCCTGTCAATCATGGAGGCCCGCGAAAGTTTCCCCAGATAAAAAGGAAACAACGCCCTTTTTCAGCCTCTTTTTTCTCTTTCGGCCCTTTTACTTCTATTGTCTTCATGTCTATCTACACAGCAGAGATCTTTTTTGGGAGAACAAAGGGACTTTAACCTCTTGCACTCCGTTGTACCACGGGCGGGCAAGTCTCTGCGTCCCAGAGCGCACGAGGGCACTCTCGTGCACTCTAGGACGCACGAGGGCGCTCTAGGACACACGAGGGCGCTGCCTCCAAGTGCGCACTGAAAAAAAAAAGTTCTTCCACTACAGACACAGCTGCGAACAGATCAGATATGATTGACCTCTCATTCGACTAACAAGAGCCTTGAATTGGGTTTCTGAAACCTTGAAGAACCAATGACTGAAAACCTAGCAAGAAGGACCCGCCTACCAATGCTGTGAATGCAGCGAGCCAATTGAAGCACAGAAGTTTGCGAGCTTTTTTGTGTAAGGCTGGGTGAAGAGAGACTGACTGCAGTAGCAGATGAAAAAAAGGACCCGCAGGAAGAACCCCACAGACCCAGCAGCACAGAGACCATCCACAAGTGCAACCTGTGTGACAGCGACTGCCATTCACGCATCGGCATGTTTGGCCACAGGCGGTGCTTTTTTTTTGTTTTTGTCCCAGCAGAGTAGACGTTAGGATTGTCTTCCATGGTCATCATAGACCAACGGAGGCTGACGACGAAGGCTGAGTGACACATACGCGTTCGCCAGTCTATTTTTAATTACTATTGTTATTTGTTTTGAAAAATCGTTCGCCGGAGGTGCGATGGGTTGAGGAGCGGATCCGGAAGTTGATGCTGTGATCACGAGAGACAATTGCGCAATAATTTGAACGGCGACTGCTGTCACCAAGATTAAACCAAACTTCTCCACAGGTAGTTTTTTTTTGTAATTAATTCATTAATTAATTGTCTGTGTCTCTTTTTTTTTTTTTACGGAGCTGGAGGATTTAAAAAGTTATATCGACGCATTTTACGACCGTTTTTGTGTCATGGAGCAGGCGAGTGTGTGTTCTGCTGCTGCCTCTGCTTCTCAGTCTAAGCGACCGAGACCCGCAGATTCACCCAAAATAACGCCCGAGAAATCACAGCAGGGCACCGAGGTCAGTGATATCCTTTTCGCTATTGAGAATAAACTTACCAGCATGGATGGTTGACTGGCGCTGGTTGAGCTTCTTCATAAAGAATTCCAAAATTTGCGGGAGAGCCTTGAGTTTAGTCAAGCGCAGCTTGTCTCTCTTGTGGAAGAAAATAACAGCCTGAAAAAGTCAGTCACCACACTAACCATGCGGCTTGGCGTTGTTGAGGGAGAAAATCGGAAAATGAAGGAGACAGTTCTCAGTTTGTAGTCACGCAGCATGAGAGATAACCTCGTTTTTTCTGGAATTGTTGAAAAAAATAATGAAAATCCAGAACAGCTGGTCCGAGAATTTATGTCATCACAACTAAAACTATCCCCCGAAGTCACAAACTCAATTACCTTCCACCGAGTCCACCGAATAGGGAAAAAAATTCCCAGAATAAACGTCCCAGACCTATTGTTGCCAAATTTGAACATTTTAAGCAAAAAATTTTGGTACAGAGGCAGGGCAAGCAGCTTAAAAACACCAATTATGGTCTAAATGATCAATTTCCACAGGAAATCTTGGAAAGGAGAAGAAAGCTTTTTCCCATTAGGAAACAAAACATCCAAGAAGGTAAACGAGCTATTGTTTCTGTGGATAGATTGTATATAGATGGCAAGCTGTTTATGTATGAAACTATAACTCCCTGGTTATTCTAGAGCCCATTTTTTAAAAAAAATTTTCTTTTGTTATTTATTTATTTTTTTATTTTATTCACTATTTTATATATTTCTTTTTCTTTTAGCTACAGGTGGAAAAAAGAGTGGGATTGTGCGCAGGTCTCTTACTCAATTTCAGTTTAATTTGTTAACATTTGTCAAAATGTTTATTTCTTTGTTGTTGAGGTTGTTGTTTGTTTGTTTGTCTGTTGTAGGATTTTTTTTAAGTTTTTAGGTCATTGTTGTATGTTGTCTGCATTTTTCCACAACTTACTAACCTTCATGTCTGTTTTTTCTCATACTTCTGGTTTATAGGAAATAACTTGAAATACATGTACCCCATTTTCTTGCAATTGCAGGCAAATGGCACAGAGACATCATGCGCGCACACCCAATTATATATGCATAGGTGTATGCACACAACATATATATGCACACAACATATATATGTTATATATGTGCATATATATATGCACATATATATGCATACATTACAGACATATCACATAGGCACATTTAGTTTACACATTTAGTTAGTCTTTAGTACACAACCAGTTAGTGAAAACATGTCTATATTTAAGTTTGTCACGTGGAACATACGTGGAATTGGAAACGGGGAGAAGAGGCTAAAAGTTTTTAATCGATTGAACGATCTACAGGCAGACGTTGTTTTATTGCAGGAGACACATGTCTCTAAGTCATCTGTAGATGCGTTCACCTCCCCGGAATTCCCCTATATGTACTCAGCCGGCTTTAATTCTAAGCAAAGCGGGGTAGCTATACTGGTAAATAGAAGAGTACACTTTGTTATGAATAACACCATAATAGATCCAGAAGGTAGATTTATAATACTAAAAATTTCAGTCCAAAATTTGGATCTATGTATTGCAAGCATTTATGGCCCAAATGTTGACGACCCATCCTTTTTTCACACTTTTTTCACTTCTCTTTCTGAGCACTTGGACACCGCACTTATAATAGGAGGGGACTTCAACTTGGTATTAAACCCTGCAATCGACAGGCTCAGTACATCGGGGATTTACCGAAAATGGCTGGCTACTGACACTCTCAAACAGTACATGAATGATTTTGGTCTTTGCGATGAATGATGATCTCTTCACCCAACTCTTCGGGAATATACCTTTTTTTCATCAGTTCATAGTTCATATTCGCATCTAGATTTCTTCTTAGCCAGTAACTCTATTGTGAGGGACATCATAGACACTGAAATATGTTCAAATCAAGCTATTAGCAATCACCATCCAGTTTCTCTTACACTAGTAAATAGGGAAGCTACAAGGGAAACTAGGACCTGGAAATTTAGTATATCACTACTGAAAGATGAAGACTTTATTAACTATTTTAATAAAGAGTGGGAATTATATCTGGAATATAATGATGTGCCAGGAATATCCCCAGGTGTTCTTTGGGAAGCAGCAAAAGTGGTCATGCAAGGTAAAATAATCTCTTACTGTTCCTATAAGAATAAAAAAGAAAAAGCACTGATACTGGATTTAGAACAGAAGATTAAATCACTGGAGACAACCTGTGCCATTTCCCCACAGGAACAGGCACTTAACGATTTGAGAAAATTAAAGCTGGAATTAAAAGAAATTACAAACAAAAGAGCACGGTTTTTAATACAAAGACTGCGTCTTGAGAACTTTGAACACAGTAATAAATCAGGGCGATATCTTGCGAACCAGCTTAGATTGAATAAAGAAAAAAACAACTATCCATTCTATCAAGGATATGACTGGAAATATTACCCATGTGCCTGAAGAAATAAATAACTCCTTCAGAAAGTTTTATGAAAATCTCTACTCATCACAGGTTAACCCATCAGACTCAGAGATAAATACATTTTTGGACAATATTAATTTACCACAATTAAATAATGAACAGATTGCGGCTCTGGATGCACCTCTTCAGGTGTTTGAGCTCCAGGAGGCACTTAAGCACATCCCAAACAACAAAGCTCCGGGACCAGATGGTTTTCCAGTAGAATTTTATAAGGAATTTTGGCCCGTGATAGCACCTACTTTTTTTAAAATGATGAACCAAATCAAAGAAGATAATGTAATTCCTCCAAATATGAATTTGGCTAGTATTATCCTGCTCCTTAAACCTGGAAAAGAACCTACGCTTCCATCCAGCTACCGTCCCATCTCGCTTATGAATGTCGATCTCAAAATAATTTGCAAAGCTCTCGCCAAAAGACTGGAAAGGATAATCCCATTTATTATACACCCAGATCAAACAGGTTTTATCAAGGGTAGGCACTCGGCTGATAATACACGCAGGCTATTTAATTTAATAGACTACTGCAAGATCAATAATGTAGAAACTACAATCTTGTCCCTGGATGCAGAGAAAGCCTTTGACCGGGTTAACTGGAAATTTCTTTTTATGGTGTTAAACAAGTTTGGGTTTGGTTTATCTTTCATAAACTGGGTTAAAACACTATATAGATGTCCAGTTGCGTCTGTCCGAACAAATGATCAGACTTCCTGAAGCTTTAATCTCCAGAGAGGTACTAGGCAGGGGTGTCCACTCTCTCCCTCACTTTTTTACCATCTTTATTGAACCATTAGCAGCAGCCATACGACAAAATGTTGATATCAGAGGTATTCAAATTGGAGAAGAGGAACATAAGATAAGTCTTTATGCTGATGATGTATTGATTTTCCTTGAAAACTCAGAAAGATCTCTTCTTCAGACAGTGGCGCTCATTGATAAATTTTCATCATTATCAGACTACTCTATTAACTGGGTAAAATCAATAGCTTTACCCATAAATTGCAATTTCCCAAATACATCTACTATTTCAATACAATCAGGGAATGTTAAATATTTAGGAATAGACATTTCCCCCAGGCTCTCAGAGTTATTGAGACTAAATCATATCCCCCTTTTAAAAAAGATACAAGACGATCTTACGCGCTGGAGGACACTACCTTTATCATTAATGGGAAGAGTCGCAACCATTAAAATGATGGTCCTTCCTAAAATTAATTATTTGTTCTCAATGATCCCTACCCAACCATCAATGGCCTGGTTTAAGTCTCTAGACTCAAATATAAGTACATTTTTATGGAAGGATAAACCATCATGGATTAGTTTAAAAACCCTCCAAAAAGCGAAAGAGTGTGGAGGCTTAGATTTACCAAATTTTTTAAATTACTTTTTAGCCAATAGATTGCGGTTTGTTTCAAAATGGACAAAATCAACCCCACTAGGGAACCCATGGTTAGATGCTGAACAGGCTCTCTGTGGGTCGCTAAATATCTCTGACTTACCTTTTATAAGTCCCTCTATTAAACGCCACGAGTGTTTTAAAAGTATTAATATCAGTTCCTCTCTGACGGCTTGGTGGAACTTTTTAAAAATAACAGGGTCTTCACTTATCCCCTGTAAACTCACGCCCATTTGGAATAATCCTGATATCCTGCAACAAAAGAGGACATTAAAATTTCCACTATGGCAAGAGAAGGGAATAAACAACTTAGAACATCTTATTCAAGGTGGAAATTTTATCCAATTTCAGGATCTAGTGTCATAACACAAAATCAGTGATAAAAAGTATTTTGAATATCAACAGCTTAAATCCATAATAAAAGCAAGATTTAATCTTAATCAGACAGATTTAGAAGTACCAGTTAAGGTGGCAGAGTTTCTAAATTTCCGTTCCCCAAAATTGATATCGAAAATATATGGACTATTATCAAAGTTGGATGAGTCCATATCTCTTCCAATATCAAAATGGGAGACAGACTTATCGATTAATAAGGAGGAAAGTTTCTGGACACAAATATGTTTAAACACTTTTAAGATGACTAAAAACTCTAACTTACAACTTATACAGTATAAAGTTCTACATAGAATTCATTATACAGGACAAAGGATGTTCAAAATGGGCCTGAGTCACACAAATATCTGCTCTCACTGTACTAGGAATGTCCAGGATAGCTATATGCATGCTATGTGGTCCTGTGCATCGGTTCAAAAGTTCTGGCAGAAGACATGTGAAGACCTGTTGGCGTGGCTTGGGTATAGTGTCCCACCCTCACCCACACTTTGCATATTAGGTGATTTAAGTGAAATAAATATAGATGCAAGAATGTCACACATGGTTCTCACTGCCTTATGCATCGCAAAGAAAGCTATCCTCATGAACTGGAAAACAAGAAATAACTTATGCACAACTTACTATAATAACTTACTATTGGATTATATTAGCCTGGAAAGAATGTCAGCCTCCTCAAATAATCAATTGGCGGAATTCAATTCTCTCTGGTCCCCGCTTATTAATTCTATAATCTGAGGGGTGGCGGGCGGTGACTCACTCTCCTTGGCACCTCTGGTGGCTGGCTGTGCCCCGACCGCAGGTGTCCGGGGGGCCTGTTCCGGGGTGGCCGTCTGTCTGGCCCTGGGGGGGAGTTGGTGGGGGGGGGCTGTGGGTGGGCCGGGGGGGGGGGGTTGGGCTGTGGCCCCTGGCTGGCTGGCCTCGCCCCTCGGGGGGGGGGGGTGTCTGGGTCTGGCCCTGGGCCCCTGGTGCTGGGGTGGGCGTCCCCCCGCCCCGGGCCGGGGTCGGGTGTGCGCCGGCGGTGGGGGTTCTCCCTGATGCATCCTTGCGTGGTGGGGTCGTGTGTTTCCTGGGGCCCTGGTGCCGCCCTGGGGCTGGTGCCCGCATCCTGGGTCGCCCTCCCCGTTCACTGGGGTCTGCGGGTGGGATTGTGTGTGGGTGTGAGTATAGGCTTGTGTATGAGCGGATGTGGAAGTGGGTGTGTGTCGAGTGGGCAGGTGGGGTTGTGTGTTTGTGTAGGTGGGTATGTGTGATGGTGGGTGGAGTTATGTGTGTGTATGAAGCGGTTACTTGTGGGTAGATGTCTAGGGGGCGGAGGATGTGTGTATGGGTAGGAGAGCTTTTTTGGGTGGCAGGGGTTGGGCAGTCCATCTAGTGGCATGGGAGCTGGCATTTCGGGGCTTGCTTGTCCCGGCCGCCCTGCTGTAGTGTTGGGGGGTGAGGCACTTTGCTACATCGCCCCTGGTGTCATTGGCAGCGGGTGTGTGTTGGTGCTTGGGGGTGGCTGGGGGGTCATTGGCGCGGGTTGTTGGCCGTGTTTCCATTGGGTTGTTCCGGGGTGGCTGTGGTTGCAGGGCGGCCTGCAGCTGTCGGTGTATGTCTGGGGTGGGTGGTTGTGGGCCTGTGTGGGCGCTCGGGGGTGTCGCCTGGCATGTTGGGCGCTGTGTGGGTCTGGCCCATTGTTCACTATTGTGACTGTTGTTGTCCATGTTCGTGTGTGTAAGATGAGTGGAAGTATATTTGGCTGCCCCGTCATGTTAGTGGTGCTGGAGCGCCGGGGCGTGATACTGGTGGGTCCTGGGCTGTTTCCACTGGCGGCCCTCGCCCTGGGTTGGGATTTGGGGGCAGTGGGTGGCCTCATAAACCAGTCTGCAAGCTGGCTTCTGGGGGGGGACGGCCTTGCTTTTAGACCGCCTACCTCCCAGTCTTATTTCCCACCCTCCCCCTCCCCCTGATCTTTTTTGTTACATTTAGGGCTTTGGGGTGGGGGTGTGCTGCACTGTGTAGGTGAAGGGGATACCTTTGCTGCGTGGTGGGGCTGCACTCACCTCAATTTTAATTGCATTTTAGACACTGAGGGCTTGGGGGGATGGGGGCTCTGCTGCCCATCACAGTGGCTAACGATGCTTCAATCACTATCCCCCCAATTTTAATTGCACTTTAGTACTCCACACATTTATACACAATTATATCATATAACCGACACACACCCACCATGTTCTGTGCGGGGGGAGGAGGTGGGGGTCTTCCCCCACCCCTGTTGCCCTGCTGTTGCTGGGGGCGTGGGGGCCTGGTGGAGCGCCTGGGACCTATCATGTTGTCAAAATCCCTGGATGCTACTAAATATATAGATACAACCAAGGAAGTGACGGGGGGCTGAATATGAGTCTAAGTGTGAGTGAGAGGGTGATGAATGGAGGTGGTGATGCTGGGTCAGTTTTGTGCGGCGCTTTGCATGCCAGGTGGCATCTTGGGGCACCTGCGGTGGTCTGCTGATTGTTCGCTCAGATGGGCGCTGGGGGGTGGGGGTCTGCTTCTGTGGCCTGCGCCGGTGGCCTCCCTGGTCACTGCCGGGCACTGGTGCATGTTCAGGCTCGCTGTATCTGCTTCGCAGCCACCTTTTGAAATAAAGGTGAATGAGAAGTGAATTTGAGTGGGTACTGGAGTGAGAGAGAATAGGTCGGTCTGGGTGAGTGAGAGGGGTGTGCATGGGAACATGTGGGGGTGAAGGTATGGGGAGGGGTGTGCCTGCGAGTCGGGAGGTGCTGGATTAAGGGGGGTAGTGCCTCTCGGCAACGTGGGCTCACCTGGGCGAGGGGACTTCTTTGGACGTGGGGGTCCCCGGGGTGTGTGGCCGAGGCGCTGGGGTGGGGCCACTGTGGGGGTGCCTGGGGGGGCTCGTGCCGGGGGGCGCTGGGTGGTCTCTGTCCTGGGGGGTGGGGTCGCTGGCCTCCTGGTGCCTGGGGCCCGGGGGCGGATGTTGGCCCCACTGGGGGGGTGGGTAGGAGTTGAGCGGGTCCAGGGGTGTGGGCTCACCGCGCTGGCCGCCGGGCGGCCTGCCCTCCCTTGATCGTCCCTCTGGGGGTGGATGCCTGGCTTTCCTGGGGCTTGCTGACCTCGGGGCTGGGGGTTGGTGGCGCTGCCTTGCCTGCTCGGGGTCCTCGGGGGGAGAGCTGCTGCGACCGGCCCTCCGCTTGTATGTTTCCTGACAAACCACTCACATGCACACACTTATTTTGCGCGTGTTCTCATATATAGGCACACAGACATACATGCACAAGTGTCTCTCCTTTAACAGGTGCAGAAACCAGACTCATGTTGAGACATCTCCGGTGGAAGAAGCAGTTTGTCTTTTGTTTGTTTTAGTTGTCGTTTTTTTTGTTTGTTTTTTTGTTTGTTTTTTGTTTTTGTCTGTTCCCCTCCCTTTTCTTTCCCCCCCCCCCCCCTTCACACACTTCCTTTCCCTCTTCCCCATCCTGTTGGGTCTTCCATGGGTAAAACAATTAAAATAAAGTATTAAAAGTTATTACAGGAGGAATTTACAACAATATACAGTTCAAAGTTAGGTACTGTATAGGCTCCGCTTGGCAAAGTAAATCTGTTTTGGCACAGTAAGGGTGACAGATCCCTGTTCTGTTTGCCTAGCTGCCTGACAGGACAAGGGGAGAAAAAAAAAATCATTCTGCAAAAACCGCAATCATGGAAGTGCAAAACCGCAATAATGGAATTATGTTTTGATCGGGTCGTGAGACCAGCGTCGCGTTCGTCTGACAATGAGGAAGAAGTTCGCCAGCTCCGCTTCTGCTGTGAAGAGGTAAGTGTTCTAAGCTAAATTATTCTTTATCCCTTAAAATTGTAATCCAAATGACTTTTGACCGATCGGTAAATTACAGCTGTGCGTCATCGCTGCATGACAGACCGTGGCGCAACGGGCGATGTCCGTCCTCTGTAGCGGGGGGGGGGGACAACCCCCCCCCCCACACACACACAGCCCTGAGTGCCACCTTTCATTAGAGCCTAAGATGAAGCTTCTATATTGAATCATTCAAAAATTACAGACGTTTTTCCAAACTGTGCCATTTGGCACAATTTGGCACAGTTCAAAAATGCCTGGGAACTACCTGAGGAAAAAGCTGTGTAATATATTCATTTTTTGTGGTATTGTTACAAAATTTGGACCTCAGCTGGATAACACTTGGTTCTACATTTCTGTTGCATTTTCCAGCCCGGATCTGAAGCTGTGTGTTATTTGCAAGCATTTGTATCCGAAAAAAACACCCAGGCCAAATTTATTTTCTTCAAGTTCACTATGTTTAGATGACTGTAACTCAGTGTCCGGAGCACTTAGAGAGATTATGACTGTTTTGCCAAAAAAAAATCAAAGTGTTTTCTTTTAAATGAGACCAACCCCATGAAGATACTGCAAAGGGTTGAAGAACAGCTTTCGATTTACTTTGGGCATGTTATTTTTTGGCGTTTTTAGGGAAATTGACTGGAGTGCAAGGGGTTAATGCCCGAACAAAGAAGCCTTCTCCCAAATGTCTTTTTCTTACGATCACAGAGTAGATAACTCATAACTTTGCGTTCTGTAACTTCATGTACTCTTAATGTTTTTCTTTAAATGTCTAGGAATTCTTTCTTTCTTGAGCTCAATTCTAATTAGGAGTTAAAAACTCCAATTCTAGACATTCATTTTTAAAAAAAAATTAATTTATTTTTTTTTTAAAGGTGGAAGAAAGTTTTATTTGATGAGAAAAAATTTCACCTCAATGGTCCTGATGGTTTCCAACGTTGCTGGCATGACAAGGAGATCCAAATGGAGATGTTTTCAAGGCAGCACAATGGAGGAGGCTCCATCATGATCTGGGGTGCTTTTTTCCTTCTATAACTTTTCCTGTTAAACTTTCTGTAAAACCACCTTTTTAATTTTAATTTAAGTTTTAATCTTGACTTTATTTTTATAATTTTATTGACCATTCCTACACCAGAAGTTCTTTTATCTAAAGTCCGAAACTCTTCTGATTTGATATCAGATTAGATATTGCAAATTATTATCGAATTTCCTGGGAAAGCTGCTTGCCAACGAAGAAGAAAGAAGATGCAGCTCACCACGCCATGAGGAGGAGACATCTTGGGCTAGACCCCAGCCATTGTGATCACACCTACAAAACCTCATCTTGTGATAACCGACTAGGAAAGTTGCCGTATCACTGCATATTTGCTGGAGAAATAGTTCAGCTTTTGGCAGTTTTCACACATCGAAAACTTCCAGTCGGCGACGCAGAAGAATTCTTCAACTTCAACCATCACGCCAGTCATGTGAGCTATATTCTGATTCATCTGCTGAGTTAAACTTCTGAGGTTTGATAATGATTGAGTATCTAATCAGATGCAAATTAAGGAATCATTAATATAACCCCTCTTTTAATTAAAATTCCATTTTTATTAAGAGTAATCCAGAATTTTCCATATAATTCATTTAATTTTCCCCATAAATTTGTGCTATGTTTTCCGTAATCTATTAACTTCAGACTGATCTAAATTCATTTTACAGTTAACCCTGGTTCTGCAAATGTTGACATTGTTAATCTATCATTTACAAGTTTAATTTCATGGTTAATGAAATCATTGCAATGTCTTTTAATCATCATTTCATTTAATAAATATGTGAAAATGAGAGAAGTTGTTGGGAATTTATTTCATTCTGAGTCTGGTTTAAGTCCCCAGTATCGAATTCACTAAAATTTTGAGACTGATTATTAATTAATTTATTGAGTGATTAAACAGGTATAAAGTGAAATAAAGATTAAAATTGCTTTCAAAAAGGAAGCTGGTGCCCCTACACAAGTGTTATCAATTTTTCCTGTGTGTATGAACCGAGAATTCATCTCAGGTCCCAAGACATTAATATAAATTAAATAGTTTTTATACCTGATCATAATTATTAACTCATATAACGTTACACATCAGAAAGGTCATTCCTTTCATTTGTCTCTCTGAGGTCTACAGTGGTAATGCTGAGGGTCAGCAGTCAGAGCAGCTGTGAAGAGAACGGCCTGGAAGCTAAATAAGAATATTGCATGTTTACTGTTTGTAGAAGAAACTGCTACTGTATTTCAATAAATTAATGTTTTGAAAATGTTTTTTGCAAGATAATTTAAGAAGCTCTCAATATTCATTATACATACAAGTGAAACATTCCAAATCGTTCTGATTTAATATTGCTAATTATGGTTTTCATTTTAGAAATTTTGATATTTTTACCTGCTATTGCACACCATTGTGTAAATATACATATATTAAATTCATAAAATCTGCTACTGCAGCATTTTTCTGTGTGCTTCTCATTTTGTTCTTGTGCTTCTATATTTTTTCTTTTATGAGCTCCTTGACAAAAATGCCAGCATACAGCCCTGGGATGAGGTGTACCTCATGTGTTGTAACGAGTCTGCATCATACCTACGTCAACAAATACCAAGCATTTCAAAACAGTGCATGGATGTCACAATACTTGGCTATCTCATGCTACCGAGGCATCAGTACCTATGATGCTTTCATTTAACTTCATGCGGCCAGATTGCACTTGGCGACATATGCCCATATATCACATATAATCTTCAGATCTGTTACATTCATACAAGTGAAATGAAACCTGTTGCTCTTGTGTCTGTCCTGTGTCTGTACCAATGATAATATGAACAATCCTTTTTAGTTTTTGGTGCTGGTCCTTCATGTTACTATTGAAGCCACAAACTGAGCTTTGTTTGGTTGTGAGTATAACCATAAATAGAGCAACAAGTACCAGAACTACAGACAGATATTCTAAAATACATAAACAAGTTGGGAAATTAACTGTCACTTGACTGCAGAACATGCATAGTATGTGGGCTACACATTAAACTGAAGTCGAAAAACCTTCAAAAATGCTGTTTTAAATGACACGCTGCTCGACCACTGCTGACTGATTCACCACTAGACTGATACTGGACGTTGTACCCATAATTGTGTCTACAGCATCACCCCCAGGAATAAGGTGGATAAATTCTATTCATCCCCACAGGAATCCTTGTTCATCTAGCAACCTTTGACCATATTTTGTTCTTGGACGTTATTTTGGCTTAATTCAGGTTTTATTTTCCCGAACTGGAATCTGAGGCTACTGGTTGGAGTTGGGCCACTCATTCACATGTGTTTCTGTGCCTGTGTGCTCTAGGGACCGGTCATGTCCTGTCAGCCCCTGTTGACCAGTGATGCTTTGTTTTGTTCATTCTTTGAAATGAACATTCACATCTTTTAGGATGGTGGGTTGGAGCAGCCTCTGGTGTATCAAGTGGAGAACCTCTTACAATATTCCTCACATTTGTTTGGGCAGCATGATGGTGCAGTGGTTAGCGCAGTTGCTTAACAGGTCAAAGGTTCCAGGTTTGAATTCCCGGGCTGGCAGGTGTAGGGACCTTTCTGTGTGAAGTTTGCATGTTCTCCCCTGTGCTGTATGGGTTTACTCCTGGAGATCTGGTTTCCTCCCACAATCCAAAGACATGCATGTTAGATTAATTGGTCATTCTATATTGTCCCTAGGTATCTGTCTCCTATAAGCCTTTTGAATAGAGGGTTAGTACTAGTGAAGTTCTTTGAGACTAGAAAAAGTGCTATATAATTACAGGTCCTTATCCCTGTTGGTGACTGAAAAAAGTCTTCTTAACCCTTATTGTGGCAAGCTTTCATGGACAGATAGCGCCCCCACTGCCATAGGCGCAGCGCTGTGCCTGTCATGTGATGTTATATGACGTCGCCAAAAACTCCCCAGTTGATTTAAGCTGTACAAAGGATTCCACCTCACAAGGTGGCAGACACGTATAACTTACTGCTCTTGCCTTAGGACTTATGGCGGACAAAGAACCATCCTGAAACCTCACCGGAGAAGAAGAGTTTGTAAACAAATCTAGATCTTACTTGATCGCAAGACTGAGGAAAACTGAGGAAGCGTTTACTCCCGAATTTGCCAACTATGATTCTAAAAAGAGATTACTTAACTTATGAAGGGTAAACATATACATTTTGTTATAACAGAGGGTGGGCAAAGCTGGTTGATGTTCACCTGCCTTTGCCCCCAGCGCCATGTGACTGGACAGAACAATCACGCCAGTTCCATTTTGTCATATAAGATAAATAGCGGCGGGATAAAAGTGAAATTGAGGTGGAATAATCATATCAGTTTCTGGATGTGAGGGGGAAAAATAAAATGACCGACAGAAGAGACAATAACGACCAGAATTCCACAAAAGGACGAAGCGAGCGTGCCGCCCGGCCAGCGGTAAGTGATGAATTTGTTTGTTTGTTTACAGTACATTGTACTGATTTTCTGGTTCATATACTTTGAAGATAAGATAACAAAATACCCAAAACAAGAAAGGGTGACAAAAAGCAAAACCATTCTTTGTGTAAATATGTCCAAAGTCCCCTTTTGACTGAAAATTATGTAATTTGATATGGCTGCCATAGCATTATGCAAATTAGGTGTGTAAATTTACTCCTATCTCAAACTTTGGATCATATTCTACATCTTTCTAATTGACAGTAAGCCATTATCTCTTACCACTTTCAAGTTATAGCCTTGGAAATCTCTGTCATCTGAACTGAATATTTTCTTGAAAAAAACACTTGACCACTAGGGGCTTATGGCACAACAGGGCGCCTGTGGCAGTCAATGGGTTAAGTTTTACAGAAATTTTCCTTTTGCGCCATTATTCCCATGTCCCAGGGAGTGGCAAGCACCACTATCCAAGTGGCTCCATTGCAGCTCATGGGAAGCTCCCTCACCAAGCCCCAAGAGAGTTCCCCGCAGATGGGAGGAGGCCGGCACTGGCTAGGATTGCTGGATTCACTCTTAGAGATAGGGTGAGGACTTGAGTCACCCGGGAGAGGCTCAGAGTAGAACCGTTGCTCCTCCACATCGAAAGGAGCCAGTTGAGGTGGTTTGGGCATCTGATCGGGATGCCTCTTGGACGCCTCCCACTTGAGGTGTTTCGGGCTCGTTCCACTGGGAGGAGAGCCCAGGGTAGACCCAGGACATGCTGGAGAGACTACGTATCCCAGCTGACCTGGGAACATCTTGGTATCCTCTCTGAAGAGCTGGAGCAGGTGGCCGGAGAGAGGGAAGTCTGGGCTTCTCTGCTTGGGCTGCTGCCTCCACAACCCGGACCTCCAGAAAAGCGGTAGAAAATGGGTGGTGGATGGATGGATGGATTAAACCATCTTCAGTCAACTGTCTTCAGTCTGTAACAACTGAAGACATGTTATCAACAGTCACTTTCAATCAGGCTGCTAAGACTGATCCACTGAAATTAAAACACATTTACCTGCTATGTGGATAAAGATTATTCAGAAATGTATTTTGATCTCCAAAAGGTAATTTGAGGGACTGCATCATGTCTCTGTCACAGAAGACATTTGTACTGTGAGTAATGGACATTTTCTTTGGATCACTGCACATTGGATTAATTCATAACATAAAGGTAAAATAAACATGAACAGCTTTATACAGTGTTGCCAACTCTCACTCTTTTGAAGAGAGTCTCAATCTTCTTCCATCTCTCTCCACAAACCATATTTCTCACTCCAAAATGAGGATATTACTGGCAATATCTTGTTGATTTTCTTCAGATTTTTCCCACAGTAAGAGCTCTCAAAGCAGGATAGAGCAGAGTGAACATGTTCTAAAAGCTCTCTCTGAAACAGTCTGTTTTCAGCCTGACATTAATAAGACCATAATATAATCCATTAATTAAATTATCTTGCTATGTCTGCAAAATGATTTAAGTATGAATCTGAAAGTAATGTGAGTTACTTTCCCAAGTAACTTATTAGTTTAATCATGTAGTAATTGGTAAAGTAACTTAATTACTTTTGAAAAGAAACTAGTAACTGTAAATAGTTTCTTTTTTTAGTAACTTGTCCAACCCTGGTGGTCAGACATGGTATTGTACTCCTACCGAGAGATTAAATCAGGTAAAATATTCCTCCTTTTATCAGATGAGGCTGCAGTCCTGCAGTCCTTAACACACCATTCTTAAGGTGTGTTCAGACTAAACGTAGACATGCGACGAGAATAAATGTAAAGGTACTGTAAGTATGTGGAGAACATGAGAATTTGGGTATTCACACGTCCCAGGGATTTGGTAGCGCTAGCTAGTAATCAGCCTTAAAATAGTATCAAAACTTGAGATAGTATCAAAACTGGAGAGTAAGCTAGTTTGAAAATGAGACTTCCACTCCCCTGCAGACACATGGCCTGAGAGCTCTGCAGCTGAATCGGAGTGTTGGAGTTATTCACCCACAGACTCCTGTCATTGATGTGCTAACAAGGGCTAGCAGGCTAACAGTGTAAACAACCATCATCCAGGTGAAGTTTTGGAGGCAGAGATAATTTTTCCAGGTGAGAGCACTGTCAGATAATATAAGCCTAAACATGACAGTGTTTTGGGGATTTCCACAACAGGTAGAACACAGCTGCAGAAGTTATAAAGGCAACTCCACCCGTCCGCAACTCACTCAGACAGTGAATTCATGTCTGTTCGCATGTTTACATGGAGTTAACATGTAATCATGCTACGTGAAAAATTCACGCATTCGCCTTTGGTCTGAATGTACCTTCAGAATGTGATTAGTCATGACAGGGCTAAGGGATGCTAATTTGATGTGGTTTCCTCTAAAATGCTAGTTTCCTCACATTTGCGTCAGACCAGTCAAATCATAGGTTGTCAGCAGCGTCATTGCTGATTGGACAGCCTGTCAGCAACATTAGAAAGTGCATAACTACAGTTATAGAGTGGGAGTTTTTAGTCTGAAATATCTCAGATAAGGTCAGGCTCAGAGCAATGTTTCTGGGTTTTGTTGATATATGGCTTTTGCTTTGCATGGTAGAGTTTTAACTTGCACTTGCAGATGTAGCAATGACCTGTGTTAACTGACAATGGTTTTCCAAAATGTTCTTGAGCTCATGTGGTAATATCCTTTACAGAATGATGTTGGTTTTTAATGCAGTGCCACCTGAGGAATCAAAGGTCATGGGCAATCAATGTTGGTTTTCAGCCTTGTTGCTTACTTGCAGAAATTTCTCCACATTCTCTGAATCTTTTGATGATATTATGGACTGTAAATAATAAAAATCCCTTTTATTTCCTTGCAATTGTATATTGAAAAATGTTGTTCTTAAACAGTTGCACTATTTGTAAACATTCAAAAAGTGGTGAATCTCACTCCATTCTTGCTTGGGGATTCTCCGTTTATACCCAGTCATGACACTCACCAATTTTCAATTAACCTGTTCACCTGTGAAATGTTCCAAAAAGGTGTTCTTTCAGCATTCCCCGGTCTTTTCTGTCCCATCCCAGGTTTGATGTTGCAGGCATCAAATTCAAAATGAGTGATATTTACCAAAAAAAAAAAAAGTTTATCATTTCGAACATTAAATATCTTGTCTTTGTAGTTTATTATTTTGAAATTATATTATATTATATACATAATTATATTTTATTATATTGAAATTGAATTATTATGTGAAAAAGCGTTTGCCTCCTTCCTGAATTCTCATTTTTTCTGTTTGTCACACAGTGGGGAAAAAAGTATTTAGTCAGCCACCAGTTGTGCAAGTTCTCCCACTTAAAAGATGAGTGAGGTCTCCAATTTTCATCATAGGTATACCTCAACTATGAGAGACAAAATGAGAAAAAAAAATCCAGAAAATCACATTGAAGGATTTTTAATGAATTAATTGGTAAATTCCTTGGTAAAATAAGTATTTGGTCACCTACAAACAAGCAAGATTTCTGGCTCTCACAGACCTGTAACTTCTTCTTTAAGAGGCTCCTTTGTCCTCCACTCGTTACCTGTATTAATGGCACCTGTTTGAACTCATTATCAGTATAAAAGACACCTGTCCACAACCTCAAACAGTCAGACTCCAAACTCCACTATGGCCAAGACCAAAGAGCTGTCAAAGGACACCAGAAACAAAATTGTAGACCTGCACCAGGCTGGGAAGACTGAATCTGCAATAGGTAAGCAGCTTGGTGTGAAGCTTTTTTCTTTTTTCTTTTCTTTTTTAACTTCTGGTTCATGTAAGGTGAGGACGCACAGGTAAAGGCTCCCAGTTTGTTTCTTGCTTAAAACTCAGTTTAGAGCTAGCGTTTTGAGCTGTTTTTTTTTTTTTTTGTTACTACCGCTGGAGAATAAACCTGCTCGTGCGAAAAAAGAGAAATTGCCAGTCTCATAACTTAATATTGTAGTGGCTGGTAAAGCAATCAGGCCCCTCACGCTCAGGGAAAGCAAAGGGATTTCTCCCACTTTTTTTTTTTTTGTTTCTTACGATCACAATCAACGATCATCGGCCGGGATCATGGGTCCCAAGAAAGCTCAGCAGACTGAGGAGGTGGACGAAATTAAAAGAGCACTGGACTTCTTGGCGGAAGAGATTTCTGCTGTTAAGCTGCAGCAAAGAAACATCCTGGACCTGATCGAGGAGGTCAAAGCGCTGCGGATCCAGAACGCTGAGAAGGACAAGAGGCTGGCGTATCTGGAGTGCAGAGTGTCGGAACTGGAGCAGAACACCCGGGTGAACGACGTGATCATCACGAGGCTCCATATTAAACCACGATCATACGCGCGAGTGGTGGCCGCGGACAGCGGAGGGAGGCTCGACGCGCTGGAAGATGAATCCACGGAGCAACAAGTGGCGGCCTTCATGCAGTCCAAAGGAATCCAGCTGGACTGTAACACCATAGAGGCCTGCCACCCTCTGTCCAGGAAAAACGGCGACAAACCGGCTGTGATCATGAGGTTTGTCAACAGAAAACACAAGACTGCGCTGTTGAAACAAGGTAGGAAACTGAAAGGAACGAACATTTACATAAACGAGCACCTCACAAAAAAAAACGCAGAAATAGCCAGAAAAGCAAGATACATGAGAAAGCAGAAAAAGATTCAAAACACCTGGACATCAAACTGTAAAATATACATAAAATTAAACGGATCACCTGAAGAAGCCAAGGTCATTAACATCCGTAATATTATGGAACTGGACAAATATCAATGAATATTATGAACTGGAGTCGACAGCAACAACAGACAATTGTAGGACACTGAAGGGATATACTCATCTGCTACAAGACATTTAACAACATGAAACAAAAGATCAACAAACAGGAACAACAGGAACTGAAAGTTTTTGAATATACAGATCACAACCCACAGGACGTAGGATATAACATAGACCCTGATAATAATTTATTTAGCTCCATCAATAATAACTGTAGTTACTACACAGATGAACAGTTTAACACAATGGTCACATCTGATTTCAATATTTCTATGATCCACTTCAACAGCAGAAGTCTCTATGCCAACTTTAATAACATTAAAGATTATTTACATCAGTTTAAAGAGCCATTCAATATTGTGGCAATATCATAGACGTGGCTCAGTGAAGAGAAAGGAGTGGATTTTACCATGGATGGCTATGAATTAAATTATATAAATAGAAAAGTGAAAAAAGGAGGAGGAGTTGCAATTTATGTTGACAAGAGCTTGAAATACAAGGTTGTTGAAAATCTATCAGTAACTGTGGATGATTTATTTGAATGTATTACAATAGAAATCTGTCTGGACAATGTGAAGAATGTAGTAGTGTATATAGAACACCTGGATCAAACATTGACTTATTTAAGGACTGGATGGAAAAAAATGTATGCAAAACTAACTCATAAAGTTATGTTCATCTGTGGGGATTTCAATATAGATCTGATGAACTCAAAACAACATAGTTTGACAGAAGAATTTATCAACACAATGTACAGTATGGGCTTACATCCAACAATTACCGGACCTAGCAGAATCACGTCACACAGTGCCACACTAATAGATAACATATTCACAAACATTACGGAAAACTAACTAACTAACTACTAACTAACCTGCACTTATATAGCGCTTTTCTAGTCACAAAGACCACTCAAAGCGCTTTCATTAATACTAACCCTCTATTCTAAGGGCCTACAGGAAACAGATATCTAGGGACAATTTAGAACAGCCAATTAACCTAACATGCATGTTTTTGGCATGTGGGAGGAAACCGGAGAAATCCCGGAGTAAACCCACGCAACACGGGGAGAACATGCAAACTCCACACAGATCACTGTTGGTCGGGGGCTGGGATCGAACCCACGATCCCCACAATCCCCCGGCCAAGGGTAAACTGTGCTGCCGCAGTGCTAACCACTGCGCCACCGTGCAGCCCAAAATAATATCAGGAGTGGGCTTTTATTGAATGATATCAGTGACCACCTGCCGATTTTTGTTGTCTATCAATGTGATTATAGGAAGAAAAAGTATACCAAAAATATTAAATATAAAAGAATAAGAACCGAAGAATCAATGTATTTACTGACAAAGGAATTATTAATACAAGATTGGAAGATAGTTTATGATGAAAATGATATAAATAAAGCATATGATATATTTTTACAAATATTTCAATCATTGTACAATAAAAACTGTCCTATAAAACAATACAGTGACAGACAACAAAAAAAAAAATATTCCTTGGGTCACCAAGGGGTTAATAAATGCATGTAAAAAGAAGAATACATTATATAAACAATTCATTAAATGCAAAACGGTGGAAGCTGAGATCAAATATAAAAGATATAAAAATAAGCTTACTAATATAATGAGGAACTGTAAGAAAGAATATTACAACAGAATATTAGAGGATAACAAAAATAACTTTAGAGGAATATGGCAAGTACTCAATGGGATTATTAGTAATCGACCTAAGAATGCTAATTATCCAGAATATTTTACTGAAAATGGCAATTTGATAAATAATATGGAGGATGTGGTCAGTGGTTTCAATAATTTTTTTGTAAACGTTGGTCCTGAATTAACAAAATCAATAGTGACACCAGAAACAAACAACAGTGGTTCTGTAAATGAAATAGAAGATAGAAATCCAAACACAATCTTTTTGGGTGCAGTTACTGAAAAGGAAATTATTGAGACTGTGAGTAAATTTAAGAACAAAAAATCAACGGACTGGAATGAAATTGACATGACAATAGTGAAAAAAGTAATTGAAGGAATTGTTAAGCCACTCACCCACATCTGTAACCTGTCATTTCAAACTGGTAAATTTCCAGACAAAATGAAAATAGCAAAAGTAATACCTCTATACAAAACAGGAGACAGTCATTGTTTCACAAATTACAGGCCAGTCTCTTTACTCTCACAATTCTCCAAAATACTTGAAAAAATCTTCACTAAGAGACTGGATGATTTCACTGAAAAACACAACCTCCTTACAGACAGCCAGTATGGTTTTAGAGCAGATAAATCTACATCTTTGGCAATGATCGAACTTATAGAAGAAATTACTAGTTGTATAGATCAAAAAAAAGGTTGCTGTAGGAGTATTTATAGATTTAAAGAAAGCTTTTGACACCATTGACCACAGAATACTACTAAGGAAACTGGAAAGGTATGGGATAAGAAGGGTAGGACTGAGTTGGGTGGAAAGTTATTTAAGTAACAGACAACAATTTGTACAAATTGGTGAGCACAAATCACCCTTCATGGACATCACTTGTGGTGTGCCCCAGGGGCCAGTTTTGGGACCCAAACTCTTTATTTTGTATATAAATGACATATGCTGCACGGGCTGCACGGTGGCGCAGTGGTTAGCACTGTGGCAGCACAGTTTACCCTCGGCCGGGGGATCGCGGGGATTGTGAGATCGTGGGTTCCATCCCTGCCTCCGGCCAACAGTGATCTGTGTGGAGTTTGCATGTTCTCCCTGTGTTGCGTGGGTTTACTCCGGGATTTCTCCGGTTTCCTCCCACATGCCAAAAACATGCAGGTTAGGGATAAGGGGCGCTTGCGCACGCAGCGACCGGCAGCTGGTGACTTGTCGCCAGACTGCAAAACAAATCTACTTACGGGTACAAAATAAGTAATAAAAAAAAAATGCCATGTATCAAAAATTCTGAAATTTATTTTGTTTGCGGATGACACAAATATCCTTTGCACTGGTGATAATTTGCAGCAGGTTTTAGAGGTGGTCACAACTGAAATGAAAAAGTTAACGCAGTGGTTCGACAAAAATAAATTATCTCTAAATCTAAAAAAAACCCCAAAGATTATGTTGTTTGGAAATTATAAAATAAATCATGAAATAATGGTAACGATAGATGATACCAGAATAGAAACAGTACAGGAAAATAAGTTTCTGGGGGTGACGCTAGACAATAAAATCTGCTGGAAACCTCACATCAGTCACATCCGGGCCAAGTTAGCAAAATGTATAGACATGTATAGGCATACTGGGGAAGACATCTTGGACTATAAATCATGGGTCTTACTGTACAATTCACTGTTTCTATCTTATCTTAACTACTGTGTAGAAGTCTGGGGAAACACCTACAAGACCAACCTACAGTCAATATGCACATTACAAAAAAGAGCTATAAGGATAATAAATAATGTAGGATATAGAGACCATACCAATTCATTGTTTTTAAAGTCACATGTCATAAAGTTCATTGATTTAGTTAAATTTAAGACAGCACAAGTAATGTACAGGGCAATTAATAATCAACTCCCAACTAATATACAAAAAATATTTTAAAAAAGAGACAATGATCATAATTTGAGAGGAGACTTAAACTTTACAAAACCCAAGATACGAACAACCAAGAAAAGTATGTGCATATCTGTCTGTGGGGTGGATTTGTGGAACAGTCTGGAGCCAGAACTGAAACTATGTACAAACAGAATTCAATTCAAAAAGAGGTATAAACATTATTTGCTGAAAGGATATATGTTAGAAGGGTAGTATTTATATGTATGATTCACTATGCTCACTCTGGGACATTATGGGACACTATGGAATGGTGGGTGGGACAGCACTGTGTATATCTGTGTTGTTTGAGGCTGGTTTTGATGTATGGACATCAATGTATGTTAGGATGGATGGGTGTTAATGGTGATATGTAAAAAAATACAGTAAATTGTTTACTTGGGGTCTTAAAGGTGGTAATTTGTATATAATTCACATGGGTGTATTTATGGAAAAGAGGAGATGGAATTAATAAGTGTTCACTTCTTCCTTCTCCCTTTCGAACACTGTATACTGTTACTTTATTGCATTTGTCATTTGTTTTGTTTTTGTTATACTTTTTTGTTCGAAATAAAGTATCTATCTATCTATCTATCTATCTATCTATCTATCTATCTATCTATCTATCTATCTATCTATCTATCTATCTATCTATCTATCTATCTATCTATCTATCTAAGAAATCAACTGTGGGAGCAATTATTAGAAAATGGAAGACATACAAGACCACTGATAATCTCCCTCGATCTGGGGCTCCACGCAAGATCTCACCCCGTGAGGTCAAAATGATCACGAGAACGGTGAGCAAAAATCCCAGAACCACACGGGGGGACCTAGTGAATGATCTGCAGAGAGCTGGGACCAAAGTAACAAAGGCTACATCAGTAACACACTACGCCGCCAGGAACTCAAATCCTGCAGTGCCAGACGTGTCCCCCTGCTTAAGCCAGTACATGTCCAGGCCCGTCTGAAGTTTGCTAGAGAGCATTTGGATGATCCAGAAGAGGACTGGGAGAATGTCATATGGTCAGATGATACCAAAATAGAACTTTTTGGTAAAAACTGAACTTGTCGTGTTTGGAGGAGAAAGAACACCATACCTACTGTGAAGCATGGGGGTGAAAACATTATACTTTGGGGCTGTTTTTCTGCAAAGGGACCAGGACGACTGATCCGTGTAAAGGAAAGAATGAATGGGGCCATGTATCGTGAGATTTTGAGTGAAAACCTCTTTCCATCAGCAAGGGCATTGAAGATGAAACGTGGCTGGGTCTTTCAGCATGACAATGATCCCAAATACACCGCCCGGGCAACAAAGGAGTCGCTTCGTAAGAAGCATTTCAAGGTCCTGGAGTGGCCTAGCCAGTCTCCAGATCTCAACCCCATAGAAAATCTTTGGAGGGAGTTGAAAGTCGGTGTTGCCCAGCGACAGCCCCAAAACATCACTGCTCTAGGAGATCTGCATGGACGAATGGGCCAAAATACCAGCAACAGTGTGTGAAAACCTTGTGAAGACTTACAGAAAACGTTTGACCTCTGTCATTGCCAACAAAGGGTATATAACAAAGTACTGAGATGAACTTTTGTTATTGACCAAATACTTATTTTTCCAAGGAATTTACCAATTAATTCATTAAAAATCCTTCAATGTGATTTTCTGGATTTTTTTTTTCTCATTTTGTCTCTCATAGTTGAGGTATACCTATGATGAAAATTGGAGACCTCTCTCATCTTTTAAGTGGGAGAACTTGCACAATTGGTGGCTGACTAAATACTTTTTTCCCCACTGTATATATATATATATACAGTAGGAACATGTAAAAGCATCCACATTATATTTAAGCACTTATGTAACCACATATTGTAATCTTTTAAGTTAAAAGCAAACATATTTACACATTTTTAAGCAAAATTCCAAACTTTGAAGCTATATGTGTGTTTATTTTGCTGTTTTTAAAGTCCTCGGACGGTGACATTTTTTTATTGAACCAATAAACTGATTGTATGAAAATATTCCATTCTGGCCATTCCCGTGATTTAATATGTGTCACCAGCCTCCATAAATGACTTTATTTGGTAATAGCCCATCTTTCACTTAGTGATGCTGCAGTACTGCCATCTGTCGATAGGGGCAGGCAGCAGTGACGTCAGCTCAGGAAGAAGTGAGGGTGATATTGCCTGCCTGTGCTGTGAGCCTCATCAGAGAAACATTCCCATCGGATCACTACAAGTGATTTTGCCTACCAAGATTAGATTTGTGAAAAATGATATTTAAATAAAGTTTTGTAAAATCATATATTGAGTTTATTAATGTTCATATCAATTTTATAATTCTAATATTTCAGCATTCATCAAAGTCGCATGTCATATACATTTGAATAATTGATATAATAAATGATACTAATATTTCTTATACTCACGGAAAGTTGGATTAACTTTCTTTGCTTGCAGTTTATATCCGCCTTTTTTGAATTTTGGGTACCTGATGATGAAGACCGGCTCACCATCATGATTCTGTGCCTGCTTGCGGCCTGCATTTTCATTAAAGTGCATTGCAGCTAAACAAAGTCTGTAATTAGAATATTATCACAATGATTTATTTTTGGACATATAAGTGATCTATCAGCAGAAACTCTATGTAATTGGCACTGTTATTGTCATGACGGCCACTGGGCCGTCATCCCGCTCATCAGCTCCAGCTGCGCACAGACCAACAGGTGTTAATCAGCGGCTCTTAAAAGCCAGCGTCATTGACAGCCCGGTACGGAGTCGTCTGTCTTCCTCGACAGAGTATGAGCCAGAGCTTCGTTTCACAGCCAAGTCAAGAACGCCACGACAAGACCTACCACGTAAGAAGACTATTTGCTTTTCTACGCCTAATCTTTACCCCTGTGCACAGGTGGACCTCCCAGGCGGCGGACCGGTATCTCCAACGGACAGAGAATTACCCTCTCCCTTCCGGAGCTCCTCCTGGCCTTCGCTAATTCAGGAATTCTCTCCACTGCAGCTGCAGGTACTGTCACTCCCTCTGTCACAGGAGTCATTGTCACCACGGTTACGGACATTATCACTGTCACGGCTACGGGAACAACGTCACAGCTGTCAGTGCAGTCATTGCTCTCGCCACGAACTCCACCACGGTTACTGGAGTTATCACCGTCACAGCTTCAAGCACCAGAACCACCACAGCTCACGGACATCGGGGAACAGCCAGATACAGTCAGAGACAACCTCAAGTAAGCTGCACACTTGCACTTGTCCTTTTGTGCTGAACAGCCTTAACGGTTTCTGCTTGTGTGTTCTAGGGTTGCCAGGTCGTCTTCTGTATCGCTCAGCTCCGGTGACCAGGCTGCTATATCTGCACTCACACTTGCACTACACTCTCACATTTGACAATAAAGAATAACTATTTTGTATGTGTCTGTGTCTGTCTCTTGGGTCCTGAAACATGTCAGTTATTATAATTGCATTTCATATTTTTGGTCACATATTGCATCTCCTCACCTTGTCAACATTCCAAGGAATGAGAAGTGTACACTCTTTGGTGCAAAATGAATAATCAGACTGTGGAAAGCCTCCACATTTGAAGTTTGCTGCCCTGGACTCAGCTTTCGCACATCCCTGAGGACCCGTGTTTTGTTGATCATAACTTATTCACAGCCCTTTGTGCCTGAAATAAATTGTAGGTGTGAGATATGTCACCAAAAATGATGAAAATCAATGGGATAATTTTTATATATATATAATACATGCACTGTTTCATTGTGTGAAACTGTTTTTTGTGTTAGGTTGCAGTCTCTCAGGAGCTGGGGGATCGTATATAGTGCTCGCATCTTTGTACTGGTTGATGCGCAGGCAGCAGAGCAGCGCGCCGTTCAGCCGGAAAAAAGCAGAGGACAAGGGTAACGGGCACCACACCGAGACAGGGATAATCGGTGATAATGTTGCTTACTTGCAGGGACAGGTGGCTGGCGTCGGCAGCTGACGAGGCGCAGGTGTGCGCGCAGCTGGAGCCGCGAGTCGTGACACAAATTGCATCTTATTCTCGAAATCGCTGTCAACGAAATGTCTACTGCACATGTTGAGTGATTTACCGACATCATTCCAATTTTTTCGCGTTTTCTGAACGAATTTCACCCATGCCGTTCTGATTTTCCCAGGGACGGGAAATTCATAAACACTCACCGCATGCTCCTCTGATATACCGTCGCACCCGTAGACAACACAACGCCAAACCATAATTAATTCGATTACTGAAATCCTAATCTTAATAAATAATATATTTGTAATCCACAAGTACTCCGAGAAATATCCGTAATCGCCGATTTTAAAACGTAAACAAGCAATGTCCGCCGAGCGTGTGCGTGTCTCTCCCTGAAATTACGTCACACAGTCAGTGGTCATCTTAGCCGCTGATTGCTTGGCTGAGTCAGACAGCTCTCAAGGACAGCGTACTTCAAGAGCGCATTGTCACCTTATGCGACATTTGTTGACACCAAAACATGTGCGGTTCAAATTAGCTCGTCTCATACAAAAATTTAAGATATGATTTAGCGATATTGAATTTTTGTCCGGCCGACGCCTTTAAATGTGACATGGTGTGATTCCTCCTACAGAATACCAATTTTAGCTTAAGGATTCTATCAAATGCTGATGTTTATTCAAGAGTGATCTTAAAGTAGGATCAAACCTGTGTATTTTTTAACAAATCGATTTAATGATTCACTGAATATTTAAAAAAAAAATGTTTCTGCAGTTGCACTTAGAAAATTGCTGTGGAAATATGATTAACTGAAGCAAAGACATGGAGAGATGAGCAGGAAGTGGGTGGAGAAAAGAGGAAAAAAAAGAATGAACGGGCAAAGAAAGACAGACAATATAAAGCACACACCACACAAAAACAATTTTCACACTCTGCTGGGGATCCTACCCCCACCCTGTGGGCGAGATCATCCTCTACTCCCCACCCCCATCCTACTAATCCTTTACTGTGGCATTGTATCTAGCGCTGCCTGGGTCACATTCATTCACACCTGAAGATGACATGCCCCCTCCTGAGAGTAAACATAATCCGCTGACCCTGCAGACTGCTTTGAAACACAAGGGTAGCAAAGAACTTGATGGATTGATGAAAGTCTCAATTCATGGGCCACCACCAGCGGCCAGTAGACGGGAAACCGTCAAACCTAAACTGGACCTGTCCACCACTATGCCTATGGTAGAAGTCATGGGCCCCAATGGACCCCAAGTGGTGTTTAGACCTTGGGCACCGAAGGATATTCCAAAGTTTGCTGCCACGCTGCCCCAATTGGAGAACGATCCAGTGCATTTCTGCAAGCAGCTCGAGGTGTTCTGCCAGACATATTGCCCCACGTTCCATGAGCTGCGCCGTATAATGGCCCAAAAGCGCACTCCCACCAATATGGCAAAAGGAAAGTCACACTTTGAAGAGGACATCAGGCCAGATCATAAGGATTGGGGCACCATAGAGGATGAGCACAACAAGGACTACAAGCGTGCTATTAACAGGCTCATGGAGGTCATCGCTGAACATTGTAAAAAGACCTCAGACCTGACCAGGGTAGCACAGTGTAAGCAGAAAGACGATGAGACCCCTGGCGATTATTTTCATCGGTTGAGGAAGGTATTCAATGGGGCAGCGGCCATGAAATGCCCGACAGACTACATGACAGACAAAGGGGCCTATGCTACTCATCTGAACATGTGGTTCATGGTGGGACTTCTTCTCAACTTGGGAGCAGACGTGAAACAAACCTGTATTGGATGGGTGTCTCAAGCCCTGGAAGAGGTACTCCGTCATGCTGAACATCATTACAGAAAGCATGAGACAGTTGCAAAGAAGAAAGTAAGGGCAAAGGAAGATAACCTGGAAAAGGTCCTGCTCACAATGGCTCAGTCGGTCTCCACTCCAAATCAGCCACGCCTGAGCTCTTCTGCTGGCCCAAATCAGTGTCGCTACTGTGGCCAAGATGGACACTGGATGCGACAGTGCCCACAACTGTCAACCTGCAGCTACTGCAAGCAAGCTGAACACTGGGCTACAGCATGCCCTGTAAGACCAAGGTCCGGGCCCCGTGGAAGGGGAAGAGGCAGAGGTAACTTCCAGCAAGGCAGCCGTGGACCCTGGGCCCGACAAAACCCTGGCCAGCCACCACACCCTTTCCCTCAGCCGCCACCACCGCAACCCCAGCCTCAACAGCCACAGCAGTGACGCCAGGCAGATAAGACTGGAACATGTGTGCTCTCTCTCTACCTTCACCCCAGCAGACGCCGCACATATGCTTGCCAACAAAAAATAATGCTACAGCCACACACACACCCCATACTGATACTTTGATTGCACTTACACCTCCCATGTCGGACATGTTCTCAGTTCCACACAGTCACCCACATGTTTCTCTTACAAAACCCCATCCTCAGCGTGGTGTGAAATGGGTCCTCGTGCCCTGACTACATACAGCACAGACGATTGGGTTCCATCTACACCACTTCCTCATCTACAGTTTACTGCTGTCCCATTCTCTCTCTCTCTCTCTCCAGATGTACAGAGTGGAGTACACAGTTTCACTTCCTTGTGAGCATTTTATACAAACTCTGGATGTGGATGGACAGTATAGATGGGTACGCCTATTTACTCCGTCTGCTACATCTGAAGGGGAGGATCATATGCTATCACGTGTCCCTTCATCTTTGTGGGTAAAGCACAGATATGATGTTGGTCTCATAAAGAACTGCTCCCCAATGGTAATCACACCAAAATCAAACTTTGTCCAGGAAATAGCAGATTTTTGGAGCTTGGCTGATTTTTTGGTTGCTAGTTTGTGGGCAGGTTTTCCTCATTAAATTGGAACTTTTCTCCAAAATATCTGAGATTGTTGGCAGTAATCGCACCAAAATCTGATTTCAGACCCAAATGCTCGCAATACCCACTCAGACCAGAGGCGCATGACAGCATCACTTCAGGGTTTGAATCTCTTCTGGGTTTACATTCCAGTTCAATGGGGAACTCTACACTTTCACCAGGTTAGCTCAAGGATATTATTATGAAAGCCCTACTATCTATAATGCTGCCTTAAAAGACTCAGTAAGCTCATTAACACTCACAGAGTGTTCTGTCCTGACTCAGTATGTTGATGACCTCTTGCTGTGTGCACCTAATGAAGCACAGTGTCAAACAGACTCCATCAAACTTCTCTGAAATTTGGCTGATGAAGGCCACAAAGCCCCCAAGCCCAAACTACAGTTTTGTAAACCTGTGGTAACCTCTTTGGGTCATCAAATATCGGCTCAGGGCAAATCTCTCTCCCAAACGTGTGGATGTTATTTGTCACATGGCCAGGCCTAAAACTAAAAGGAGCTCCTTTCTTTTCTTGGCATGGCTTCCTATTGCCACTCTTTTATCCCTGATTTTTCATACATTGAGAGACCAATGCATGACATCATTCCATCAAAGGGTCCCTCACACTTCCCTCTTGAGTGGACACCTGCTGCCAATGATTGTTTTGAAAACATAAAAAAAGTTCTTTTGGCTCCTCCAACACTTTCACTTCCTGATCCATCTAAACCTTTTGTTCAGTATGTTGATGAGAAATCCGGATGCTTGACCTCCGTTCTCCTGCAGCCCCACTGTGACAGACTTCGGCAAGTTGCATATTACTCCTGCAAATTGGACACTGTAGCAGCAGGATTTCCTCTCTGTCTTCGGGCCGTGGCTGCGGCAGAACATGCTGTAGAGACATCCCGTGACATTGTTCTGTATTCTCCACTCACTCTGCATGTTCCTCATGCTGTTGCACTGCTTTTGAATGAGCAGAAGTTGTCACATCTCTCCCATGCAAGGTGGCATAGATATCATTCTACCCTCCTCGAATCACCAAACCTTATTGTCAAACGCTGTGCACAGTCAATTAACCCAGCCACCAGTCTCCCCCCACCTTCTCGTGATGATGGGGTGGCAGTGGCTCAGGAGGTAGAGCAGGTCGTCTAATAACCCGATGGTTGGCGGTTCGAATCCCGCTCTCCCCAGATATCCTGCCGTTGTGTCCCAGGGCAAGACACTTCACCCGCATTGCCTCCAGTGTCCATAACACTGGGTATGAATGTGTATAAATGTATGAAAATGTTCAGTGGTGGCCGGAAAGGCCGTTGGCGCAGATTGGCTGCCACGTTTCCGTCAGCCTGCCCCAGGGCAAGCTGTGGCTGCAGAAGTAGCTTGCCACTACCATTGTCTGTCTGGAGTGAATGAATAATGTACCTATTTGTAAAGCGTCTTTGAGTATATATGATAAAGCGCTATATAAAACTGATGCATTATTATTATTATTATTATTATGACACAGACTGTGACCATGACTGTTTGTCCTTGCTTGACTTTGTCACCTCTCCTAGACCTGACCTGTCTGATGCGCCACTTCCCAACCCAGACCTTGTCCTGTACGTTGACGACTCTGCCTCTGTTGACCTCTTTGTAGGCCACAACAAAGTGGGTTGGGCAGTATGTGATGACCATTATATGTTGCTCTCTGGCTCCTTGCCATCTCATCTTTCTGCACAGGCTACAGAACCAGCTGCCTTGGCAGAGGCATGCACTTGTGCTATGGGGCAATCAGTCACTATTTACACTGACTCTCGTTACACTTTTGAAGTGGTGCATGACTTTGGTGCCCTTTGGCGTGAATGTACCTTCCTTATTTCTGCAAGTTCACCGGTAAGAATTCTATACATGTGTCACACCTGCTGAAAGCTATTCTCCTTCCTTTATTTGTGGCGGTGTGCAAATGCACAGCCCACACTTCATCTTCTGACCCTGCGTCAAAGGGTAACGCACATGCTGATCCTGCGGCTAAAGCTGCAGCCCTGTCTCTTGCTGCAGCCCATGTCATGACCCCTTCTTCCCCTTCATGTGTCTGCCCTCCTACTACCCAAACCCCCTCTCCTTTTGACTCACTTCTTACCATGCAGTCTTTTTTCTCCCCACAGGAACGTCAGAAATGGGCCAAGAAAGGATGTCACAAAGACCAGGATTTCTTCCATCATTTTGCTATATTGACACATGGGAAAGACCATGTGTCAAGAGAAGGGATGATATGCAAACTTGTTCTCTTTATGCTAACAATTTTTGCAAAAGTGTCTAATCTGTGATGCTGACAATTTTTTGCAAAAGTGTCTAATATGTGCCACTAACAATGCTCACAGGGTCCCCAAACAGGTTCCAGCAGCTAACCCACCCCCTGCAGGAGGGCAAAAAGTACTGTTTGATAATAGTTGACATGTGGTCCAAATGGGTAGAAGCCTTTCCAGCCAAGCATGCAACAAGCACTGTTGTGGCCAGAGCATTACTGTCAGAAATTATTCCCAGATGGGGAATACCAGAGAAAATCTCCAGTGATAATGGTAGACACTTTGTAAATGAAGCACTGACCAATTGAGTATTACATTGGCCTTTAATTTGAGAAAGCATTGTGCCTAACCTGGCCTACCCTGTACTAAGTGCCTCCCATTAACACTCATGTACATGCGCATGCGAGTTAGAAAGAAATATGACATGTCACCCTTTGAGATTTTCTTTGCTCACCCCCCATTTTTTAGGTTTCTCTGCGGAAAGGAAGACACCGCCTCCTCTAACCACTTCACATTTTGAAAATGCCATGTTATCCCATTGCTCTGCATTGTCCTGCCAATTTCAAAACATTTCACAGCAGGTAAAGGCTGCCCTGCCCAGGCCAGCAGAGGGAGTCCTCTACAACATAAGACCAGGTGACTGGGTGGTGGTTAAGAGTTTCAAGCAGAAGAATTGGTACAGCAAATGGTGGCTGGGTCCATACCGGGTCCTTCTGATGACGTACACAGCTGTGAAGATCGCTGAAAGGGCAACGTGGATCCACGCAACGCATTGCAGAAAGGTCCCAGGAGTCAAGCCAGGAGAACCCAGACCAGACTAGGAATAGAAGCAGAGGGTGGTTAGCCACAACCACCACCCCATGTTGTAGACTAGGACGAGAAGAAGCAGAGCCGTGTCAAGCTAGAAGAACTCAGACCAGACCAGGAGTCTGTGGCAGATTGATTAGCCACAATCACCACCCCACGTTGTAGACGAGGATGAGAAGAAGCAGACATCGCACTATTGCATTTGACAGCCGTCACAAACAACCTGAGTGCACGCCGAACGCTGGTCAGTAGAAACATACACCATACATCTCATTTACACTGATACTGATATGATGAATGAGGGACAGACTGCACATTTATTGCAGCGTGAGGCTGCTGAAGAGGATCACTGTCACAGACGCCGAAAATATCGTCAAGCTTGGATCACTACAGACATGATATATGTGGGTGGCCCTGTCGTTTTCCTGCTTGGGCTGACCATATACTCATTGGTTCACCGCTCTGCCCCATCAACCGATTTGCTCCAAACAAGACGCGAAGTGCATGATTTCAATAATTACTCTATTGACGCAGATACGTCTGATTATTTTGTCCAGGACCTTATAAGTGGGCTAGGAAATATTCGGTTACAGCCTTTATGTTCTTTTTGCTCAGCAGTGGTTTTGTCTTGAAACTCTGCCATGCAGGCCATGTTTGCCCAGTCTCTTTCTTATGGTGGAGTCATGAACACTGACCTTAACTGAGACAAGTGAGACCTGCAGTTCTTTGAATGTTGTTGTGGGGTTTTTTGTGACCTCTTGGATGAGTTGTTTGCGGCGCTCTTGGAGTAATTCTGGTTTGCCAGCCACTCCTGGGAAGGTTTACCACTGTTCCATGTTTTCGCCATTTGTGGATAATGGCTCTCACTGTGGTTCGCTGGAGTCCCAAAGCTTTAGAAATGGCTTTATAACCTTTTCCAGACTGATACATCTCAATTACTTTGTTTCTCATTTGTTCCTGAATTTCTATGGATAGCAGCATGATGTCTAGCTTTTGAGGATCTTTAGAACTACTTCACTTTGTCAAACAGGTCCTATTTAAGTGATTTCTTGATTGATAACAGGTGTGGCAGTAATCAGGCCTGGGTGTGGCTAGAGAAAATGAATTTAGCTTTCCAAAGATGTGATAAACCACAGTTAATTTATGTTTTAAAGGGGGGGGGGCAATCACTTTTTCACACAGGGCCGTGTAGGTTTGAATTTTTTTTTTACCCTTAATAATAAACACCTTCATTTAAAAACTGAATTTTGTGTTTACTTTTGTTATCGTTGTCTAATTTTTTAATTTGTTTGATGATACAAAAAAATGAGAAATCAGGAAGGGGGCAAACACTTTTTCCACACCACTGTATATTCAAAAGGTTTTTTAAATCACTGTACTTTGTCTTTATTTATGCTTTCGCAATGTCCCCATTGGAGTTGTAGTCAGTAGCATGTGGTTAGACATAGATTGTGCATGGGACTCACCTGTATTGTATAAATTGAGAGGCATCAGGGTCAAACTTCTCCCAGGTTTCATAAAACATTTCAAAGTCATCCTCACACAACGGGTCAGAGCTCTCTTCTGTGGCCACGTTAAAGTTTTCCAGAATGATGGCGATGTACATGTTGACCACCACCAGAAATGACATGATGATGTAGGTTGTAAAGAAGACAATGCCCACTGCAGGGCTACCACAGTTCCCCCTGACATTGGATCCTGGGTTTTCTATGTTTGGGTCACAGTCAGGTGGCATGTTCATGATGGGGCTCAACAAGCCGTCCCACCCAGCAGATGTTGTGATCATGAAAAGACAGATCATGCTGTTTCCAAAACTCTCAAAGTTAAACATGTCATCAATCATTGCTTCTTTCTTCACATAGGCAAAGTTAGACATGCCAAAGATTGAGTATATGAACATGATGAGGAAGAGGAGGAGGCCTATATTGAAGAGTGCTGGGAGTGACATCATCAAAGCGAATAGCAGTGTCCGAATTCCTTTGGCTCCCCTAATCAGACGAAGGATTCGACCAATACGAGCCAGTCGAATTACACGGAAGAGTGTTGGTGAAACAAAATACTTCTCTATGATGTCAGCAAGGAGAAGACCTGAAGGATGGAAGGAAAAGTGTTATTCAGTGTACATTCCTGCTTTTTTCTAAGGTTAAAATATTTTCTATTGTTTTCTTCAGGAGTCACTAACCTGCAATGGACAGAATCACGACCACAAAGTCAAAGATGTTCCAGCCAATGGCAAAGTAGTGCTGCCGAAGAGCAATGATCTTCAGAGTGCACTCTGAGGTGAAGATGATGATGAAAACCAGGTTGACCCAATACAGGAAGTTTTCTTTTTCAATACTCTGCTCATCCGTTTCCACCATCATGGTAACCATGTTAAGGCAGATCAGCACCATGATGAAGATGTCGAAGAACTGTTTGGTCACAAAGTCAAACACCAGACCCTGGAACCAATTCTAGACCAAGAGGAACAGAGGGAATTCACCACAAATCCTATTGTATTGAGCCCCTTTCATACTCTGTGGTTGTAATGGATATAACCCAAAGCATTTATGTGGGGGAGGACCTTTGTTAGAGTTTAGCAGCACAAACACACACAGCACTAACAGTGCCTTTCTGCAAACAGTGCCTGTACTATTCATCTGACACAGTTTACTTCAGGAGATAAAGTACTTGAATTGCTTCCATTTTCCAAGACCAAATGACAAACCAGGTGGCAATGATCATCCTTGGATGTCATATAGGGAGTGGGTTATGTGGATTTTGGCTGTTTTGTAAATTTCTCTGTTGTTCCTTCCTTGAATAGCATTCTTTGAAATGAGGTGTAGAGGAAAGGTACTCCAATGCAGGCAGCAGAAACTAGACCTGTCTGTTTTCACTCTAATTTATAAGCTGGGCTGAAGAGAACCTGGGGCTGTACTACAAAACAGGATCTAGGCTTAGCTAGGTAACTTTGGGGTTAACCCTGAGTTTTCAGTACTATGAGGTGGTTCATTTCTTACAGGGGTAGATCACTATGGCAACTTATGCTCTGAAGCTAACCTGACTGGGGACCAGGTTAAGATCCAGATAAGAGTTCAGTGGATGTGTCAGCACTGCTCTCCAGCAAATTAAATCCTTTGGAAAATGACATCCAACTCTCCTGGAGTTTGAAGAGACACTCCCTCCCTTCCATTAACTTCAGTGCAGGATAAAAGACGATTAAATGACAACCTGTACAGAGAGGAATGAGCAGGCGAGGCAGTGAGCTGGAGCAGAGCAGACTTTATTTCTCTCTATCATCAGTCAACAAGAAGAAGAATAACCCAGGTCGCTGGCATCTCTCTTTTATACAATACAAACTCGCCTCGCGACCTGGGGGGTTCACATTACAATACATACACTTACAATAACAATTCCCTTTGTCACCCAGCCTGTTGGCGCATTATTATGCAGTCCGGAGGAGAATACATATTATCATGCGGTCTTATGGAGAAAACCACAGTCTGTCCTGCATATCCGTTTCACAGCCTTTAAGGGTCTCCTCCTGTGCCATTCAGTCTGAGTAGAGAATGCATTGCCTGCCCCCCCTCCCAAAAAAAAGCACAGACTGGGCCTTAACCCTCATGTCCTGTAGGCTTGAGCCGATGTCCATAGCGGCTGTAACGGGGGGTTGCCGGCTTCAAGGTGCTGATGTGCCGGTGAGGCGCTCCTGGAGGCGCGTCCGTCTGTGGGGGGACATTGGGGGGGGGGCACATCTGCACCATGCCATTGGGACTGAGCTGACGAGTCATTTACCTGGGGAGTTCTCAGTGGGGGTTGTCCGCACCGAGGAGCTCGGGCCAACACCACCTGCTCATCTGCTAATACGAAGGCGGGCTTAAGCCTGTCTATACAGATTGTTTCTCTCCCCCCAAGTCTAACACAAAATGTTTATCCCCAGGTTCCAACACTCTGAACGGGCCGTCGTAGGGTGGGTGCAACAGGGTCCGTTGGGCATTGTGCCTGACAAACATGAACGACGCATCCTTCAAGGTCCTTGGCACGAAAGTGCAGGGAAAACAGTGGTGGGCCAGGCCGGGTACCATCCCTGCCTCTGTGCTATGTAGTGAAGGCGGGGATGGATCGGTGTTCGTCGCGGGGTTGTCAGGCAAAAATTCTCAGGGGAGCCGCAGCGGCTGGGTAAAAACAAGCTCTGCTGGGGAGGCAGCCAAATCCTCCTTCGGTGCTGAATGCAACCCTAATAGAACCCACGGCAAATGGGGCAACCCAATTTGCATCTGTAAGCGAAGCCCTGAGCGCTGCTTTAACGACCTATGGAAACGCTCGCATAATCCATTGGCCTGGGGGTTGTACGTGGCCGTGCGATGAATAGTGATGCCCAGGCTCCAGGTCATTGTGGACCAGAGGTCGGAAATGAACTGCGGGCCCCAGTTGGACGTGATATCCGAAGGGACACCGAAGCGTGCTACCCCTGTCGTCAAAAAAGCGCATGCAACTTCTTAGGATGTGGTGGAAGCTAGTGGCACCGCCTCGGGTCAGAGCGTGGTGTGGTCCACCACTGTCAGGAGGTGCGTGAACCTCTGCGATGGTGGGTGGGGTTCCACGAGGTTCACATGAATGTAGTCGAACCTCTTAGTCGGGACATGGAACGGCTCAAGGGGGGCCTTTGTGTGCCTGTGCACCTTGGCTCATTGGCACACTAGGCAGGCTGCAGCCCACTCTTTCACCTGTTTGCGCAGGTACGGCCAGACGAACTTTGCTCCCACCATTTTGACTGACGCGCACGCTCGTGGGTGCGCCTGGGAGTGAACCAACTCAAAAACGCGGCGGCGCCAAGCGCGTGGGACTACCTGGAGTGGGTGGCCTATGGGGACGTCACAGATTGGGGGGGCCCATCTTGCAGTACTCTTCTCTCCAGCCTTAACCCTGTTGGTCCAGACTGGAGCGCGCAAACGTCCACATCGCCGATCTGCTCGGCGGCCATAGCCGTGTAATCTATCCCTACGTAGAATGGGGCCACTAATACACGCAAGAGGCAGTCTGCCACCACGTTGAGTTTGCCAGCCACATGCTGAATGTCGGTCGTAAACTCCGAGATCGCGGCCAGCTGTCTCTGCTGCTGGGCCGACCATGGTTCCGAAACCTTGGCCATAGCGCACGTTAGCAGCTTGTGGTCCACAAACGCAGTGAAGCTGCGCCCTTCCATCCAGAACTGGAAGTGGCGTATGGCCAGGTGGAGAGCCAGTAACTCCCTGTCGAATGCGCTGTATTTACGCTCATTGTCACGCAAAGACCTGCTAAAAAAGATGAGTGGCTGCCAAGAACCGGCTACGCGCTGCTCCATGACGGCCCCTACTGCCACGTCCGATGCGTTGGTAGTGAGCGCTATCTGAGCCACCGGGTCTGGGTGCGCCAGTAGTGCGGTGTTCACTAGAGCTGTTTTGGCCTTGGAAAATGCCTGCTCTCGCTCAGGAGTCCAGCCGACTCTGTCCACCGGTTTCCGTTTCTTAAGCACGGCATAAAACAGCTGCATAAGCTGGGCTGTGCGGGGGAGGAAACGGTTGTAAAAGTTAACCATCCCCCAAAACTCCTGCAGCGCCATGACCGTCTGAGGGCAGGGAAAATCTGCGTGCACTTTGTCCGGTAAGGGTATGGCACCCTCTGGTGAGATGCAGTGGCCCAAAAAATCAATTACCGTAACCCGGAACTGGCACTTTGCTGGGTTGATTATTAACCCGCGCTCTTTCAACCTCTGGAAAACCATCCTGAGGTGGGCTACGTGTTCGTCCTCGGACACGGTGGCCACCAGGATGTCATCCAGGTAGATGAACACAAACGGCAGATTGCACAGCACCGCATCCAACATGCGTTGGAATGTCTGCGCCATGCCTTTTAACCTGAAAGGCATGCATAAGAACTCAAAAAGACCAAACGGGGTTATTACTGCCGTTTTGGGTACATCTTCCGTGCATACTGGGACCTGGTGGTAACCACGGACCAGGTCCACCTTGGAAATAATGCATGCCCCGGTGAGGTGGATGGAAAAATCCTGAATATGGGGGATTGGGTAGCGATTGTGTGCTGTGGCACTGTTTAATCTGCGGAAATCTCTGCATGGTCGTCACGATCCCTTGGCTTTAGGCACCATATGTAGTGGGGATGCCCATGGGCTGTTTGAGCGCCTGATGATGCCCAACTTTTCCAAGTTGGCGAACTCCTCGCACGCACTGGCCAGTTTAGCTGCGTCCAGGCACCAAGGTCATGCGAAAACAGGTGGCCCTGTGGTGGTACTGAAGTGCTTCACCCCATGTTTAGTGACGGCTGCTGAAAACGTCGGAACCGTGAGTGCTGGGAACTGGGTGAGTAGTGTGTGGAACTTACCCCCTGGAGCTGTGACGTTGGCTAGTGTTGTGGACCCGGCTCCTCTAGCTATACAAGGCAGAGAATCAAAAGACATTGCGTTAATCATTCGTCTGTTAGCCACATCGACTAATATTCTGTGTGTACATAAAAAATCTGAGCCCAAAATGGAGAAGTTATATGCCGCTATGACGAGCTGCTACTTCCCACCAGCCGGTCTGCATAGAACGGCAGGATGAGGATCTTTTGGGAGCCAGAGTCCACGAGGAACCATCTCCCTGAGGGTGAGTCTGTCACATAGAGCAGCTTGTTTGTGTCACCGGCGGTCGCAGCTGCTACCAACTGCTGGCCCCGGTGTTTCCTGAGCACTTGAACTGGCAGGGTGGCACGCATCGGCGTGCATCTTCTCAAAAACGGTGGTGGTAAAAGCAGAGCGTGTCCCTCCGGTGCTTCTTGGCCTCCGCTGCGGCCACTGTTGCTGGCTCCTCGCCCCCGCTGGCCGTCTCGCTGGGTTCCGACGCCACTGCGTTCACAGCGAAGGTTCTGGTCACCAGGATAATCCGATCTGCCTCTTGTGCTAGCGCCCGGTAGTTGCGCGTGGTCAGCAGCGGCAAATTGGCAAGGACCGCTCTGGCCGCTGTCAGGAGGTTCCAGAGGAAAAGGTGGGCAAAGAGGAAATGCCCGTCATCGGTGTCCATCAATGCCATCATCTTCTCCATTAATTCGACGGCCGACCCGTCTTCCAACTTGGAGTGAGTCAGGAGCCTTTCCACTCTCTCGCAGTCTGAGAATGTGTAGCACTGGGTCAGCGCGGTCTTGACAGTGTCATATTTGTCATGGGATGGGGGCTGTTGGAGCAGGCTTGCCACCTGCTGTGTTGTGCATGCATCCAGCGCTGCAACCACGTAGTAGTATTTGGTGTCATCTGCCGTCACTCCACGGAGCGCGAACTGGGCCTCTGTGTGGAGGAACCAAGACTTCGGGTCATGTAGCCAAAAGTCTGGGAGTTTGAATAAAATGGTGCACGCGGTGCTGGCACCTCCAGTCCGGGTTGTCTCTGGGGTGTTTGCGTCGAGTTCCATTATGCATCAAGGGTCACCAGTGTAGATAGAGGAATGAGCAGGCGGGGCAGTCAGCTGGAGCAGAGCAGACTTTATTACTTTCTCTCTATCATCAGTCAACAAGAAGAAGAATAACTCAGGTCGCTGGCATCTCTCTTTTTTACCATACAAACTCGCCTCGTGACTTGGGGGGTTCACATTACAATACATGCACTTACAATAACAATTCCCTTTGTCACCCAGCTTGTCGGCGCATTATTATGCAGTCCGGAGGAGAATGCATATTATCATGTGATCTTATGGAGAAAACAGCGGCCTGCCGGAAAACATGAGTCACCTGACCTGGAGAGTCAATTCTTCTGGTGGCCGGCCAGCGTTGCTCAGCCACCAGGACCGAATGGGTGAAGCAGGAGGCGGCCTACCCATCGGAAGGCTCACTAGTGGGTAACCGGACCGGGGAGAGGGGACCTCCACAGCTTCCTCAGGGTGGTCTGTAATGGCACCCGCGGTGGACCCCGACCGGGCTGGCTCTGCTGCACCCACGGTGGCCCCAGTCCGGGCCGGCTTCATTGCACTAGCGATGGACTCCAGTCTGGCTGCCCCCATGGTGACCTCTGGCTGAGGCTCAGCTGCACCCGCGGTGACCTCTGGCTGAGGCTCAGCTACACCCGCGGTGGACCCCAACCGGGCCGGCTCCGCTGCACCCGTGATGGCCCCAGTCCAGGCCGGCTCCACTGCACCTGCGATGGACTCCAGCAGGAGCCTAGCTGCCCTCATGGTGACCTCTGGCTGAGGCTCAGCTGTACCCACAGTGGACTCCGACCGGGCCTGCTCTGCTGCACCCGTGATGGGCTCTGGTTGGAACACCATTGCACCAGTGGTGACCCGCATCGGGGGCCACATTGCTCCTGCGGTGGCCTCCCCAGCGGGGGAGGTGGTGCTCCCAACGTCACCTGGCACTGCATCCCGATCCTCGATGGCCTCCGGCGAGGTCAGCTGCTCTCTGGCGACCCTGGCAGGGGGCTCCGACCCCAGAGGGAGAGAAAAAAAGACCGGGTCAGGGTCACTGGCACCAGCAGAGCCCGGTGAGGCAGCCCCGAGGGCTACTACGAGCTGCCCTGGGCCCTCCTCACCATGAGTCGGGCAGTGTGACATTGACATCTGAGGTATTGCCACAATGGAGCACACTTGCCTGAACTCGGGCTCCACCGCCGTCCAGGACTCCGGCGATTTGGGGTGTGTAGCCTCAGTCGTCGCGCCCGGTGCTGTGCCCCTGTCGACCTCCTCAGGAACCATTGGACCTGCGTCACTGTGGACTGGAACCTCCCAGGCCTCCAGTCCCTTTCCCCTCGAGTGACCTAGATCAGGTGCCGATGAGCTCGTGGGGGTACATAGAAGGGGTTGGGTGAGGTTAGGTGTGAGCATATCGCATGCCACTGGGGCGGAGCACTCAGAGGGTTGCTCACCCTGAGTCTCCTTGCCAGGAGGCAGGCATACTTGTTCATCAAGCATTTTAGTTAAATGAGAGGTAACTTACCTGTCCTCCTGACATGAGACATCCTCCATGGCCTTAGAGACGTCTCCCCCCTCCAGGCATTCCTCCTCATGCAGCGCCGGTGAGACCAGAGGCCTCCTCCAGCCGTGGTTCTTCCTCTTTCTCCTCCCGGACGACTCAGGAACCAGGTAGTCCAGGACATGAAGCACCGTGCTGGACAGCTCCATCTCCTCTGGGGGGGAAGCGGAGTGGTTGCAGGGAATTTGAGCACTGGGGGACCCTCATCCAACCTCTCCTCGACCCGTTAGTTGAGCGCAGCAAGCAGGTCCGACCATTCCTCTTCCATCGGCAGGTCCGGAGATGGAACCTTCACAGCCAAGAAGGGGCGTCCTCGGGCCTCCCTCTCGCGGTGTACCTCCTCGACCCGGCAGTTGAGCGCGATGAGCAGGTTCGACCACTCCTCGTCCATCAGCAACCCTGTGGGTTGAGCGGGTGCTGTGGGCAGCACGGTGGTGCAGTGGTTAGCACTGTTGCCTTACAGCTAGAAGGTTCCTGGTTCGAATCCCCAGGCTGGCAGGGGTTGGAACCTTTCTGTATGGAGTTTGCATGTTCTCCCTGTGCTGTGTGGGTTTACTCCGGGGGCTCCGGTTTCCTCCCACAATCCAAAGACATGTATGTTAGGTTAATTGGTTGTTCTAAATTGTCCCTAGATATCTGTTTCCTATAGGCCCTTAGAATAGAGGGTTAGCATTAGTGAAAGCGCTTTGAGTGGTCTTTGTGACTAGAAAAGCGCTATATAAGTGCAGGTTAGTTAGTTAGTTAGTTAGTTAGTTAGTTAGTAAAGCCCTTGCAGCTGGGAAAGCGCGTCCTCAGTCCTCCCTCTCACGGCACTCCTCCTTGACCTGGCGGTTGACGAAGGCGAGCAGATTCTCCCACTCCTCATCCGCCGGTGGGATTGCGGGGGAACGCCTCCTGGATGCTCCTGGGCAGGACCATCCAGGGCCAACCCTGGATGGTCAACCTCCATCAACCTCCATCGTCAGGTGGGCCGGTTCTTGGACCGGCAGGCCCTCAGAAATTAATGGAGGAGACACGGAGAGGGGAAGGAAACAATCATTAATTGCAGCTGGAGGAGAGGACCCAGTGGACTGCTGATACTGAGCCCCTCCCTCTGGAGACAGGCAAGATTCAGCATTAATGAATGATTTAGAATGAAAATATACTTGCCTGTCATCCTAGTTGATGACATCCACAGCTGCACAGGGCGGAAACTCATCCTCCTCCGTGCCAGCGATGATGTAGGCCCCTCCGCAGACTATTGGAGGAGCCGTCTCCCTGACGATGGAGGTGGGCGTGACAGGGGTGAATCCAGTGGACCTCTTGGCGGCTGAAACAGGTGGGCTTTACCTGAGGTGGGCGGGACGACACTGTCCCTTATGTTCCAGGATAGACTGTGCCGGAGCGAGTGGAGGGTCAAGCAGAGCGCCACAGAGGCTGCCGGTTTGCGGGAAAACGGACCTCCGTCTCGGCTTTGCTGGAAATGCTGGACCAGGAAGGGAATGCTGGAGCAAGCAGACTGTGGAGAGCAGATCGGCGTACTGCAGGTAGGTCCGTAACCCGGGATGTGCTTCCAAAATGCCTACTGCGGTGTCCACATTTTCCAGCATCTCCTTAGGACCCTGGGTGACGAGGGCGTCATCAACAAAGCCCTGCATGAACTCCGCAGCCCATTCCTCCTCCACCGTGGGGAACCCCTCTGCCATTCCTTCTCTTCGGCGAGACCAAGGCATGACGTTCTCCAACACAGGTTAGTCCACAAATGAAAAACAGTTTGCAATGAAGAGGGAAGAATGATGTGTGGGTGAACCCACTAAATCCTTTTTGCGGGCTGGGTCATTCTGTCATGAACCCTCCTCCCCCCATGTGCTTTTCTAACGCGCACGGCAAGGGGAGAAAGGACGAGGATTTAAGCGCAGGTTAACACCACACACATTTATTAATATGGATAGCAGGCAAACAGTCACTGTTTCTACAATTCACATGGGCTAGGGAGTCCTCCAGGACACTCAACAGTCTGGGTGAGACGACCAGGGAAAGACCACACACAGAATATACTCACGAGACTGGAGCTGTCCGAGTAAGTCCGAAATGCACACAGTGAATACAGTCCTTAGTTGATGAGACACCATCTGAATACCGTCGATGGAGTACAATGACCCAGCAATGCATGATTGGAGACAGGCTCCTTAAAAGCATGCATTGCTGGTTTCCCAAATTAGTTACACCTGGGCGAGGAGCGGGACGATGGCATACGGGAGTGGGAACAGCTGGTAGCAATAGAGAGGGGGCGTGGTCCGACCGGCAGACAGACAGCGCTCACTCCAGCGTGAGCACAAGAGGCTGCCTCCCCACTGCCGGCCAGATGGCAGTGACTATGGGCACGGCAAAGCACACAGAAATACATACTAACATACATACAATGTGGCACGTCCCCATAGAGCGGCCAGGACCGAGCCGGGGGAAGCCAAACCGGCTCGGTTCCTGACATGTTCATTCTCTGTCATGCTCCTGAGCATGGGTGGGAGGTGTGCTCAGCCTCAAAGTTGTTGCAGTCACTTTCCGTGTTTCTGAATTTTTGTTTATTTTGTATTTAGTTTGGTTTGTGGTATTTTGCACTTCCAGTTATTTTCCTATGTTTATATTTGTCTTTGCCCTTCAATCTCCTTTTGTAGTTTTGTATCTTTAGCTCTGGTTGGTTTTGTATTTCTTATTATACTTACCCTCTCCCTAGGTCCTAGTCCTAGTCCTTGTTTACTTCCTGCTGTCAAGGCCTGTTCGCGGGCTTTGACAGCTGTCAGCTGTTGACCTGATTTTGTTCTCACACTTGTGACCCACACCTGTCATTCATTGGTTCATTCCATTTACCTATTTAAGGATACAGCAATGTTTCCTCCCTTTGGGACCTTTGGGGCAACTGTGGTGCAGGTGTAGTGTGACTGACTACTGATCGGAGGGTCATGGGTTCAATTCCCGCTCTGTCTGCAGTCTGCATGTCGAAGTGTCCTTGAGCAAGACACTAAACCCCCAGTTGCTCCTGGTGGCCAGACTAGTGCCTGTGTGTGTATGGCAGCTCTGCCACCATCAGTGTGTAAATGTGTGCGTGAATGGGTGGATAGCAGGATCTGTAAAGCGCTTTGGTCATCCAGAGATGAGAAAAAGCGCTATACAGTATAAGTGAACGCCATTTACCATTTCCTCGTTGCCATGTTCTACTGTTTGTCCACTCAGAGTAACTTGCCGTTACTCTGTGTGTAAGTGGTTTTCCGCGGAGGTGAACGGGTGTGACTCCATCTTGGATTTATTCTTTGATCCTGTTTTTTTTCCCCGGCAGAAGTGAGCCCTGTTTCCTTTCGGATGTGACTCCGTCTTGTGTTGTCTGTTTTTCCCCGGTGTGTCTGAACACCTCAGCTTGGGTCTGTCCAGGCTGTTCTCTTTCCCCGTTAGACATGAGCCCCGTTCTCCTCTAGCATTCCTCTCACCATCCTCCTTATAAGTAAGTGTTATGTAGTGACTGTCTTTAAGTTAAATAAATGTTGCAAACTCACAGTGTGTGTTTGGTGTCTTCTGCCTTCCCTTGAAAAGGGCAATTTATGACATTCTCCTATTGGTCATCTGCTGAGATCACCACCTCTTTTACCTGAGTGTGCACACAGCCAGATAGATTAACCCACAGTCCACTTACTAAGTTGATAACCGGATTCATAGTACAGATGAACCTGATTCAGAATGTCTGGGACAGTGCAACCAGGTAACTGAATGACACCCTGGGTATGTTGAACCTGCTTTGTAGGACAGGCCTCTGGTCTTGAAGTTTTTGTTTGATTGTTTGCTTTCTGGAGGGTCTCCACATTAGCTGTTCTTACTTTGAGAACCTAAATATGGCAGACAAATCTTGCACACATTTTAAACTAAAATAAATCTTTTCTTTGCCAGACCATTTCGCTCTATGGTTTTAAAAAGACCTTGGGTTAGTGAACTGACCTCAGGTCGTGGAACAGGTTTCTGGGGTTTCTTGGAGCCAAGTTTCTTCATGGCATTGTAATATTTCTTCTGTTCCTCTGTCATGAAAATGTCTGTCCCTCCCAAGTAAAGGCAAAAGAGAAACACAGTTAGCTTACCAAAGGAAAGAAGGGGTTCCGCGATGATGTCTGATGGAGCAGGGCTAAGATGGACAGAGGACCTGAATGTATAAATGAATGGAATTGAATAGTTCTTTTTAAATATTGCTGACCACTCAAAACACTTTGAACAACTAGCCACATTTTATTCTGTAAATTTAGGCTCTTTATAACAGAGAAACAGATAACTATGGACAATTTAGATTCACTTAAGAACCTAACATGCATGTATTTGGACTATGGTAGGAAACCAGTGCACTTGGAGGAAACCAACAGAAACTCAGGCAAACTCCATATCTCCTATTGGCAACAGGATATGAACTGAGGGCCTACTAGCTGTGCTAATGCATCAGCGCTAACCATCCTAAACTGAGGGCCAATATAGAAACATATCTTAGCTTTCTGCTGGTTAAAGTTGTCAATGATGACTCCAATGAAGAGGTTGAGGGTGAAGAATGAGCCAAAGATGATGAAGCAGACAAAGTACAGGTACATGAACAGGTTGTCTTCATAAAACGGCTGGAACTCCACCTACAAATGGTAACCAGAGTAACAACAGATTTCTGTTCAGATAAGAACAGTCCAGGAAATTATCAGCCTTTGAACTGTCTGAGCACAACTTTGTGTTTTAATAGAAAGACAAATTATCACGTCCACAACCCTTTTTTTCTCTACATAGACTGTAGCCTTATATCAAACCAAGCATGAATCAGGTTGGTCCACATGTGAACTGTAAGTGGGCATTAAAAAACATAGAAACAGTGTTTCCTTTCTCTGTTCTTCACAAACATCGGAATGTACAGTACTGTGAAACTGCACTTTGTATTTATTGGGCTATCTTTATGTAATATTAAAATTTGATGATCTGAAACATTCAAGTGTGACAAATATGGAAAAAGAGAAGAAATCAAGAATGGAGCAAATACTTTTTCGCAGCACCGTAAGAGTTATCTAATGAGGAATCAGAAGAAATGTAAAATTGTCTTTGACCCTGGATTTCCACTGACTCTGGATGCAGTGCTGACGGAGCCTTGCGTCCATCCTTACCAACTCCATTTGTGTTTTGAAGCGGATAAGAACAAGGTTTAAAATACAAGATCAAATGATAATTATATGCAATAATGCAAGATCTTGAGAAGGACCCGAGTGAGACCAAAGAGAACAGATCACTTAGTAACAAGGAAGTGTGATGTACCGGCTCTCCACCTGGATTTCTTTAGCCCGTTAATTTAATCAAAGTTTTTATCTTCTCTGACACAGTGGTGGAAGAGTAGACCTCAGTGTCATGACCTCCTCGTGCGCTTTTCCATAGCACACAGAGGAGGAGATAAGGATGAGGATTTCCGCGCTGGGTTACACCACACACACCTTTATTAAATACCCACAACTGATAAACAGTTTAAATGCCTAACATACACAATGGCTCAAGGAGTCCTCCAGCATACTCAACAGTCCGAGTGAGAATACCGGGGAAACCACACAACCAGGAACAGGAAAGGTGGGAACACAACACCCCGCCCAGAGACCACAATTAACCCCCCCAATTCCACGGGCATTGGGGCTCTGGAGGCCGCCCAGAGTCCCAGGCCCAGCAGAAGGTCCAGTGGATGGATTCCGGAGGTCTGCCAAAAAACATGGGCCACCAGACCAGGGAAGTCAATCCTTCCGGCGGCTGGCCAGCGTTGTTTATCCACCAGGGCCGGCGGGCTGAGAAGGGAGACAGCCTGCCTACCAAGAAGCTCACTGGTGGGGACCGGGAGGAGAAGGGGACCACGGAGTCCTCATGGCGATCTGCTGTGCCCTCGCTGATCCTGGCTTGGGGCCCAGCTGCACCCACGGCGGACCCCAACCGGGCCAGCTCTGCTGCACCCGCGATGGACTCCAGCGGGAGCCTTGCAGCACCTGCGGTGACCTCTGGCTGAGGCTCTGCAGCATCCGTGGTGGACCCCGACCGGGCTGATGCTGCATCCACTGTGGACCCCGACCTGGAGCGTGGTGTCCATGATGGGTCTGGGCAGGAGCACAGCACCCACGTCAGGTTAATCCTGGGGCACAGCCCCCACGAGGGTCCAAAGCCAGCCTGCTGCACCCACGGCGACACGGCCTGTGGAGGGGACCATGTGACGATTTCAGACCTCAGGGGAGCTGGAGACACAACATTGTCAGGTGGTGAGACCGGCTCCACGAGGACCCCTAGAGATGGTTGTTCCTCTCCCGCGACCCTAGAAAAAAGCTCAGGAGCGGGAAAGAAACAGGGTTGTTAGGGTCTCTGGCAGCAGCAGAGCCCGGTGTAGGGAAGTTCAGATGCAGCTGTGCGCTGCGCCTGACTCTCCTCACCTAGAGCACACAAGATGTCTCTAAAATTGTCATAAGAAAAACAAGCGAGAACACCTGCATGAGCTCGAGCTCCACTGCTGTCCAGGACTCCATCGATCCTGGAACGAACGAACGAACACTCAGGCCCGGCCTCCAAGGGGTCCAGCTCTGGCTCTTACTCCGCTGCAACTTCCACCACAGCAGGCGAGATGGTCACAACAGTCCTAGTTTCCCCCTGCAGTGGCTCCAACGCTGGAAATTCATCCGGCGTGGCTGCAGGGGAACCTCTCCATGCTGGCTCCAGGAAGGAATCATCCGAAGCCACTGGCTCCTCCACCGTCTGATGGCCCTGACCTTGGGCCAATAAGCCCTCAGGGAGAATTAGAGGAGACACGGAGAGGGGGAGAAATGAATTAATTTTTGCAGCTGGAGGAAAGGACCCAGCGGACTGCTTAAACTGGGCCTCTCCCTCGGGAAACAGGCAAGATTCAATGTTAATGCATGGTTTAGAATGAAAAAATACTTGCCTGTCATCCCGGTCGATGACATCCTCAGCTGCAGGTGGCAGACAATCATCCCTCTCAGTGTCAGTGGTGACATAGGTCCTCTCGAGGGCTTGCGGAGGAGCCGTCTCAACGATGACAGAGGTGGGCGTTCCCGGGATGACCTCAGTAGACCTCACAGCAGCCGGAGGGACGATGGCAGCTGACGGAGGAGAGGGCTTTTCCCAGCGCTTCCACACAGGACGATGCTGTCCCCTATTACTTGGTACTGACCGTGCTGGAGCAGGAGGAGGATCGGTCGAAGAGTCACGGAGAATGAAGGCCTGCTGGTTTCCGGGTCTCCATCTCGGATGTGGAGCATTGCTGGCTCCACAAATTGGGCACATCTGGGCGAGGAGTGGGGAGATGGCATACGGGAATGGGAACAGCTGGCAGTAATAGAGAGGGGGCATGGTCAGACCGGCAGACAGCTAGACAGCGCTCACTTCAGCGTGAGCCCAAGAGGCTGCCACCACTGCCGGCCAAAAAGCAGTGGCTATAGGTACGGCAGAGCACACAGAAATACATATTAACATACATACAACGTGGCACGTACTCACGGAGAGGCCAGGACTGAGCCGGGGGAAACCAAGCCAGCTTGGTTCCTGACACTCAGAAGATAATGGAGGTTCCTTAAATCATTTTTAATGAACAAACAGCTATTAAATACCATGAGATACCAAGGCATTTCCTTATGGATTGGATCCGGCATCTGTGAAAAATAGACTCATTGCGTTTCATTAGCGAGCCCAATCCGACGAGCCAGATTCGTTCCACAATGGCCCAGACAGGGTAGGGATTAGAAAATTTACAAGAATGGGAACTATATGGTGCAGAGTCCAGATCACAACTGTAATGAATCAGATCTGGAGTTAGTGTAAATCCAGGGTAATGGTTTGATGCCTGTGTACCAGTCTCAAACTCAATTGAGTGCGTCACAATACCGACGCACTCTACAAGAAGGGACAGTGCAGGCTGTTCCTACTGAGGAGACTCGGGTCTTTTGGTGTACAAGGGGCGCTGCTGAAGACATTCTATAACACGGTGGTGGCATCAGCCATCACTTTTGGAGTGGTCTGCTGGGGCAGTGGCATTACAGCAGCCGATAGGAAGAGACTGAACAAACTGATCAAGTATGCTAGCTCTGTCCTGGGGCAGCGCCCTGACCCAGTGGAGGAGATAGGAGAGAGAAGGATGGTGGCTAAACTGTCGTCTCTGCTGGAGTCCGAGTCCCACCCTATGCAGGACATACTGAACGCACTGAGGAGCTCATTTAGCAGCAGACTACATCATCCTAGGTGCGCAACCGAGAGGTTTCGCAGGCCCTTCCTACCTACGGCTGTCAGACTGTATAATCTAAGCAGGGCTGCTCGCAGAGATAGCAAAAAAGCGTGACGACCTAATAGTATTGAATGCAAAAGACGCAATAGACTTACACAATGGTCCCGTCCAGTATATACAACTAGGACAATATCGGTCGCTACGGAGGGTGACAATATGTATGGGTACATATTCATACTGTGTAGGATAACTAAGCAGACGGTTATGCTGTTTATTCCATCTTGCTACAATGCTCCGCACTTTGTATATATATTTATATATTTATGTGTATGTATGTATATCCACTGCTCTTATTTATATCTTCCGTATCTTCTTAATTATTGCTCTGAGTGTTGCTATCCCTGTGCTGTTGCAATCCTGGAATTTCCCCATTGTGGGACTAATAAAGGTTTATCTAATCTTATCTTATCTTAATTTCAGCATTAGTACGATCAGGTCATTACCAGTATCAGTAGAACTGACCTCTCTGGAATCCACAGCAGCATACATGATATCCATCCAGCCTTTAAAAGTAGCCTGAAGTTAAAGAAGTTACAGACATTAGCCTTAATTTAGGTATGGTGCAATTACAAAAACACCAATTATCTCTACAGAAGGTTGATCAGAGTATTGAGATTTTGGGTCTTTCTTTAACATGCACTGACCACTTGCAGCAGTGACAGGTAGCCCATCCCCACATTGTCAAAGTTGATCTTCAAGTTCTTCCAGCGGACCTCAGTGAAGTTTTCCTGAATGAGAGCCAAACATTGTGTCTTATTGTTGACCTCATCAGGGTGGAAATATTCCTCTGATGTCTCATTGAAACAGTAATAAAACTTTCCTGCAAATAGGTTCACACCCATGATGCTGAAGATCAGCCAGAATATCAGGCACACAAGCAGGACATTAAAGATGGATGGGATTGCTCCAACTAGAGCATTGACCACCACCTGCAGAGGGAGAGACAGAGATGAGCAAAACACATTTATATGTTTGTGAGTGTTTGAAACGCCTGTCTCACCCTCATGCCCTCAAAGCGAGAGAGGGCCCTCAAAGGCCTCAGAGCTCTCAGAGTCCTGAGAGACTTGATGGCTCCCAGCTCAGAATAGCCCAAGATGTTCGCCGTCAGTGAAATCAAAGACACCTGGAAACACATCACACCTAGTCAAGACAGCAGCAGATGGTTACCCTGTTGAAGCGCCAACACCTCATACGAGGATTGGGGTATGTGTGTGTGATAAGTTCATAGGCTGAAAAGTTCATAGTGGTCTAATTTGATCAAAAGTGGTTTATTTTTCAACTTAGTCTCCCGTTCTGTCCACATACTTCTTCCATCGGTGTTGCAGCACTTGGATCCCTGCAGTTGAAAGCACCCCCCCCCCCCATAGTGTATAGACAAGTTTCTTATGGATCCAAACTAAAGTTCATGCATCAGAATTTAATCAGAATCTGAGAAAATGCTGCAAGGAAATCATTTACTACTACTTCCATCACAATCCCAACAACATACATACATTTACATAAATGTAAATTCTCATAAGATGTGCTCTACTTTTATCTACTATTTTTGGCATGATCTATTAGATGGGAGGGAAACTGAACAGTAGTGGGCAGGAGGGTAAACCGATCCATGTCCATGGCTTCTCCTGTACCGGGGAGCAGTGGAGTCCACCTGCGTCCACAGCGGGATCATTTGGCGGCCGGTCTGGAGAAAGGGAGGTGTCTGTGATGCACAGGATAGCAGCAGACATCGGCTCAAACTCCCAGTGATCAGATCACCGGGACAACTGCCCCTCCCTCTGATCCACCCGGCAGTGAGTAGACATTACTCTCTAATAAGGCACTTTTCCACTAGGGTCAGTACAGTACAGTTCGGTACAGGACGGCACGGTTTGTCCGCTTTTCCATTAGGGACCGTAACTGCTTTCAGTTCTGTTTTTTCGGAACTGTTCCTATTTTTTCAGGACCCCTCGATTGAGGTTCCATGGGTACCGTCCCGGTGACATAAAAACACTGCAGCCCACTGATTAGCCCACTGATTAGTCCGGGCGTAACGTCTTGAGAGTGGGAGTAACGCTGACTTTCCAGAATCGCTGGCTAGCTGCCATTTACAATGTTTCGTCCGTGAGCCAGCCAACAAGTGATATTATAAACAATAGCGATAGAATGGCTTCACAGAAATCAGCAGAAATCAACACCGCGGTCCAGCAGAGTTTTCAGTGCGTTTCGGCTGATGAGAGAATCCAGAGGGAAGCAGACGGAGCCGCACTGAGAAGTAGATGGAGCTGCACTGGGAAGTAGACGGAGCCGCACTGGGAAATAGATGGAGCCGCCCAAACTGAATTGACTGTATGTCCGCGGGAGCACCCAACTTCAGCAGTTGAAGCCGTGATATTGGGATATAGAGGACGGTGAGTGATGTGATATGCATATTTTATGTTATTTATCCCAGCAGTGGAAAGTTCACTTTGGACAGACGAAAACTTGATCGTGTTTAAACGATGATCTAGCTAGTTAGCCATCAATCAAATAGTCCGTCCTTGTATTTTGCGGTTGTGTTGACAATATCTGATGATATAAGCTAGTTGTAATCCTGGTTAAAAAGGTGTTTTTTTGCATGTTGCACTTTTGTGCAGTGCATGTACTTAAGTTGTATGTATTTTCGTTGTAGAGTCGGACCAGGCTGCATTTGGCACGACATGGCAAGCAAAGTATTCTGACTGGTAAGCTGCACATCTTGTTATTTATAGTCAAATCTTTTTTTTTTTAAGTTAAAGTATAGGTAAAGTGCCAAATTTAAAGTAGCACAATTTCCACTTAACATGAAAGGGACTGAACTGAGATTTATTTGTGTGAATATTAATTACAGAGTAATTGAAAATGAATGGCACATCCAATAATAGCCACATTAAAATAAACCGCTTGTTTATTTATTTTTATCAGATCACTTCTGTGATCCTTTATGAGTTATAGTCATAATAGTGTATCTTGCACTTTGGGGAATGGGAGTTGTTCAGTCACCATTAGAATTTAGTTTATATGTGTAGTCTATAGTATTTCATTCATTCCCTTGTGTTGTCTTGCGGGTCAAAAGTGACCCACTACCATGTTTAGCTGTAGAAAAAATACCTTAAACTATCTTTTTCCAACCTGAAATTTTATGACTTTTCCTAAAGGGACCCCATCATTAGAAAAAGTGATACTTTGCTTTTGTTTATGTTTCCATGTGGGCTGTACACCACTAGGGTACAAAGATTGTCTTATGGGTCATTTTTGACCCGTGAATTATAAAAGCATTTAAACACCAGAAAAAAAGTTCAAAGGCCACACACAAACTCGCTCTATCACACACACACACACACACACACACACACACACACACACACACACACACACACACACACACACACACACACACACATCAAAGAATCTGGATTGATGTACGAATTGAACTTGCATTTGACCTGCATCTGCACTTTTGATCTGCAGCTAACCCCTCACATCACACAAGCTCCCAAACAAAACAAAAATCAATCTCAGACATAATAAAAACAAATTCAGTATAGACGATATAAGGGTACCCTGAATCAAAGGACCCCTAGTTGGATCCTTGCTGAAGCCATGAGTAGACATTTCACTGTCCAACAGGTCCTGGATGAGATATTTTCAGGAGCTCAGGAGGAACAAGAGGATGAAAATGTATCTGAAGAGAAAGATGGGGAGGAATGCAACCCAGAGGATGATGCATCTTCAGATGAAGAAGAAGAGGAAATCCCTCAAGCTGACAGAAAGACATTTTTGTCAAAGAACAGCAAAACTGCATGGTCCTCATCAAATTCAGACAGCAAGCAGGGAAGAACAGCAGCACCAAACATCATAAGGATGACTCCAGGGCCAACAAGGTATTCAGCTTCCCATGTCCAGGACATTTCATCCACCTTTCTCCTGTTCATCACACCAGCCATCGAAAAAATCATCCTGGAGAATACAAATTTGGAGGGTTTCCGGAAATATGGAGAAAACTGGAAGAATATGGATGAGATTGACCTGCGTGGCTACATAGGGCTTTTGATATTAGCAGGTGTATATAGGTCCCGTGGCGAGGCTACATATAGTCTGTGGGATGCAGAGAGTGGAAGGGCAATTTTTCGTGCCACAATGCCGCTGAAAATCTTTTACACTTTCTCAAGAATGCTGAGATTTGACAACCGTGAGTCAAGACCAGCAAGGCGTGTGACGGACAAACTGGCAGCCATCAGAGAGGTCTGGGACAAGTGGGTTGAGCGTCTGCCATACCTCTACAACCCTGGGCCTGAAGTCACAGTGTAATAATGGTCACTGGTGATCGTCGTTTGTATTGTGTAACAAAAAATACATGATAAAAAATGAATTAAATTGAGTTGAATTGATAAATATAAATAAATAAATAAAATTCATATATTCATATATTTATTCCATCCAGCTACAATGCTCTGCACTGTGTGTCTGTGTGTATATATATATATTTTATAGTAATATGTACATATGTACAGTATATTAGCTGCTCTTGCTTGCTTGTTTTTTTCTTGCCTTCTGATTGTTGCTCTGAGTGTTGCTATCCCTGTGCTGTTGCAATCCTGGAATTTCCCCGTTGTGGGACTAATAAAGGCTTATCTTATCTTATCTTAAATAACAGGTTGTTTCATCGTGCAAAATAGATTTTGGATTTAAAATTCAATTAAGCTGCTTTATTTTGGGGCTTTGGTAGGGCAGGTCATTTTTGACCCGTAGGACAAGGGGAGTAAACAGAATGTTAAGATCTCACAAGGGTTAAACTCATCCAGTAAAAGAACACATTACAAATATTTGAGACCCATTGTAGTGCTTCCTTTTATATTTTAGCAATACAAGCACAAAACACCACCCACACCTGAAACCAGGGCGACACAGCGGTGGCTAAACTTTTATTGATAACGTTATTTCACACCATCACAACTCAGTATCTAAACTCAGTGTAAATGGTGTAGAGATTGAAAGGGTATCCGAAATTAAATTCCTTGGCGTAATAATTGAAAATAAACTGTGTTGGAAGTCACATATTAATTATATTAAAGGTAAAATATGCAAATCAATAGCAATACTACAAAGAGTGAAATATTTGCTGAATCAACCCATTCTATATACTTTGCATCATTCATTAATACTCCCATACATGGCATATTGTACTGAAGTATGGGGAAATACATATAAAACAACAAACATATATCCAGTCTTTATGCTTCAGAAGACAGCTATTAGAATAACTAGAAAAGCACTCGGAGAGCGCAGACCTCCGCCAAGTGCCACAGTTCCCCCCATACAGTGTTTGTGTGTACGTTTTCAGATTCCTTGACCATGAAAACATATGACTAGCAATTGGATTGACAATGATAGGATTAGTGGTTCAGTAGTTAAAGTAAAATGGCATTTTCCGTAATGGCGGCCACAGTTCCCCCCATACAGTGTTTGTGTGTACGTTTTCAGATTACTTGACCATGAAAACATATGACTAGCAATTGGATTCACAATAGTTATTGACAAAAATGGCATTTTCCATAATGGCGGTTTTCTTCTGGACGGTGATCCGGATCACCACCAAAATGTAATCATCCGTAGGATACCCCATTTCTGACAATCTGTGAAAATTTCATGAAAATCCATCCATAACTTTTTGAGTTATCTTGCTAACAAACAAACAGACAGACAGACAAACCAACGCCGATGATCACATAACCTCCTTGGCGGAGGTAATAAACAAAGCTGCTTACAGGGAACCAACAAACCCACTTTTCTTAAAATAAAAGCTCTCAAGTTGAAAGATCTGGTTGACTGCAGTAGTAATGTTTAAAGTGAAGAATCTATCACTGCCCGCAAATATCCAAAAGTTGTTCCAAATAAGGGAGAAACAATATCATTTCAGAGGAACATGTATATTTCAAAAACCTTCAGTGAGAACTACCACCAAGCAACACTGTGTTTCAGTGCAAGGAGTCAGATTATGGAACGATTTTGGACCTGAATTAAAATCATGTACAACGCTTGGACAATTTAAACAAAAACTAAAGGAAGAAATACTCTAAACATATATACAAAACGACATGTAAAATCACATAAGGATTATCATATCCAGTCTGTGCTGTGCTATTGCTTAGTTTTTTGTCATGTTTTGTCTTGGCTTTGTTCTGATTTGTAATCACTCTTATTTTATTTTCTTTTTGAATTCTTAGATGGAACATGGGTGGGCAATATAAGCTGCGGATTCAGCCATCACCCATTTCGGATAACTTATGTTGAATTTTATAATTCAAGGAGTTATTGTTTAATTTGACCTTGTTGGATTTTTTTTGTCCCCCTTTGTTATGTTATTCTGTTCCCTTCTTTTAGTCTTTTTCTTTTAATCTAATCTATCTGAAATAAAGATTCATTCATTTCTCAAATATGTTTTAAACTTGCTTTAATTATCCACCACCCATTTCTGTCTTTCATCTAGGCAAGAGGGAAACGATCCACCCAAACCGGACCTTGCCTCACTATTTACAGAGATGCAGGCTGAAGATCTGCTGAACCGGGACCAGTACGAGGGGCCGATCCAGTTGCTGCTCAGTGAGGCAGCGTGGCTGGTGTGTGTGACCCATTCCAATTTCTTTCTTTTTTTTTTTTTTTTTACAGTTTGAATTTTGCACATTCTAAATAATCTGGAATTTGCTGCTGATTGTAATAAACAATTTAATGATCTATGTGTTTGCATCATGATTTTCTATTTTGTGTGTTAAGGCACCGGTGTGAAAACAGTCAACAGTACAAACCATTTATCAGTGACTTTGAAAATAATGGCTCATTTTTAAGAAAAGTAACCAAAACAATTATTTGCTGAAGACTGTGTTGTTGGATGTGCCAGTGCAGAAGACACTGCACACTTTAGTGATAGTCCCAGTATATGGAGGAATTCTGGGCCATATTAGCATCTGTATTTCCTAATAATGGGATAGAAGAGAGAACCTGCAGGGTCTTGGCCCTCCATGGCACATGATTGGACACCCCTGAGTTAGCGTTTAATGGGATTTAACATTTTAACACAAACTGCTTTATGGCTCATAATTCTGTTGGCAGACGTACACCAAACCAAAAGTGATTTCTCAAACTGCTGGATTGTTCTTAGACAGCTTTTTCCAATCTTTTAGTATTTATGTCACTTGGTGGTAACCTTCACACATAAAACAAAATTAGAGACATCTGCAAAAGTAGAAAGGTTTATTGTCAAAATTCCCAGGGCAATACTACATGAATAGTTCTCTGTTGATGCAGAGAATATATATTTATACAGTATCTACGTGTAGTCAGCAATACTCAATATATTTCCAGTTAATCCATGTATTTCTCCATGTAACCTTGTGGCTGCATTATTTTAATTACTTTTAGTCCTAGATCCATTTGTTTTGGCTTAAAATGCATCATAATTGTTAAATGTATCTTATGCCTAACTCAGCACTGTTTGCCTGTTGAAATATATATTTTACGGCTCATATACTACAATATGGCACCTAGCTGATCCATGTTATGCCATGACACCACTGGCTGGAGCAAGAAAATTCCATGACATCTCAACAGTCTCTCCATGATTTTGACACAGATCAGAGCAATTTGTTGCACAGGAAGCTAAACATTTCTACAGACATTCTGCAGTTCTATAACCACTCCGCGTTCTTGAAGCTGGGGTGACATCACTGTGTTGAGCATTCAGACCCACAGTTTTAAGCAATATTTTTGCCACAAGAGAGCCATCTGAAACACATACACACACAGACTACATATTTTAGTACCTAATACCGATAACTTGCCGACATTACAATGTTGTACGGCGGACTTAAAAGCAAAGTAGCATTAGCAATCATTAGCTTACTGTCATACGTGATGGAGTTGTATCCTCATGTCTTCCCCTTTATACTGCTCTATGGTTTCCTAAACACTCCAGTACTTTTCCAGAGTGTATCGTATCACCACCTTTGCCTTCTGTTGTCATTTTTTTGCCTTTATTCTGTCAAAAAAAGCTAGAGAACGTAGACGTCTCGTATCCTGCCAGCTTTTGTTTTGTGTAATATTACGCTTGTTTCACGCCAGTTACGCTTGTTTTACGTAATGGGAGGGAGAGGATTGCGCCGCCTCGCCTGTAACTATTCCCACCCACTTCAAGTGGGACCTAGTGCAGTGGAAACACAAAGCAGGCCGAACTGTACCGTCCCGTCCAGTACCGAACCATACCATACTGACCCTAGTGGAAAAGCGCCTTGAGCCCCCCCCCCCCCATCAGCTTCTCTGTGGTTAAATGTGATTATTATTTTTACACCAAGATCTTGTTTATTGTCTGCAGATGCACAAATGTGAGTTTTCTTACAACAAAGAATCAATGCTGCGTAGCATGGAGGTGATCAGTCTGTGGTACTGCTGCGGTGTAATGGAAGCCCAGGTTGCTTTGACAGTGGCCTTCAGCTCATCTGCATTGTTGGCTCTGGTGTCTCTCATCTTCCTCTTGAAAAATACCCCACAGATTCTGTATGGGGTTTAGGTCAGGAGAGTTTGCTGGCCAATCACGGCTCTCCGTGTTGACACCTGATGGTCATTAAACCAGGTTTTGGTACTTTTGGCAGTGTGGGCAGGTGCCAAGTCCTGCTTGAAAATGAAATCATCATCTCCATAAAGCTTGTCAGCAGAGGGAAGCATGAAGTGATCTGAAATTTCCTGGCAGACACTTTTGCTGACTTTGTACTTGATAAAATACAGTGGACCAACACCAGCAGATGACATGGCTCCCCAAATCATCACTGACTGTGGAAACTTCACACTGGACCTGCCATGAACCTGGGTTTGGTGGTTCCAAACACAGTTTGTATACTGTGGCTATTTTGTCTCTTTTCATTGTCTATTTTCCATCAGGCGCTTCAGGGAGCCCTTTGGGTCCTCCACTCCCTGACAGCTTGGCCACACCCCCTCTTCCTGTCAGTGTCATCAGCTGTTTCTCATTATCGGTGTCTCATGTACGCTCGCACACATACACACACGCCTCATTCATTTCCATTCACATGTTCAGACACTCACTCATGCACACCTGGTTTCAATTTGGTCCAGCCCACGCTCTTCCACACCGGCAGTCTCTTTCCTCATCAGTATTGTCATTACTTAAGCTCTGTTTGAGTGGGAAGAGATTGCCGGAGCATTGTGCAATATAAACAGTAGCATTTTCTCTGTGTATGTAAGCCTACTGTCACGCGGTGGCCCTCGTGAGTCACCATAAGACACCAACAGTCGCCGGTGAGGTTTGCATGATGTTTTACTAAGGGCAAAGGATAACACAAAGTAACAAAGTAATGAGCCACGATGGGCTAAAACACACAACACTAGGAACAGAGACTGTAAGGCTGATCAAGCACACTTACGATACAGGATTAGGATGAGGGACGATCGTAGCCAAGCAATCAATAAGGAGAACTGATGTCTGAGACGAGGAACGCTCGCTCAACGTCTGAACACAGGGATGTTTGACGAGACTGCTGCATTGGGCTGCATTCAGCGTCCGCTTAAATGCCGGCCACTGATGAGCCGCGAATGCAGCACAACTGTTCGGCTTTGACAGCAGGAAGCTCCTCCGAGCGCTGTCACAATAAGAGCTCGGGGAGCCAGAAGGTAAACACTGCTGTTAAGCCTGAAGGGGATGATGTATGGCCCGAGCGCGGACGAGATCGGCGCACGGACCATGACGCCTACACTCCCTACGTTTATCTTTCAGCCTGACTAGCTAGTTTTCCCCAACACTACTAGTCTGTTTGTTAATTATCTGGTGTTAATGGCTGTTCCTGCCTCGCCCCTCATCCACCGGACAGCACGGACTGCCTTGGACCACTCTAGCCCGTAAGTTCAAGTTTGCCTTTCTCCCTGTGCCAACGGCTGTTCTGCGGCACTAGGCATTCCCCTTCCCCGGGCTGTTGAGCATCCGTGTGGCGTCCCTGTTTTTCTGGTGGCCTCAGTCACAATTATTTTAACCCTCTGTTTAATGTCGTGACTGTTCGCTGGACAAAGTTTGGGGTTTATGTTCAAAAAAGTGCACAAAACGGCTTCTGCTCGTGGGTTTCCATTCCTCCCTCTGTGTGCTGCATAATGGCGCACGAGGGGTCATAACAGGGCCTGAAGCAACATGGAGTCTGTGCCTCTCTACTCTTCCTCCAGACTCTGGAACCTTGATTTCCAGATGAGCTACAAAATTTGCTTTCTTCTTAAAAGAGATCATCTGCTGGTGGTGGTCCACTGTGTTTTATCAAGTCCAAAGTCAGTGCAGCTGTCAGCCACACAGATAGAGATGTTGCTTTAATTTTCCAGCAGAACTTGGCATCTGCCCACACTGTCAAAAGTACCAAAACCTGGTTTAATGACCATGGTATCACTGTGTTTGATTGGCCAGCAAACTCTCCTGACCTAAACCCCACAGAGAATCTATGGAGTATTGTCAAGAGGAAGATGAGAGACACCAGACCCAAAAATGCAGACGAGCTGAAGGTCACTATCAAAGCAACCTGGGCCTCCATAACACCTCAGCAGTACCACAGGCTGATCACTTTCATGCCACGCCACATTGATGCAGTAATTCATGCAAAAGGAGCCCCGAGCAAGTACTGAGTGTGTACATTCAGTGTGTACAGTCAGCCAACATTTCTATTAAAAACCTTTTTTTTAAATTAATTTAAATTAATTTTATATAATATTCTAATTTTTGAGAAACTGAACTTGGGGGTTTTCAATAGCTGTAAGCCATAATCATCAAACTTTAAAGAAATAAACACTTGAACTATACCACTCTGTGTGTAATGAATCTACACAATATATGAGTTTCATTTTTGAATTGAATTACTGAAATAAATCAACTGTTCGATGACCTACTAATTTATTGAGAAGCACCTGTATATTGCTATGAAGAACAAGTGAAGTTTCTTCTGAGGTGAACTTTCATTTTTTCTGTGATTTCTATTTTATTTTATCTATTCATTTACACGCTGTTGTGATATACAGTGATCCCTCACTTATCACGGTTAATGGGTTCCAGAACTGACCGCGAAAAGTGAAAAACCGCGAAGTAGTGTCACCCCTAATGACGTCATCCATAAATAATACGTACGTTCATTCTCTCACTCTCTCTCTCTCATACACGTACACACACACATGTGTGTGTGTGTACGTGTACATACATACGTAGATGTAAACAAAGTGTACATAAATATGTTTTTAGAACTCTTTTATTCTTATAACAAGATACGTAACTCAAGATGAAAATGATTTACTGCACAGGTTAATGAGAGCTTTACTGCTCCTCAGGTGACGCCTCATCGTGAGGTGCTAGAGGCGCAGGATCATCGAGGGCAGCTTCCAGTAGAGCTGGAGGAGGCGGCGTAGTGGCTCGACGGGAAGACTATTTCGCACAAAATGGCACAAGAGAACAGCAAACAGTTCCACGCGGCGAAACTAAGTAACACGAGCGATAAAAAGCAATGAATGCGGTCTTCCTTCCCTTCATGGGTGCTCGGCAGGGAGAGGAGGTGGGTGAAACGTCTCGGCCAATCAGCTTGCGGGGTGAAACGTCTTGGCCAATCAACTTGCGAGATTTCCGAGCCGAGCCAACACGACAACAGCGAACAGAGAGTTGTGCGGCTCTCCGTGTTGACACCTGATGGTCTAATGTAGTCTCCCTGCCTTCTGCTAGCGCCCGCCCATTATTTCTCAATTTTGAATTTTTGATGAATATTTTTGAAAAATCCGCGATGCACTGAGGGCGCGAAAGGTGAAGCGTGAAGTAGCGAGGGATCACTGTACAGCTATTTCATGGAAATAAACCCTCCAATATATATTTTTTGGTCTAGTCTAGGGGTTGGCAACTCGTGGTTCCGGAGGCTCCCAGCAGTTAGATCTCAAAATGGATTGGAAATAATGCCTATTTATTATTTTATTTTTCAAATTATTATGTATTGGATACATTTTTCAACTGAAACGTATGCTTGCTAAACATAAAATATACATAAGTATATATGTCAACAAGCCAGTTTAGAAAGCTTGGGATCAGTCCACCAAGGTCTCCGCCTTTGACCGCCACCTAATCCACATAGCACCGGACCCCCATGATCCCTCCTGCAGGTGGTGAGCCCACTGGAGGGCGGACCCATGTAACTCCTTCGGGCTGAGCCCGGCCGGGTCCCATGGGTGGAATAATGGGTGGAAACCCGGCCACCAGACGCTAGCCTTCGAGCCCCTCCCCCAGGCCTGGCTCCAGGGTGGGGCCCCGGTAGCCCCATACCGGGCGGGGTACACTGAATCCTTGATATACAATTTATTATGAGAGTCTGTTGGATCGTTTTTAGTCTGGCCCTTCACCCAGGACCAGTTTGTCTTGGGAGACCCTATCAGAGGCAAATTGCCCCGGACAACGTAGCTCCTGGGATCACTGGGGCACGCAAACCACCTTGACTCGATAGGACTCTTTCTTCAGCTTGATGCCCCCCCCCCCCCTCACCGCTGGTGTCCACCACTTGGTTCGGGGGTTGCCACCATGAGATGCACCAATGATCTTGCGGCCACAGCTCTGGGCAACTGCTTCAACAATGTAGGTGGAGAACATGGCCCATTCAGACTCCATGTCTCCAGACCCCTTCAGAATGTGGTTGAAGTTCTTCCAGAGGTGACAGTTGAAGACTTCTCGGACAGGGGCCTCAGCCAGTCGTTCCCAGCACACCCTCATTATACGTTTGGGCCTACCAGGTCAGAATGGCATCCTCCCCGCCATTGGATCCAACTCACAACCAGATGGTGATCAGTTGACAGCTCTGCACCCATCTTTACCCGAGTGTCCAAGACATATGGTCTCAGGTCTGATGACACAATAACAAAATCAATCATCGACCTGCGACCTAAATGGCTAAAAGTGAAACATTGGACTATTCTAAAGTGGCCTTCTATGAGCCCTGATCTAAATCCTATTGAACATCTGTGGAAGGAGCTGAAACATGCCGTCTGGAGAAGGCACTCTTCAAACCTGAGACAACTGGAGCACTTTGCTCATGAGGAGTGGGCCAAAATACCAGCTGAGAGGTGCAGAAGTCTCACTGACAGTTACAGACATTGTTTGATTGCAGTGATTGCCTCAAAAGGTTGTGCAACAAAATATTAAGTTAAGGGTTAATTAAGGGTACCATCATTTTTGTTTCATGAGTTTGTTTTTTAAAATAATTCTGTTGAACCACAATTCAAAAGCATTGTCTGATTTTCATTGGTTAATTTTCATAGAATTTTTATTTATTACCACTTTTGTCAGATTCAAGTTATTTCTGTGACCATTGTGGGTAACAACAATTTTGTCCACGGCTGTATATTTCACACACACACACACACACACACACACACACACACACACACACACACACACACACACACACACACACACACACACACACACACACACACACACACACACACACATAAAAACTTTATAAGCAGCATAATCTTTATTTCAATGGTCAAATAGCTGTTGCAGCTCTCAGCTAATTCTATTTTAGTCAGTGACGGGCAAAATGGCTCTTTGCTTGGCAAAGGTTGCAGACCCCTGGTGTAGTCTGTCAGACTCAGTGAGACCAGACTCTCTGCAATACATTTTTACCTTCGCCAAGGAGGTAATATTTTTGCCACTGTTTGTTTGTTTGTCTGTTAGCAGGATTACTCAAAAAGCAGTGGAACAGATTTCAGTGAAAATTTCAGGGAAGATAGGAAATGAGCCAAGGAACAAATGATTAGTTTTTGGTGCTGATCCAGATCACCGTGTGGATGCAGGATTCTTTTAAAAAATTATTTTGTATATTAACATTGCACTTTTCATGTACTTCCCCTTTAAGATGTGCTCACAGAGTTATGTGCGCGGACATGTACCTCCGCATCCTAAAAGCAATGCATTCTTAACGCTATTTGGAAGCAGCAAAACACTGCTGAAAAAGTTAAATGGCTTGTAACAAAAAGAAATGTGGTCTCCATCCACATAGCATGTGATGACTGACTATTAAATCTGAAGATGCTAAGAAAAATTGAACGATGTGTGCAGTTTAAGACAAAGTGTGGAGGTACTCCATGTGCATGTAACTCAGACATATGGACCATCTTACTGCATACGGTATCTGCACCTTAAATGCACAGTCATTGTTATACAGTTAATTTAAGGTCTGATGACACGTTTTTGACATTTTTTATCATGTTGTGTAAACCCAAAAGTCACTGTCGATAATCAATATAATATTTACAACCGCGCCTGCATAAACTAGTTATCAAAAAACCGCAGTCGCTGACTGGACTGTGGTGCCGCCCACCAAATGAAGGGCGGCACCACCATGACATAAGCGGCAGAACAGATGCAGGTGTTGTTGAATGGAATGACAGCAGCTTTGTAGCTCACAGTTTCTCTGGTTTCTTGTTTTAATTTTATGGCTATGCCTTTGCATTGTGTCGCAGGCTTAGATAAACAGCAGGCCGTGAAAGACCACATCACACTCTTCAGCTCCAACTGTCATAAGCCTCCTCGTGCGCTTTTATGCAGGAGGAGTGCACGAAGAGGGAAAGGATTAATGGATTTACGCGCAGCTTTGAACTACTTTCTGTGATCGCATGCTGACGCTCGCCGGTCCGGCCACATCCCCTCTATCATTATCACCAGCTGATTCAATCTCCCACTGATCATCTTTCCTGGTCCTCGCCCAGGTGTTTCTCATCACACCATCACCAGTAGTGATGGTGATGGTGATGATGGTGATGGCTGCACGGTGGCGCAGTGGTTGGCTGCACGGTGGCGCAGTGGTTAGCACTGCGGCAGCACAGTTTACCCTTGGCTGGGGGATTGTGGGGATCGTGGGATCGTGGGTTCGATCCCAGCCCCCGACCAACAGTGATCTGTGTGGAGTTTGCATGTTCTCCCCGTGTTCCGTGGGTTTACTCCGGGATTTCTCCGGTTTCCTCCCACATGCCAAAAACATGCATGTTAGGTTAATTGGCTGTTCTAAATTGTCCCTAGATATTTGTTTCCTATAGGCCCTTAGAATAGAGGGTTAGTATTAATGAAAGCGCTTTGAGTGGTCTTTGTGACTAGAAAAGCGCTATATAAGTGCAGGTTAGTTAGTTAGTTAGTTAGTTAGTGCATGTACTTAGCGGCCGTTTGCCAGTCACGCACTGCTGGTCCATAGTATTGTCTTCTGTGCTGTAAGTCTGCCAGTATTTTCAGCACTCTCACGACGTTAGTCACTCCATGTTCACCATGGTTCTTGTGCATCCTTGAAGCGATGTCGGCTCTGGGGTGCAACTGTGGCTAACACGTCTCCTCTCATTCGTTCTCTGGGCGATGCCAGCCTCCAAACGCCATCAGTAAGTGTGTCTGTGTTTTTTGCACATCTTCACCTTTTTGGGAATTGTCTGTCTTTCTGTATTACATGTGCTGTGGTGAACCCTGCACGTAAATCCTCATTATTTCATACTCCCTCTCCATGCCCTGCGTAAGAGCGCACAGAGAGTCATGAGGAATGGATTTACGCGCAGGATTCACCACAGCACATGTATTGAACATAAGAATGATGACACCAGTTCCCAAAAAGGTGAAGACTTTCAAAAACAAACAGAAACACTTACAGTTGGCGTTCAGGGCTGACATCGCCCAGCGAACATGGAGAGGAGACGTGTTAACCACGGTTGCGACCCAGGGCTGACATCGCTTCAAGGGGCGCAACAGAACCACGGCCGTGTGGAGTGGCTAACACGTCGTGATAGTGTTGGCAACATTGGCTGGCTGACAACACGGCAGATGATGCACACAAACCATGAACAGCTGACTGTCAAAGAGAGAAGGGGCGTGGTCGGACTGGCGAATCTTGGACAGTGCCCACCTGAAAGTGGGCCAAAATGCACATAAAACACATGTACAAAACAAAAACAACAAGAACTCACAATATAATCCATAATAAACCTGATGCCTGAGCCACAGAGAATACACTGCTATGATTTTATTCAAAAATCGGGTTTAAATAAATTTGTCATGGTCGCCCCTCACGGGGCAGATGAACAGACTAACTCGCGGGGTGAAGTTGAAGCATATTTTAATGACAGAAAACTGCAGCATGGAAGCCCAACATAAAGTAACAAACTACAGTTGGAACTGGTATGCTGGGGGAAGGAACCCGAACAGCAATACAACAGAAAATAATAAATGAGGCATACAAACGATGATATTCACAATGGAAGGTAGTGACACGAAAGTAATGACGAGGACCCAACACCGGAATGAGGGAGTGAAACCCAATAAATAGGAATTAACACAATGAGACTAATGAGCAACAGCCCTGACCAATAATGACTGAATATAATAATGAAGGATAAGCTGTGCTCAAAAGGAAGTAAACAAACACTGTCAAAATAAAAGCCCAATCAGAAAAAAATGATGAACAGGAAAAACCAAACATACAAATGTAGCTGTGATGGATAATAATAATAATAATACTAATGACAATAATAATAACAATAATAATTAGACCAAGATGGAAACAAAACCTCAAAGTTGATAATAATGAAGACAGAAACATAAATACTGAAGACAACAAAATGTGGCCTGGTCAGACCCAGCCCAGACCACCACAAAATTATATTTATGAACAAACAATTTGTTGCAATATCTGTAACAAAAGAATAACACTCAGTGTTCCCCTGCCGTGTGTTTGTCGCTGCTGCTGCAGTGGGCATGTGTGCCTCTCCACTGTCACTCTCTGAGTCTGACTCGCTTGGCACGATGTCCGCTTGGCACGGCTCAAACCTATACGGTCTGATGCCCCCAGATTCTTCATTGTCATCCCATTCTTTGGAACTATAGTATAATCGTCTGAAGATTGAACAACACAAACCAATTCCAGACTACATGTGCTGGAACCATCGTCGATGTTTTCTACCACTTCCATCTTGCGTGTACAATGGGCAGCCAAGCGCTGTGTTCTGTCGATGATGTTACAACATGGCCGGGGGTTTTTCCAGCCACTGATGCAATTGGTGACGTGGCGCTCATGAAAATGTCGGATATTCGCGGGAAAAAAAGCCTGTTTGAGGGCCCTCAGCACGTAACAGAGTTTGAGGAATTTCCCTCAGAGCCAACGCACCAGCAAGGCTCTTCTAAGGTCACTAAAAAGACCTCAGCTCAGGAAGATCTTTTGTCAGTTTTTTGTTTTAAAGTTTTATATACTATGTTCTTAATGTTTTTTATGTTCTTAATGGTCTTTCAGTTTCTGAGTAGCATAAAAGAGGGCCACCACACTGTTATACTAAATAAGACAACACAATGGAGAAACAGGGTGTAACCAAAATAATCTCATATAATGTAAAAGGGATCCTGAATCCAGTTAAAAGATCCAAGATTCTAGGCAAAATGAAAAAAGACAAAGCAGGAATAATATTTTTACAGGAAACCCACCTAACAGACGTGGAGCACACTAAACTTAATAGACAAGGGTTTAAAATGATCACTTCATCTTCATATAAGTCAGGGAGGAGGAGGGGGGTAGCGACATTGATCTCAACCAAAATTATATTTGAAAAAAAATCAGAACACAAAGATAAAGAAGGGAGATTCAGCATGGTACTTGGTCAGCAAGAGGGAGAAGATATCACCCTGCTGAATGTATATGCACCTCCAGGGGATAACTGGAAATTTTATAAAAATATATTTGACCTAATGATAACTAAAGCACAAGGTTTAGTGATATGGGGTGGAGACTTCAGTCTAAGACTGAATCCATACTGGGATGCATCAGGTAATTCTCCACATCAAAATAACACTCAAAGTAGAAAAACTCGGATGCTACTAAAAGAAATGGGAATCTGTGACGTGTGGAGGGAATTCAACCCCAGTGTAAAAGATTATACATTTTACTCAGTACCACATTCATCATACCCAAGGATTGACTATTTTTTATGTTTAATAGAGACATTGGAAGAGTAACAACATGTAAAATAGGACTGATGGATCTCTCTGACCACAGTCCGATCTATTTGGACTTAAGTATCCAAAAATACACAAATAATACATTTTCTTGGAGGTTAAATTCAAATGTGCTGAAAGAACCACTGAAAGATGAATTGGAATCAGATATTCTCAGATATTTGGAAGAAAATGATAATGGAGAAGTATCCCCTTTAATACTGTGGGATGCATGCAAAGCTGTAATAAGGTGAAAGATTATCACAAAACTGGCAATCCAAAAGAAACTGAGACAAGAAAAACTAATCACATTAGAGTCAGAACTTAAGAAACTAGAAAAAGAGCACAAAGACAACACTCATTCTAATGACTCGCTCAAAATTAAGGAAATTAAAAAACAAATAAATGAGATCTACACAATAGAAATCCAGAAGAAACTTACATTTCTGAAACAAAAATACTATGAAACAGGTAGCAAATCGGCAAAATTACTAAATAAATAAATTGAGGAAACAACAAACGGAGAGAGCAATCTACAAAATCAGAGACCCAGTATCAAAGGAAATAAAATTTAGAATTCAGGAAATTCTTAAAAGCTTCGGGAACTACTACAAGAACTTGTACTCCCTCAAAAAACATAAAAACGCATCCAAAGCCTTCCTAAATACATTAAACCTTCCCCAACTTACTGAGTCACAAAATAAAACACTATTGTCAGAAATACAACCTAAAGAATTAGAAAAAGCAATTATGAAACTTAAAGCTAACAAATCCCCAGGAGCAGATGGCTTTACAGCAGAATGGTTCAAAACCTTTAAACAGCAACTATCTCCTCTCCTCCTGAAAACATTTAACTATGTCCTCCACACAGGGGAAATCCCCCCTCCTGGACAGAAAGGGTCATTGCAGTCATACCTAAACCTGAAAAGGATAAACTAGACTGCTCCAACTACAGACCAATCAGTGTGTTAAATCAGGACTATAAGCTTTTTACCACTATCCTTGCCAAAAGGTTAGAAAATATACTGACAGACTTAAATCATTTAGACCAAACAGGTTTTATAAGACAAAGACAGACGCAAGATAACATTAGACGCACTTTACACATAATTCATCATATAAAAAAAATATAATTTAAATGCAGCCATATTGGGATTAGATGCTGAAAAAGCATTTGATTCGGTTGACTGGTCTTTCCTATATAGAATCTTATCCAGTTTCAATTTTCATAACAACTTCATTAGAACTATCCAGGCATTATATAAAAAACCAACAGCTAAAATAAGGATTAACGGTAAATTATCTTTTGAACTGGAAAGAGGATGTCGTCAGGGCTGCCCCTTGTCTCCACTGCTCTTTGCAATCTTCATAGAACCTCTGAGCCAAGGGTTTGATTCTGTCAGTGGTTGACAGAATCAAAAAATTCAAGGTATTACACTTGGTCAGAAAGAACATAAAATAGCACTCTTTGCTGATGACATTTTAATATACCTGGGGCAGCCGGACACCTCTTTTCCAGACAAGTGACATTCCCCTACAGGCGATAATAGGGAACAATGCCTTACCTAAACTTTTGAATAACACTAACCCGTGGATAGAGACCCCGCTAAAAATTTGGTTTAAGACAGTCAGAGAGAATCAAACTAAAGAACCCTATCGATTTCTGCAATCATAGTGACCTATGATCAAGACTTTACTCCTAATAAAACAGACACTAGATTTAAAAAGTGGAAAGAGAACGGACTGATAAAATACTACGATTTTTTTAAAGGGCAAACTTTAAGAAGTTTTGAAGATTTGAAAAAACAAGGTCTAATAAATCAAGACCTTTACAGGTTCTTTCAGCTTAGACACCATATAAACAAAATACTTAAAAAGGAGGATTTGGAAAGGGCCCAGTCAGGTGTTCTGAAGGTCTTCTTAATGGCATATAAAGGGATCTCAGGGATCAGATACATTTCTAAAATATACCAAGGTCTTCAAGACTTAAAAGGAGACAACACATCATATATAAAAGAGAGATGGGAAAAAGAGGGGAATGTCACTTTACGACTGGAAATATGGGAAAAGCTAAATAAACAACAATGGAAAAGTACCTCATCCCTGCAGTGGAGAGAATTTGGATGGACAAATTTGGTAAGATTTTTCAGAACACCTGCACAAAACAAATTTACTTGTAAGGGGTTGAATTGTTGGCACTTGTGTGGTGAAAAGACTGCAAATCATTTTCATGTGTTTTGGTCATGCCCAGTTGTCCACCAATATTGGACCAATGTACAGACAATATTGGGGAAAATATTCAAAATAACAGTTCCCTTTTCTTTTGTAACTTTGTATTTGGGTTTACTGCCGGAATCACTGGAAAGACGAGGAGAAAAATACTTATTCACTCTTTTAATATTGGCAAGTAAAAAAGCTCTAACAAAAAAATGGATGTTGAAGGACTGTCCTACACCTGAAGATTGGATTAACGTGATTCAGGACATTTATTCGATGGAAAAGTTGACATTCGCACTGAGACAGGACATGGATGGGTTCTTGAACTTTTGGCAACCCTGGAACGCATATATGTCTTCCATCAGATCTAATCTTTGACAAATTTCTCTTTGTTCCAACGCTACTCAGATACTCTTTTATTTTTTTTTGCTCTTTTGTTTTGTTTTCGTTTTTTTTTTCTTGTTTTTTTTTGTTCTTTCTTTAATTTCTCTTTTTCTTTCACTTAAAAAAGGGTGTTGTAATAATTATTTTTCCAATGTTGTCAAAAAACAAAAAAAGGGAACTTGATGAAAATGTAAACAATGCAATGCTGTAATGACATGTATACCCTTTACAAAAACTTAAATAAAAAAAAGAAAAAAGCCTGTTTGACTTAGAACTGCAGAGACCAATCTATTTCGTCATATTGTATTATGTGTTGAAAAATTAGATGAAATCAAAAATGTGTCATCAGACCTTTAAATACATAAAGAATTTTACAATTCTCATTTGAACCCTAAAAAATATATTTTTAAATCATTGCAAATTAATCTTCTGGTGGAACGTTAAAGACTACAGAAAAAGAAATAAGGTTTAAACTAAAGTTTTATCAAAAATCACTGTCATGGATCATACTCTTACGTCAACAATGAGGAAGTCGAGCCAGCACCACGCGTTGGTGAAGTAGGTCTTGAATCCATATGCAAACCACTTAAGAACCATCTCCACCACAAACACGTAGGTAAACACTTGATCTGCATACTCCAAAATCGTCTTGATGACCCGATGCTGCTCCATGTAGATGTCCTCGAATGCCTGTTTACATTAAATATCATTAGGACAGATGTTCCCTGACAGTCATGGATACAGTCATGTGAAAAAGCTAAGACAGCCCAGTACATATTTAGGGCCTGATTTACTAAGTTGCACATGACTACGTGAGTGACAACAGACGTAAATAGGGCAAGGTGGTTGTTTTTAAATGAGGATTTAACATGTTCCTTTGCTGTCAATTGTGGAGGGCTTGTGTGTCTGAATCTGCCACAAAACCCATTACCTTATGACACCCCCTTATCAGTCCCAGTCTGATCCATTGTTTCTTTTTTAATGGCATAATCCTGATGGTGCAGATTTCCACAAAAAATAGACTGTGATCAAAAGCACTACTTCCATGTACTGTCTATTAACTCTTAATCACCTCATCATATAAGTGTAAAAACACAGATGAGGAAAAAAAGCACATTTTTTAGAGAAACAACAATGACTAAGGCCAGCAACAATCTGAGACGGGACCTGAGAGGTGTTGCTGTCAAGAAGTTATTCTTTAGGAGGAGAAGTGGGGAGAATAGGCTGGAATATGCCAAATTACACAAGAACTGGACTGAAATCAGTTGGCTTTATGGGATGAAGAATCTAAGTTTGAAATGTGGGAATATCTTAACAGTAAAATGGAACAAAAGTCAGCCAATATCCAAGAAGAGCTTCCAGAAAAGCTATTCCTGAAGACTAATTAAAGAAATTATATCAGCATTGCCAGCTCTCACTCTTTTGCCCACTCTTTCACTCCACAGACCTTTTTTTCTCATTGAAAAATGTGGAAATTGCTGCCAATATCATGTTGACTTTCTCCAGATTTTTCCACAATAAGAGCTCTCATGGCAGCATGAAGCAGACTGAACATGTCCTAAAACTCATTCTCAGGTAAAGAAGTGTATCCTTGAATAAAATAACTGTTTCTGTGTATCGTATGCCTGCACGCTCGCTCCCCCTCCCCCCAGTTTCCTCTGTGCACAATTCCCTCTAAATCTCACTCCAAGCTTTTCTGTACAGTTGGCAACTCTGGTTATATTTCTGTTACATATATGATACATGCTCATGTGATTTCATTGAGAACGGTCAGATTGGAATTCATGTAATTTTTTTTTCACCCATGAGCTGATGTCATCACTTAGCTCCATTGGCGCTAACAGTTGCTACTAAAACAGCCCGCAGGCTTCCTTCTTCTAGACATCATCACATACAGCTGACTAACTGCAGAGCAAAATTCAGAGCATACATTAATGAAAAAATGCATCTACTTTTTTCTGAAACAGTGGTTGCACAAATATGATGTTCTTTTTATTATTGAAGATAGGAATTTGACATCTTTGTTCATTTCTTACATTAAACATGTTTGTTTGAAGAAAGTCAAATGTTGCATGTTGCTATATCTTCATAATAAAAGTAAATATTGAATGGGTTGTCTTAACTTTGCCACGTTGAACAGATTCTCAGCATAACTTCACTCTTCGTGCAGACAGAAAAAATACTCACCTTTTTCCTTGTGGCTGAAAATCAGGTGACAAAATCTCCCTCCTGCTTATCAGATAAGGTTAATTGGAGGGTTAATCAAAGTGTTAGTATCCATAATTACTCTCACCTCCACAACAGCCATGTTAGCAGCCAACCTACCAGCCATGTTTGTAGACAGCTGTCAGCAGTGTTTACCTCCAGAGGTTAGTAACAACTGCACATGAGGTTTGGCCTGCCCAGTCACATGACCAAACCAAAAAACAAGAGGCTTGGAAGAATTAGTACAACATTTATTAAAACAGATATAAGAGGGCAGAAGACAACGTAAGTTTAGACAGTCTAATTACCAGAGCTCCACTGCTTAGCAGGATCATGAAGATGATGAAGGTCTCAAAATAGTTGTGCTCTACAATGGAGAAACAAGTTCTCCTTAAGTTGGACCAGACCTTCCCTCTGCCTTGGGATGTGTCTATATCCAGGAGTGGACAGCGGCGGTAACACTCTGAAACAAGTGAAGTTACAAAAGGATTCATGGAGGCAGAGTGTTGCTACTTCAGTTTAGTCATAAAACATTCTAATCCATCATCATTCAGTCACCATCTGTGTGATTCAGTGATCTGCAGTCATACCCCACCATTAACTGATTCTGATTATATACAGTGCTGTGAAAGAGTTCGTGCCCTTCCTGATTTCTGTTATTTTTGCATATAACTTGGCCGGGGGATCCTGGGTTCGATCCCAGCCCCTGACCAACGGTGATCTGTGTGGAGTTTGCATGTTCTCCCCGTGTCTGTGTGGGTTTACCGTGGGACTTCTCCGGTTTCCTCCCACATGCCAAAAACGTGCAAGTTAGGTTAATTGGCATCAAACTGGGGATTCTTAATTGTCCTTAGGTATGGATGTGAGAGTGAATGGTTGTCTGTCTCTCTGTGTTGGCCCTGCGATGGACTGGCGATCTGTCCAGGGTGTACCCTGCCTCTTGCCCAAAGATCCAGCCCACCCCGCGACCCAAAAAGGATTAAGCGGAAGAAGATGGATGGATGGATGTCACACTTAAATGTTTCAGATCATTAAACAAATTTTAATATTAGACAAAGATAACCTGAATAAATACAAAATGCAGTTTTTAAATTATTTCATTTATCACGGGAAAAAAGCTGTCCAAGCCTACCTGGACCTACATATGTGGAAAAGTAACTGCCCTCCTTCTCCTTGTTATACAGAAAGAAAGCCAACTTTATTGTCATTCAATCCATACAGCCATTCATGAATAGTAGAAAAAAAAAGTATGTTTCTCCTTATCTACAACGGAATTCACATATTGGGTTCTTGCGTATGACGTAAGGGGGCGCGCAGCACTGGCCCAGCCAGAGTGTGCCGCCATATTGGATGGCAAGAAACAACAGCAGCAGCAGGGTGAAACAAACAACATAGCTCACGTGTACCTACAAACTCGGCAAAATGGTGTACTCCTGTGCTGCCCATGGATGTACCAACAGATACGGCCAACCAGGACTGGTTGTGGCGGCATAAAATAATAAGGAGCGCCCTTGTGTGCCGTGGCTGAGACCCGTACAAAATCCTGTGAGCGAGCTGCATGCGTGCTTCAGGTGTGTGAGCAGCCCTGAAGGTTCTGTGTGCAGCGACGAAGGACGATAGCGGTCTGTGGAGCCGTTAATGTCCCGTGCGTGGTGCGCTGTCCTCGTAACCCCCCGGTGTGCGCACGGGGGTTCGGTGCGTGGCAGGACCGCTGTAGAGGCGAGTCAGGGTCAGGGAGCTTGATGGAGATCAGCGTCATCGGTGTCAATGGTCATCCCTGTTGAGTTGTTGCTGTAGATTGGTCATGGTGCGTTCAGGTCCACACGCTGCGTTCTCCGTCGGCCCTGGAGGTCGCCGTCGTGGAGAGAGGACGAGGTGCGTGCGTTCTCGTGTGGAGGAGCTGTGAGAGCGGCCGGTCCCAGCGTGGATGTGCAGATCTCAGGCGTGCGGATCTCACCATGAAGCTTTCTGCAGCTTATGTCTCCATAAGCAAAGTTGGGCAACTCAGCAGCATGAGCTGTCACAAGAAGGGTAAACAAGCGCTGAGCCAGCAGGTTCGGGTCTACAGCACTCACTTGTCTGATCTTGTTTATGTACCTGACCTTCTCGAGTCCCCGAAGGTGTTCTACAAGGTCCGACAACTTCTCCTCACTCATTCTGATCGCTAAACAGTACAAGTTATGCCTGGGTTGTCACAGTGCACCTGCTGCTCTTGCCATCCAAGATGGCGGCACCTACGGCGTGTTTATGTTTACCCCCCGCGAGTCACGTGACCTTAATGGCCCTATGCAAAGACTCTATAGAATCAGAAGGGCTGCTGCTATGCAAGGTGCCACTACAAACGACTTTTTCCCTTTCCCCATTCCATTATGCTGAGCACCAAGCTAGAAGGCAGGGAACACCATTTTATATGGTCTTTGGTATGCCCCCACCGGGGCTTGAACCCATGACGTCTTGGCTGTGGGGCTGATGCTCTACTACTTGACCACCACTTCAGCTGTCATGAGTTAACTGTGATTAACTGCATCTTTTGGAAAGCTTTCAGTTTCACTAGTCACACCCAGGCCTGATTACTACCAGACCTGTTGAATCAAGAAAATCACTTAAGTAGGACCTGACAAAGTGAAGTTGGCTAAAAGAAACTGAAGAACAGATGAAACAAAAACCCAGAACAACACCTAAATAACTGCAGACCTCACTTGCCCCAGTTTTAACACTAGTCCATGATTCAACAATAAGAAAGGCTGAATCTCATTCTCCTCCCTTGCAGACTTGTTGACTTAAGGCACATTCACATTAAGTGGCTGAGGGTTTAGGGCTGTCCCAATCTGAAATCAGGAAGTGGCTGACTGATCACTCACTGACTTTATGAGCCCCTAAATTAGCCCTTTCTCTAAAGCTGGATTCATGCTGCATGTCCGCTGTCTGTGACCGCGCAACCGGAAGTTGTGACAGCATTTACATCATCGTCTCCAGTCCACTAGTGTCCGCAGGGTTCTTCTGTGGATGACCGCATGCAGCCCAAATTTTATGACCTAGCAGCGTGCCCATGACCTAACTGCACTGACAGCACATGCGCAACATTGAGCATCCCATTGATGAGGTGGCACTACCAACACAGCAAAAGTTCAGGTTCAGGTTCAGGTTACTTTATTTGTACCCGTAGGTAGATTTGTTTTGCAGTCTGGTGACATCCATATTTACAAGCCACTAATTACATTCAACATAGACACAAACACAGGCACACATGAAGCTGACTATAAACATGATGAAAATACTCAAGGCTCCATCAAACAGGGTATAAAAAGACAAAGAGATGAGGGAGAAACCAGAGGTAAGAGAGAGGGGTCATATTAAAGTTAAAAGTTAAAAACTAGTCAGAGGTTAAAAAACTCAAAGGTCTAAAACCCAATAAAATATTTAGAACCCAAGTGACATCATACAAAATAAGTAAATATAAAATATGTACAATATATTTTTATAGCTTGTTCAACTCTTTGACAGCAGCAGGGACAAAGCTGTTTTTGTAGCGCTGGGTTTTACTTTTTGGGACAGCAAACCTCCGTCTGGAGGGAAGAAGCTGAAAGTTGCAGTGCAAAGGGTGGGAGTCATCATTTAAAATGGAGGTAGCCATCCTCTGTACTTGTCTGGTGTACAGGGATGTCAGGCTCAGCTGTGACTCACCAAGCAAACGACTGGACCATCTAACTACCTGATCCAAGGATTTCCTCTGTTTCAGTTTTATCTGACCAAACCATGACACTAAAGAAAAGGATAAAACAGATTCAATAAAAGCCCGATAAAACATTGTCATTATGGTTCGGTCAATTTGGAAGCGTACAAGTTTCCTCAAACAATGCAAATTTTGCTGACCCTTTTTGCACACCCTTTCACAGTTCACTTCAAAGTTTAAATTACTATCAATAATCGTCCCAAGATATTTGTACGATTGTACACATTCAGCGATCTGGCCTTTTAGTATGGTGACTTTGTGCCTGGGAGTTTTCCTCCTAAAGTCAATAATCATATCTTTCGTTTTTGTTGTATTCAGCTGCAGGTAGGAATCCTCACACCAGTGAACAAAATCATCAACTACTGGGCCGTGGCCACTCTCACCATCCTGGAGGAGACTGACAATGACTGAGTCATCAGCATACTTTATAATGTGTCTGTTGTCATGTCTGCTCCGACACATGTTTGTGTACAGGATGAAGAGTAGTGGTGACAACACACACCCCTGAGGAGAGCCAGTAGAAGAGCACTTTAGGTCAGACAATGTACCATTGACCCTTACTCTCTGCGTCCTGTTGGTTAAGAAATCCAGAATCCAACCCACCAGATTATTGCTCAAATCAAATTGTTGCAGGAGCCTTTCAAATAAAATATGAGGTTGGATTGTATTAAAGGCGGAAGAAAAGTCCACAAATAAAAGCCTGGCATGTGTCCCATTAAAATCCAGATGTTTAAAAAGCATGTTAAACATAGTGACAGTGGCATCCTCCACTCCTCTGTGAGGCCTATAGGCAAACTGCAGAGGATCCAATGCATGTTCAGTCTGTCTTAGGACCTCACATCTGACCAGTTTTTCAAAAATTTTTATTAAAATTGAAGTCAAAGCAACTGGTCTAAAGTCGTTTACCGTTTTAGGACAGCTGGATTTTGGAACGGGAACAACCACGGCATCTTTCCAGATCTTAGGAACATGTTGTGTCTGTAAGGACTTATTGAAAATGTAATGAAATATAGGACTCAGTTCATGTGCACAGGACCTTACCAAGCGCCCACATATATTATCAGGGCCCTGACTTTTGTTCACTTTTACAGCGCAGAACTCCCTTTTAACATCCTGCACCTCAATATTAAAGTGCTGATTGTCTTTGAGTTTCTGTTTCAAATCTTGGGTTTCTGTGCTAAAATCAAAGGAGTCAAAACGACCATAAAAACAATTAAGAGCATTAGCCAGCTCTGTGTCTGAATTAAAACCATCTAAAAACACACGATTACTGCGCTCTGTGCTCTGAAGGCCTGCAATAGTTTTCATACTGGCCCAGGCTGAACCAAGTTTATTTGCTGCCAAAGTAGACAAAGAAGACAACGAGAAAGTGGAAGATGAAAATAAACATACTGTAACGTTGGGGCCATGTTAAGGGGGCAGGGATTTCCCAGCATGCTTTGCCAGTTGAAAACGTTACTGTGTGTGTATTAAATGTGTTATTACTGAGTTATTATACTGCTGTGTCATTATAACTGCGTTATAATGACCCAGCAGTGTTTATAGGCAGGATTAGGGCAAGATGTTTTTTTTTTTTTTTTTTAGCCAAAGTCAAATTCCTTGTATGTGTTGTGCATACTTGGCCAATAAAGCTGATTCTGATTCTGATTCTGTGTGTAACCATGATTGAAACGGAGGTCTGGGAGGATGACCTCCCCTCCTTTCTGTGCTCAGAGGTAGTTGGGGTTGGTGGTGTGTAAATAAAGCCTGTTTGTCACAACCATCTTGCTCCTCTTCTTTGTGTGAATCCCGCAAACGTCACAATACATGAATCCTTCTGCAGCAGCAGCAGAGAAGAGCAGAGAAGAGCACTGGAAAATGCTAATTCCTCCTTTTCCTTGAAACGACGCCATTGTTGTTATTACAAAAAAAATTGTCACTCTCGTGTTTATTAGCAGGTGAACAACCTGACATGTTAGTGCATTTGTGCTACCCATAGGACTGAGGTGAACTTAAAAATAACAGTTGTGCACATGCGTCAACTGCTTGCCCTGGTAGATGAAAAAAAGTGAGCCTTTACAGCACCGCGTGCACGCCAGGCTCTTCCAAAGCACATGCAGACCAAAGTAGACCAGAGGGGAAATGGAGTATGAATCCAGCTTGAGCCAGCATAATATGCTGACTTAAGGTAAGATAAATTTATTTATATAACACAATTCAACAACAAAGTGATTCAAAGTACTTTACATAAAAACAAAATGTATTAAGATATAAAATTTAGTTAAAAATAAAAGAACAATAGAAGCACAGTAATAACAATTTTTAATCATCGTAGGTCATCAAATGCAGTGGCAAACAGGAAAGTCTTAAGATTTGATTTAAAAGAAGCAACAGTGTTGGCAGACCTGCAATTTCCTGGTAGTTTGTTCCACATATATGGTGCATAAAAACTGAAAGCAGCTTCTCCATGTTTGGTTTTAACGCTAGGAGCAGACAGCAAACCTGTGCCAGATGACCTGAGCTGCCTGGAATGTTCATTAAGAACCAGAAGATCTGAGACATATTTTGGCCCTAACCCATTCAAAGCTTTATAAACCAGTAGCAGTATTTTAAAATCAACTCTCTGACGGACAGGAAGCCAGTGAAGCGATCTTAGAACTGGAGTGATATGATCCACTTTTCTGGTCCATGTTTCGGTCTGGTCACTGTTTAGACTCTGCCGCCTATCTCTGCTGCCATTTTTCCTGATACTGGCATGACACCCACTTGTATTTTTCATTCTCCATCCGAGGTGCACACCAGAGCTCCAGCTGACTCCAAGGTGCATGCCACAGCTCCAGCTGACTCCGACATGCATGCCACAGCTCCAGCTGACCCTGAGATGCACGCTCCAGCTCCTGCGGCTCGTCCTGAGGCGGTCACCCCTACAGCTGTGGGCCAGGACCTCAGGCAAGTGCATTGCTTTACCTTTATAACATCAATATTAGTAAAGACTTGCTGGGCTCCTGGTGATGGTGGTAACACCTCACTCACCCCCTGCCTCTCTCTTTCGTCCGAGGCGACTGTGTTGGAAAGGGATTCTGGGGCATCTGGATTGGATGCACCTCAGCTGTCTCATCCTGAAGTCAGTGCGTCCCAGCTGTCTCATTCGGGAATTAGTGCGCTCAACTCATCAGCACATAAGGATGGTGTGCTTCAGTCATCTCATCCAGAGGTCAGCACTCCCCAGCCATCTCATCCAGAGGTCAGCATGCCCCAGCCCCCTCATCCAAGGGCCAGCACGCTTAAATCATCAGCACCTGGTATTGGCACACCTCCATATCTGCCTAGCACGTCATGTTTCCTGATTTGGGGGCCCGTGGACTCAGACAGACCCACTGAACCATCTTATCCAATATTCTGGTGGCCTAGGGACTCTGGAAGGCAGCCGGATCCACTCTGCTCCTCTGTCTGGGGTCCCATGGATTTGGACAGGCCCGCTGACCTACGTTGTTCTCTGTGACTTTGGGAGACTACCTGACCCACCTTGTTTTGTTTTTGGGCTTTGGACTTTGGGTTGCCCCCACAGATGGGGGTTTTGTGTTGAACTTTGCTTGGGAAGGGTGTTTGTTTCGGCCCGCCTGGCCTTTTCCCCCACCACACACCCCGGGAGGGTTTTTTGTGTTTGTTTGAGGTTGGTTGGAGTCCGCCCTTAAGCAGGGGGGCACTATCATGGGGGGCATGTTTGCAAACATGTCCCACTCTTTTATGTTTCTTTCCAATTGTCAGTATGGTTATTGGGCCCTTGCCTTTAGTTTTCGGTTCATTCTGTGTATCATTATCACCCTCATTTTGTCATCTTGTGTTTATTCATTGCGACAAGATAGTGCTTTCTGTTTATTCTGCCCATCGTTATTGGTTCTTTGTTAATTCCTCATGGCTGCACCTGATTGTGTCTCTCTCCCTCTCACCCTTTCCTCCTCTCAAATAATCCCAGCTGTTTGTCATTAGTGTCTGTGTATATATGTTCCACTCAGTTTTCAGTTTGCTGTTGCATTGTAAACCCAGGTTGTGTTCCTCTCCCGCATTTTGCCCGGTTTGTGTTTTTTCTATATGTTTCCCAGTGATTATTCAGCCTTGAGCTGCACCTTTTGTTATTAAACCTGCTGAGTCTTATCGCTGCATTTGGGCCCATCCTTTGCTGCCTTCCTGGCAGCAGAACATAACATTTATGGCATCAACAACTGTTGTAAGTTCATAATTGAAAAATTCTACAAGGTCGTTAACTGAAGCCATTGGTGGAGATGGTATAGGGAAACCCTGAATAAATATTTCCTTACTCTTTTCAGTGACATGCGTTTTTGAACTTGACTGTGTTTGAAAATTTGCGTTTACACAGATAGCACCCATACAGAACACAAAAAGTAATCAGACACAGCAACATCAGTCACCACAACCTTGGAGATATCTATACCTTTGGAGATAATTAGATCGAGAATGTGTCCTTTGTTGTGAGTTGGCTCAAACACATGCTGAATCAGTCCATAGTTATCAAGAGCACAGTGTAATTCTTTAGTTGCTTTGCCTTGTGGACTATCAACATGGATGTTAAAATCACCACAGGGAATTACCCACCGTTCAGAGCGTCATGTTGGGGTTTCTGAAGGGAAAGCTCCTGATTGGTCACCTGCTCATCACTGACCACCCTTTCACCTCTGTTCCACCCCCCCCCCCCAAAAAAAAAAATACCGCCTTGAAAAGAATTTAAAATCTTTGCCAAAATAAAAATGTATGACATAAAGACTGAGTTTATGCTGAAATACACACCATTTAAGCAATTTAATTACATTTTGGTTAATTATGCAGTTTGAAAAAAAGATGATTTGCAGTTGTAATTAATTAAATTATCTTAAGCAGCTGCAGCACATTTAATTTAGTTGATTCTTGAAGAAAGTAGTGTGAAATAAAAAGTCTGAGACCCACAATAGTTGGTCACATGTTTTCATGTCACACAAATGAAAATATGGTCAAAATAAATAGGTTAAAAAGATATATTTAAATTAAAATGGTAACACTGAAAATGAAATAAGACATAATTTGATCCCCTTTATTTCAGTAAGAAACGTTACAATTATAAATGTAGATGGGCAAAAACAGAATAGAATAGAATAGAATAGAATAGAATAGGCTTTATAGTCATTGTACAGTTGCACAGCACAACAAAACTGTGGGTGCTCCACCAGGCTATTGCGCAATAAAGTAAGTGAGAAGAATTTGAAATAAAACAGTTACAGGACACACAGTTAACCATCTGACCGAAGTAAAAATAAAGTAAAAATAACAAATAGCCCATTGGTATAGACACAGGTACGATAGTGGCTTCATGGGTGGAACTATGTACATAGGAGTGCAGAGTGCAGAACACATAATAGAGTAAAATAGCCCACGGATTATGGGAACTATGTACAGTAGTGGTTTCACGGATGGCTCAATATACATGAAAGTGAGGAGTGCAAAGACAGGTGAGTTATAGTGATAATTAAAAGGTCCTCAGTTCTGTGCATGTGAGCGTTTGGGGTGGGGGTGGGGGGCTCTGACTGTTTGCAGTTTAGATGGCCCAGGGGAAGAAATTTGTCAGTCTGGAGGTGTGGGACCTAATTGATCTGAACCATTGTCCAGAGGGAAGCAGGTCAAACAGGTGGTGGGTGGGATGTGAGGGGTCTTCTGTGATGGCTTTGGTCCTTCTGAGATACGATGATCTGGAGATGTCTTCCATGGAGGGCAGAGGGCTGCCGATAATTTTCTGAGCGATGTTGATGACCCTCTGCACAGCCTTCCTGATCTCAGCTGTGGAGCCGGCATACCACACACCCTGACAGTAGGTGAGCACGCTCTCCACTGAGCAGCGATAGAAGGCCAGCAGCAGCTTTTGATCCAGGTTGTGCTTCCTCAGGACACAGAGGAAGTGCAGCTGCTGCTGGGCTTTCTTCACCAGGTCCTTGGTGTTGACAGTCCAGAAGAGATCAGAGGAGATGTGGGTGCCCAGGAACCTAAAGGCAGCGATGTTTTCCACACAGTCGCCATTTATGAGGAGGGAAGGTTGGTCATGTTTGTTCTTCCTGAAATCCAGAATGAGTTCTTTGGTTTTTTGGACAATCGGTTTCAGGTTGTTTGCGTGGCACCACAGCAGCAGAATCTCTACCTCCACCCTGTATGCCTTCTCATCATCATCTGTGACGAGCCCAACCAAGGAGATATCATTCGTATTTCACGATGATGGTGGTTGGGTGGGTTGGAATACAGTCAAAGGGGCCAAGTCTGATTGTTTGTGGGCGGTTGGTAAGAAAGTTCTTTATCCAGGAGCAAGTGGTGGTGGTGGGGATCTGGAGGAGGTGCAGTTTGTTGATCAGGATGTCCAGAATGATGATGTTGAAAGCTGAGCTGTAGTCCACAAAGAGCATCCTCACATAGCTCCTTGGATTCTCGGGTGGCTTAGAGCTCTGTGGAGAGTGGTGGCGATGGCATCTTCCATAGATCGGTTCTCCCTGTAGGCAAACTGATGTGGGTTGAAAGAGGGGGAAGACAGTCCCTGATATGCTGGGACACCAGTCACTCAAAACATTTCATGACTACAGACGTGAATGCTATGGGTCTGTAGTGATTCAGGCTGTCAACTGTGGCCTTTTTGGGGATGGGGATGATGGTGGAGGCCTTGCGGCAGGAGGGGACGGTGGCATGTGTCAGGGAGAGGTTGAACAACTTGGTGAAGATCCCTGCCAGCTGGTCTGCACATGTTTTGACTACTGCTCCTGGGATGCCGTTTGGGCCAGCAGCTCTGCGAGGGTTCACTGCTCTCAGTTTCCTCCTCACCTCGTGCACCTGTAGAGAGAGGGGGAAGGGGGGATGGGGTTGGAGGGAGGTCTGCTCAAACTGGGCAAAGAAGCTGTTAAGCTCCTCTGCTAGGGTGATGCTGCTGTCTGATGTTGGGGGGCTCTGGCCCCTGTGGTTGGTGAAGGCCTGGATGCCTCTCCACATCTGTCGGGGGTTGTTGTTTGTGATGAAGCCCTCCACCTTCCTCCTATAAGCATTTTTAATGAGTTTTATGTCTCTCCTCAGGTTAGCTTTGGCAGTGCTGTACAGAGAGTTTTCCCTGAGTTGCAGGCTCTGATCAGAGCCTGGACTTCACTGGTCATCCAGGGTTTGCAGTTTGGAAATACCCAGATGTGTTTTTTTTTAATTACTTATTTTGTACCCGTAGGTAGATTTGTTTTGCAGTCTGGTGACAAGCCACCAGCTGCCGGTCGCTGCGTGCGCAAGCGCCCCATATCCCTAACCTGCATGTTTTTGGTATGTGGGAGGAAACCGGAGAAATCCCGGAGTAAACCCACGCAACACGGGGAGAACATGCAAACTCCACACAGATCACTGTTGGTCGGGGGCAGGAATCGAACCCACGATCTCACGATCCCTGCGATCCCTCAGCCGAGGGTAAACTGTGCTGCCACAGTGCTAACCACTGTGCCACCGTGCAGCCCGTGTTTGGTGACTGTCATATTTTCTACACAGCATTTGAAAAGAACAGATTCGGTGTAGGAGTCCAGGTCCTGCTATTCAAAGATGCTCCAATCAGTGCAGGCAAAGCAGTCTTGTAACTGGAGGAGAGCATTTTCAGGCCAGGTTTTAATTGTTTGTTTGGTTGAGGGGAACTCTTTCTAAGGAGGGTGTAGGCAGGAATCAGAAACAGGGAGAGATGGTCTGATTATCCAAGGTGGGGGAGGGGGTGGCTCTGTAGGTGTGCTTAATGTTGCCAGAAACATGATCCAGTGTTTTTCCCCTCTTGTGGGACACAACATGTTGGTAGAATTTGGGGAGTACAGTCTTTAAGCATGCTTTGTTAAAATCCCCTGCAATAATGTGAACTGCACTGGGGTGATCTCTTTGCTGCCTGCTGACAATGTGCTGGAGGTGAGTGAGTGCTAAGCTAACGTTATCATCAGGAGAAATGCAAACGGCTGTTAAAATGACTGCTGTTAGCTTGCGGGGGAGATAAAATGGCCTACACAGGAGGGACATGGCCTCTGAGTCCGGTGAGCAGTGGCTACACACGTGGACAAAATTGTTGGTACTCCTCTGTTAATGAAAGAATAACCCACAATGGTCACAGAAATAACTTGAATCTGACAAAAGTGGTAATAAATAAAAATTCTATGAAAATTAACCAATGAAAATCAGACAATGCTTTTGAATTGTGGTTCAACAGAATTACTTTAAAAAACAAACTCATGAAACAGGCCTGGACAAAAATGATGGTAAAAGATTGAAAATAATGTGACCATAGAGACATGGATCGTCCCTCATGGATCGTCACCTTATCGTGGTGGGGGGGTTTGCGTGCCCCAGTGATCCCAGGAGCTGTGTTGTCCGGGGCAATTTGCCTCTGATAGGGTCACCCAAGACAAACTGGTCCTGGGTGAAGGGCCAGACTAAGAACGATCCAACAGACTCTCATGATAAATTCTATATCAAGGATTCAGTGTACCCCGCCCGGTATGGGGTTACCGGGGCCCCACCCTGGAGCCAGGCCTGGGGGAGGGGCTCTAAGGCTAGCGTCTGGTGGTCGGGTTTCCACCCATGGGACCCGGCCGGGCTCAGCCCGAAGGAATTACGTGGGTCCGCCCTCCAGTGGGCTCACCACCTGCAGGAGGGATCATGGGGGTCCGGTGCTATGTGGATTAGGTGGCGGTCAAAGGCGGAGACCTTGGCGGACTGATCCCAAGCTTTCTAAACTGGCTTTTGGTACGTGGAATGTCACCTCTCTGGTGGGGAAGGAGCCTGAGCTGGTGTACGAGGTTGAGAGATACCGGCTAGATATAGTTGGCCTCACCTCAACACACAGCTCTGGTTTCGGAACCAGTCTCCTGGAGAGGGGCTGGAGCTTGGCCTTTTCTGGAGTTGCCCCGGGCAAGAGGCGACGAGCAGGGGTGGGTATTCTTGTATCCCCCCCACCTTGCTGCCTCTATATTGGAGTTTTCCCCGGTGGACGAAAGGGTTGCTTCCCTGTGCCTTCGGATTGGGAAACGGGTCCTGACCATCATTTGTGCCTATGCACCAAATGATGTTTCAGAGTACCCACCCTTTTTGGAGTCTGTGACTGGGGTGCTGGAGGGTGCTCCTCTTGGAGACTCCATTGCCCTACTGGGGGACTTCAATGCGCACGTGGGCAACGACAGTGAAACCTGGAGGGGGGTGATTGGGAGGAACGGCCTGCCCGATCTGAACCCGAGTGGTGTTCAGTTACTGGACTTCTGTGCTAACCACAGTTTGTCCATAACGAACACCATGTTCAAGCGTAAGGGTGTCCATATGTGCACTTGGCACCAGGACACCCTAGATCGCAGGTCGATGATTGATTTTGTTATTGTGTCATCAGACCTGCGACCGTATGTCTTGGACACCCGGGTAAAGAGAGGTGCAGAGCTGTCAACTGATCACCACCTGGTGGTGAGTTGGATCCGATGGCAGGGGAGGAAGCCATTCAGACCTGGTAGACCCAAACGTATAGTGAGGGTGTGCTGGGAACCTCTGGCTGAGGCCCCTGTCCGGGAGGTCTTCAACTCCCACCTCCGGAAGAACTTCAACCACATTCTGAGGGAGTCTGGAGACAAGGAGTCTCAATGGGCCATGTTCTCCACCTCTGTTGTTGAAGCGGCGGCCCAGAGCTGCGGCCGCAAGGTGGTCGATGCATCTCGTGGTGGCAACCCCCGAACCAAGTGGTGGACACCAATGGTTTGCCACTGAGTGTGAAGCGGCTGGGATGAGAATCAGCACCTCCAAGTCCGAGTCCATGGTCCTCAGCCGGAAAAAGGTGGATTGTCCCCTCTGGGTTGGGGACAGGCTCCTACCCCAAGTGGAGGAGTTTAAGTATCTTGGGGTCTTGTTCACGAGTGAGGGGAAAGTGGAGAGAGAGATTGACAGACGGATCGGAGCAGCATCTGCAGTGATGCGGACATTGTACCGGTCTGTTGTGGTGAAGAGGGAGCTTAGTTCTAAAGCAGGACTGTCGATTTACCAGTCAATCTACGTTCCTACTCTCACCTATGGTCACGAGCTTTGGGTAATGACCGCAAGAACAAGATCGCGGATACAAGCAGCTGAAATGAGCTTTCTCCGTAGGATTGCTGGACTCACCCTCAGAGATAGGGTGAGGAGCTCAGTCATCCGGGAGAGGCTCAGAGTAGAACCACTGCTCCTCCACATTGAAAGGAGTCAGTTGAGGTGGTATGGGCATCTGATTAGGATGCCTCCTGGATGCCTCCCACTTGAGGTGTTTCAGGCATGTCCCACTGGGAGGAGACCCCGGGGCAGACCCAGGACTCGGTGGAGAGACTATGTCTCCCAGCTGGTCTGGGAACGCCTTGGTATCCTTTCTGGAGAGCTGGAGCAGGTGGCTGGGGAGAGGGAAGTCTGGGCTTCTCTGCTTGAACTGCTGCCTCCGCGACCCGGACCTTTGGAAAAGCGGTAGAAGATGGATGGATGGATGGATGGGACATGTTCAACCAAGATGTGTCCTCTAATTAACATCGCAGGTGTCTACAAACTTGTAATCAGTCAGTCGGCCTATTTAAAGGGTAACAAGTAGTCACTGTGCTGTTTGTTGACATGGTGTGTACCACACTAAACATGGACCAGAGAAAGCAAAGGAGAGAGTTGTCTCAGGAGATTAGAAAGAAAATTATAGACAAGCATGTTAAAGGTAAAGGCTATAAGACCATCTCCAAGCAGCTTGATGTTCCTGTGACTACAGTTGCACATATTATTCAGAAATTTAAGATCCACGGGACTGTAGCCAACCTCCCTGGACGTGGTCGCAGGAGGAAACTTGATGAAAAATGGATGAGACGGATAATACAAATGGTAAAAAAAGAGCCCAGAACAACCTCTAAACACATTCAAGGTTAACTCCAAGGTCAAGGTACATCAGTGTCAGATCGCACCAACCGTTGTTGTTTGAGCCAAAGTGGACTTCATGGGAGACGACCAAGGAGGACACCACTGTTGAAAACAAATCATAAAAAAGCCAGACTGGAATTTGCCAAACTGCATGTTGACAAGCCACAAAGCTTCTGGGAGAATGTCCTATGGACAGACGAGACAAAACTGCAACTTTTTGGCAAGGCACATCAGCTCTATGTTCACAGATGCAAAAATGAAGCATACCAAGAAAAGAACACTGTCCCTACTGTGAAACATGGAGGAGGTTCTGTTATGTTCTGGGGCTGCTTTGCTGCATATGGCACAGGGTGTCTTGAATCTGTGCAGGGTACAATGAAATCTCAATACTATCAAGGTATTCTAGAGAGAAATGTGCTGCCCAGTCTCAGACAGCTTGGTCTCAGTCGCAGGTCATGGGTCTTGCAACAGGATAATGACGCAAAACACACAGCTACAGTAAAAACACCCAAGAATAGCTAAGAGTGAAACACTGGACTATTCTAAAGTGGCCTTCTATGAGCCCTGATCTAAATCCTATTGAACATCTGTGGAAGGAGCTGAAACATGCCATCTGGAGAAGGCACCCTTCAAACCTGAGACAACTGAAGCAGTTTGCTCATGAGGAGTGGGCCAAAATACCTGCTGAGAGGTGCAGAAGTCTCATTGACAGTTACAGAAATCGTTTGATTGCAGTGATTGCCTCAAAAGGTTGTGCAACAAAATATTAAGTTAAGGGTGCCATCATTTTTGTCCAGACCTGTTTCATGAGTTTGTTTTTTAAAATAAGTCTGTTGACCCACAATTCAAAAGCATTGTCTGATTTTCATTGGTTAATTTTCATAGAATTTTTATTTATTACCACTTTTGTCAGATTCAAGTTATTTCTGTGACCATTGTGAGTTTTTCTTTCATTAACAGAGGGGTACCAACAATTTTGTCCACGTGTGTATGAATTATTCTGCTGTTATTACACCAAGTCTGAAGCACATAAACACAGAGCCCCCCCTCCCCCCTTACCAGAATCAGCATTGCAGTCAGAACAGTGTGTAGTTCGGCCAGGTAATTTCACAGCAGCAGTCGAGATGCATTCGTTTAGCCATGATTCGGTCACAGTCACAATACAACAGTCCCAGACGTCGCGATTATGGGCAATCTCCGTGTGCAGCCCACTCATTTTGTTGGCGAAGGATCTGGCGTTGGTGAGGAAAATTGAAGGTAACAGTGGTTTGGAGCAAAGTTTGCACAGCTGGGCATGAAGGCCAGCCCTGCAGCTTCGTTTCTGCTTCCTCTCCCATTATCTATGCCGTTTGTGGGGCATAACGAACCACAGGGCGCCTGAAGGTCTAGCAATCTCCTCAGGGATGTGGGGGAAATTACTGGAATGAGCATTGGAGATGTCGGAGGTAAGATGGCAACCGGTGCCTATAAGTTCCTGGCGACTGTAGGTAATTAGTCCATCACAGAAGGAGCACAGAAAAAGGCAGAAAAGACACAAAAGTGAACGCAGTAGTCTGGAGTGTCTAGACGCTGCATTCACACGTGCTGGTATCTTCCAAAAATATGAAAGGAAGGAGAATGAAAAATGAAGGAGAATGCAATAATTTAAAACAGAATTGGAATTTTATTTTAAGAAGTTACACAAAAACCTCTAAAGACCCTGAAACACACACGGCCTTGCACTTTCAGGATCATTTTCTTTTATCCTTTGTCAGTGTACCCCTGTTTGTTTCTAATTTTAGTTTTGTCTGGTATCTGTTTTTATTTTGTCCTGTGATTTTATTTTTGTGATCTCTTACACTGGTCAACACCAAATTTATTGTCTAAGTTTTTTTTTAGCTGATTTAGGACAATTTTGATGTGCTGAATCCAAAAATCACATTGGTTTTGCTCAATCAGGTCAACTTTTTGAATTATGGCCACATGTTGTTTTATACGTTTTTGTTTACATGTATGGGTATTTTCATTTTATATGATGCAAAATTCTTTTTTATGTCTTGAAATTCTCTGAATTTTGAACAACGATGACGTAACATTCAATTTACATGTACTTACCTTTATATAAAGGTAAGTACATGCACAGCACTAAGTAAGTACAGGTTTTTACTGAGCACCTGATCGAGAGAAACAGATGTCATTTTTAGATTCGGCGGTGCAAAATTGTGTTAAATCAGTTGAAAAAACACAGACAACTTACAAAAAAAATATTTTTGTAACCCTGTGTTATACACATTATTTTTGTTTCCTAATCCTTTTAATAAAGTAAATTTAATAAAAATGAAATAAAAAACTTTTAGTTTTGCCATTTCTACCATTTTGAGCCACTTCATCCCCTCACAGACTTGCACATTCGAGCACTAGTGATGGCGGCAGCTTAAGTCTACATGGGCTCAGGGCTTAAGGGTTTAGCGAGGTGACTGAGATTCGGTCAGAGAGGCTGGGCAAAAATGACATCCATGAAAGTTCCAAGGTGAAAATTACTGCTGACCAAAAAGAACACAAAGGCTTGTCTCTTTTTCTTTTTTTTTTTTTTTTATTACTTATTTTGTACCCGTAGGTAGATTTGTTTTGCAGTCTGGTGACAAGCCACCAGCTGCCAGTCGCTGCGTGCGCAAGCGCCCCGTATCCCTAACCTGCATGTTTTTTTTGACATGTGGGAGGAAACCGGAGAAATCCCGAAGTAAACCCATGCAACATGGGGAGAACATGCAAACTTCACACAGATCACTGTTGGCCGGGGGCAGGGATCGAACCCACGATCTCATGATCCCTGCGATCCCCCGGCCGAGGGTAAACTGTGGTGCTGCAGTGCTAACCACTGTGCCACTGTGCAGCCATGTTTGCCAAAAAACAAAATCTTGATGATCCCCAAGACTTTTGGAAAATATTGTGTGGACTGACAAGACAGCAGCCATGTAGCAGCCAGCAGCCAGCTGCTGTTTGTGACATTGCCAGTTGTCACAAACGCTTGATTGCAGTTGTTGTTGCCAAAGGTGGCACAACCAGTTATTAGGCTTAGGGGGCAATTACTTTTTCACATAGGGCCAGGTTGGTTTGGATAGCTTTTTTTCCCTGAATAAATGAAATCACTTGAAAACTGCATTTTGTATTTATTCAGGTTATCTTTGTTTGATATTAAAAGTTGTTTGATGATCTGCAACATTTAAGTGTGACAAATATGCAAAAATATAAGAAATCAGGAAAAAGACAAATACTTTTTCACATCGCTGTAGGTGTATAGCTCTTTTGGAAATCAGGTGAACATGTTTACATTGATAGGTTTATGACCAAAATAAAGCTTGATGTGTGTGTGTGTGTGTGTGCGCGCGCGCATGCGCGCGCGCATGTGTGCATCTGCATACTGTCATTGCAACAGTTTTCAGGGGTGTTTGGATCATCATCATCCTCGTCTTCATCCCCGTGTGCTTCGGGACATCTCTGCACAGTACTGCAGACTGATGAGTCGTCGCCCTAAACAGACATTATGCTGTCATCACTAGCACAGACCATAAATTGTGGTAGTTTTCAGTGATAGTAATAGTGACTAATCTATGCTTAAAATGACATTTGACTTTTCATCAAACCTGTTTGACCCAAACTTCATTTGCATGTAAAGTGATGTAACTTAAATTGCTCACACCAAAACATCTTAATTAACAGGCTCACTGAAAGTTATTAACTCACACAGAAAAAATATAGAAAATAGCAATAAGAGAAAAGAAAAAAGGAAAAGAGAATGAGCTTACTTGTGAGTACTTCTCTTTCTCCTCTTCCTTCATCTCATCTTCTTCTTCTTCATCCTCCTCATCTTCATTTTCAGGAGTCTCAAAGTCAGACTCAGCCTCAGCAATGGGGACCCTCAAAGAGGCAATGTTGTGGTAGTGGCTTGTTAGGTTGCTATAGCTGTACATGGGAGCTTTTTCAAGTGACACTTGCTGGTCTGAAGTGACAAAGGTCAACGGTAAAACCTCCTTTGTGGTCTGGTCATCTTTGTCACAACTATCTGCTGAAAACAAACACAGAAATTGCTAGTGTCACATATGTAAGCACACACATTTCACATTCTTGATGTAAAAAACCCCCATTAAAATTCAATGTAAAGAAAATGACAATAAAAGATTTTTCCAACCGGATGGGTCATGGCTGTTGGGGGTCTTCTTTCCTGTTATATTCAAGATATGTTGCAGGATCCAGGCTTTTGTCCAGGCTGTGGCCTGGTTTATTCGGTTTATGGCAATCTGTAAATTGTTTTCTCCTTCTTCTTCTGTAGCTGACAGATTATCACCACTGAATGAGCTGAGCAACAAGGCCAGAAAGAGGTTCAGGACCTGAATCAAGACCAGGACAAATTAACAGAATAAGGGCCTAAATCCTGGCTAGTTGTTGGTAACAAATTCATGACCTCACTCGAAATTATGAGCAGAGAAAACATTTGGGACCCAAATCACGAACAGCAAGATGGTAAATATTAAAAGGTGGCTCAAGACCAGGAAGGGGTTAAGACTCAAGTTATTACATTGACTTAGCCTCATTTAAACAAAATCCCCAACTTTTGGCCTCTGACTTGAATCATACCAATCTAGCTGTATCTCAGTTGGACTTTGGGGTTGAGGGACAAAGTGAACTGGACTTAGACAAGAACCCCACAGAAACTCACCACCAAGTTTCCAATAACCAGGACCATCATGAAGACAATCAGACACATGGCCTGACCAGAAACCTCCATGCAGTCCCACATGGTCTCTATCCACTCGCCACACAGAATCCTGAATATGATGAGGAAGGCGTGAAAAAAGTCATGCATATGCCAGCGAGGAAGCTCGCAGTCCTCTGCGATGCGACAAACACAGTCTTTGTAGTTATCCCCAAACAGCTGCATGCCAACAACGGCAAAGATGAAGACGATAATGGCAAGGACAAGAGTCAGGTTTCCTAGAGCCCCCACAGAGTTCCCGATGATCTTCAGTAGCATGTTGAGGGTTGGCCATGACTTGGCCAGTTTAAACACTCGCATCTGGATGTGAGACACGTAAGAAGGCAGGCAATTAGACAAGAGAGGGGTCAGGTAGTGGGACAAATGAGGAGACAGGGGAAAAGTAATGTAATTGTATTTCTATAAAGCCACATGATGACAGTGTTAAAGCACTGACCAATCGGAATGATCTCAACACAGACAGACCCTGGACATTGGCCAGTCCCAGTTCTACCAGACTCATGGTGACTATGATGCTGTCAAAGATATTCCAGCCCACCTGTAAACATGATAACCACAGGTGCCTGTTAACATGGAAATGGCTATCAGTTATTATCAGAGAGAAAACAAACAGGAAGTCTAACCTGGAAGTAGTAATACGGGTCCATAGCCAGAAGTTTGAGGACCATCTCAGCCGTAAAGATACCTGTGAAGACCTGAAAGACAAATATCGGGGTCAGATTAGATTTATGTGTCTCAAATTACATGATGGTAACAAAAAGTACTAGTAATATTTTGGTAATTTTTGTTGTCTTTTTGGCCACATTTATTCATAGATACACACATAAATGCAGCTCTTTATTCTGCTTGTCTTAGGTCTTGTCTTAGCCTAGAGTCCTGGACTTTTGTTACTGACCAGGTTTCCAACACTCAACAGCTCCTCGAATTCCTCCGTCAATGGGTAGTGATCCATGGCCATGAAGACCGTGTTGAGGACAATGCAGATGGTTATGGTGAGGTCAACAAATGGGTCCATGATGATAATGTAGAGCCACTGTTTTATCCATCGCCAACAACCACAACAGTTCCACTTCAGAAAGATGTTTGCAAATGCATACCAGCACGGAGGACATGGGCGTTGATCATCCTCAAAGTCTGAAAGTCACAGCTGGTTAGACAAAATGGGCACAACACATATATACATATACTCACTGTCAATGGGCAACTTGTATTCTCTAGGGCAGTGAACACCAGCCGGTGGCCCGCCGGCCACATCCGGACCACTAAAGCTCTCCATCCGGCCTCCGAAATATGACTGAATTCAGAATTAGTTTAGTTTAAACTTTGTTTCATTAATCAATTTATATTTATGAAACTGTCCAAAAGCTAGTCAAATTTCTGAGTGTAAGTGACTTCAGACCAAATGCGAAAGCACAAATTTTTCAGGCGGCACGATTACATGTTAACCACTTGCACTCCGTTGTTCCGTGGGCGGGCAAGTCTCTGCGTTCTAGGGCGCACGAGGGCGCACGAGAGCGCCCTCGTGCGCGCTTGGACGCATGACGCATGATGGTGGTGATGGTGATGTAGTGGCGTCCAAGCGCCACTAAAAAAAAAACTGCAGAGACAGCCGCAAACAGATTAGTTCATCTGATTGACCTCTCATTCGACTAATAAGAGCCTTGAATTGGGTTTCTGAAACCTTGAAGAGCCAATGAATGAAAATCTAGGAAGGAGGACCCGCCTACTGTGAACGCAGGAGCCAAATGAAGCACAGAAATTCAGGCTGGGTGATGAGAGATTTACTATTGCAATAGATGAAAACAAAGGATGCTGGACGAATCTACTACAGACCCCGCAGCATGGAGACCACCCACAAGTGGGACCTGCACTCATTCCAGCAGAATAGACATTTAGGATTCTCTTCCGTCATCATAGACCGACGGAGGCCGACGACAAAGGTCGTAAATCATTCACCAAAACCGCAATAATGGAATTATGTTTTGATCGGGATCCACGAGCCGAGCAGCGTCGCGTTCGTCTTACAATGGGGAAGAGAAGTTCGCCACGACTCTGCTGCTGTGAAGAGGTAAGGTGTTATAAGCTAAATTATTATTTCTCCCTGAAAACTGTAATCCAAAAATGACTTTTGACCGATCGGTAAATTACAACTGTACTGCGCACGAAGTACGAAGTGCGTGCGTCGCGATAAACGGTTCATTTGCCGTGTTCGGACCGTGAACGCCCCCCCCCCCCCCCCCCGTTCACGGTCCGAACGCCCCCGGTCCGCGGGGGGAAGCATATGAGTCTATTCCTTCATGTAGCGATGGCCGTCTTCTGCAGCGAGGGGGGGGGACAACCCCCCCCCCACACACACACACAGTAGCGAGGGGGGGGGCGCTGTGAAAACATGCAAGGAGTGTAATCCAACATGTGGCGAGGGCCGAATTCCCGTCTTTTTTAGCGGGTGGGGGGACAACCCCACCCCCCACACACACACAGACACAGCCCTGAGTGTGACCTTTCATTAGAGCCCAAAATGAAGATTCTACATTGAATTATTCAAAAGTTACAGATGTTTTTCCAAACTGTGCCATTTGGCACAATTTGGCACAGTTCCAAAACGCCTGGGAACTACCTGAGAACAAAGCTGTGTAAAATATTCATTTTTTGTGGTATTGTTACCAAATTTGGATCTCAGCTGGATAACACTTGGTTCTACATTTCTGTTGCATTTTCCAGCCGGATCGGAAAGCTGTGTGTTATTTACAAGCATTTGTATCCAAAAAAACACTGTGTCCAATTTTTTTTTCTTCAAGTTCAGTATGTTTAGATGACTGTAACTCAGTGGCCGGAGCACATAGAGAGATTATGTTTTTTTTGCCAAAAAATTCGAAGTGTTTTCTTTTAAATGAGACCAACCCCATGAAGTTGCTGCAAAGGGTTGAATAACAGCTTTCGATTTACTTTGGGCACGTTATTTTTTGGCATTTTTAGGAAAATTGCCCGGAGTGCAAGTGGTTAACTCAATGTAAACAGGTGAATTTGCATCTGAGTGAGTTGCAGGGGGGGCGGAGGTGCCTTCATAAGTTCTGCAGCTGCTTTTTACCTACTGTTGCAATTTCAAAAATGCCATCATGTTTAAATTTACAACGTTAACCTGCGGGGCTCACACCTGGAAAATTGTCACAGCCTTCTTCAAAACTTCCCCTGGATGATGGTTGTTTACACTGCTAGCCCTCATTAGTACATCCGTAGCAGGAGTCCGTGTGTGGATAAACAACAGACACTCTGTTTCAGCTCCAGAACTCCTGATCCATCTGCCTGTGGGTGAGTGGCAGTCTAATTTTCAAACGGGTTTACTCTCCAGTGTTGATACGTTTATTCCCGTGATGGCAGAATCTCAAGGCTGGTTACTAGCTAGTGGAGCCAAATCCTGCAGATTCACATGTTTACATTAACTTTACATATATTCACTGGTCCTGGGCACAAGAGTTCTGTGGCTTTGGGGAGTGTGGAGCAACCCCTTAATTGTCATTGCTCCTAGGACTACTCTGACCTAGGGTAGTAGTACCTGTCAGGGACCCAGCCATTGGGTTAAATAGTGAAGCTGTTGAAAGAAGGCTCCGCTGCCTTGTAGTACACCCATTCATGGGAAAGGCCTTGGGCATCAACCCCGTGGAAAAATCAGGAGTGGAGTCCCTAAGGTTGTTGGATAACACACAGTGCTACCTTCCAGCAAACTCCTGCAGCTACGCTGGTAGCAAATTGTATTGGTTTAACATTTCCTTTGGATTCTACCTGCATAGCAGAGAGGGGCATCGTGAGACCTGGGCAGCCCAAGATCACTATACACCTCGCCCAGGCCAATAGCATCCTGGAGAAGACACTCCAGCTTTGTTGCAAGATGTCGGCTCAACACTGATTGGCATAGGAAAGGAGTGCCTGGGGCCACTTCCCATGGTGGGAGAGACCATCGCATCTCACTAGACAGCTACCACCTGCCTCAAGCTGGACAGCCCGTAGCTAGTAAGGTGCCATCCCGCCACAGTTTGCCTGCTTTACTGGGTGTGTGGGGTTCAGATATCATCTGACCTTGACAAGCAAGCTGCAAACCCCACACCAGGCAGAAACAGAACAATCACGAAGAAAATGAAGACTCCAGCTCTTCGATTAGCAACCTGGAGCATCTGGGCCATGTGCTCTGGACTCAACAACAGTCTTCAGCAGATCAACAGTGCACACAAACCTGCAGTCATCAACAAGGAGCTGGCAAGACTAAACATCAATATTGCTTACCTTCAGGAAACCTGCCTGGCTGACAGCGGTTATAACAGAGAGTCTGACTACACCTTCTTTTGGCAGGGTCTGTCACAGGATGACCTCAGACAGTATGGTGTCAGCTTTGCTGTGAAGAACATGGTTATTGCAGCCATTGAAACTCCAACAGGCGGAGCAGAGAGAATCCTTTCTCTCTGAGTGTCAACATCAGGCATCGTCAACCTTCTCAGCATCTATGCTCCAACGCTCGGCTCTACTCCACAGGCAAAAGTTCAGTTCTACAAGGCACTGGATGAGGCAATATCCAGGATCCCCAGCACTGAAGGGCTGTACCTTTAGGGAGACTTCAATGCTAGAGTAGGAGCTGACTTTGAAGCCTGGCCCTCCTGTTTAGGTCACTTTGGCACAGGCAGGATAAAGGAGAATGAACAGAGGACTGCTAGAACTGTACTGCCACTATGGCCTGTGTGTCACCAACACACATTTCAAGTGTAAGGAGCTTCACAAATTCTCCTGGAGACATCCCCAGTCCCGCCACTGGTACCAGCTTGACCTTGTCATCAGCAGGCGTGCAGACCTGAGCAGCATCCTCCACACTCTCAGTTACCACTGTGCTGAATGTGACACAGATCACTCCCTTGTCAGCAGTAAAGTGAGACTGATGCTTGAGAAGATACATTATGCCAAAACCAAAGGTCTCCCATGCATTAACATCTGCTGTGTAAATGACCCTTTAAGATCTCAAGAGTTTCGAGGTATCTTCAAAGAGAAAATGGAGACCTCCACCTCCAGCAACAGTGATGCCGACACGAAGTTGTCCCACATCCGGGAGGCCATCTACCGCTCAGCAGTTTCAGCGTTCGGAAAGAAAGAGCGCAAGACCACAGACTGGTACAAAGCACACTGGATGGAGATGCAGCCAGTCACAGAAGCCAAGAGGAAAGCACTGCTGGCTTACAAGCAGAAAATCTGCTCCAGCACATGCGATGCCCTCAGAGTTGCACGAAACAAGGCCCAGCAAACTGCAGATAGGTGTGCCAATAACTACTGGCTGAACCTGTGCAATAGGATCTAGTCAGCTGCGGACAGTGGAAATGCCAGGGGCATGTACGATAGTATCTAAACAGCTACAGGCCCCACAGCCACCAAGACTGCACCACACAAGACCAAAGCAGGGGAAATCATTACTGATGAGTGTAAGCAGATAGAATGCTGGGTGGAACACTACCTAGATCTGTATGCAACAAAGAATGCTGTGAGAGATGCTGTCCTGGAAGCCCTACCCAGTCTCCCAGTCATGGAGGAGCTAGACAACCTGTCTACCATGCCATTGACTGCCTCACTTGTGGGAAGGCCCCTGGGAAAGATGGGATCAGCCAAATGTCTTGAAGAGCGGAAAGCCAGCACTACTGCAGCACCGACACCACTTCTTCTGCCTCTGCTGGGAGATAGGCTACATCCCACAAGATATGTGCGATGCCAACATTGTCACCCTCTATATGAGCAAGAGTGACTGTAGTGATTGTAACAACTATCACGGCATTTCCCTCCTCAGTATAGTTGGCAAAGTCTTTGCCCGTGTCATCTTGGTGTGCCTGCAGAGTCTCGCTTCACAAGTTTACCCAAAGTCGCAGTGCGGTTTCAGAGTTGGAAGATCCACAGTGGATATGATCTTCTCCCTCTGCCAGCTGCAGGAAAAGTGTCAAGAGCAGCAGAAGCCACTGTACATCACCTTCATAGAACTGACCAAGGTTTTTAACCTGGTAAGCAGAGGTGGGCTCTTCAGCATCCTCCAGAGGACTGGCTGTCCCCCCAGGTTGTTCCACATGGTTACTTTCCTCCATGAGAACATGCACAGCACAGTCTGCTTCAATGGTGCAGCATTGGTTGCCTTCCCTGTGAGCAGTGGAGTGAAGCAAGGTTGTGTCCTGGTACCAACCCTCTTTGGAATCTTCTTCTCCATGCTCTTGCAGTATGCATTTGCAAATTGCACAGAAGGTATCTACCTCTGCACCTGAGCGGATGGGAAGGTCTACAACATTGCTCAACTGCATGGCAAAACCAAGGTCAAGGAGGTTCTTATATGAGAGATGCTGTTTGCAGACGATGCAGCACTGACATCACACAGCGAAGCTGGACTTCAGCAGTTAGACAGTTGTTTGTCTCACACCTGCAAGAAGTTCGGACTGACAGTCATTCTGAAAAAGACAAACATCACTGCCCAGAATGCTGACTCAGCTCCAGACATCATAATTGACAACACCCATCACTAAGTGGTAGACGCCTTGACCTACCTTGGGGAAACCATCTCCAGCTCCCTTTCCCTGGATCCAGAAGTGGGAACCAGAGCAGGCAGGACAGGGTGACCAACACAGATGTACTACAGCATGCTGGCATCCCCAGTTTACATGTACTACTCAGCCAGAGACATCTCAGATGGCTGGGTCATGTGTGACGCATGGATGCAGGACACATCCCTGTATGGTGAGCTGTGTGAGGGATCCCGCCCAGTTGGATGTCCACAGCTCTGCTTCAGAGATGTCTGCACATGAAGCTGGCCGATATCAATCCCAACACCTGGGAAAGCACAGTGGACAACCGTGAAGCCTGGAGGGCCACTGTCAAGGACGGAGTGAAGAGGGCAGAGAACGCTAGGAACATCCAGCTTGCTGACAAGAAAGCCAGGAGGAAAACAATGACAGCCTCTGTCAGAGCACCATCCTCCTTCGTGTGTAACCAGCATGCAAGATACTGCCATTCTAGAGTGGGACACCACAGCCACTCCAGAAAATGTTAACCCTGTAGAGACTGGGTTAATCATCTCAGACTGGATGCAGAGGGTAAACAGAGGAGAACAATAGCTAGGGAGATCATGGTGAGATAGCAGCAAGAGGGAGTTGGGGTGAGAAAGGATGAATGTATTGTGATGCTAAATGTCATGCAAATGTGAGATGAGCGGTTGGTATAAAAGGAGAACCCATGGTGTATTGAGACATGCTTTTCCTGTGTATGACTGATGAGAGAGTGAATAAAGTCGTCTCTTCATGCATCAGTCTCGTTATTTACACTCTCCACACTGGTGACCCTTTGACGAATTATGGAACACGAGGCAAGAACCCCGGAGTTGGCTTGGACGGAAGGCCCCAGCGACACGGCCAACACCCCAGAGATGGCCCGGACAGGAACTCCCAGCAACACGTGCGCTGTTTCGGTCAAACTACCAGACTTTTGGCTGCACAACCCCTCGCTCTTGGCTCCACCACACCGAGGCTCAGTTCGCCCTCCGGGGAATAATGACAGACGACACCAAGTATTACTATGTGGTTGCAGCGCTGGACGCTCGCACATCTCAGCAAGTAGCGAGCCTGCTCAAACAGCCTCCAGCCCACGACAAATATGAGGCTCTCAAGGCAGCGCTGACCCGGCGCTACACGCTCTCGGACTGTGAGAGAGCAGAGGGGCTCCTGAGGCACTCTGAGTTTGGAGATGGTTCGGCGGTCGAACTGATGGAAAAGATGTTGGCGTTAATGGGCACGGACGATGGGCATTTTCTGTTTGCCCACCTTTTCCTCCGGAACCTCCCAACAGTGGCCAGAGCGGTTCTTGCCAATTCACCGTTGCTGGCCGTGCGTGACTACCGTGCGCTAGCCCAGGAGGCAGATCGGATCATCCTCACCACCAGAGCCCTCACAGTGAACGTGGCGGCGTAGGAACCCAGCGAGACGACCAGCGGAGGCGAGGAGCCACCGACAGTAGCGGCAGCGGGGGCCAGGGAGCGCCAGAGAGACACGCTCTGCTTCTACCACCGCCGCTTTGGAGAGAATGCACGCAGATGTGTGCCACTGTGCCAATTCAAGCGCTCGGGAAACGCCAAGGCCGGCAGTGGGTAGCAGCTGCAACCGCCGGTGAAGAGAACAAGCTGCTCTACGTGATGGGCTCACGCTCGGGGAGGCGCTTCCTTGTAGACACCGGAGCCCAGAAGAGCATCATCCTGCCGTCCTACGCCGACCGGCTGGCAGGACCTAGCGGCCCCGGGCTGGTAGCAGTAAACGGCTCGGGCATTAAGACTTTTGGTAAGAGAACACTGACTTTATCCCTACACGGCCGTATGTACAAGTGGACTTTTGTCATAGCGGCACTGAGTATCCCAATCCTGGGAGCTGATTTTCTGTGTGCACATGGGTTACTAGTTGATGTGGCTAACAGGCGCCTGGTTAATGCACTGTCTTTTGATTCTCTCCCCTGTACAGCTCGAAGGGCCGGGCCAATAACACAAGCCAACATCACAGCTCCAGGCAGTAAGTTCCACACACTGCTCACTCAGTTCCCAGCACTTACGGTCCCAACGTTTTCGGCGGCCATCGCTAAACACGGGGTGGAACACTTTATCACCACCACCGGGCCGCCCGTTTTCGCACGACCTCGAAGCTTGGACGCAGCTAAACTGGCCATAGTGCACGAGGAGTTTGCTAACCTGGAAAGGTTGGGCATCATCAGGCGATCAAACAGCCCATGGGCATCCCCGCTACACATGTTCCCTAAGGCTGAGGGATCGTGGTGACCGTGCGGTGATTTCCGCAGATTGAATAACGCCACAGCGCACGACCGCTACCCGATTCCCCATATTCTGGATTTTTCCGTTCACCTTGCCGTAGCACACATTTTTTCTAAAATAGGCCTGGTCTGCGGTTACCACCAGGTCCCAGTGCGCGCGGAGGACGTACCCAAAACAGCGGTAATAACGCCGTTTGGTTTGTTTGAGTTTTTACGCATGCCCTTCGGATTAAAAGGAGCGGCATAGACATTCCAACGCATGATGGATGCGGTTTTGCGGGATCTCCCATTTGTGTTCGTCTACCTGGATGATATCCTGGTGACCAGTGCGTCCAAGGACGAACACGTAACCCACCTCACGACGGTTTTCCAGAGGTTGGATAAGCACGGGTTAATAATCAACCCGGCGAAATGCCAGTTCGGCGTGACGGGATTGATTTTTTGCGGCACCGCGTCTCACCGAAGGGAGCGATACCCTTGCCCGACAAAGTGCGCGCCGTGGTGAATTTTCCCCGGCCTCAGACAGTCAGGGTGCTGCAAGAAATTTTGGGGATGGTTAACTTTTATAACCGGTTCCTCCCCCGCGCAGCTCAACTCATGCAGCCATTGTACGCCGTGCTCAAGAGACGGAAACCCGCGGATAGAGATGAATGGACTCCGGAGCGAGAGCAGGCGTTCCCTGAGGTTAAAACAGCCCTGGCAAATGCCGGACTGTTGGCGCACCCAGACCTGGCGGCCCAGATAGCGCTCACTACCGACACCTTGGACGTGGCCATAGGGGCCGTTGTGGAGCAACGTGTCGCTGGTTCTTGGCAGCCGCTCGCTTTTTTCAGCAGGGCTTTGCGTGACAGTAAGCGTAAATACAGCGCATTCGACAGAGAGTTGCTGGCTCTCCACCTGGCCATACGCCACTTCCAGTTCTGGCTGGAAGGGCGCAGCTTCACTGCATTTGTGGACCACAAGCTTCTGACGTTCGCGATGGCCAAGGTTTCGGAACCATGGTCGGGCCAGCAGCAGAGACAGCTGAATCAGAATCAGAATCAGAATCAGATTTATTGCCATTGTTCATGTAGTACACAAACTAGGAATTTGTCTCGGTGCAATGCTGCAACATTAAACATGATAAAATAAAAGAAATAAACTATACATGCAATAAAGTGTAGAATAAGAGTGAGTGATACTGGTCAGCAGTTAAAATATATTAGCGAGCAGCAGATACTGTGGAGAACCATATAGTGCAGTCGGTAATGCAGGAAGAAAACAGTGATGATTGACATAAGACTGGTTGAGCTGCTGTACATAGTGCACGAGAGTCAATAAGTCACTTAGTGTTCAGCAGTCTGATGGCAGAGGGGAAGAAGCTGTTCATGTGACGGGAGGTTTTAGTCTGGATGGACCGAAGTCTTCTACCTGAGGGGAGGGGGGCAAACAGTACGTGACCAGGGTGTGAGGGATTGGCTATGATCCGGCCAGCACACCTCCGGGTTCTGGAGATGTACAGATCCTGGAGAGATGGGAGCTTGCAGCCGATCACCTTCTCAGCAGTGCGCACGACGCGCTGCAGCCTTAGTCTGTCCCTGGCAGTGGCTCCTGCGTACCACACGGTTATGGAGGTGGTGAGGATGGACTCGATGATGGCTGTGTAGAACTGCACTAACATCTTGGTGGGTAGCTTGAGCTTCCTCAGCTGCCGCAGGAAGAACATCCTCTGCTGGGCTTTTTTGATGAGTGAGCTGATGGTCGGCTCCCACTTGAGGTCCCTGGTGATGGTAGTGCCTAGGAAGCGGAAGGAATCAGCAGTGGTGATGGGAGAGCCTGTGAGGGTGAGGGGGGGCAGAGGGGTTGTGACTTTCCTGAAGTCCACAATCATCCCCACTGTCTTCAGAGCGTTCAGCTGCAGGTTGTTGTTGTTGCACCAGGACGCCAGCTGGGCCACCTCTCTCCTGTAGGCGGACTCGTCGCCGTTGGAGATGAGCCCGATGAGGGTGGTGTCGTCCGCAAACTTGATCAACTTGACAGACTGGTGGCTGGAGGTGCAGGAGTTGGTATAAAGGGAGAAGAGTAGGGGGGAAAGTACACAGCCCTGGGGTGATCCGGTGCTGATGGTAGTAGAGTCTGAGACAGTCTTTCCCAGCCGCACATGCTGCCTCCGGTCCGTCAGGAAGTCGGTGATCCACCTGCAGAGGGAGTCAGGCACGTTGAGCAGGGACAGCTTGTCCCGGAGCAGAGCGGGGCGGATGGTGTTGAATGCGGAGCTGAAGTCCACAAACAGGATCCTGGCGTAGGTTCCCGGGGAGTCCAGGTGCTGCAGGATGGAGTGGAGGGCCAGGTTGACTGCGTCGTCTACAGACCTGTTGGCTCGGTAGGCAAACTGCAGCGGGTCCAGGAGAGGGGTGGTGATGGACTTGAGGTGGGGCAGGACCAGGCGCTCAAAGGACTTCATGACTACAGAGGTGAGCGCTACAGGTCTGTTGGCTGCGATCTCGGAGTTTACGACCGATATTCAGCATGTGTCGGGTAAACTGAATGTGGTGGTGGACTGCCTCTCACGCGCAGTAGTGGCCCTGGTCTGCGTGGGGATAGATTATACAGCCATGGCCGCAGAGCAGATTAGCAATACAGACGTGCGCATGCTCCAGTCTGGACCAACAGGGTTAAGGCTGGAGAGCTGGGTACTTCAAGTCGGCGAGCCCCCCCTAATCTGCGACGTCTCCATGGGATGCCTGCGCCCGGTGGTCCCAGTCGCGTGGCGCCGCCGCGTGTTTGAGTCAGTTCACGCTCTGGCGCACCCAGGAGTGCGCGTGTCAGTCAAAATGGCGGGAGAGAAGTTCGTGTGGCCAGGCCTGCGCAAACAAGTGAAAGAGTGGGCTGCAGCCTGCGTAGCATGCCAATGAGCCACAGTACAGAGACACACGAAGGCTCCTTTGGAGCCGTTTCGTATACCGGCTAAGAGGTTCGACCATGTTCACTTGGACCTCGTGGGCCCCCTTCCGCCATCGCAGTGGTGCACGCACCTTCTGACAGTGGTGGACCGCACCACACGCTGGCCAGAAGCAGTCCCGCTGGCGGCAACCACGTCCGCGGACGTGGCGCGTGCTTTTTTGATGACATGGGTGGTGCCTTTTGGAATCCCGTCGGACATCACGTCCGATAGGGGCCCTCAGTTTGTTTCCGACCTCTGGTCCGGGATGGCCCGCAGCCTGGGTGTTGCAATTCATTGCACAACCTTGTACAACCCACAGGCCAATGGGTTATGCGAGCATTTTCATAGGTCACTGAAAGCAGCGCTCAGGGCTTCGCTGATGGATACAAATTGGGTAGACCGGTTGCCGTGGGTTTTATTGGGGTTGCGTTCCGCACCAAAAGAGGATTTGGAGGCTTCCCCGGCAGAGCTTGTTTTTTCTCAGCCACTGCGGCTGCCCGGGGAATTTTTGCTAGATAATCCCGCGCCGGACAGCTGCCCGTCTCAGCATTTGCAGCATAGTGCAGACACAGGCACGCTGCCAGGCCCGGCCCACCACTGTTTTCCATGCGCTTTTGTGCCAAAATCTTTGAAGAATGCAGCGTTTGTATTTGTCAGGCACGATGCCCACCACCCTCCATTGCGCCCACCCTACAATGGCCCGTTCAGAGTGCTAAAAACAGGGGACAAACATTTTTTGTTAGACTTGGGGGGTCGTCGGGAGAAAATATGCATAGACAGACTTAAGCCCACCTTTGTACTGGCGGACGAGCAAGTGCTGTTGGCTCGGCCCCCTTGGCGTGGAAGACCCCCACTGAGAAATCCCCAGGTAAACGATTCATCAGAGCAGCCACACGGGCAAATCAAAGTTTCCTCCCCCCTCGCCATGGCCCACCCGCAGACAGGCACACCCTCAGGAGCCCCCCGCCGGCACAGCAGCGCTGCGGAAGTGGTAAACTTTTCAAATTCATTAGGAAAAACATAATACAGTCATTCTGAAAAGACATAAATTTAGTGAAAGATCCACAGATTGATGTGGGGGAAAAGATATAAATTTACAAGAAAAATGTCTGAAATTTGTGAAAACAAACCACATATGTACTATAGTCCTAAATTTACATAAGCAAAAACAAAAATAATGAGGAAAAGTTCACAATTTAAGTGACGAAAAGCTTTCAAATTTACAACAGAAAAGTCCTTAATTTACAAGAAATCTATCATAAATTCATAAGAAAAACCCCTCAAACTTTTAAGAACAAAATCACACCTCAAATGAGTTTTTAAGTACAGGCATTCTTGCTCTTACTCATACTCCTCTAAGAAAATAACAAATTTGGAAGGAAAATTACCATATCATATAATAATATTATTTAAAAATACAATATTAATCTTATTTTATTATATGAGAGCATCTGGCTGTCTGCCGAAAAAATTCTGGCCCTTGGACAAATGTACAGTGGTGTGAAAAAGTGTTTGCCCCTTCCCGATTTCTCATTTTTTTGTATGTTTGTCACACTTAAATGATTCAGATCATCAAACAAATTTAAATATTAGACAAAGATAGCAAAAGTAAACACAAAATGCAGTTTTTAAATGAAGGTCTTTATTATTAAGGGGAAAAAAATACAAACCTAAATGGTTTTGTGTGAAAAAGTGATTGCCCCCTAAACCTAATAACTGGTTGGGCCATCCTTAGCAGCAACAACTGCAATCAAGTGTTTGCGATAACTGGCAATGAGTCTTTTACAGTGCTGTGGAGGAATTTTGGCCGACTCATCTTAGCAGAATTGTTGTAATTCAGCCGCTGCAGTATGGCTGCACGGTGCACGGCTGCACGGTGCACGGTGGCGCAGTGGTTAGCACTGCGGCAGTACAGTTTACCCTTGGCCGGGGGATCATGGGATCGTGGGTTCGATCCCAGCCCCCGACCAACAGTGATCTGTGTGGAGTTTGCATGTTCTCCCCGTGTCTGCGTGGGTTTACCCCGGGATTTCTCCGGTTTCCTCCCAAATGCCAAAAACATGCAGGTTAGGTTAATTGGAGACTCTAAAGTGGCCCTAGGTGTGAATGTGTGTGTGAATGGTTAAGGGATAGCGCCGTATCGTGGCTGCTTCATCCATCCAGGTGGTGGATGACCCTCAATTTCTCCTCTGGGGATCAATAAAGTATACTAAATCTAAATCTAAAAAAATACTGGAGGGTTTTCGAGCATGAACCACCTTTTTAAGGTCATGCCACAGCATCTCAATCGGATTCAGGTCAGGACTGTCACGCCGCGCCGCTCATCAACGGCGCCACCTGCTCACACACCTGTCAGTCATCAGCGGCGAGGAATATAGGCTGCCTCGCCCTGAGCTTCGGTCTGAAGCCGTAGACTTCATTTCCCTTTCATGGGCTTCTACCACATTCTCTTCAGCATCCTCGTCACCGGTAAGAAGATCACTTACCTCATCTCTCCAGTCTGCTCCCCTGTGCACAGGTGGATTCCTCGGCGGCGGACAACCCCGTCCCTCGTCTCTCCTCGCTGCTGCACCGAGCCCTGCAGGTGGCTGTCTCCCGGGCTTCCATCCTTGAAGCGCCAGTCATCTGTCCAAACAAGTAAGCTTCTCTCCCTCGCCTATTCTCCTCCTGTGTTGGTGTGTGCTCATCACCCTGTGTCTGATTTCTCCCATAGGGTTGCCGGCTGAACGGTCTCCTGCCTCTGGGTCCGAAGCAGACGCCACCACCAACACATTAATATTCCGCAGACACGCACCCAAACATCCCTGTTGTTAATAAACAGTTTGAACTACTCTGAGCCTGTGTGTGTGCGTCTCCTGAGCCGAACGTTATGTCAGTACGGCTTCAGCAGAGCGGCTCGGCAGACGGCGGGCTCGCACACCGGTTTACCATCCTCGAGGCTCGGGTGGATCAGATTGTTTATCAGCAACAGGTGGTTTTTAATCAATTATTAGAATTAACTAACCGATTGAACCGCTTGGACCCCCAACAGCCGTTCCTCCCGACTCGCCAGGGTGGCGCGGCTCCTGCTGTTCCAGCGGCCGTCCAGCCGGCTCCAGTGGCACCGGTTCGGCTCACACCGATTCCGACCCCCGCCCGCTTTAGCGGTAAGCTCGGCGGAGCGCGGGGGTTCATTATGCAGTGTGAGTCCGTGTTCCACCGTGTGCCCGGAGATTTTCCCTCGGATCACAGTCGAATTGGTTACATAGGGAATCTTCTGGAGGGGCGTGCGTTAACTTGGACCTACGCCGTAATGGCGAGGCCCAGTTATGCCACCCTCACCTATGACCAATTCGTGAGGCGCTTTCTGGAGGTCTTTGACCATTCTCAAACCGAGACGGTCCAGGTCGATCGGCTTCTCGCTCTCCAGCAGGGAAGCCGGTCGGCAGCGGACCACTCGGTCGACTTCCGGGTAGCGGCGGAGGAACTGGGCTGGGAGGAACGCTCCCTCTGTGGCCTGTTCCTCCGCAGCCTCAATAGTGATCTGAGGGATGAACTGGCTGGTCGGGATATCCCTGGGACGCTAGCGGAGCTGACGTCCTTAGCGGTAAGTTTGGATAACAGGCTGCGCGAGCGCTCCTCGGGGCGGAGGTCTTCTTCTTCTCGCCCTCGTGGAGCCTCGCCGCACCTGTTCCAAGCTCGCCCCCTGGCGGTGCCGCCAGCATCGCGCCCCGAGGAGTCGGAGCCGATGGTGACGGGCTGGACTAAACTTTCCCCTGTGGAGAAACAACGCCGTCGTGAGTTGGGCCTCTGCATGTATTGCGGAGGCGACCAACACACCGTGGAGCGTTGTCCACGGAAAGCCAGTCGGTGGGGTCCGCGAGTCACTGTTGGAAGTCTCGCGGACATCAATCGGTTAGGATCACTCACTCAATTGAAGCTGCCCATCCGTTTCTGCCATAACCCCACTGGGCACCTCACCCACGCACTGGTGGATTCGGGCGCAGAAGGCAGCTTCATTTCACAAAGCCTGGCAACCCGATTGGGCATCCGCTGCCAGGCACTCAACACTCCCATCTCCCTAGTCCATCTCTCCCGTGCCACCCTTGGGAGAGTGACACATCAAACTGTCCCCCTACCGGTCATCATCTCGGGAAACCACCGGGAGGAGATGACCTTTTATGTCCTTCCCAACTCTGTGTCGCCCGTCATCCTGGGGTATCCCTGGCTCCGCCTTCACAATCCGGTCCTGGATTGGAGATCAGCTGGGGTATCGGCTTGGAGTACATTTTGCCTGGGCACCTGCCTCCAGTCCGCTGCCTGCTCGCCGTCCGCTCCTCCTCCCGCAACGGACGCTGCACCCCCGGACCTGTCCCTGGTGCCTCCGGAGTTTCACGACCTGGGTATGGTGTTCAGTAAAGCGAAAGCTATGTCTCTTCCCCCTCATCGGCCCTACGACTGTGCCATCAACCTCCGCCAGGGGGCGCCGTTACCTTCTGGTCGGCTCTACAGCCTGTCTGCGCCGGAGAAGGAGACGATGAACACATATCTGAAGGAGTCATTAAACGCCGGGATAATCCGCCCATCATCGTCACCCGTGGGGGCGGGGTTCTTCTTCGTGGGAAAAAAGGATGGGTCCCTCCGCCCTTGTATCGACTACCGGGCCCTCAATAATATCACGGAGAAGGACCGTTACACCCTGCCTCTCATGGACATTGCTTTCCACTCCCTCCAGGGGGCGACCTGGTTCACCAAGCTGGACCTACGCAGCGCTTACCACCTCGTCCGGATCCGGGAGGGAGATGAGTGGAAAACGGCCTTCCGTACCCCGAACGGCCACTTTGAATACCTGGTGATGCCGTTCGGGTTGACCAACGCTCCTGCAGTCTTCCAGCGCCTCATTAATGACGTCCTCCGGGACTTCATTGGCCTTTTCGTGTTCGTCTACCTGGACGATATCCTCATCTTCTCCAAGTCCAGGGATGAGCACCAGGTCCACGTGAGGCGGGTCCTCCAAAGGCTGCTGGAGAATCGTCTGTACGTAAAGGCAGAAAAGTGTGAATTTTACGCCAGGAGTACGTCCTTCCTGGGGTTCATCATCGCCCACGATAAGGTGCTCCCTGACCCAGAGAAGGTAAAGGCGGTGGTGGAATGGCCTACACCTGCATCCCGGAAGCAGGTGCAGCAATTTGTTGGCTTTGCCAATTTCTACCGCCGCTTTGTCCCCAACTTCAGTACCATCGTTGGACCACTGACCCGCCTCACGTCCCCGAAGGTCCCGTTCCGGTGGACCGAAGAGGTCGCTGCCGCCTTTGAGGCGCTGAAGGCGGAATTCTCCTCCTCCCGGGTCCTTCGCCAGGTCGACCCCGCGCTGCAGTGCATCGTCGAGGTAGACGCTTCGGACACGGGAGTGGGGGCAGTGCTGTCCCAGCGGTCACCGGACGATGGCGCCAAACGACCGTGCGCCTTCTTCTCCCGGCGCTTGTCCCCGGCGGAGAGGAACTACGATGTGGGGGACAGAGAGCTCTTGGCCATCAAGCTCGCCCTGCAGGAGTGGCGCCACTGGCTAGAGGGGGCGAACCTGCCGTTTGTGGTCCTTACGGACCACAAGAACTTGGAGTATTTACGGTCTGCCAAGCGCCTGAATGCCCGCCAGGCGCGCTGGTCTCTGTTCTTCGCCAGGTTCCAATTTTCTATCACCTTCAGGCCTGGCTCTAAGAACGGCCTGCCTGACGCCCTCTCTAGGCAGTTCACTCCCGTGGAATCGGAGGAGACGCCCCACTCCATCCTGCCCAGGTCGTGCGTCGTGGGAGCCATCTCGTGGGATATCGAGGCAAAGATCCGGAAGGCACAGGAGGTGGAACCTGATCCTGGCGGCGGACCGGAGGGAAGACTGTTCGTCCCATCTGCGGTCCGAGGAGAGGTCATCCACTGGCTCCACACCTCCCGGCTCACCTGTCATCCCGGCACCTCCCGGATGATCAGCCTCCTCCAGCGGTCTTTTTGGTGGCCAGGCCTGTGGAGGGATGCAGCCCGCTACGCCCGGGCTTGCCCAGTCTGTGCCACCAGCAAGTCAGGAAATGCCCCTCCAGCGGGTCTGCTCCAGCCTCTGCCCGTCCCCGGCAGGCCCTGGTCGCATATCGCACTGGATTTCGTCACCGGACTCCCCGTTTCCAGCTCCTTTAACACCATCCTGACCATCGTGGACCGTTTCTCCAAGGCGGCACACTTCGTCCCCCTGCGAGGTCTCCCTACCGCCCTGGAGACGGCGGGCCTCCTCATCCAACACGTGGTCAGGCTGCACGGGATTCCGGTGGACGTGGTCTCGGACCGGGGTCCCCAATTTTCATCCGAGGTTTGGAGGTCCTTTTGCAACGCCATCGGAGCCAAGGTGAGCCTCTCCTCCGGCCATCACCCCCAGTCTAACGGGCAGTGTGAGAGGACCAATCAGGAGCTGGAGGCTGCGCTCCGCTGTGTTGCAAGATCCAAGCCGACGTCATGGAGCAACCATCTCGCCTGGGTGGAGTACGCCTACAACACCGCCCGCTCTTCTGCAACGGGGATGTCCCCCTTCAAGGCGTCCCTGGGTTACGACCCCCCGCTGCTTCCAGCGCAGGAGAGCGAGGTAACTGTCCTGTCAGTTAGGGCGCACGTGAGGCAGTTCCGCTCCACCTGGGCCGCCGCGCGTCATGCGCTTTTACGCACAGCGGAGCGCAACAGGACCGTGGCGGACCGGCGTAGAAGACCTGCCCCGGCGTACAGAGTTGGGCAACTTGTCTACGTTTCCACCCAGGACGTCACCCTAAAAGGCGAGAGGAGAAAGCTGGCACAGCGCTTCATGGGCCCCTTTCCCATCACCCGGATCATCAACCCGGTGGCTGTGCGCGTGGCTATTCCCCCCTCCCTCCGCATCCATTCCACTTTCCACGTGTCGAAGGTGAAGCTGGCAGTTACCGACCCCCTTTGCCCTCCTCCTGCAGCGCAACCCGCACCCCGGATGGTTGGTGGCCATCCGGCCTGGTCCGTCTCTTCCATCCTGGACTCCCGGCGCCGGGGTCGTGGGTTGCAATACTTGGTGGACTGGGAGGGCTATGGGCCCGAGCATCGACAGTGGGTGCCCCCGTCGTTTGTGTTGGACCCATCGCTCATCGCGGACTTCCACCGAGCGCACCCGGATAAGCCATCGCCAGGAGGCGCTGCTAGAGGGGGGAGTACTGTCACGCCGCGCCGCTCATCAACGGCGCCACCTGCTCACACACCTGTCAGTCATCAGCGGCGAGGAATATAGGCTGCCTCGCCCTGAGCTTCGGTCTGAAGCCGTAGACTTCATTTCCCTTTCATGGGCTTCTACCACATTCTCTTCAGCATCCTCGTCACCGGTAAGAAGATCACTTACCTCATCTCTCCAGTCTGCTCCCCTGTGCACAGGTGGATTCCTCGGCGGCGGACAACCCCGTCCCTCGTCTCTCCTCGCTGCTGCACCGAGCCCTGCAGGTGGCTGTCTCCCGGGCTTCCATCCTTGAAGCGCCAGTCATCTGTCCAAACAAGTAAGCTTCTCTCCCTCGCCTATTCTCCTCCTGTGTTGGTGTGTGCTCATCACCCTGTGTCTGATTTCTCCCATAGGGTTGCCGGCTGAACGGTCTCCTGCCTCTGGGTCCGAAGCAGACGCCACCACCAACACATTAACATTCCGCAGACACGCACCCAAACATCCCTGTTGTTAATAAACAGTTTGAACTACTCTGAGCCTGTGTGTGTGCGTCTCCTGAGCCGAACGTTATGTCAAGGACTTTGACAAGGCCACTACAAAGTCTTTATTTTGTTTTTCTTCAGCCATTCAGAGGTGGACTTGCTGGTGTGTTTTGGATCATTGTCCTGTTGCAGAACTCAAGTGCGCTTCAGCTTGAGGTCACAAACAGATGGCCGGACATTCGCCTTCAGGATTTTTTGGTAGACAGCAGAATTCATGGTTCCATTTACCACAGCAAGTCTTCCAGGTCCTGAAGCAGCAAAACAGCCCCAGACCATCACACTACCACCGCCATATTTTACTGTTGGTATGATGTTCCTTTTCTGAAATGCTGTGCTACTTTTACGCCAGATGTAATGGGATGCACACCTTCCAAAAAGTTCAACTTTTCTCTCATCAGTCCACAGAGTATTTTTCCAAAAGTCTTGGGGATCATCAAGATGTTTTCTGGCAAAACTGAGATGAGCCCTTATGTTCTTTTTGCTCAGCAGTGGTTTTTGTCTTGGAACTCTGCCATGCAGACAATTTTTGCCCAGTCTCTTTCTTTTGGTGGAGTCATGAACACTGACCTTAACTGAGGCAAGTGAGGCCTGGAGTTCTTTAGATGTTGTTGTGAGGTCTTTTGTGACCTCTTGGATGAGTCGTCGCTGTGCTCTTGGGGTAATTTTGGTCAGCTGGCCACTCCTAGGAAGGTTCACCTCTGTTCCATGTTTTCACCATTTGTGGATAATGACTCTCACTGTAGTTCGCTGGAGTCCCAAAGCTTTAGAAATGGCTTTCTAATCTTTTCCAGACTGATAGAGCTCAATTACTTTGTTTCTCGTTTGTTCCTGAATTTCTTTGGATCACAGCATGATGTCTAGCTTTTGAGGATCATTTGGTCTACTTCACTTTGTCAGGTACGTCCTATTTAAGTGATTTCTTGATTGAGAACAGGTGTGGCAGTAATCAGGCTTGTGTGTGGCTAGAGGAATTGAACTCAACTTTCCAAAGATGTAATAAACCAGTAAATTTTTGTTTTACTGGGGGGGGAGGGCAATCACTTTATCACACAGGTCCATGTAGGTTTGCATTTTTTTTACACTTTATATTAAATACCTTCATTAAAAAACTGCATTTTGTGTTTACTTGTGTTATCTTTGTCTAATATTTAAATTTGTTTCATTATCTGAAACATTTAAGTGTGACAAACATACAAAAAAATGAGAAATCAGGAAGTGGGCAAACACTTTTCACACCACTGTCATTGACAACTGCTGCTCTAAGGCATCTTGCCAATAAACTTCTTGGAATTCATACTCCAATATTTCATATTTTTTCCAGTATTCACACTTGAGTAAATGCCTTTGTGTAGACTGTAGAGAGCATGTAGCATAGGTTATAGTTATCAGCAGTATCCATATTTCCATCTTAGCCCTTTATGGAGTACTATTGAAACGCTTGGGTGTTATGGATCCCCCTCCATACGGAATTAGTCGGTGGTGCAGTTCCTGACACCTGAAGGTACACCTCCACTACTAGCTCAGTGCTAGTAGAAGAGTTCTTCTTTGGCTCAGTGTAAGAGTTGGAGGTTTTGAGATCACAGTGTCATGGGTTCAAATTGTGACCTATGATGCAGGTGTATGTGTGCTGAAGAGACTTTGGAGGTGTATATCTACCTTGTCTAAAGGTGAAAATGATTAGGTCAGTCCACCTTGGCTTAAGGTTTGAAATGGATTTGGAGAGCCCAGGCTGAACAGGCAATTGTGGCCTTGGCCCAGAAAGTTGGTGGTTGTCCAAGATTTGAACCTGGGTTTGCTCACACCTAAAGCCAGGATTATACCCCTACACCACTGATAAGTTTGGAGCCTTGTGGTGTGTCTTTGAATGTTTACCTGTAAAACTGTTGTGAACTTGATTCATTTTTAGTTAATTCGAGTGCCTGTTAACCTGTGTGTTCTCTATTTTGCCAGAGAAAGTTGTAGGGGAGAGCTGCTATTTTTTCTGAACCCTTTTCTCATGTTTATGTTGTGGATCAGGGAGTTACTTGTCAGGGTTTGTGCTTTTTCTTTTAACTTAAGTTTTGGAAAGAATCTTTTGTTTCTAGCTTTGGGGCAGATTTGTTTGTTGTTTTGGCCTTGGTTCTCCCTGAAGTCAATTTTGCTTTCATTTATTCTGGCAATAAACAATTTAACAGTGATCAATGCTCTCATTATTTTGTCATCTGGTTTATGTTTCTCCCTTTTACCCCTAGACAGCCACTGGGGTCGTAATAAAAAATGAGGGCTCATCTGGGGTCTGACACCTGCATCACTTCCTTGAGGGGGGGCGGTGTTATGAATCCCCCTCCATAGGGAATTAGTCAGTGGTGCAGTTCCTGACACCTGAAGGTACACCTTCACTACTATCTCTGTGCTAATAAAAAAAATCATTTTTGGCTTAGTTAAGAGTGGGAAGTTTTGAGATCATGGGTTCAAATTCCTGTCTGGGATGTAGATGTATGTCTGCCTTGCCTGTGTGCAGAAGAGACTTTGGCGATGTACTGCATATCTATTGTCTTCTTTTAGATTTGGTTGGCAACCAGCTTACAGGTGCATTACCACCACGTATTTCACTCTATGCTCATGTTCACCTGACCTCATATATCTATCTTGTCTAAGGGTGAAAATGATTAGGTCAGTCCACCTTGGTATAAGGGTTGAAATGAAGAAAATTAGGGGATCATAACAATGGTTATTATTACTAGGGATGAGCTGATACCACTTTTTCAAGTCCAATACTGTGACTTTGAGTATCGGCCAATATGTCTTTCTTATTTAAAACAAAAGTACAGAACATACTTTGGTAATGACTGACTGCATTTTACACACATATAAAACCATAAATCTAAAAGTCAAAGAATATATTACAAATTTGACTCAGTTTAAGAATGCTGCTGGGTTTTTTTAAAATTTTAAACTTTATAGCATTGGCAGCATTTCACTGGTCAGGACCATGTAAACATGCATTCTGAAGTTTTAAGTGTAAATTTATGCAAAACTTTAAAGCTGAGTATTTAAGTAAACATTCAGATGAAATTCAAAGTACCACTTTATGCATGAGGTAAAAAATGCTGTCAATCTGAAAATAAATGGACTAACCCTCTAAGTTGTATTTTTGTCATCCATTATTATTATTATTATTATTATTATTATTATTATTATTATTATTATTATTATTATTATTATTATTATTATAAGTATTCTCCTGGTCCTCAGTTTATTTAGTAGTTTTTCTGATATTATTCTCTGCCCATTCTTAGTTTTTAGGTTTGTTCTTATTTTGAAGTCATACCTGTTCCATTTCCTGTAGCCTTATTGTTGTAGTCCTGCTTCCAGTTTACCGTTATGATTTGTTATTTACATTTCTGTTACCTAATGCTCAGAGATGGGTTTCCATCTCTGTCTTGCTCAAGGACACTTCAACATGCAGACTGCAGAAAGAGCAGGAATTGAACCCCTTACCCTCCGATCAGCTGATCCCATAGGTTTTCTATGGGATTTAGGTCTTGTTTGTCCAACGAGAGGCCCTTCTGATGTTCCTCTCAGTGGGCTTTCTTTCTTCTGCTCTGGGGTCATTTTCAGATACTCTTCTGGTGGCAAATAGCTGCTTTTCTTCTTTATTTCCCCCTTAATGTTTGCAGCGACGGAGTGACGCAAGGCACATTGTGAACCGAGGACCGATGAACCAGGTGGAAACAGGGTTGGTTATTAGGGTGACTAAGATTCACCATCTGCCTCTGTTCTTGCTTGGATGCCTTTGACCAAAATTTTACCGTCTTCCCCCAGCCCAAACCATGTCTTCCTTGTTGGGTTCTTACGATGAGTTCTTGGTATTTTAATCTTTTTTTACATTTTTTTTAACGTTTTTTCCCTCTGTTCTTCAGTTTGAATCTCTTCATTTGTAAAGGACATTTCAAGATAAGACAGCTGTGTTTTATATAAAACTATTTTCCTTCTTGCAATACTCTTAACTTTAGTGTTATGTATGTTTTAAACTTGCTCGTTTGCAATAACTTGCTGCCATCTGCTTCAAAGTAAAATGCCGGTTCCACGTTGTCGAAGCCATGCAGGGCTTAAATGACATTAACAGCCGGTTAAACCTCTGGATTATCTTAGCAACTTTTAGCCTTTTGTGGTATACTGACTTGGTCGTTTTATACAAAGGTGGACTCTTCAACACTTGAGACTTTTACCTGGAACAGCAACCCCTTAAAGACGAAGGCAAAGTAAAATTTTTAACATTTTTGTATGGCATCTGGTCCATCCCATGAGTGGTACTTGGAATGTTTGAGTGTAGGTGATCTGCAGGCAAAACTTCATTAAGGAATCGAAAGATTTTTATTCTTAAATGCTCCCACTTGTATTCAGATTGATTGTTTTTAGTTCAAGTCTTAATTAAGTTGGTTGCAAATACTCTGCTTGTTTGAATTAAGATCTATATGTGATCAAATGAAATTGTATGTTAAACGGCATATTGTATGATATAGTGTAGATAGAAATGTACTTTAAGTCAGTTAACATTATTCTTAAAATGATGTTTTAAAAACTCAAAGCAATCAGAAAGTGGCCATAAGGACTGGAAGAGAAGCAAAGAAAAAAATCACCAAAATTTAAAACCGTGTGTCATGGGTTTAAGTTTCCCCTGAAGTTTATGTTTCCTAAAATTGTGACTTTGATTAACCATTATAATTCAATAAGTGACTCTGTGAAACACTCATGGCTGCTCTGTTCGTTCACAGACTGGAGTATTCAGGCTGTTATCCTGTTAAATCAAAGGGAATCTTCATTCTTTTGCATGTCCTTTTGTTGTTAAAATTGTGTTAACAGGTTTGAGGAGTTGTTAGTTCCTGTCCAGCAGGTCAGTTGGGGGGGGGGGGGATCATTATCAGTGCTGCTGATAAAGCCACGTCACCCTTTAACCCTTTGGTTTCCATCTCAGCAGCAGCTCTGTTTGAATTGTCCTCAGAAGGGAACATGTAAATGGCCAGTGGTGTGAAGTTTGTCCCAGCTGTTCCCACTGATGTCATGGGGGGGGGGTGATCTGTTGGGTGTCATGGGGTGTCATGTGTTTACTCTTCCTGGGTTAACTGGATAATTTCTGCTGCTGGGGATCACCTATTCCTCTTCTTCTTCTTTTCCCTGCTGATTAGTGCAGATCTTCAGGATTTAACACTTCCGAACACCACCTATTAGTTCCTCCTCATGGCTGTCATTTAAAAAAATGGCCAACATGCGCCAATTTATCACATCCTTTTTCATGTAAATTAGAAACATTCTTTTGTAAATGTGAGGATTTTTCTCATAAATTTGCAGGATTTTTCTGCAGAATAACAGCCATTTTACTCAGAAATGTGTAGTTTCTTACTTGAAATTTGCAGCTTTCTATTAGTCATAATTTTGCAGCTTTTTCCTCATGAATTTAGAACTTTTCTTACCCTTGAATTTGCAGTTAAAAAAAAGCTTAAACTTGCAGCATTTTACTCAAATCTTATATTTGCAGCGTTTTAGGTTGTAAACAGTTGGAAATTTATACCTTTTTTGTCTTTTTGCTAAAGTTGCAGCTTCTTACCCATAAAATTCCACTTTTTTGGTCAGAAATTGGCAGCTTTTAACTGAGACTTACATTCTCACCCCCCCCCCCCCCTTTTTTTGTCAGGTCAGGCATTGGCTTGCTTACTACCAGATAACCATGAAAACCGGAACTACCTGTCTCATGGGTCAGGCCGTCGGTGACTCAACCGGCATCCCCACCCTTCCGAGGGTGTGGATGGTGAAACTGGGCATCCTGGCAGAACTAAAAACAATATCTGCCACAGGTCTGTGGTGGACCACTCCCAGTTACACGGGGTGAGACTGGACATCCTGGCAGATAAACACATCTGTCACAAGGTCTGTGGTGGACTGTGCCAGTTGGTACATCATGACATGCACTACACAAAGAGCAGAGATAAACAAACCTATCATCTGGTCAGTCACTGCAACAGATACTGGAGTCAGTTTGTCTTGGCTTGTCCTTGCCACTGATAATACCTTTATCTGCCAAGAATGTGCTGCTAGTCCAGCAAAAGCTAGCAGTACTCAAATACGTTGCAAGCAGTTTCATGAAATGGTCAATCAGAAAGCAACTCATACCGGCTCAGACGTTGCCTGGGCTTACAAGGTCTGCGCTGATCTGTTCACATTCTGACAGGTGGCGAAAAGTAAGCTAGGAGCAGGAAGACAAAAGAAGAGGAAAACAGCAGCCTTGTGTGTAGCAGAATGGAATGTACGCACTCTGTTGGACAGAACAACATCACAGCGCCCAGAAAGACAGACCGCGCTGGTGGCCCTGGAAGTGAACAGGTATGGTACAATGTAGACATAGCTGCACTTAATGAAACAAGATTGCCTGGATATGACAGCTTGGAAGACCATGGGTACATCTTCTTTTGGAGTGGGAAATCAACTCAAGAAAGGAGAGAAGCAGGAGTGAGCTTTGCAGTTAGAAAGGAGATAGCAGCAATGCTTGATGAGGAACCGGTGCCAATCAACGACAGGATAATGACTATGAGACTCCCACTACAGCGGAAGATGCATGCCACACTCATCAGTGTATATGCCCCAACAATGACCAACACAGAGGAGGTAAAGGAAGAGTTCTACAGTGATTTACATGAGACTATCAGGCATGTACCGACTGATGACAGGATGATACTCATTGGAGATTTTAATGCCAGAGTTGGTTTGGACACTGAGAAATGGAAAGGAGTGCTAGGCAGTCATGGAGTAGGCAAGTGCAATGCTAATGGAGAACTTCTACTTGCACTATGTTCAGAGTACAACCTTGTGATAACCGACACTCTGTTTAAACACAAGGACACACACAATAAGACATGGATACACCCAAGATCCAAGCACTGACACTTATACTACATCATAGTCAGGCAGAGAGACATAAGGGATGTATTGGACACCAGAGCAATGAAAGGCGTGGACTGTGGTACTGATCATGTTGTGCTGATATCTAGATTAAGGATTTGGAGATGAAAACAGCACTGCAGGACGGGTGCGAAGCCACCATGGAAGCTAAACACTAGTGCACTGAAAGGCCAAAAGAAGCAGGAAGAACTTACACAGGAAATAGATGAAAACTTGAAAGACTGGGACAGCAACAACTCAGAGAATGACATAGAAGAGAAATGGGCAACACTGAAGGATACGGTGTATCAGACTGCGAGTGATGTATTCGGCCACCCTGAGAGGAAACATCAAGATTGGTTTGATGAGCATGATGAACACCTGAAGAAACTACTAGAAGCAAGGAATACAGCTAGGCAGGAAAACCTACAGTGTAACACAAGGTTGAAGAAGAAGAAATACTCAAAGGCTCAGAGTGAGCTACAGAAGTACACCAGAGAGATGAAGTCCAACTGGTGGGATGAAAAAGCGGAGGAACTTCAAACTGCAGCAGACAGGAAGGACATGAAAACATTCTTCACAGGTTTGAGAGAAATCTACGGCCCTAAACCAAGAGGATTGATCCAACTAAAGGCTATGGATGGTGAAATGGTTTTGCAGGAGAAAGACAAGATCCTGGACAGATTTGCAGACCACTTTGACCAACTACTAAACAACCCTGGAGATCTCACTGAAGAGGCTAAAGAAGCCCTAGTGCAGCTACCAGCTGTAACAAGTCTGGATGAACCACCAAATTTTGATGAACTAATGGCAGCTATCAGGACAAAACAGGATGGTAAAGCTCCAGGAAGGGGTGAAATTCCAGCAGAAGTGTGGAAATTTGGTGGTGTTCAGCTGATCAACTGCCTGCACAAGCTCATCCAAGAGACATGGGATGCCCAGAAAGTACCTCAAGACTGGAAGGATGCAGGTGTTGTGCCTTTGTTCAAGAAAGGTGACAGGAAAGATTGTGGAAATTACTGAGGTATATCACTGCTAGCCACTGTTGGTAAGATTCTCTCACATGTACTACTGAACAGACTCAATAAACATATCTCGCAGAATGTACTACCCGAAACCCAGTGCGGCTTTAGAAGTGGAAGAAGCACAATGGACATGATTTTCTGCTTGAAACAGGTTCAAGAAAAGTGTATTGAACAGAACATTCCACTTTATGTAGTCTTCATAGACTTCAGTAAAGCCTTCGATACTGTTTCGCGACAAGGACTTCGGCAGGTACTCAAGAAATATGGCTGTACAGAGAAGTTTGTCAGCCTGATCAAGGCACTCCATACAGGTATGCAAGCAAACGTGGCAATGAGTGGTTCAGTATCTAAAGACTTTTCAGTAAGCAACGGAGTGAAACAAGGGTGTGTGCTGGCACCTACACTCTTCTCGCTATATCTGGCAGCCATGCTTGAGGTGGCCTTCAAAGACACTTCAGAAGGAGTATACATTCAAACAAGGAAAGAAGCAGAGTTGTTGTGGCACAGCTTAAAGCCAAGAGTAAGACATCGATAAAGGAAGAAAGAGAAATGCTCTTTGCCGACGACAGTGCTCTAGTTGCACACAGTGTGGAAGATATGCAATCTTTAGTGGAGAAATCTGCAAGAGCAGCTAGCCAATTCAGCCTCCAAATCAACATCAAGAAGACAGAGTGCCTTTATCAACCACCAAAGTTGCCAAACTCACCAAAATCTCTCAGAATGGGAAGAGCGAGGGCTGTGTCTGGAAACTTGAGAGAGAGAGCTGTGGAACAATCGACATGTGTCTATCCATGTGAATTGCAAAGTGTACAGAGCAACAGTACTGGATATTCTATTGTACGGTGCTGAAACTTGGACTGTCTACAGAGTGCAAGTGAAGAAACTCCATGCATACATGATGAGACACCTTCGAGCCATAATGAACATCTCATGGAAAGACAAGATAACCAACATAGAAGTGTTGAAACAAGCTGGTCTACAATCAATGGAGGACATGCTAATACAGATGAACCTGAGATGGCTCAGACATGTTGAGAGGATGGACCACCAATGTCTCCCTCGGTAGTTACTCTACTCACAGTTATGCAAGGGCAAACGCAATCAGGGTAGACCAAGGCTCAGATTTAAAGACACTGTAAAAAGAAACTTGAAGAAGTTGGATACAGACAGGAGTTCATGGCAGTGGAAGGCTAAGGACAGAGCTGTGTGGAGGAATCTGATCAGACCTAAATGAAACAGTCATTGTTGCCCACGACAGACTGCTATGATGAATGCTCACCAGCTGTACCTCTCCGCCGAAAGGTAAGCCCATGTTATGTTTTCGTTCCTGTCATTTTCCATGCTCCTGTCTGGTTTGTACTTTAAGTTTCGTTCTGTTGTTTAAGTTTCACTTTTAGCGTCTTCCAGCCTCGACACTGGAAAAGCAGCAGCTGCTGATGAGCAACACACTTCCTTCTGCTCAGTTCTTGACAGAATTCAGCATACTCCTTTACCCTGATACTTTTGCAAGTGTTTTATCAAGTTGGTTGTGTTAAAATTGTAAATGCTGGTACCACACAACAAACATACCAAGGTGAGTCCCACAGACAGGCTCCAGTGACACACGACACTTGTTGCTTCTGTTCACAGAAGCTGCGCGCAACGTGGCTGAGAACATGATCACACCTACATTTCAATATTACACTGGTCAACACCAAATTTATTGTCTGAGTTTTTTTTTAGCTGATTTAGGACAATTATGATGTGCTGAATCCAAAAATCACATTGGTTTTGCTCAATCAGGTCAACTTTTTGAATTATGGCCACATGTTTTTTTTTAAGTTTTTGTTTACATGTACGGGTATTTTCACTTTATATGATACAAAATTCTTTTTTATTTTTTGTAATTCTCTGAATTTTGAACAGTGATGACTTAACATTCAATTTACATGTACTTACCTTTATCAGTGTCTACTATTCAATTTACAGTACAACTGTACAACTGCTGTACAACTGCTTATAACTTAGCATAAAAACCTGATCTGATCGAGAGAAATGGATGTCATTTTCGGATTCAGTGGTGTAAAATTGTCTTACATCATTTGAAAAAACACAGACAACTTACAAAAAAAATATTTTTGTTATGTTGTGTTATCAATGTATCCGGTTGGCAAATTACTTTTATTCCTTACCAATACCAATCCAAACATTTTGCCTGGATTGAACCTGATACTGATACAATGGATTGGATCTGCTCATCCCTAGTTATTACTATTATTGTCATTATATTTTACAAGAAATTACACTGACATAAGTTCTTTGCCCAATAAAGGGTTAAATACATAAGTATATATTGGGCCTACAAATAGAATTCTTCATGCTTATAGTATGAAGGGCTCCTTAGCAGCCATAGTTTCAGACCGCCAAACAGAATGGATGGAAGTCTCATCTATTATATGGTGTACCTAATTAACTGAAAATATAGAGATTTTGCTCCATTCCTTGAAACAAGCAACTTTTTGTATTTTGAATTTGCTTGTACTGTGGGGCATACGTGCTGGCAACATTCAACATCACACCTTCAATTTCTAGCTTCGAACTCATGGAACCCTATTTTGATGGTCATCAGTGGACTTCCTATTGTACGCCAGTGTTTTTGTTCGTTTCTGTCAGCACATTGTCTGTTTTTTATGCTTTACATCATGCCATCTAATTACCAGTAGACAGCACGCCTGCTTTGTGCTGGGAGGAGGAGAGTTATTTCAAAGAGGTGTGGTGGCATGCAATTTCATGTGCACCGGTATTATGGTGCATGTTATGACAATGCACTTTTGATCAGGAAAAAGGAGGTCTGTTATCAGAAGCGTCTTGTTTAAAGCCATTTCAATGGTGTGTTTTGAAAATGTGCAGCTTCGGAGCAAACAGCATGCACTGGGATTTTCTATTATTTTAATGGACAGAGTTGAAATAGTTATTATCGCTCATCATTTTTATATTTATATGATGATAAACTAAATTGTTTTTTTTTATTCCATCCACATTCTCATTTTAATTGTGGGCTTACCACTGGAGTCGAGAGATTAGGCATTAATGTATGATTTTTTTTAGGGGAACAAATGGATGAACAGGGAGCATGCGTGTGTTCTGCTGTGGATGTGGTGCATGGGGGGATGTGTGTCAGTCTGACAATTTTTATTCCATCCACATTTTCATTTTCATCACAGACTTGTTAGACATTAATGTGTTTATTTTTGGGGGAATGAAGGACTGAATGAAGGAATGAATGAACAGGGTTAAAGCGGTCTTGCTTTGTAGCGAGGGTTGGCAGCAGACGGGACGCCACACTGGCTCTTCTCCTTCCGGAACATAAAGCCACAAACCCCTGAGATGGGGAGACCCTTGATTGCCAAAAGCAACAGGAGAGGGAGCCCTTCATCTCCTCACAAGCTGGGAGTGACTTCCATGCCACTGCTAATGATCCTTCTGTTTTATGAAAATTTGCACAGGCATCATCCTCTTTTCCTGAAGTTTCAAACCCATTCATGTCTGTGTGTTGAATCAGTGCGTACCATGTTAAACCATCCAGGTAATTTTTCAGCCCAGCATTATATATTCTCCATTTGTTCTCTCTAAAATAATTAACTGGGTATCAACTGTGATTGATGTCTTCCTTATGACCAAGCAGTGTTACTATTGCATGCATTTTCACTCATGCGCACGCCCTTTGCCCAGCGTGAAACCCATCTTAAACAAACTGTCATGATCAAAGTTCACTTTAGATAATTCACCTCTGTCCATTAAAGGGATGGGTAGAAGCACGTTGGATTGGATTATCCAAAACACACCTCTGAAATTATTAAACAGCCTCTTTTACACCTTGCGCCCAGTGGAAAATTTGTTTACGCATTGCTGTGGTAAGGAAATGAACCTGGAAACGCCCATAAACACCTTCTGTGTCAGTGAGAACTGAATATGGACTGCGTCACTGTAATACGGCTCAGGATCCTCTCTGACTCCTGGCTCCCTCTTCACATACTCTTCCTTCAAGATTCCTATCTACATCATGTTAGAACAATTTGAATCCACCTCCAGTGCTCCTAGCCTTGCTTCCCATCCATCTGGTTTCTGCACACAGTATATATACCTTTCTTTTCTCCATCATATTAGCCAACCCTCTGCCTTTACCAGTCATAGTCCCTACATTTAAAGTCCCTAACTTCACTTCCACACTTCTATCTTTTCTCTCTCCTTGCCCCCCTCTTCTCCTTCTCCTCTGTCCAGTCAGCAGCAGCACAGTTTTCACTGCTACCCTGCTGGTCAACAGCACTGATGGCAGTCATTGTTAACCTAGGCCTTGACTGATCCAGTATGGAAATCTCATTTTTATCAATGTTCATATTTGGCAAAGATTTTTATTTTTTTTTTTATAGAGGAGGTTCATTGATAGGCATGAACTCTCTTTTTCGAGGACACCCTGTTCACATCCACATTTTAAGCCTGATGCAACCGAGCTTAAGGCCCTCCTCAACTGGGTTCAAATTAAGTAACAAACCTGGGCTTCCCCTTTACCCAATCACCTGGATCTCCTCTTCCACAAAGCATTCTCTGTTCTGTCACTTAGTGCCAGCATCACTTGCTTAGTCAGTTACTCTCCAACCTCATTACCTGAGACATCCAATGATTTCCAGTTTCCTGACCTCTTCTCTGCATGCTCAGCCCCTGACCTGCACTGTATTTTACCCCCACCCTGGCTTACTCCTAACCCCTTATATTCCTGGTCTATGCTTCCTTTCCTCATTCGCAGGCTAACTCCAGGTTCTTGTTTTCCTTGAGTTTCTGTGGCCCCTTGTGTTCCTAATTTCTTAGTGCTGTACACATCTGTTTCCTACTGGCTCATTCTGCACATGAGTTCCATTGCCTAGCCCTCGACACCCAAGTTCTGTCTGTGTTGGGTTTCCCTATGACTCCATTTAAAAAAACAAACAAAACAAAACTGTTTTTCATGCAATGTGTGTCTTCCTGAGTGTGCCTTTTCAACATTTGAATAACCTGATTTGAATATGAAAGGAGATCCTAATAGACTACCGGAATGCACCTGTGTGTACCTTCCATGGCGGTGTGCTCTGCCTCTTGTGCCTTTATGTCGTTGGATGAATTCTTGTCTTGTTTCTCCAAGAGCTCGGCCCTGCAGGCTGCCTGCTGTAATAACAACACCAAAGGTTCAGCCATGTGTTTAAATGTTTCTGGGAGATTTTAAGGGCTCACATCAAACCTCCTCCTCTCTTTTTTTCAGTGCATCCAGGATCTGAGCGTACTCTTCCTCCTTCTGTTTGGCCTCTGCTCTAGTGGCCTCGTTCTGCTCAGCATAAGCCATGGCGACCACAGCTAGGATGAGATTAATGAGGTAGAAGGAGCCCAGGAAGATGATGACCACGAAGAAAATCATGTAGGTTTTCCCAGCAGCCCGCAGTGTCTTTAGGGAGACAAGGGAGAGGTGCAGGTATTCTTGAGCAATTAAACATTATTGCCTTGTGTAAAATTTTCCTCCAAAAAAGTTAAAATGATGTTAGGAAGGTTATGTTGCTGAGTAGCAGTAGCAACTGCCAGTAGCACTCACATGAAAAGGAAAAAGGATATGTCTCAATTTGGTTTCTTTTATAAATACAGCTGGGTATCATCTGCATAGCATAACCTTGTGGAACTCCATAACTCACTCCATAACTCACTTTAGTGCATGAAAAGGAATTATTCAGTCCAACAGCGTATTAAAGCCTCTGAAGTAAGATGTTAGGATCAACGGTATCAAGTGTTTTGCCAAGGGTGAAGACAATAAGATCAGTAGTGATTTTAATCTATGCCAATTCTGTGCTATGATGAAGCTTGGATTTCCACTTAAACTTCATCCTCACTCAGTAGAGCTGAGACTCTCTGTCTACATTGCAACTACCCACCAGATGGAACAGGTTTTCCCAGAAGTCCTGGGTCATGAGTCTGAAGAGAGCCAGAAATGCCCAAGCAAAAGTGTCATAGCTGGTGTAGCCGTAGTTTGGATTTCTTCCTGCTTTCAGACAAACATATCCATGTGGACAGACCCTAAAGATAGGATCACTATTATGATCATCATCATAACTATCTTTATATTGTTATAGATAATTGTGTATATATATATATACTGTATATACTGTATATATATATATATATATATATATATATATATATATATTGCTATTACCCAGCATCTGAGCTGTTTCCACACAGGAGAGCATCAGCTTGACCGGGCAGATAGTAATAGTTCTCTGTAAAGGACAGACAGACACATGGGTTTTTGAGCTTAATGCCCAACTGTGCAGCATGACTATATATAGTGGTATGCAAAAATTCAACCACCCCTTGGTGACAGGACGTGGGTTGAAGCTATGTCCTCGCCTTGTATGATCATTTATATTTCTTTTCACCAGGACATGGTCCTCCACCCACATCCTTGCTTTAAGTTATTGTCTGTTTCATCTGGATTATGATCTTGGCTATTGTTAACTATTTTTTCATCCTTGATGTATCTTAGTTTATTCTTACTTATTCTGTGTATTTGTATGAACATATTGTAACGTCGGGGCTGTGATAAGGGGGCGGGAGTCTCCCGGCATGCTTGCACCGCGGAGGATTCAAATCCTGTATCTGTGTGTCCTAAGTGCTATTCGTGTATGCCATTATAACTGTGCAATAAGACCGGCTGTGATAGTGATGTTTCCCTATATGTTCCAGATCATGTGTCTGTGCCACCATGAGCGAAACGAGGGCCTGTGTAAATGACCTTCCCTCCTTTTGTGTTGTGCGTGTGTGTGTATAAATAAAGCCTGTTTCATCAAAGTCATCTCTCCTTATTGTGTGAACCCTTACAACGTCACACTGGTGTCAGGAGTGGGATTGTGGAGAAGATGGAAGCCAGAATTAGGACGGAGATTTGGCAGCTCGAGCGGCTTATCGCTCAGCTGGAGATGGACAACAGAGCCAACACACCGACCCCCAGAGCTGCTCACCGGGATGAATAGAGCAGCGGACCCGACGGGGCCAGCATACCCCGCCTTCTTCAGGGTAGGACGGGCTGGCGATTCCACTGCGACCAGGAGCAGCGATCGACCAAGAGGCGACCGTCCCACCAGTCCGCCAACGGGCCAAACTCCCCCGCTTTGGTGGCGAAACCCTGCTGGACGACTATCTGGTCCAGGTTGAGCTGGCTGCTGCGCTGAACGGCTGGAAACCTGAAGAGACAGCTGTGCAGGTCGTGCTGGCCCTGGAGGGCGGGGCTCTCTGCACACTGTCTGACCTCCGACCTGAGGAACGTTGCAGCTGGCCAGCGCTACAAGGAGTGCTCCAGAGGAGGTTTGGGAGAGCAGCCAATGCTGAGCACGCCCAGGAACAGCTGGCCAACCACCGGTGAGGCAGCTGAGAGATCCTGGGAGCCTATGGAGCGGACATACGTCTGCTGACGTGACGTGGCTACCTGGATTTTGAGCTGGGGGCGATGGAGAAGCTCACCCTCCAGCACTTCATCCGGGGGCTCTGCCCGGCCTGGCTCCAGGACCACATCTGGATTCACACTGCGAGCAGCTGGGAGACAGCTGTGGCAGAAGCAGAGCGGGTAGGACCGTTGATGGATTATGCAGCTGATGTTGCCGAGGCAGAGAGCTTTCCAGGCCACAGCTGAGAGTGAGGAGGAAGAGCAGGAACTGTGCCGGACAACAGCAGCACGGCCAGTGAGAAGACAACAACGGCGGCGCAAGAAAGGGTGCTTCCGCTGCGGGGAGCCAGGACACATCGTGCGGTACTGCCCGGCACCCACCCTGCGACAAACCACCCCCTTGCTGACTTTTAACTAGAGCAAGGTGGTATGGACGGGGACCTGCCGCCTCCCACAGACATTTTCCCTGATGAACTGTCAGCACGTGTAGGTTGAATTGGACACTCACTAGGGATGTACCTACAGTGCAGCTTCGACAGCACGCCGATCCGGGCATTGATCGACACCGGTTGTACCATCTCCCTGGTCTGACCCGGGGTGCTGCCCGGTATGGACGAGGCTGAACTGCAGAGGTGGGAACCAACCAGGTGCTGCATCATCACAGCCACCGGTGAGCGCACCAGACTGGGAGGGCAGAGCATTCTTGTGGTGGGGATGGCCAGCCAGAATACAAACCACCCGTTGGACTCGATCTGCTCGCAGCATGGGGCACAACAATTGACACCACCAGATCGTCTCTCCTGCTGGGGGCTTGGACCATCATGCTCTGCAGCGGGACCCAGAGGAGGAACCCGGGGGCCTGCATGATCGAGGGGCTGCCAGAATGGAGCGAACCGGGCGGGTTGCCGCCAGAACTGAACACAGCAGTGCCACCAGCATGAGCAGAGGGAGCGCAATCGCCGACAGAGACAGCGGCGGGTGGGGGGGCAGCAGAGCGGGTCAATGTGTCAGCAGAAACACAGCAGGTGGTGGAGGAATTGTTCCAGCAGAGCTGTAGTGGACTAAAATTGGGACAGAGACGCCAGCTGTGGGAGCTGTTGAACTGCTACATTGACGTCTTCGCTGCCAAGGACGAGGAGTGCATCCGAACCAGCTTGGTGCAGCACCAGATAGACACTGGTGAGACCAGGCCGCGGTGGCAGAACAAAAAATACAGGAAATGCTTGAGATGGATGTTATTGAGCCCTCCAGCGACCTCTGGGTGGCGCCGGTGGTTCAGGTTAAGAAGAAGGACGGTTCGTAGTGGTTCTGTGTGGATTACCGGCACCTGAATGATGTCACCCGCAAGGATTCCTACCCTCTGCCCCGCATCGATGATGCGCTGGATTACATCACCGGCTCCAGCACGTTCAGCTCGCTGGACCTCCTCATCGGCTATTGGCAGGTAGAGCTGTCACTGGAGGCCCACCAGAAAACAGCCTTCTCCATCAGGCAGGGACTGTGGCAGTTCAAAGTGATGCTGTTTGAACTTTGCAATGCCCCGGCCATCTTTGAACATCTGATGGAGCAAGTGTTAGTTCATGTGCCCTGGAGCCGCTGCATTGTTTATCTGGATTACCTGCTGGTTCACGCAGCTGACTTTGATGGCGCCCTGTCAAACCTCTGAGAAGTATTAGATGCCATCTGACAGGCCGGGCTGTGGCTGCACCCGCAGAAATGCCACTTATTTCGGAAAAAAGCACCTTCCTGGGCCAAGTTGTCAGCGCAGCAGGAGTCGCCACTGATCCAGAGAAAGTGGCAGTGGTGAAAAACTAGCCGGTGCTGCAAGACATGGGACAGTTTTCTTGTGGGATGTGGGAGAGTAGTTTTCTCGGACTGGCCTCCTATTATAGGAGGTTTGTGAATGATTTCGCCACCATCGCCAGCCCGCTGCATCGGCTGACACAGAAGGGTCGCACGTTTGACTGGAGTGAGAACTGTGCTGCTGCTTTTTCCTGGCTTTGCTCTGCACTCATTGGCGCCCCCGTCCTGAACTATCCTGACCCGAATCGCCCTTTCATCGTGGACATAGATGCCAGCAACCAGGGCATCAGGGCGGTGTTATCCCAGGAGGGAGAACACGGAAAGCAGGCAGTTGCTTTTTTTCAGCCGCACTCTCAGCAGAGCCGAAAGGAATTATTTTCTTACTCGCCGGTAGCTGTTGGCTGTCATCCAGGGGCTTCGTCATTGTCGCCTGTATGCGTACAGGGGGAGGTTTCAGCTCAGGACCGATCATGCTTCCCTGTCCTGGCTACTGAATTTTAAAGAGCCGGATGGACATTTGGCAAGGTGGCTGGAGGCACTACAGGATTATGATTTCATCTGGCAGGCCGCCTCCATGCCAACACTGATGCGCTGTCTTGGTGTCCCTTGTGCTTCGGAGGACTGTTGGCACTGCCAGTGGGCAGGAAGAACGGCTTGACCGAGATCAAGCCGTCCCACGGGCTTCTGATCTCCGGACTGCTGTGAGCAGGTATAACACAGTGGCGCACAGCTCCTCCTTGGATAATCAGTCAGCCCTCCCCAGCGATGACATCACAGAGGCCCTTGATGTGCAGTAGCTGTAGAGCGAGCAGGATAGAGATGTGGTAATCTCCCTGGTTTGGCAGTGGCTGGGTGCGAGCCAGCGGCTCGCCTGGGAGGCTGTGTCTGCACTGGACCCAGAGACCAGGGCCCTACATTCCCAGTGGGCCAATCTCCACTGTCATGAGGGTGTTGTGTATCAGCAGTGGCAGGCTCCAGCTGGGCAGTGTCACATCTGGCAGCTACTGGTTCTCCGGTGGCTCTGACCCAACGTGCTCCAGTTCGTCCACGGAGTGGTGGGGGCGGACCACTTTGGGGTGACAAAGACTCTGCAGCATCTTCGGGCCTAGTTCTACTGGCCCGGATGTCACCAGGACATAGAGCTCCATGTCCACCGCTGCGATACCGGCTCAGAAAGGGCCGACTCAACAATCCCACTCAAACTTGCAGCAGTACTGGGTGGGGACACCCATAGAGCGGGTAGGAGTGGACATTCTGGGCCCTTTCCTGACCATGGATGGGGGGAACTGGTACATGCTGGTCGCAATGGATTACTTCACCAAATGGCCAGAGGCGTATGCGGTCCTTGATCAGAGCGCCGCACCACAGGACCGTGGTGCTTCACCGTGACCGTCTCGCCCCGTACCAGCCATCTGCACCATGGGTGGTCAAGCCGGAGGCTTCATCCCGACCGGATACTTCATCCTAACTGGATGAGGCATGAATGGACAATAACAGGCCTGTGCATGCTGGTCGCCGATAACGGCGGCTGCCCCGACACCTGGACGGATTTGTGTTGGACTTTTGAGTTGGACTTTGTTATTCTGGGGACAGAAATTAGTCCGGGGGAGGGGGGGCAGTGTAACGTCGGGGCTGTGATAAGGGGCGGGAGTCTCCCAGCATGCTTGCGCCGCGGAGGAGTCAAATACCGTATCTGTGTGTCCTAAGTGTTATTCATTTATGCCATTATAACTGTGTAATAAGACCAATTGTGATAGTGTCGTTTCCCTATATGTGCCAGAACATGCGTCTGTGCCACCCTGAGCAAAATTAGGGCCTGTGTAAATGACCTCCCCTCATTCTGTGTTGTGAGTGTGTGTGTATAAATAAAGCCTGTTTCATCAAAGTCATCTCTCTTTATTGTGTGAACCCTTACAACGTCACAATATTCTTGTTTCACATTTATCTCATCTCTGTTTCGGTTTTGTTTTGACAGTGTCTCTGAGTTTTTCTCCCCATAGTCTGGTTTGTTTGGCATTGTTTATTTCCTGATTATTCACAGCTGTTTTGCACTTCTGTTGATTATGTTCTGTCCTATTGGCTGCACGGTGGCACAGTGGTTAGCACTGCGGCAGCACAGTTTACCCTTGGCCGGGGGATTGTGGGGATCGTGGGATCGTGGGTTCGATCCCAGCCCCCGACCAACAGTGATCTGTGTGGAGTTTGCATGTTCTCCCCGTGTTGCGTGGGTTTACTCCGGGATTTCTCCGGTTTCCTCCCACATGCCAAAAACATGCATGTTAGGTTAATTGGCTGTTCTAAATTGTCCCTAGATATCTGTTTCCTATAGGCCCTTAGAATAGAGGGTTAGTATTAATGAAAGCGCTTTGAGTGGTCTTTGTGACTAGAAAAGCGCTATATAAGTGCAGGTTAGTTAGTTAGTTAGTTAGCTATTTAAGGGACGCAGCCCTGCACCTGGGCACTGCATCATTGTGGGACTCAGTGAGTGAGCCCAGCAAGAGGAGGAGGAAATGGAGCCATGACGAGCGAGAGGTGGTGACCACAGTGGTGGATCTGATGGCCACAGCTCATCCCTAGAAGATGCGAGGGATTGCTGGGGGGCAGTAGCAAGCTTGATGACCGCTAGACCCAGTGTGCTTCCCACCCCCGGGTAAAGAGACTAACACTTCCTGCGATTCCTCTGGTACCAGCTGTCTCCCTCTTTCCAGAGCAAGCTTCCCGGCTGTCTGTTCTCTCTCCTGCGGAGTGGAGTGAGCTTTGTGGCAACAAGTTGGCATTTGGGGGCCCCAGGTGGAAGGATGATTCGAGGACATGCTGCTCCTCTCGTTGCTCCGCACCTACGTTCACAGCTCCCAACCAGATGATCTTCGGAGCCAGCCAGAGGGAGTCATCTGGATCATCAGCGGCAGCAGAGCAGAAACTCAGGCAAGTACCCTTTCATTTTTTAACATCACTGAATGATAGGTCTTGTCAGGTTCCTGGTGGGAGGGCTTGGCAGCATCCGTCTGCTGCTGCTGAGCTCTCCCCACCCTGCTCTGTTGTAACATTTGTTGCCACTACTCCACCCTCACCGGCCGTTCCTCTCTCCTCTGCCCCATGCACTATGCCTGATGACGTCACCCGCCACCGGGAGCTGCAGGATCTGCAGGATTGGGCCCGAGGTCATGGTACCTCCACCTGTCATTGTGCCCGAGGTCATGGGACCTCCACCCGTCATGGTGCCAGAGGTCGGTGCACCACCACCAGCCGTTTTGGAGGCTGGTGCCACCACCAGGTGTTCCTGAGACCGTCGAGCTGCTATCAGCGCTCACCGAGGCTGGCACGCACTTATTATTGTCTGACTCAGAGCCGGGCCCTCTCCAACTATCGGACTCTGGATTTAAAACTTGTCTGCTACAGGTTGCTGAGTTAAAGCTCCTCATGCTATTGCCTGTTCCTGGAGTCAGCGCACCCTTATCACCATTATCTGGGGTTCAATTCAATTCAATTCAACTTTATTTATATAGCGCCATTTCACAACAACAGTCATCTCATAGCACTATCAACTGTAGTTGATAGTGCTATGAGATGATAGGGTTGATAGGGTTGGTGCACAGCAATTGTCTGTTCCTGAGTGCATTGTGCCTCTGTCAGCTGTTTCTGAGGACCATGCACCTCAGCCACCTGCTACGGAACTAACAGCTCACCTGTCATCTGTATGTGAATTAAAGACTCCTGTATCTGTGTCTCCTGAACTAGAAATTTCTGCATCTGTGTCCCCTGAGCTAGAAATTTCTGCATCTCGGCCCCCTGAACTATAAATTTCCATATCTGTGTCACCTGAGCTAGAAATTTCTGCATTTGGATCATCTGAGCTAGAAATTTCAGCATCTGAGTTCCCTGAGCTACAAACTCCCATTATCTGTGTCTGAATTAAGGTTTCCTGGGTTATCTCCAGAGTTAAGAGTTTCTCTACTATTTCCAGTGCATAAAATTTCTATGTTGCTGCATGAGCCAGAAGCTATTATGTAGTTTAAAACTCCCATGTTGTTCCCGGAGCAAAAGACTCCTTTGTGGTCTACAAAGCAGAGGGCCCCACTGTTATCATCTGAGTTTGAGACTCCAAAGTTGTTTTCTTTTGAGCAAAGGGCTCCAATGTTATCTCCTGAGTTTAAGGGTGCTATATTTTCATTTCCTGAGCTGTAGAGTTTTTTGTTGTCACCTTCTGAGGTTGAAGTTTCTGGGAGTAAAGTTTTCATGTCACTTTCTCCTGAGTATTATGCTCCTGTGTTAGCTTCTGAGCAAAGAGCTGCGGTGTTAGCTCCTGAGCTAAAAGCTCCTGTGTTAGCTTAAGAGCAGAGAGCTCCTATGTTAGCTTCAGAGCAGAGAGCTCCTGTGTTAGCTTCGGAGCAGGGAGCTCCGGTGTTACATTCGGAGCAGAGAACTCTGGTGTTAGCTTCGGAGCAGAGAGCTCCAGTGTTAGCTTCAGAGCAGCAGAGAGCTCCTGTGTTACCTTCAGAGCAGAGAGCTCCTGTGATGTTTTCAAAGCCTAAAGCTCATGTGTTTCCTCGTGAAGTTAGGATATCTATGACATCTCTTGAGTTTGAGGTTTTTGTGTCATCACCTCCTAAGATTAAAATGTCCATGTTGTTACCCCCTGAAGTTGAAGTTTCTGAGGGTCAAGCTTCCATGTCATTTTCCCCTGAGTGTGATGCTCCTGTGTTAGCTTCAGAGCAAAGAACTCCTGTGTTGGCTTGAGAACAAAGAGCTCCTGTGTTATCTTCTGAGCAAAGAACTGTGTCAGTTTCTGAGCAAAGAGCCCCTGTGTTACCTTCTGAGGTTAGGGTATCTATGATATCTCCAGAGTGTGGGGTTTCCACGTTGTCATCTCCTGAAAATAGCATTTTCATGTTATCATCTCCTGTGTTTAAGGGTTCTTTGTTATCAAGTTCTCTGTTTAGAAATTCAATGTCATTTTCACCTGAGTTTAAAGTGCCACCTGACTCACCTTGTACTCTGATTTGGGGTCAGGTGGACTCAGATAGACCCCCTGAACTATTTTGTCCCATGATCTGGTGGCTCAGGGATGCTGGGAGGCCACCAGATCCACCTTGTTTTTTGGTCCAGTGGTCCATGGACTGGGGTAGATCACATGACCCATTTTGTGTGGGACTTTTGAGGTCCCCCCCCTCATGGATCATCACCTTATCGTGGTGGTGGTGGTGGTGGTGGTGGTGGGGGGGGGGTTGCGTGCCCCAGTGATCCCAGGAGCTATGTTGTCCGGGGCAATTTGCCTCTGATAGGGTCTCCCAAGACAAACTGGTCCTGGGTGAAGGGCCAGACTAAGAACGATCCAACAGACTCTCATGATAAATTGTATATCAAGGATTCAGTGTACCCCGCCCGGTATGGGGTTACCGGGGCCCCACCCTGGAGCCAGGCCTGGGGGAGGGGCTCGAAGGCTAGCATCTGGTGGCCAGGTTTCCACCCATGGGACCCGGTAGGGCTCAGCCCGAAGGAGTTACATGGGTCCACCCTCCAGTGGGCTCACCACCTGCTGGAGGGATCATGGGGGTCTGGTGCTATGTGGATTAGGTGGCGGTCAAAGGCGGAGACCTTGGCGGACTGATCCCAAGCTTTCTAAACTGGCTTTTGGTACGTGGAATGTCACCTCTCTGGTGGGGAAGGAGCCTGAGCTGGTGTACGAGGTTGAGAGATACCGGCTAGATATAGTCGGCCTCACCTTAACACACAGCTCCAGTTCCGGAAGCAGTCTCCTGGAGAGGGGCTGGAGCTTGGCCTTTTCTGGAGTTGCCCCGGGCGAGAGGCGACGAGCAGGGGTGGGTATTCTTGTATCGCCCCACCTTGCTGCCTCTATATTGGAGTTTTCCCCAGTGGACGAAAAGGTTGCTTCCCTGCGCCTTCGGGTTGGGAAACGGGTCCTGACCATCATTTGTGCCTATGCACCAAATCATGTTTCAGAGTAGCCACCCTTTTTGGAGTGTGTGACTGGGGTGCTGGAGGGTGCTCCTCTTGGAGACTCCATTGTCCTACTGGGGGACTTCAATGCGCACGTGGGCAACGACAGTGAAACCTGGAGGGGGGTGATTGGGAGGAACGGCCTGCCCGATCTGAACCCGAGTGGTGTTCAGTTATTGGACTTCTGTGCTAACCACAGTTTGTCCATAACGAACACCATGTTCAAGCATAAAGGTGTCCATATGTGCACCTGGCACCAGGACACCCTAGGTCGCAGGTCGATGATCGATTTTGTTATTGTATCATCAGACCTGCGACCGTACGTCTTGGACACCCGAGTAAAGAGAGGTGCAGAGCTGTCAACTGATCACCACCTGGTGGTGAGTTGGATCCGATGGCAGGGGAGGAAGCCATTCAGACCAGGTAGACCCAAACGTATAGTGAGGGTGTGCTGGGAGCATCTGGCTGAGGCCCCTGTCTGGGAGGTCTTCAACTCCCACCTCCGGAAGAACTTCAACCACATTCCGAGGGAGTCTGGAGACATGCAGTCTGAATGGGCCATGTTCTCCACCTCTGTTGTTGAAGCGGCGGCCCAGAGCTGCGGCTGCAAGGTGGTCGGTGCATCTCGTGGTGGCAACCCCCGAACCAAGTGGTGGACGCCAGTGGTGAGGGGGGCCACTGAGCTGAAGAAGGAGTCCTATCAAGCTTGGTTGGCTTGTGGGACTCCCAAAGCAGCTGAGGTGTACCGGCAGGCCAAGCGGAGTGCAGCTCAGGTGGTTGCTGAAGCAAAAACCCGGGTATGGGAGGAGTTTGGTGAGGCCATGGAACAAGACTTTCGGTCTGCCTCAAAGAGATTCTGGCAAACTGTCCGGCGGCTCAGGAGGGGAAAGTAGCTCCCCGTCCACACTGTGTATGGTGCGGATGGGACACTGTTGACTTCGACTGGGGATATCGTCGGGCGGTGGAAGGAATACTTTGAGGATCTCCTCAATCCCACTGATACGCCTTCCACAGAGGAAGCAGGGTTTGGGGACGAGGGGATGACTCGCCTATCACAGGGGCTGAGGTCGCCAAGGTGGTTAAAAATCTCCTTGGTGGCCGGGCCCCGGGGGTGGACGAGATTTGCCCTGAGTACCTCAAGGCCCTGGATGTTGTTGGGTTGTCATGGTTGACACGCCTCTGCAACATCTCCAGGACCCGGAGGCGTGCTGGCCGGATCATAGCCGATCCCTCACACCCTGGTCACGTACTGTTTGCCCCCCTCCCCTCTGGTAGAAGACTTCGGTCCATCCAGACTAAAACCTCCCGTCACATGAACAGCTTCTTCCCCTCTGCCATCAGACTGCTGAACACTAAGTGACTTATTGACTCTCGTGCACCATGTACAGCAGCTCAACCAGACTCATGTCAATCATCACTGTTTTCTTCCTGCATTACCGACTGCACTATATAGTTCTCCACAGTATCTGCTGCTGGCTAATATATTTTAACTGTTGACCAGTATCACTTAATCTTATCCTACACTTTATTACATGTATAGTTTATTTCTTTTATCTTATCATGTTTAATGTTGCAGCATTGCACCGAGACAAATTCCTAGTTTGTGTACTACATGAACAATGGCAATAAACCTGATTCTGATTCTGATTCTGAACATTGCGTGGAGGTCGGGGGCAGTGCCTTTGGCATGGCAAACCGGAGTGGTGGTTCCTCTCTTCAAAAAAGGGGACCGGAGGGTGTGCTCCAACTTTAGAGGGATCACACTCCTCAGCCTCCCTGGAAAGGTCTATGGCAAGGTACTGGAGAGGAGAGTCCGGCCGTTGGTCAAACCTTGGATTCAGGAGGAGCAATGTGGTTTTCGTCCTGGCCGTGGCACATTGGACCAGCTCTTTACCCTCTCGACAATTCTTGAGGGTTCGTGGGAGTTTGCCCAACCAGTTTACATGTGTTTTGTGGACTTGGAGAAGGCATTTGACCGCGTCCCTCGTGGATTTTTGTGGGGGGTGCTTCGGGAGTATGGGGTATCGGGCTTGTTGTTACGAGCTATTCGGTCTCTGTACGACCGTTGTGAGAGTTTGGTTCGTATTGCCAACACTCGGTCGGACTCATCCCCAGTGAGAGTTGGACTCTGACAGGGCTGCCCTTTGTCACCGATCCTGTTCATAATTTTTATGGACAGGATTTCTAGGCGCAGCCAGGGAATGGAGGGTGTCATGCTTGGTGAACACAGGATCTCATCTCTGTTGTTTGCAGATGATGTTGTCCTGTTGGCTTCATCCAGCAATGACCTACAGCTCTTGCTGGGACGGTTTACCGCTGAGTGTGAAGCGGCTGGGATGAGAATCAGCACCTCCAAGTCCAAGTCCATGGTCCTCAGCCGGAAAAAGGTGGATTGTCCTCTCCGGGTTGGGGACAGGCTCCTGTCCCAAGTGGAGGAGTTTAAGTATCTTACAGTCTTGTTCACGAGTGAGGGGAAAATGGAGCGAGAGATCGACAGACGGATTGGAGCAGCATCTGCAGTGATGCGGACGTTGTACCGGTCTATTGTGGTGAAGAGGGAGCTTAGTTCTAAGGCAAAGCTGTCGATTTACCAGTCAATCTACGTTCCTACTCTCACCTATGGTCACGAGCTTTGGGTAATGACCGAAAGAACGAGATCGCGGATACAAGCAGCTGAAATGAGCTTTCTCCGTAGGATTGCTGGACTCACCCTCAGAGATAGGGTGAGGAGCTCAGTCATCCGAGAGAGGCTCAGAGTAGAACCACTGCTCCTCCACATTGAAAGGAATCAGTTGAGGTGGTATGGGCATCTGATTAGGATGCCTCCTGGACGCCTCCCACTTGAGGTGTTTCAGGCATGTCCCACTGGGAGGAGACCCCGGGGCAGACCCAGGACTCGGTGGAGAGACTATGTCTCCCAGCTGGTCTGGGAACGCCTTGGTATCCTCTCTGAAGAGCTGGAGCAGGTGGCTGGGGAGAGGGAAGTCTGGGCTTCTCTGCTTGAACTGCTGTCTCCGCAACCCGGACCTCCGGAAAATCGGTAGAAGATGGATGGATGGATGGACTTTGGGGTCTTGGATTTAGGTCACCGTAGGGAGGTTCGATTTTGGACTCTGTGTGTGTGTGGGGGGTAAGAGTTTGTTTTGACCCACATGGCCCTTGAACCCCCACCACCCACCCTGGGAGGGTGCTTTTCTGTTTTGTTTGTTTGGTGTTACCTTGGGTCATTTGGAAACCACCCCTAAAGACGGGGTACTGTCAAGGTGTGGATTGAAGCCATGTCCTTGCCTTGTGTTACCACCATAGTCTGGCTTGTTCTGCATTGTTTATTTCCTGATTATTCACAGCTGCTTTGCATTTCTGTTGATTATGTTCTGTCCTATTTAAGGGAAGCAGCCCTGCCCCTTGGTGCTGCACCATCGTCATTCCTGACAATTTCATACACGCTCCTGCCTGAGCTGACCTAGTTTGTGAGTTTTCCTGCCATGTCTGCATTTAGCTTTTGTTTCGACTTCCGAGCTGTTTGTGTTAATAAATAATGTTTAATGCTTGCCACGCATATGAGTCCTGCTCTCTGCCCCATCGGGTTGGAGACCATGTCACTTCGCATATTTTGATGATTTTTTAAAAATTGGTAACTAATTAATTGTGTAGAATGCCCAAACTTCTGCAAATGCCAAATTGTGCTGGTATGTATTTTTAGGTTTGGTTGAATTTATGAAATAAAAAGTAACCTTGCATGAATGTTTGCTGCAATACTATATTTCTTCCATACACTACAGAGACTGCTTACATCTTTTCAATTAAATATGTTGTGGCCACACATATGTGACCTACTTTGTGACTGATGTAAGGCCTCACATTTTAGACAAGAACAAAGACAGAGCTTCCTTGGAGATAACAGAAAGCTGTGAAGAGGTTAGCTTTGGGATGCAGGGCCTGAGACTGTGGGGGTGAATTTGGAGGATTAAAGAGGAGATGCATTGTTACTGGCGATTATAATGCAATGTGACTTGTGATGCAATTTGACTTGTGAACTGTGAGAGTCCTGGTATTTAAGGACGAGAGTTTCCTGTAATGCTCTCTTTCTTCTTTGAGATGTTGGCGAATGTGAATAAAGCTGACTTGAGAGAAACCTGTCTCGTCATTTCCACATTCCCACACTGGTGACCCAAGACGAGCATGCAGCGAGAGGAGAATTCCCCTGGGCCAGCCTCGTCAGGAACCCCCAGCCAAGCGAATGCCACTACGGTCCAGCTACCGGACTTTTGGCAGAACAATCCGCGCTCCTGGTTCCATGCGGTTGAGGCACAGTTCAACCTCCGGGGGATATCAGTAGACGACACAAAATTCTACCATGTGGTCGCAAAACTGGACAACCACACGGCCCAGCATGTGGAGAGCCTGATCGACCAGCCGCCGGACAGCGACAAATACGGCGCGTTGAAGGCTGCACTCATCCAGCACTTCACCCCCTCGGTTGAGGAGCGAGCAGAGAGGCTCCCGGAGCTGACTGAGTTGGAAGATGACATGCCCGTGAACCTCATGGAGAAGATGTTGAGGTTGAAAGGCTCTGACGACGACCACTTCATTTTCACCCACCTCTTCCTCAGGATCCTACCGTCAGCGACGAGAGTGACCCTGGCCAGTTCGCCACTGTTGGCCCAGCGGGACTACCGCGCACTGGCCCGGGAGGCGCAGCGAATTGTCAACGCCAGCAGACGGTGCGTGGCCACGGCCGCTGCAGCGGAACTCGGCGCGACAACCGGAGATGGCAGGGGGCCAGGGGCAGCAGTACCAGACTCACCGATGACGGTGGTGGAGGGGGCCAGGGAACGCGGATCAGACGCCCTTTGTTTCTACCATCGCCACTTCGCAGAGAGGGCACGCAAATGTGTACCACCATGCCAGTTTAAGCGTTCGGGAAATGCCAAGACCAGGGGTCGGTAGCAGCTGCGGCCCTCGGGGAGGAGAACAAGCTGCTCTACTTGTTGGACGCACGCTCGGGGAGGCATTTCCTCGTGGACACAGGCTCCCAGTTGAGTTTCATCACACCTTCCTACGCGGACAGGCTATCAGGTTCCAGAGGTCCAGGGGTGGCAGCAGCGAAAGGCTCGGAGATTAAGACCTTTGGTGAGAGGACTCTGCTTCTGTCTCTACACGGCCGTACATTTGAGTGGACTTTTGTTGTAGCAGCAGTGAATTTCAATATGTTGGGGGCTGATTTTTTGTGCTCACATGGTTTGTTGGTTGATCTCGCTAACTGGCGCCTGGTTAATGCACTTTCTTTTGATTCCATTCCCTGTACAGCGCGAGTGGCCCCGCCAACAGCACAAGCCAACGTCACAGCTGCAAGCGGTAAGTTCCACACACTGCTCACTCAGTTCCCAGCACTCACGGTCCCCACATTTTCGGCAACCGTCGCTAAACACGGGGTGGAACATTTTATTACCACTACCGGACAGCCCGTTTTTGCAAAAGCTTGGCGCTTGGACGCAGCTAAACTGGCCATAGCGCGCGAGGAGTTCGCCAACCTGGCGAGGTTGGGCATAATCAGGCATTCAAACAGCCCATGGGCTTCCCCGCTACACATGGTCCCGAAGGCTGACGGCTCATGGCGACCTTGTGGCGATTTCTGCAGGTTAAACAATGCTACAGCACACGACTGCTACCCAATCCCACATATCCAAGATTTTTCCGTTCATTTGGTAGGGGCGCGTGTTTTTTCCAAGATAGATTTGTTCCGCGGTTACCACCAAGTCCCAGTGCGCGCTGAGGACATACCCAAAACAGCGGTAATAACTCCATTTGGCCTATTCGAGTTTTTGCGCATGCCATTCAGGCTTAAAGGGGCCGCACAGACGTTCCAACGCATGATGGACGCGGTGCTGCACGATCTCCCTTTCGTGTTCGTCTACTTGGACGATATTTTGGTAGCCAGCGCATCCGAAGACGAACACGAAAACCACCTAGCCAGTTTTGCGGAGGTTGGGAGATCACGGGTTAATAATCAACCCAGCGAAGTGTCAGTTCGGGGTGGCGCAGATCGATTTTTTTAGGACACCGCGTCTCCCCCGAAGGAGCGGTTCCGCTTCCTGACAAAGTGCGTGCGGTAGCAGATTTTCCCCAGCCGCAGACGGTCAGGGCATTACAGGAGTTTTTGGGAATGGTGAATTTTTATAACCGTTTTCTCCCCCGCGCGGCACAACTCATGCAACCGCTGTATGCCGCGCTCAAAAAACAGAAACCCGCGAATAAGGTCGAGTGGTCCGTGGAGCGGGACCAAGCGTTCTCGGAGGTAAAAGCAGCCTTGGCAAAGGCTGCGTTGTTGGCACACCCAGACCCAACGGCCCGCATAGCGCTCACTACTGACGCATCAGATGTGGCCATAGGGGCAGTCGTGGAGCAGCAGGTGGCCGGGATTTGGCAGCCCCTCGCCTTTTTCAGCAGGACCTTGTGCGATAGTGAACGTAAATACAGCGCGTTCGACAGGGAGCTGCTGGCTCTCCATTTGGCCATCCGCCACTTTCATTTCTGGCTAGAAGGATGCTCTTTCACCACGTTCATTGACCACAAGCCGCTAACATTCACGATGGCCAAGGTTTCTGAACCGTGGTCAGGCCGGCAACAGAGACAGCTGGCCGCGATCTCAGAGTTTACCACTGATATTCAGCATGTGGCGGGCAAACTGAATGTGGTGGCAGATTGCCTCTCGCGTGCCGTGGTGGCCCCAGTCAGTGTAGGAATAGATTACGCAGCCATGGCCGCGGAGCAGGTTAGTGACACGGATGTGCATGCGCTCCAGTCTGGACCAACAGGGTTAAGGCTGGAGAACAGGGTGCTGCAAGATGGTGTTTCCCCCCTAATCTGCGATGTCTCCACTGGACGGCCGCGTCCAGTAGTGCTGGCCGCGTGGCGCCGCCGCGTTTTTGACTCGATTCATTCTTTGGCACACCCGGGAGTGCACGCGTCGGTCAAAATGGTGGGAGAGAAATTTGTGTGGCCGAGTCTGCGCAAACAAGTTAAAGAGTGGGCAGCAGCCTGCACGGCGTGTCAGCGAGCCAAAGTACACAGGCACACGAGGGCTCCTTTGGAGCCGTTTCACATTCCTGCCAAGAGGTTCGATCACGTTCATGTGGACCTCGAGGGCTCCCTCCCGCCGTCACAGGGGTGCACACACCTTCTGACAATGGTGGACCGCACCACGCGCTGGCCTGAAGTGGTTCCGCTGGCATCAACCGCAGCCGAGGAGGTGGCATGCGCGTTTTTAACAGCTTGGGTGGCGCGTTTCGGAGTTCCGTCAGACATTACGTCCAACAGAGGCCCTCAATTTGTGTCCGAACTTTGGTCGACGATGGCCCGCAGCCTGGGTGTCATGATTCACCGCACAACCGCGTACAATCCGCAGGCTAATGGGTTATGTGAACGTTTTCATAGGTCATTGAAAGCGGCTCTCAGAGCGTCACTGACGGATGCAAATTGGGTAGACAAGTTACCGTGGATTTTATTGGGGTTGCGTTCTGCGCCTAAAGAGGACTTAGAAGCCTCCCCAGTGGAGCTCGTGTTTGCGCAACCACTTCGGCTGCCTGGGGAGTTTCTCCCAGATAACCCCGCGCCAGACACCTCCCCGTCTCAGCTGTTGCGGAGTAACATAGAATCAAGCACGCTGCCCGGCCCCGTGCACCACAGTTTTCCGCGCGTTTTTGTGCCTAAAGCTTTGAAGAGCGCAGAGTTTGTTTTTGTCAGACACGATGTGCATCGAACCCCGCTGCGACCGCCTTATGACGGACCGTCCAGAGTGTTGGAAACAGGGGACAAGCAGTTTTTGCTAGATTTGGGGGGTAGGAAAGAAAAAGTTGGCATAAACAGACTCAAACCCGCTTTTGTGGTGGCGGATGAGCAAGTGCTGTTGGCAAGGGCCCCGCGGTGAGGTAGACCCCCACGGGGGGCTTCACAGAGTAATGTTTCCCCAGAACACCCGCAGGGACTGACAAGAGGTTTTCACCCCCAGACGGCAACCCCCCAGCGTGACAGCGCCGCGGAGATGTTGAATCCGGGCTACAGCAGATACGGCAGGAGACTGAAGCCTAGACAGCATGCAGACTGATGTGTATTGATTCTATCACGGCATGCATACTGTATTCTCTGGTTCGTCTAAAATGTTTTGGGGGAGGCTGGTGTGGCCACACATATGTGACCTACTTTGTGACTGATGTAAGGCCTCACATTTTAGACAAGAACAAAGACAGAGCTTCCTTGGAGATAACAGGAAGCTGTGAAGGGGTTAGCTTTGGGATGCAGGGCCTGAGACTGTGGGGGTGAATTTGGAGTATTAAAGAGGAGATGCATTGTTACTGGCGATTATAATGCAATGTGACTTGTGATGCAATTTGACTTGTGAACTGTGAGAGTCCTGGTATTTAAGGACGAGAGTTTCCTGTAATGCTCTCTTTCTTCTTTGAGATGTTGGCGAATGTGAATAAAGCTGACTTGAGAGAAACCTGTCTTGTCATTTCCACATTCCCACAATGTCATTTGTCAGTGAGTAGCCACATTTTTGCATACCACTAAATTAGCACTGTACCAAACATGAACAATAATATGAAAATTAATGTCATCCTACCTGGGTTATTGATGTACTCATAATAATCAAAGTCACCACTTCCTGTGTGGTTGCTAAACGTATCATTGGCATGATAGCTGGTGTTCAGGGCTATATCTGATGTGTAGATGCTACGTAGTTGTGGCTGTATAAGGACACATTTTTGCCGCAGGTTTCCCATGAAAAGCTGTAGACCAATCAGAGCAAAAACACTTAGGCAGAACACAGTTAGGATCATTACATCAGCCAGCTTCTTTACTGATTGGATGAGAGCTCCAACGATTGTCTTTAAACCTGCAAAAATGATGGGTTAAAGAGTTAGCAACATATAGAAAGTTAAGCATTAAGTCATCAGAAGATGTACACAGACACTTACCAGGGATGACTGTGATGGTTTTAAGGGCTCGAAGAACTCTAAATGTCCTCAATGCAGAAACATTTCCTAAATCAACAAACTCTGTTAGATACCTGAAAGAGTGAGAGAGAGAGAGAGACAGAGAGAGAGCTTCACTTCAAACCTCTTTAGCAACTACAAACTTTCTTCTTGAATTTCATTCTAATTATGAAGATCATGAAGAAAAATAACAATAACAGAAAAGTGATTCACAGTGTTTTCTTATGTAGTGTCAAAATTTGGCCAAATTTGAGAATGTTAGGTACTGTCACTACCATTTTACTTCATGACTGCCATTGCGTGATCACAGAGGCTGTGTTCGGAATGTTCCCTCCCTCACTCACTCCCTACTCACTATATAGTAAATTTAGATATATTGGACTATGTAGTAAACTCAATATAACAATAAAATTAACAGCTTTCAGACACTACTGGTTTGTTTTCGCAGCATGGTTAATGATGTCATCATGTGAGGCAGTAAAACCTAACAGACTAACAGTGGTAAAAAAAAACATGAATACTTGCATGCAGTTTGTCTCAAATATGTATTAAATCAAATAGTTTTTGCTGAAATAATAAATACAAATACCTTAAGGTAGTTTATGTTGTGATGTGAAGCTCTCCTCTCACTGCTCCGTTGGCTGTGCATTGAATTATGGGATATATTAGCCAATGTAGTGACCATCCGTTGTACACTACTTTTCAAAATGCATTGTGGGATATTTTGAGTGTACTATATAGTGAATGAAATTTTCAGTTAAGATTTCGACCAGTACTACAAGATGGCTGATTCACTATATAGTACACTATATGGGGAAGGAGTGAGCGTTTCGAACACAGCAAATGTCTTTGCCTGTAGTGGTTTTTCAAAATAAAAGCCCCTTTATATTGGCTTAACCTGTGCTTTCCTGTAACATTTGCTGACATCAAATTTTCCGTGATATCAACTTCCACCTGTACCTGGAAATAATTAAACTAATCAATAACAGGAAGTCATACAGACTTTCAAAACAAAAGCTCCATAATAAATCAAAGGTAAGGGAGTGCCTGTAATGCTCCCAAATTTGAAGATCAGAGGTGCTGTCATAAGTATATTCATTCACCATTAAAATTGTATGATCAAAACAGCTTATCATTTAATGGATTTTCAAAATAAAAGCCCCATATAATTGAATCAGCCTGTTTATTCCCCCAACATTTTGTGACATAACTTTATTCTATATGATAGCAACTTCATCCTTAACTGGAAAAAAATAATTTTCTCTCAACAAGATGTTACACTGACTATCAACATAAAAGCCTCCAAAATAATACACAATTTAGATTGCTTTGATGTGCTCAGATTTGAATGCACATACACCATTTTTGCATTAAGGTGGATCCACAATACAACGTTTGGACCAACTTTTACTGACGTTTTGGCAAACGTCTGGCTCTGCTGGCAAAAGTTAATGATTGTTGGTGTTTGTTGGCAAACGCTGGTGAAAGTTGAGCTCTCTGAAAATTTCCAGCATGCTCAAAATTTGCCGATGTTTGGAAATACACATTGGTGGAAGTTGTGCTTAGTTTGTAAAAGTTCTTGAGCACTGAGCTAAGTTAGGCAGAGTTTACCTAAGTCGGCCTAAGTTAAAGCTGGGTTCACACTATAGCGTTTGAACTGGCTTTTATAGATGTTTTGAAAAATTAGAGAAATCAGTCTAAATGTTGGTGAAATTATGTTCATGAGCAGGTTTTTTTAATCCAGCGCACACCAACTTTTACAAACTTTCATGAACTTTTGCTGACATTTGCCAGCGTTGCATTCAGCATTGGCAAACTTTTGCCAAGTTAGGCTAGTGTATGTGCAGCTGTTGCCACCTTAGGTTAACTTAAGCAAACAAATACTCAGTGCAGGTCAGCTGATATCAGCGTTAGACAGCGCTCATATAAAGATCAGCATTTGTGGAGGCTTCCTGCCATTCTGGACCTGCTTTAGGAGTGAACACATCTCCCTTATGCATGCGTTTCAGTATTTATTTTCGTTTTATGTTCCTATGTAGTTCCAGTGGGGCAAAAAAGTATTTAGTCAGCCACCAACTGTGCACATTCTCCCACTTAAAAGATGAGAGAGGTCTCCAATTTTCATCATAGGTATACTTCAACTATTAGAGACAAAATGAGAAAAAAAAAAATCCAGAAAATCACGTTGAAGGATTTTTAAAGAATTTATTTGCAAATTATGGTGGAAAATAAGTATTTGGTCAATAACAAAAGTTCATCTCAATACTTTGTTATATACCCTTTGTTGGCAATGACAGAGGTCAAATGTTTTCTATAACTCTTCATAAGGTTTTCACACACTGTTGCTAGTATTTTGGCCCATTCCTCCATGCAGATCTCCTCTAGAGCAGTGATGTTTTGGGGCTGTCGCTGGGCAACACAGACTTTCAACTCCCTCCAAAGATTTTCTATAGGGTTGAGATCTGGAGACTGGCTAGGCCACTCCAGGACCTTGAAATGCTTCTTACCAAGCCACTTCTTCATTGCCTGGGCGGTGTGTTTGGGATCATTGTCATGCTGAAAGACCCAGCAACGTTTCATCTTCAATGCTCTTGCTGATGGAAGGAGGTTTTCACTCAAAATCTCACGATACATGGCCCCATTCATTCTTTCCTTTACACGGATCAGTCGTCCTGGTCCCTTTGCAGAAAAACAGCCCCAAAGCATGGTGTTTCCACCCCCATGCTTCACAGTAGGTATGGTGTTCTTTGGATGCAACTCAGCATTCTTTCTCCTCCAAACACGACAAGTTGAGTTTTTACCAAAAAGTTCTATTTTGGTTTCATCTGACCATATGACATTCTCCCAATCTTCTTCTGGATCATCCAAATGCTCTCTAGCAAACTTCAGACGGGCCTGGACATGTACTGGCTTAAGCAGGGGGACACGTCTGGCACTGCAGAATTTGAGTCCCTGGCGGCGTAGTGTGTTACTGATGGTAGCCTTTGTTACTTTGGTCCCAGCTCTCTGCAGGTCATTCACTAGGTCCCCCCGTGTGGTTCTGGGATTTTTGCTCACCGTTCTCGTGATTATTTTGACCCCACGGGGTGAGAGCTTGCGTGGAGCCCCAGATCGAGGGAGATTATCAGTGGTCTTGTATGTCTTCCATTTTCTAATAATTGCTCCCACAGTTGATTTCTTCACACCAAGCTGCTTACCTATTGCAGATTCAGTCTTCCCAGCCTGGTGCAGGTCTACAGTTTTGTTTCTGGTGTCCTTTGACAGCTCTTTGGTCTTGGCCATAGTGGAGTTTGGAGTCTGACTGTTTGAGGTTGTGGACAGGTGTCTTTTATACTGATAACGAGTTCAGACAGGTGCCATTAATACAGGTAACGAGTGGAGGACAGAGGAGCCTTTTAAAGAAGAAGTTACAGGTCTGTGAGAGCCAGAAATCTTGCTTGTTTGTAGGTGACCAAATATTTATTTTCCACCATAATTTGCAAATAAATTCTTTAAAAATCAGACAATGTGATTTTCTGGATTTTTTTCTTTTTTCTCATTTTGTCTCTCATAGTTGAGGTATACCTATGATGAAAATTGGAGACCTCTCTCATCTTTTAAGTGGGAGAACTTGCACAATTGGTGGCTGACTAAATACTTTTTTGTCCCACTGTACCTCTGCATGCTCTTTTCCCCTGTTTATTGATTCATTCATTCCTCTAAAAAAAAAATACAATAATGCCCATCTATAGACTCCAACAGTAAGTCCGCAATTAAAATGTGAATGTGGATGGAATTTAAAAAAAAAAAAAACACTATTTAGTGCATCATCATATAAATAAAATGACCGGTGACTAAATTTCTGCTGTTACACCTCTCTCCATTAAAATAACATAAAATCCTATTAAATGTCTTTTACTTTTTGCCACCACATCAGCGCTTTTTGATTCCCCACAATGGAAGCAGAACCAATAGATTCTGGAGAAAGATTACACATGGAACAGAAAATTAAGAACAGTAAATTTCTCAATGATAAGATTTTTTTCTTCCTTTTGGGCTGTCACATTTTTGGGAGATCATATATATATATTTTTCTCTTTTTTAAAAAAAATTCCCCCTTCTCTCCATTTCTCTTTCATCCATGCATGTCTGAAGTGGATTTTGGTCTAAAAACATCTGCTTCCAATGGCATTTCAGTCAATGTTTGCCAATGGGGCTTAACTTAGGCCGACTTAGGCAAACTCTGCATATCCTAGCCCAGCGCTCAGGAACTTTTACAAAGTGAGCACAACTTTTACCAACATGTATTTCAAAATGTCAGTAAATTTTCAGCATCCTGAAAATTTTCAAAAAAACACAATTTTTGCCAGCGTTTGCCAACAAACACCACTTATCATTAACTTTTATCAACCTTTGCCAGCAGAGCCAGACATTTGCCAAAACTTCAGTGAAAGTTGGTCCAAACGTTGTAGTGTGAATCTACCCAAAAAAGCAGGTCCAGAATGGCAGGAAGCATCCACAAATGCAGATTCTTATATGAGCATCACCTGACACTGATGTTAGCTGACCTGTGCAATGAGTATTTGTTTGCTTAAGATAACCTAAGTTGGCAACAGCTACACATACAGTAACCTAAGTTGGCAAAAGTTTGCCAACGCTGAATGCAATGCTGGAAAATGCTAGCAAAACTGTGTAAAAGTTTGTAAAATTTGTAAAAGTTGGTGTATGCTAGATTTAAAAAAAAAAACCAAACGTACAAACTTACAAACGTAATTTCACCAATGTTTCGAGTAATTTCTCTGATTTTTCAAAACATCTGTAAAAGTTGGTCCAAATGCTATAGTGTGAACCCAGCTTTAGGTCCTCACAGCTTAAAGCCATGATCAGTGGGCAGTAGTGCACACTCTCAAAATTTTGGGAATTTTCAAATTATTATTTTTAATTCATTGAATAAATTCAGTACGGTAACTTTTTTGTTTCTAGCTCCTGTTTCTTCTTTTTGCATTCTGAAGCTCTACTTACATTCTGTTTGCGATCCACCAGCGCAAAATATAAATACTTGTAATCTTTCCACGCTTTCTTAAGAGTCTGATCAGGAATGTATTTTAATTCATAAAAAGATACTATTTTGTCAGGGTGATGTTTTTTGCATTTAATCTATATAAACACAACAGACTTCAGCAACCAAATAAACCACTAAAGAAAACACTGGAGTGTATGTATATGCTGTATGGTTCATTTGTTCAATTAAATATTACGCCATGCTGATGACCATGAAGTCCAGCCAGTTCCAGGGGTCTTTGAGGAAGGTGAAATCTCCGATACAGAATCCTCGAGATAAAACTTTGACCATTGCTTCAAAGGTGTAGATGCCTGTGAACACGTATCTGTTGAACAGCACAGACAAATTCGCTGAAACAACAACAAAATAATGATAATATGAAAGCATAATTTTAATGTTTTCTTGATTGAAATTCTAGTGTTTTGAAACCAGCTCAATTGATACAGTCTGATACTGGGTATGATAACTTTATTGGATATGTGTAAACAATGGCTAATGTATGTACCTACATATGTACTGTATGTGATTTATAGGGTGACCAGGTCCCAATCAATGAAAAGTGGGCCAAAGGTCATGTTTGAGTGGAACAATGTGGGACACATTATCACCTCTCAAGGTGGTATCCATTTTTGATTTGCCTAGATTAAAAAATAAAAACATATGAGGAAAAAAATGTATACTTATGGGAAGAATGGTGCAAATTTACAAGAAAAACTTCATGACTTTATGAGAAAAAAATGCAAATTTACCAGAAAAAAAAGCAAATTTACAAAAAGTTAAATTTAATAGAAAAAGTTAAAAAAATATTAGAAAAACATATAATTTTACTAGAAAAAACCTCACAAATTTATTTGAATAAGCTTGCAAATTTACAAGAAAAATGTTGCAATTTACAAAAATTTAAAAATACAATTATGAGAAAAAGTTTCAAATTTCAGAGGCAAGAAGTAATTAATTTACAAGGAAAAAGTTACAAATTTACAAATAAATGTAGTAAATTTATGAGAAATGTTACAAATTTTAAAGAAAAAAATGCATTTATGCTTAGCATTGGTGTTTTAAAAGCATTCTGTTCAGTTGTGTTGCATGATATGGAGGGGATTGTCATGATTTCGGGGGGAGAGATTCTCTCTTTTTTCCAGGTTAGAGGGACACAGTTCCATTCCACTGCAGGTTTTCTGCACAACTCCATCAACACAAAAGACTTTTGGAGGTGATTGTAAATGTGTAATAAGAGAGTCTTATTACACATCTTCTGGAGTGGAGGAGAAGAGAGAACAGCTGGCATTGGCTTTATTTCCAACAGGCTAGCTGCTCGAGGTATCACCCCTACACCAATTAGTGACAGGCTCATGTCAATGCGCATACAGCTAAAGGGAGGAAACAATCTAACTCTCATTAGTGTATATGGGCCGACCATGCAAAGATCTCAGGAAGAAAAAGAGCAGTTCTATGAAAAGCTTAGCAGCTGCACATTTGCCGCCGAGATGGACATCATCATCATCCTGGGCGACTTTAATGCTCGAGTGGGCAAGGACTGTAAATCGTGGCCCAATGTAATTGGAAAACATGGCGTTGGTAAAATGAACTCCAACCGGCTTATGCTCTTAGAATTCTGCACCAGATTCCAGCTCAGTGTCATGGGTACTATGTTCCAACAGAAAAACACCTTAAAGAACACATGGCAACACCTACGTTCAAAGCACTGGCACCAAATCGACCATGCACTATCCAACAAGGCCGCAAAACCATATATTACAGTGACACGAGTCAATCAAGCAGCAAACTGCTTCACCAATCATAAGCTCCTGATATCTAAGTGCCTGTTCTTTATTAAAAACAAGAAGAGTGGTACAAGGCCTCCCAAGAAGCTAGACACACATTTGGATGATGATAAAAAAGCATTACTGGAGCTCTTCCTAGACGAAAAGTTGTCTACCTGTAAGGCGGACTTTGATGAACTCAGACTTATTCTCCAGAATGCTGCCACACATGTCTTCGGCAAAAAGAAACGAGTGCAGAATGACTGGTTTGATGATCAGGACCAAGAAATTCAAAAGCTGCTTCAAGACAAGAACTTGGACAGGCATGTTCTAAGAAGGCGGATCAGAGAGCTAAAGAATGACTGGTTTCAGCGCAGAGCTGAAGAGGCAGAGCGGCACTCTCAGGAGAAGAACCACAGAGAGTTTTATGCTACCCTCAATGCCGTCTATGGCCCTAGATCCAGAAGCACCCATCCTGTGAAGTCCAAAGATGGTGAGCTCCTGACTGTTCCTGACAAGATAAAGGACAGATGGGTTGAGCACTTCAGCAACTTATTAACACTAGAAGTCCCAGAGAGGAGCCATTTGGCCTTTTTGGCTAGAAAACCCATAGGGGGACCATCAAGTGGCCACAAGAGGGCTAATGTCTGGGTCTTCTAGTGTTAAACCAACCAACGGATGTTGACTTGAGCATCGTCGATGACACAGACCAGCTTCCAGTTATCGAATCAATGAGCCTCCCAATTGAAGACCAAGAACTTGACCAAGCCCTTAGAAACACCCGATTAGGAAAGAGCCCAGGTCCAGACGGTATTCTACCTGAAGTACTTGTGCATGGAGGACGTCGCTTAAGAGCTTTCCTACTTGTCCTATTCAACATCTGCTGGACTACAGAGATTATCCCAACCGACTGGATAGACGCCATCATCGCAATTCTGTTCAAAAAAGGTGACAGAATCCTCTGTGGCAATTACAGAGGAATCTCACTGCTCAGTGCTGTCGGTAAAGTCTTCGCGGGCGTTATCTTGCAGAGGCTTCACCTTTTAGCAGAATATATCTACCCCCAGTCGCAGTCAGGGTATCAAAATGGTAGAAGTACAATAGATGGGATTTTCACCCTTCCCCAGTTGATGGAAAAAACAAGACAGCAGCGCAGATGTTTGTACATAGCTGTCGTGGATTTTGTGAAGGCGTTTGACATGGTCAATCGCGAGCTCCTCTTCATCATCCTTGGCAAACTTGGCTGTCCTCCAAAGTTTATAAGAATCATCAAGAGACTATACACGGACGTGCACGCCCGACTTGCTATCAATGGTGAACTCACCCAATCCCTTGAATACAACAGTGGGGTCAAGCAGGGGTGTAAACTAGCTCCAACACTCTTTGGCATGTACGCAGCAGTCCTACTTTGGCTCGCTTTCAAAGAAATCAAGCACACCTGCAGCGTACAGATCAGACTGCATTACGATGGAGATCTTTTTGACCTCCGCAGATTAAAAGCGAAATCCAGAGTCCTCACAGATTATATTAGAGAAGCTCAGTATGCTGACGATATCGCAATCTTCAGTGATACACCAGAGGGCCTGCAGACGTTATTATCATCCTACAATGACGTTGCTAAGAGAATGGGTCTCTGCATCAACACAGTCAAAACGGAGACCATCTGTATTGGCAATACAGCTGAGTTCTTTATTGACGACATCAAATTGGCCAACGTTACTCGCTTCAAGTATCTCGGCAGTTATGTCAGCAGTGACTGCTCTATGAAGGAGGAACTTGCATCTTGCATTCAAGCAGCATCGTGTGCTTTTGGCCGTCTGCGCAAGAGGGTGTTTGATTCGCATGACCTCACAATCTCTACCAAAGTCGCAGTTTACAATCAGTGCCTTATGCCTCCTCCTGGCAGCGAAACCTGGACCCTATACCAGCACGAAGTCAGGCAGCTTCGCATAATCCAACAGCGTCACCTTCGCCTGATACTAAACATCAAGTGGGACGATTTCATCAGCAATGACGAGGTGCTGCGGTGGGCACACGTCGAAGACATTGAGATCAAGCTGGTAATGAGTCGCCTGCGCTGGTTATGTCATGTCTGTTGAATGAATGATGATAGGCCGCTGAAGGAACTCCTGTATTGTGAGCTGGCTCATGGTTCTCGCAAAGTAGGTCGACCCAAACTCCGTTTTAAGGACATATGCAAAAATGCATTGAAGTGTGCCGATGTTTTAGATCAATGACAATTGGTAGTACATGATAGAGCGGAATGGAAGAACCTCACGAGGAAAGTTTGCAGGGCGCATAATACAAAGAGAGTGATAGCTCACGAGAAAAGACGGGCTCGACGCAGAGCGGAGAGAAGTAAGGAAGGAACTGTGGATATACCCGTTTCTGGTGAAAGGCGATAATTAATTAATTAATTATAATTAATTAATTATTAATTAATAAGAGAGTGAAGGAAAATATTTGCATTTGGATATCTGACTGCTAGATTACACTAGATTACACAATGACTGCAACATATAACATTTTCTCAGAAGATAAAACTAGTCTTGTTCTTCTATTAAGGCAAAGCAAAAGGATGTCTCATACCTCTGACATGTTTCGACCGTCGTCTGCGGTCTTCTTCAGAAAGTGTCATCTGACGTCTGTGACGTGTCACATCAGCTGTTTTATCCTTTCTGTAGGCATGACCAACCTGACAGATTTGACAGATCTGACAGGTCGGTCACACCCCCTGCTGTGCAATGGTCTCTGGAGGAAAGAGTCCCAGGTGTGCGAGAACATGAAGGCTCGATCATCTCGGTTCATGGTGTTGTGGGCCTGGTTCCTGATTTCAGTTGCTTCTTTGATCCATCGTTTGTGTTTGTTGTCCTCTGATCCAATTATTTTTGCATTGTTCCAGTCCTTGATGTGGTTGTTTATCTTACAGTGGTCTGATATTGCTGATTTGAAGTTTTCTTGTTCTGCCTTTTCTTTTTGCGTTCTTGTGAGTCACCCTGCTGTTTCTTTTTCCACATTCTTTTTGGTGTTCCCTTTTTCGTGTTGCAAACATCCTCCCCATTTCTCTTATGTATGTTTTTTCACATGATTTGCATGGTATTTCATAAATTACGTTGCATCTTTTGTTTAGTTGTATTTTGTCCTTTGGGTGAACCAAAAGCTGCTGCAGTTTTGTGTGGGGTTTTATTCCTGTGTTTATCCGTGTTTTTTTTTTTTTTTCATGATTCTTTGTATGGGTATGTGTCTCTCCCCCTGGTCCGTGATGATGGTGGTCCATTCATATAATGTCTTCACAACTGACAGTTTGTGTGCCATCGGAAGTTCAGATGTCCAGAGTAGGTATTGGTCCATGTGTGTTGGTTTCCAGTATACTGTGATTTTAAAGCTGCAACCATCCTTATGGTGAATTTTTATGTCTAGAAAGTTTATGATCCGGTTTGTTTCTTCTTCATGTGTTGTCATATTCGGGACATGATCACAGGATCATGTCCACACTTAATGTTCAGTTTTGTTCTGCTTTCCCCTGATTTGCATTTATTATTTGTATTTGTTTGCATTTATTGCCCTCTCTGAGTCCCTTGTTGTTGTCTTCTGTGTTCATCCCCTGTTTGGTCCTGGGTCTGTGTGTGTGTGTATCCGTTTACCTATTGTTCCAGCTCCTCATGTTTTCCGTACCCATAGCCACTGCTTTCTCTGTCTGTACAGCCCCACCTGTCCTGTTTTGTAGCTGCTGCCCTGTTGTCTCCTAATTAGTCCCAGCTGTCCTATGTTGAGTCAATTATCTGTTCCCTTCTGTCCTATGTTGTCTTGATTACCCCGTGTCTTTATATACCAGTGTCAGTCTGTGTCCAGTGTGCCGTCATTAATGTTTATCTGTGTTTCCTATAGTGTTCCAGCCGTGATCCCTGGCCTTTGTCAGTTTTTGCCTGCCTGGTTTAAGTTCTGTTTTGCAGCCCACGCGCTGCCGTTTATTTGTTCCTGAGTTTGTTAATCAATTGCTTTTTGCACCATACTCCTGCCTGCACGTGAGTCCTCTTCACCCAAACCTTCTGACGTGTGAATTTGATGTTCCCAGTGCTGTCTGTGGTATTCAGGTGGTCTCTAAGTTCTTGTGCGTGTCCATGTTTTATTTTCTCCATGATGTCATCAACATATTTTCTCCAGAACGTGGGTCTGCATGATGTGGGGGCTGTATTGATGCCTCTGATTTCTAGGTCTTCCATGAAAAACCTACTCATTATTGCAGAAAGTGGGTCTCCCATTGCAAATCCTTCTTTTTGTCTGTAAATTTTGTTTATGAATTGGAAGTTGGTGGATTTGGCAACAAACTGTAAGAGTTGTGATAGTTCATTAACTGTAAGATTTGTGCATTTTTTGAGTGTTTTATCCTTCTTGAGGGATTCCTGCACAATGTGTAAAGTGACATCAGTGGGGTTTTTGTAAATAATGACACCACATAGCGAGAAATGAATATTTCATGTGTTTCCACTTTTAGATTGTTGAGTTCATGTGCCACTTCTTTTGAATTTTTACAGTGATATTCTATTAGTCCAAGGATGGGTTTGGTGATTTCTACTAGTGCTTTTGATAAATAACACTGGTCAACACCAAATTTATTGTCTAAGCTTTTTTTTTAGCTGATTTAGAACAATTTTGATGTGCTGAATCCAAAAATCACATTGGGTTTGCTCAATCAGGTCAACTTTTTGAATTATGGCCACATGTTGTTTTATACGTTTTTGTTTACATGTTTTGTTTACGTTTTTGTTTACATTTATATGATGCAAAATTCTTTTTTATGTCTTGAAATTCTCTGAATTTTGAACAATGATGATGTAACATTCAATTTACATGTACTTACCTTTATATAAAGGTAAGTACATGCACAGTACTAAGTACTACGTAAGTACAGGTTTTTACTTAGCACCTGATAGAGAGAAACAGATGTCATTTTCGGATTCAGCGGTGCAAAATTGTCTTAAATCAGTTGAAAAAACACAGACAACTTACAAAAAAAATATTTTTGTAACCCTGTGTTATAGGTGACTGAACCGATATTTGGGCACCACCATCTCTAATGATGCATCGCTAGACAAGGAGTTTGCAGCAATGATAGAGAAAGCCAGACAAGCAATGGGCAGATTCAATTCAATTCAACTTTATTTATATAGCGCCATTTCACAACAACAGTCATCTCATAGCACTATCAACTGTAGGGGGCTACTTCCCACAGTTGCAGAAAGACCCCAGCAATCAGGCGATCCCCTGTGAGCAAGCACTTGGCGACGGTGGAGAGGAAAAACTCCCTTTTAACAGGAAGAAACCTCCAGCAGAACCAGGCTCAGGGAGGGGCAGTCATCTGCTGTGACTGGCTGGGGGGTGAGGGGATAGAGAAGAAGAAAAGAACAGACATGTAGAGAGCAAACAGCACGATGGGGACTCAATCTATGGGAGAGAACAAACAAATGTTAATGACCAGCAAAAAAATATTTCATTGAGAGTGAGAAAAGGAGTGAGGCCCAGTGCATTACTGGAGGTCCCCCGGCTGACTAAACCTATTAGCAGCATAACTAAGGGAGGGTTCAGAAACACATGATCCCTCCCTAATTGTAGGCTATATCAAAAAGGTAGGTTTTAGCCCTATTCTTAAAAACAGAGATCGAGTCTGACTCCCGAATCCAGATTGGCAGCTGATTCCACAGGAGAGGAGCTTGATAACTGAAGGCTCTGCCTCCCATTGTACTTTTGGAGATTCTAGGTATTACAAGTAATCCTGCATTTTGGGAGCGTAGTGCTCTGTTAGGATAATACGGTAGTATCAGATCTTTTAATTTAATTCATTCATTCATTAATAATTTAATTTAATTCATATATTTATTCCATCCAGCTACAATGCTCTGCACTGTGTGTCTGTGTGTGTGTGTATATATATATATATTTTATAGTAATACGTACATATGTATATTAGCTGCTCTTGCTTGCTTGTTTTTTTTTTTTTTTTTTTTTTTTTTCTTGCCTTCTGATTGTTGCTCTGAGTGTTGCTATCCCTGTGCTGTTGCAATCCTGGAATTTCCCCGTTGTGGGACTAATAAAGGCTTATCTTATCTTATCTTATCTTATCTTTAAATAAAAAGGAGCCTGATTGTTTAGAGCTTTGTAAGTAAGAAGAAGGATTTTAAACTTAATTCTAAACTCTATGGGAAGCCAATGAAGGGAGGCCAGAACCGGAGAGATATGATCTCTCTTTCTAGTACCTGTTAAAACTCTTGCTGCAGCATTTTGGATCAGCTGAAGACTTTTTAAAGATGTTTTAGGACAGCCTGATAATAAAGAATTACAATAATCTAATCTCGAGCTAACAAAAGCGTGGATCAGTTTCTCAGCATCACTCTGAGACAAGATGCTCCTAATCTTGGCAATATTACGCAAATGATAGAAGGCAGTCTTAGAAACAAATTTAATATGTGAATTGAAGGACAAATCCTGATCAAAAATAACTCCAAGGTTCTTCACAGAGCTATTAAGAGAAAGAGTAACCGCATCCAAACTGAAAGTTTGATTTGGAAAGGAATTTCTAAGGTTTTTTGGACCAACAAGAATGACTTCAGTCTTATCTGAATTTAATAGCAGGAAATTACAAGTCATCCAAGCTTTGATTTCCTTAAGACAGGCTTCTAACTTGGCTAATTGATTACTATCATCTGGCTTCATTGACAGGTATAATTGTGTGTCATCAGCATAACAATGAAAATGTATACAGTGCTTTCTAATAATGTTGTCAAACGGAAGTGTATATAAACTAAAAAGAGTAGGGCCTAGCACAGATCCCTGTGGAACTCCATGACTGAGCTTTGAGTTGAAAGAAAACTCATTATTTACATGAACAAACTGGAACCTATCAGATAAATAAGATCTAAACCACTGCAACGAAGTTCCATTAAGTCCAACATAGTGTTCTAATCTATCAAGTAGAATATTATGATCGATAGTATCAAAAGCTGCACTAAGATCTAAAAGGACAAGTACAGAAACTAGTCCATTATCAGATGCAATGAGGAGGTCGTTAGTGACCTTCGCTAAGGCTGTTTCAGTACTATGATGGATTCTAAACCCAGACTGAAACTCTTCAAGTAAACCATTTCTCTGTAGGTGGTCAAATAATTGCGTAGCAACAACTCTTTCTAAGATTTTTGAAATGAAAGGGAGATTAGAGATTGGTCTATAGTTAGCTAAAGCTCCTGGATCTAGCGTTGGCTTTTTTGAGTAAGGGTTTAATTACAGCCGTTTTAAAAGCCTGCGGTACATGGCCTAAAGTTAATGAAGAATTGATTATATGAAGAATAAGGCTACCAATAAGTGGGAAGACTTCTTTAAATAACCTGGTAGGAATAGGGTCTAAAAGACAACTTGAAGGTTTGGATGAGGAAACTATTTTGTCTAACTCACAAAGGTTGATTGGAGTGAACTCATCAAGACAGACATCAATAGAAGGAGTTGTAGTAGTTACAGTATTTAAGTTAACTGTGGGAAGAATCTGATTGATTTTATCTCTGATGGATGAAATTTTATTATTGAAAAAGTTCATAAAGTCCTGACTAGTAAGCTCTAAGGGAATGCTAGGATTGACAGAGTCCTAACTCTTTGTCAACCTGGCTACAGTACTGAAAAGAAACCTGGGATTATTCTTGTTCTCTTCTATTAATGCAGAGTAATAACTCGTTCTAGCTTTTCTAAGAGATTTTTTATAAATTAAAAGATGATTTCTCCAAGCTAAATAGATTTCATCTAAATTAGTGGAGCGCCATTTTCTTTCTAATTGACAAGTCTTCTGTTTTAAGCTACGAGTTTCTGTGTTGAACCAAGGAGTTAGAAATCTCTGATTAGACTTTTTCTTTTTTAAGGGGGCCACCAAGTCTAGAGTCTGATGCAGAGAAGCTGAAACACTATCCACCATGTTATCAATTACAGAAAGAGCAAGCTGTCTATAGCTTATTTCCGTTGTGTTGACACATGGCATAGAGGAAACAATCTGCATAAATTTGGTAACAGCATCATCTGAGAGGCATCTACTGTAATAATATTTTTCTTTAGGAGCCAAATAGTCAGAAATAGTAAAATCAAAGGTTAACAGACAATGGTCTGACAGTACAGGGTTATGAGGAGACACTACAAGATTTTCTATTTCTATGCCATATGTCAGAACAAGGTCCAATGTATGGTGGAGGTAATGAGTAGAATTTCCTACTTTCTGAGAAAACCCAATCGAGTCTAATATTGAATTAAATGCCACATTAAGGCAGTCGCTATCTACATCCACATGTATATTAAAGTCCCCTACTATAATTATTCTATCAGATTTCAGCACTAAATCAGCTAAGAAATCAGCAAATTCGGATAAAAATTCTGAGTAGATTGATGGGGGACGATAAACTATGGCAAATAAAATTGGGTTTAACCTAAAATTGCTAAAGTGCGCAATACTGAGGACCAGGCCCTCAAAGGAATTATAACATGTTTTTTGCTTTACATTAACTAGTAATTTGGAATGGTAAATTGTTGCTACTCCTCCTCCACGACCAGAACTTCTGGGATTTTGACAGTTTAAATAACCAGAGGGAGTTGATTCATTTAAACCAACATAATCCTATTGCCCTAACCAAGTCTCTGTAAGGGAAATTAAATCAATCTGATGATCAATTAACAGATCATGGACTAACAGAGACTTGGGAGTTAGAGACCTAATATTTAATAAACCACATTTAATTTTTAAATTATGAGGAGGAACAGAGGCCAATTCATTCAATTTAGAGGCTTTATGTTTAATTTGAGTTTTACCAATATTTTGCTTTATCACTTTGGGATGCTTATGCATTATATTTTTATTTACTTTGGAGGGAGCAGACAACGATTCTCTGATGGGGAAGTCAGGGGCTAAGCTGAGGGGTGGCGGATGAAGAGGAGCTGCAGAGAGGCGTGTAAGACTGCGACTCTGCTTCCTGGTCCCAACTCTGAGTAGTCAGGGTTTTGGAAATTTGGATAAAAAAGATGCCAGATTGTTAGATAAATGAGAAGCACCATCCAAAGTGGGATGAATGCTGTCTCGTCTCATAAGACCAGGTTTTCCCCAAAAAGAGCTCCAATTGTCAATGTAGCCCACGTCATTTTTAGGACACTACACAGACAGCCAGCGGTTCAAGGATGACGAGCGGCTAAACATGTCACCATGTGCATCTGTCAGATTGCACACCAAGGTCTTGCAACATAAAGAAATTTGCTTCTCAACCAAACTGAAGGTGTACAGTGCAGTCGTACTGACATCACTGCTGTATGGGTGTGAAACCTGGACTATATACCACAGGCACGTCAAGAAGCTTGAGCAATTCCATACACACTCCCTTCGGTCAGTCATGAAGATACACTGGCAGGACCCCATAACAAACCAAGAAGTCCTGAACAGATCCAACACCACAAGCATTGAAGCCAAGATCTTCCAAGCTCAGCTTCGATGGACTGGCCATGTCATCCACATGGAAGAATCCAGAATCCCACGTCATCTCTTCTATGGGGAGTTGGCACGAGGTAGACACAAGCAGGGTCGCCCAAAGAAGAAGTTCAAAGACAACCTCAAAGCCAACATCAAATGGGCTGGCTTTCAGCCCCAACAGCTTGAGACTGTAGCAGCCAACAAAACCAGCTGGAATGCCTTAACAAAGAAGGCAGTCAACTCTTTTGAAGATGACTGCCGCCAACGGCTTGGAGCTGCACGGGATCGGCGCCACCGAGCTGCATCCGCCTCTGCCCTGACCACTGGTATTCCATGCCCTACCACATGTGTGCTTCAACTTCGGACTCCAAAGCCACATGTGCATCCACCGGTGATGGCACAACACATCATCTTCCTCGGCTCCCGAGAGACAACCAGAGAGAGAGAGAGAGGTGACTGAACCAATACTGTCTACTATGGGGTGTAGTGGAGTGTCTTTCTTGTGTATTTTAGGTGTACCATAGAGCCGGGGGGAGGGGGGGTGATACTTGAAGTGGGTATCAAATAGTCATATGCACTCTGAGTTACTTTATTGGTTTCCAGCAGGGGTCTGAGTAGGGCCTTTAGAGTTCGCATTTTTTCTTCTGTGGGATCTTTTTTGAGGATTCCATATGTATCTTTATCTGCCAACATGTTTTTAATCTATATTCGTGAAAAACTTGTTGGCAGATAAAGATACATATGAAATCCTCAAAAAAGATCCCAAAGAAGAAAAGAATTCTAAAGGCCTTTGAAATCAATAAAATAACTCAGAGTGCATATGGCCATTTGACCCCCGCTGCAAGTATTACCTCTCGGATCTATGGCACACCAAAAATACACAAGAAAGACACTCCAGTACGCCCCATAGTAGACAGTATCAGTTCAGTCAATTTATCAAAAGCACTAGTAGTAATCATCAAACCCATCCCTGGACTAACAGAATATTACTAAAAAAAAAAAAAAAAAAAAAAAAAAAAACAACCAAAAAAAAAAACTGGCACATGAACTCAACAATCTGAAAGTGGAAATAGAAGAAATATTCATTTCTCATGATATGGTGTCGCAACCACACATTGTAGAGGAATGCCTCAAGATAAAAAAAATACTCAAAAAATGCACAACTCTTACAGTTTGTTGCCAAACCCACCGACTTCCAATTCAAAAACAAAACATACAGACAAAAAGAAGGACTTGCAATGGACCTTCTTGCATATACCGCCATCTTTCACACGCAAAGCAGTATGGGAATGTTTGGGGCATTGGAAGTTGGCTTGTGTTTGCTTATGGTGGATATTTCATTTTTAAATATTATTTGTGAATATTTAGGCATTTCCAGCAGAAAAGAAGACTGTGATTGTTGCAGAGAAATAAGAGAAGAAAAAAAATAATGTTTTGTGGCAGCCTCAAAAGTCACACTTTATGCTAAAGAACCATGTTTTGGAGTAGACAGGTGTTACACAACACCATTGGTTTGACCAGCTGATCACCATCTGAGAATTAATAAAAAAAATAAAGTTGTGTGTACCTGTCATAATTGCCTTTCAGGGCGGAATTAAAGGCACCAAACACCAGTTGTGAGTTTGCAAATTTAATAGTGGAAGAACACAAATACAAAAACAAAACCCAACAAAACGAGAAGGAGTAGTAGGATAGAAACAAAATGAAACAAGTGATCACAGGTGTGGGTTACCTGAGCGGGCAGGAGAAAGCAATGAAACAACTTAGACCAGCTGGGAATGATGAGAGAGGAGGGAGCGATTGGAGTTGACAGCTGACAGGGCCACACCCACGCAGGGATAAAACCCCAGAAAGCCACTGAGAGCTGTCAATCCCGAGAGAGAACACAACAGAATACAAATATAATGGAATGGCAGAAAATAAAGACAAGCAACCTCAAAAATGTAATTAACAAACTATAATGAACATAGATGGGAAAATAAATCATACTGAGATACAATACAGAATAAGTGACAAGGTAACCAAGGTTAAAATGACAGGAAGGCAACTTAAAATGACAAAACAATACTGATATGAAAAAAAGGCAGAAAGGCTGAGCCCGGTGGAATCCCCCGTGCTCAGATCGTGACAGAGCCCCCCAATCAAGGGATGGATACGCGACACCCCAGGGTAACATCAAAAGAAAAGAACCCCCCTGCACAAAAAAAACAAACAAAAAAACCCACCTTGGTTGGGAAGAGGGGGACCCAGGCACGGAGGGACCAAACCAAACCAGAGAAAATAAGAAAAACTTTCAGAATTAACATCCTAGCAGAGTCCAGAAAAAGAGGAAACAACAACAAAAAAAAAAGGCCCCGCTCAAAAACCGCACCAGGCAAACCCCCAACAACCTAGGCCCCCTGGACCAAAGAGCTGGGCAGTTCAGGTGGGTGGCCAAAGTCCCAGGCCCTGCAGATGGCGTAATGGAAAGAGTCGGGTGGCCTACCAGAGAATGTGGGCCACCCAACCCTGCGGCACAGTCTATCGGGCGGTCTACCAGAAATTTTTAGCCACCTGAACAGAAAGGGTGGTCCAGGAGGTGGCTGCCCAAATGGAAGAACCAGTGGTGGGCTAGATGGAGAAGTAGGGGAACCCGAGCTGACGTCAGGGTGAGGAGAGGGAACCACAACAGCGTCTGGCAGAGGAGGGGGAGCCACAATGGCATCTGGCAGAGGAGGGGGTACCACGACGGCATCAGGCAGACCAATAGCACCCTTGGTGGTCCTGGACTGGGACACTGCGGCACTCAAGGTGGCTCCGGGCTGGAGCGGAGCTACACCCGCGGTGGCTCCGGGCTGAAGCAAAGCTACGCCCGCAGTGGCTCCAGGCTGGAACAGAGGTGCACCCGCGGTGGCACCGGGCTGGAGCGGAGCTGCACCCACAGTGGATCCGTGCTGGAGTGGAGCTGCACCCTCAGAGGCCCCAGGCTGGGATGGAGCACCCGCGACAACCTCAGTAGGAAGGGAAGCAGCATCTATGGAGAACCCGGACTGGGCCAAAGCAGCACCCATGGAGACTTCTGGCTGGAGTGACTCGAATCCCTCCAACTGGGCGCTCTCACTTAGTTTGGTCACCTCAGAAAACAAACATAGAGAAAAGACGGGAGAAGAATCACCGGTAGCAGTGGAGCCTGGCAAGGAGAACTCAGAAGCAGAGGACACCTGCACCTGATCCCCCACCCCCCCACGAGCCAGACAAGATTTTTCTGCAGAGGGAAGAACAGAACAGAGTACTTGCCTGAACTCGAGCTCCACTACCATCCAGGAATCCCACGAGCCTGCTGCGGTGACCCCAGCAGCGGGCATGATGGTGGGTGTAACCCCAGGACCTCCAGCCAAAGCAGCCGGTGCAGGTGGTCCATCTGGCGTGGCAGCTGAAGGTCGTCTCACCACTGGCGCCAAGTCCTGCGTAGCTGAAGTCTGGGGATGTTCTGCTGTTGGTTAGGCTTCAGGTCACAGGAAGCACTCTCCCTCCATCTGGGTTGTGGCTGCGGGGCTGGAACCGAGTCCTCCAGGACCACAGGCTCTTCCATTGACTGGTAGCTCCCTTCTGGGACTGGTGGACACCCAAGGAAAACAGGAGGAGAAACAGAGGGTGCAAGTGAGGAGTTAACGTCGGCAGCAGGTGGTGAGAACTCAGCGGGTTGCAGGGACTGAGTTTCACCACTGGGAGTTAGGCAAGATAGTTTTTTATCATTGGGGAATGAATGAAAAAACACTTGCCTTTCCTCCCAGGGCGTGATGGAAGCTGCTGCAGGTGAGTCAGATGATGTTCTCCCTGGAGCAATGGGGGTGATCCGATGAGACACTGGAGTTCCGGAACGCTGAACCATCAGCGCAGTCCTTGATGCCAGAGTGCCCCTAGCCCTGAAGTGCGGGGCCAGTGACCCCTTCACCGATGGCACCGGGTTCAGCGAAACCAGGGGATGCTCATTTGTCGGCGCAGGCTTTGGGACACTGGAGGTGATCCTCTCCCTCGCTGGACGTGGTTGCGGGGCCGGACCAAGACCCTCGGGGGCCGGCAGACATTTCGGGGAGACAGGAAGAGTTGGTGAGGGCGTGGTGACAGCAGCTGATGGTGAGGGCTCAAGGGACTGCAGCGACTGAGCCTCACTAATGGGAATTAGGCAAGAGGATTCTTTAGACAGTGAAAGAGAGTGTAAAAGCACTTGCCTGAATTCCTGGGGCATGATGGTATCTGCTGCTGCTGATCTTGACGATCTCCTCCCGGAAACGGCGGAGGTCGTCTGTCGAGGAGGCGGAGACATAGGCTCATGGTGAGATGGGGGAGGCCCCGGAGTCAGGGGATGCTCACTTGTTGGCTCACACTCCGGTTCCCCCAGTGAAACCTCCTCCAGTTCCTGGGCAAACTCCAGGAGGAGCCATGGCTTATACTCCTACATTAACCCTGTCTCTGCTGCCAAATCTTGCTGGCGTTCCTCCAGCTCCTCTGCAGAGGGACCGTCGGGGGGCACGAAGAGATTGCGCCTGAGCTGGGAATCTGCAGGCTCTTGCAGGGTCGGAGGGCCAGCTGGTGGTACGGGCCGTTGCTCATAAAGGTGGAGATTGCATTGCAGCAGGATGACGGCGACGGCCTTGGCACATCCGCACCCAGGGCTGCTTGCTCAAGAGTCCCGGTGGTGTCATCCGCAAACTTGATCAGCTTGACAGACTGGTGGCTGGAGGTGCAGGAGTTGGTGTATAGGGAGAAGAGTAGGGGGGAAAGTACACAGCCCTGGGGTGATCTGGTGCTGATGCTAACAGAGTCTGAGACAGTCTTTCCCAGCCGCACATGCTGCCTCCGGTCCGTCAGGAAGTCGGTGATCCACCTGCAGAGGGAGTCAGGCACGTTGAGCAGGGACAGCTTGTCCTGGAGCAGAGCGGGGCGGATGGTGTTGAATGCATAGCTGAAGTCCACAAACAGGATCCTGGCGTAGGTTCCCGGGGAGTCCAGGTGCTGCAGGATGGAGTGGAGGGCTAGGTTGACTGCGTCATCCACAGACCTGTTGGCTCTGTAGGCAAACAGCAGCGGGTCCAGGAGGGGAGTGGTGATGGTCTTGAGGTGGGGCAGGACCAGGCGCTCAAAGGACTTCATGACTACAGAGGTGAGCGCTACAGGTCTGTAGTCGTTAAGTCCAGTGATCCGTGGCTTCTTGGGGACAGGGATGATGGTAGAGGTTTTGAGGCAGGTCGGCACGTGGCATAACTTCAGGGAGGTGTTAAAAATGTCTGTGAAGACAGGAGTCAGCTCTTCCGCACAGTGTCTCAGGGTGAAGGGAGACACGCCGTCTGGACCGGGGGCCTTGCGCGGGTTCAGTCTGGAGAACTGTCTGTGCACGTCCTGCTCACTGATGGTAAGGGCAGGGGGGGAGGAGGGGGGCGCCTTTGATGAAGTGGGGACCGTGGAGGCAGTGGTGCAGGGGGGAGAGGGGGAGTTGGACATAGCTGATGAGGTGTCAAAACGGGCATAATGTTGGGACAGTCTTTGACAAAGGGCTTTGTCATCCTGACCTTTAGAAGCCTGAGGCCGATAGTTGGTGATTTACCTCAGTCCTCTCCACACAGGTTCACGTTAGCAGTGAACTGTTGCTGGAGTCTCTCAGAATACACAGATTTAGCTCTCTTCAACTCTCTGCTAAACCTGTATTTGACCTCCCTGTAGCAGTCCCTGTCTCCACTTTTCAACGCTGCTTCCTTCTCCTTCCTGATCTGTCTGATCTTAGCTGTAAACCAGGGCTTGTCGTTGGAGTAACTCACCCTGGTGCGCGATGGAAGAATGCTCTCCTCACAAAAGTGGATATAGGAGTTCACAGTGTCCGTGTACTCATCCAGATCATGCGTGGCTCCTTTAAACATGCCCCAGTCAGTTATTTCCATGCACGTGCACAGCTTCTCCCCAGCTTCACTGGTCAATTTCCTCGTAGTGCTCACAACAGGTTTTGTGAGCTTCAGTCTCTGTCTGTATGTGGGAATCAGGTGGACCATCACGTGATCAGATAGTCCGAGCGCAGCGCAGGGAACAGCGCGATACGCGTCCTTCACTGTAGTGTAACAGTGATCCAGTGTGTGGAAACTTGATGAAAAATGGAAGAGACGGGTAATACAAATGGTAACAAAAGAGCCCAGAACAACCTCTAAACACATTCAAGGTGAACTCCAAGGTCAAGGTACATCAGTGTCGGATCACACCATCCGTCGTTGTTTGAGCCAAAGTGGACTTCATGGGAGACGACCATGGAGGACACCACTGTTGAAAACAAATCATAAAAAAGCCAGACTGCAATTTGCAAAACTGCATGTTGACAAGCCACAAAGCTTCTGGGAGAATGTCCAATGGACAGACGAGACAAAACTGCAACTTTTTGGCAAGGCACATCAGCTCTATGTTCACAGATGCAAAAATGAAGCATACCAAGAAAAGAACACTGTCCCTACTGTGAAACATGGAGGAGGTTCTGTTATGTTCTGGGGCTGCTTTGCTGCATCTGGAACAGGGTGTCTTGAATCTGTGCAGGGTACAATGAAATCTCAAGACTATCAAGGTATTCTAGAGAGAAATGTGCTGCCCAGTGTCAGACAGCTTGGTCTCAGTTGCAGGTCATGGGTCTTGCAACAGGATAGTGACCCAAAACGCACAGCAAAAAACACCCAAGAATGGCTAAGAGCCAAACATTGGACTATTCTAAAGTGGCCTTCCATGAGCCCTGATCTAAATCCTATTGAACATCTGTGGAAGGAGCTGAAACATGCCGTCTGGAGAAGGCACCCTTCAAACCTGAGACAACTGGAGCAGTTTGCCCATGAGGAGTGGGCCAAAATACCTGCTGAGAGGTGCAGAAGTCTCATTGACTGCTACGGAAATCGTTTGATTGCAGTGATTGCCTCCAAAAGTTGTGCAACAAAATATTAAGTTAAGGGTACCATCATTTTTGTCCAGGCCTGTTTCATGAGTTTGTTTTATAATATGGCGGCACATGGGGAGAGCATAATTGTCATTCTGTCTGTCCTTCTTGTGTGAGTTGTGTAATAAATCGTCTGAAGCCAAATCCGCCACTTTCTTTACACGCTCCACACTGGTGACCCAAGACGAATCATGGAACACAGCGAAAGATCCCCGGAGCAAACCTCGATGGGAACCCCCAGCCATGCATGTGCTGTTGCGGTCAAGCTACCGGATTTTTGGCAGCACAATCCACGCTCCTGGTTCCACCTAGTCGGGGTGCAGTTCATCCTCCGGGGGATATCGGCGGATGACACAAAGTTCCACTATGTGGTCGCAGCGCTCGACGCCCGCACGGCTCAGCACATGGAGAGCCTGCTCGATCAGCCACCAACCGACGACAAGTACGGCGTGCTGAAGGCTGCGCTCATCCAGCACTACACACTCTCGGATGGTGAGAGAGCAGAGAGACTCCTGACGCGGACTGGGTTGGGAGATGGGTCGGCCATAGACCTGATGGAGAAGATGCTGAGGTTAAAGGGCACGGACGACGACCATTTCATTTTTACCCACCTCTTCCTCCGGAACCTTCCATCAGCGGCGAGAGCGACCCTGGCCAATTCGCCGTTGCTGGCCAAGCGGGACTATTGTGTGCTAGCCCGGGAAGCAAACTGGATCATCGTCGCCAGCACGGAGTTCACGACCATTGCGGCAGCAACGGAGCTCGGTGCGACGGCCGGAGGAGGCGAGGAGCCATCGACGGCAGCAGCAGAGCCACTGACGGCAGCAGCAGCGGGGGCCAAGGAACGTGGGGGAGACACGCTTTGTTTCTACCACCGCCGCTTCGCAGAGAGGGCACGCAAATGTATACCGCCGTGCCAATTCAAGCGCTCGGGAAACTCCAAGACCGGGGGTCGGTAGCAGCCGCGACCCTCGGGGAGGAGAACAAGCTGCTCTACTTGACGGACGCACGCTCAGAGAGGCATTTCCTCGTGGACACTGGTGCCCAGAAGAGTTTCATCCGGCCGACCTACACTGACCGGCTGGCAGGATCTAGCGGCCCCAAGATGGCAGCAGCAAACGGCTCGGAGATTAAGACCTTTGGTGAGAGGATTCTACTCTTGTCTCTACACGGCCGTACATTTGAGTGGACTTTTGTCATAGCAGCATTGAATTTCCATATACTGGGGGCTGATTTTCTGTGTGCACATGGGTTGTTGGTAGATGTCGCTAACAGACGCCTAGTTAATGCACTGTCTTTTGACTCTCTCCCCTGCATAGCTTGAGTGACCCGGCCAACAGCACAAGCCAACGTCACAGCTACATGCGGTAAGTTCCACACACTGCTCACTCAGTTCCCAGCAGTCACTGTTCCGACGTTTTCGGCAGCCATCGCTAAACACGGGGTGGAGCATTTTATCACCACCACCGGGCCGCCCGTTTTTGTAAGACCTCGGCTCTTGGATGCAGCTAAACTGGCCATAGCGCGCGAGGAGTTCGCCAACCTGGAGAGGTTGGGCATCATCAGGCGCTCAAACAGCCCATGGGCTTCCCTGCTACACATGGTCCCTAAAGCTGAGGGTTCGTGGCGACCTTGCGGGGATTTCCGCAGGTTGAACAACGCCACAGCGCACGACTGCTACCCAATCCTCACATTCAGGATTTTTCCGTTCACCTTGCAGGAGCGCGCGTTTTTTCTAAAATAGACCTGGTCCGCGGTTACCACCAAGTCCCAGTGCGCGCTGAGGACATACCCAAAACAGCGGTAATAACCCCGTTCGGTTTATTCGAGTTTTTGCGCATGCCATTTGGGCTTAAAGGGGCTGCACAGACGTTCCAATGCATGATGGATGCAGTGCTGCGCGATCTCCCTTTCATGTTCGTCTACCTGGACGATATCTTAGTAGCCAGCGTGTCCGAAGATGAACACGAAACCCACCTCACGATGGTTTTCCGGAGGTTGGAAGAGCACGGGCTAATAATCAACCCAGCGAAATGTCAGTTCGGGGTGACGGGGATTGATTTTTTGGGGCACCGTGTCTCTCCCGAAGGAGCGGTCCCGCTGCCTGACAAAGTGCACGCAGTAGCAGATTTTCCCCGGCCGCAAATGGTCAGGGCACTACAAGAATTTTTGGGAATGGTAAACTTTTATAACCGTTTCCTTCCCCGCGCAGCGCAGCTCATGCAACCACTGTACGCCGCGTTAAAAAAACAGAAACCCGCGGATAAGGTCGAATGGACCCCGGAGCGAGAGCGGGCGTTCTCGGAAGTCAAAGCAGCCCTGACAAACACCGCATTGCTGGCACATCCGGACCCAACGGCCTGCTTGGTGCTCACCACTGACGCTTCAGATGTGGCCATAGGGGCGGTCGTGGAGCAGCGCGTCGCCGGGGCTTGGCAGCCGCTCGCCTTTTTCAGCAGAACTTTGCGCGACAGTGAACGTAAATACAGCGCGTTCAACAGGGAGTTGCTGGCTCTCCACCTGGCCATTCGCCACTTCCAATTCTGGCTGGAAGGGCGCAGTTTCACCACGTTCGTTGACCACAAGCCGCTAACATTCGCGATGGCCAAGGTTTCAGAACCGTGGTTGGGCCGGCAACAGAGACAGCTGGCCGCGATCTCAGAGTTTACTACAGATATTCAGCATGTGTCGAGTAAACTGAATGTAGTGGCAGACTGCCTCTCGCGTGCCGTGGCGGCCCCGATCTGCGTGGGGATAGATTACGCAGCCATGGCCGTGGAGCAGGTTAGTGACGCGGACGTGCGCGCGCTCCAGTCTGGACCAACAGGGTTAAGGCTGGAGAGCAGGGTGCTGCAAGACGGCATGCCCCCCCTGATCTGTGATGTCCCGGCCGCGTGGCGCCGCCGCGTGTTTGACTCGATTCATTCTTTGGTGCACCCGGGAGTGCGCGCGTCGGTCAAAATGGTAGGGGAGAAATTCGTGTGGCCGAGCCTTCGCAAACAAGTGAAAGAGTGGGCGGCAGCCTGCATGGCGTGCCAACGAGCCAAAGTACACAGACACACGAAGGCTCCCTTGGAGCCGTTTCGCATTCCGGCTAAGAGGTTCGACCATGTTCACGTGGACCTTGTGGGCCCCCTCCCGCCATCACAGGGGTGCACGCACCTCCTGACAATGGTGGACCGCACCACGCGCTGGCCGGAAGCGGTTCCGCTGGCGGCAACCACAGCCAAGGAAGTGGCGCGCGCGTTTTTAACAGCATGGGTGGCGCGTTTTGGAGTCCCGTCGGATATTACGTCCAACAGAGGACCTCAATTTGTTTCCGAACTCTGGTCAACAATGATCCGCAGCCTGGGTGTCACAATTCACCGCACAACCGCGTACAATCCACAGGCTAATGGATTATGCGAACGTTTTCATAGATCATTGAAAGCGGCTCTCAGGGCTTCACTGACGGATGCAAATTGGGTAGACAAACTACCGTGGGTTTTATTGGGGTTACGTTCTGCGCCTAAAGAGGATCTGGAAGCTTCCCCGGCTGAACTCGTTTTTGCGCAACCACTTCAGCTGCCCGGGGAGTTTCTGCCAGACAATCCCGCGCCGAGCAGCTCCCCGTCTCAGCTGTTGAAGCGTAGCATAGACACAAGCATGCTGCCGGGCCCTGCCCACCACAGTTTTCCGCGCGTTTTTGTGCCTAAAACCTTGAAAAACGCGGAGTTCGTGTTTGTCAGACACGACACCCATCGCCCCCCACTGCGCCCACCTTATGATGGACCGTTCAGAGTGCTGGAAACAGGGGACAAGCATTTTTTGCTAGATTTGGGGGGTAGGAGGGAAAAGATTGGCATAGACAGACTCAAACCCGTTTTTGTGGTGGCGGACGAGCAAGTGCTGTTGGCGAGGGCCCCTCGGCATGGAAGACCCCCACGGGGAGCTTCCCAGAGAAAAGATTCCCCAGAGCACCCACACGGACAGACAAAAAGTTTTACCCCCAAAACATCAACCCCCCAGCATGACAGCGCCGCGGAGGCGTTGAATCCTGGTTACAGCAGATACGGGAGAAGACTGAAGCCCAAGCAGCATGTGGACTGATGTTTAATGATTCTATCACAGCATACGGACTGTTATTCTATTGTTCTATCCAAGATGCTTGGGGGGGTCGTATGGCCGCACATGGGGAGAGCATAATTGTGTAACATCTTAGACAAGAACAAAGAGCAGAGGTTCCCTGGTGAGATAACAGGGAGGTGTGAAGGATGAATGCAGTGTGACCTTTTGTGTGTTAGAACCTTCTAGAGGAATGGTAAAGGATTAAGGAAGTGAATGCAATGTGACCTTTTGTGTGTTAGAAGCTTCTAGAGGAATGCCATATAATTTAAGAGAAGAGTCTCTGCTGAGATGTCATTCTGTCTGTGCTTCTTGTGTGAGTTGTGTAATAAATCATCTGAAGCCAAATCCGCCTCTTTCTTTACACGCTCCACAATAAAACAATTCTGTTGAACCACAATTCAAAAGCATTGTCTGATTTTCATTGGTTAATTTTCATAGAATTTTTATTTATTACCACTTGTCAGATTCAAGTTATTTCTGTGACCATTGTGGGTTTTTCTTTCATTAACAGAGGGGTACCAACAATTTTGTCCACGTGTGTACGACACGCACTTATAGACTGTAAATACCCAACTTGGGCAAAAAACAAAGGAAAACTTCAAATTCAAAACAAAGACCAAAAATAAAAGGGAAAAAACACACACCAAAAACAAAAAAACACCAAAAACAAAGTGACCCTACCACACATCATGAGAATAACTGAACCCATACAAAGAATCATGAAAAAACACGGATGTACACAGCAATAAAACCCCACACAAAACTGTTATGATCCTGGGGCACGGTGGGTGCCTTGCCCAGTTTCCTGTCTAGTTTAGTGCTTTTCTGTCTGTTGTGTTTGGTTCCTGTTTAATTCTTGTCTTTTTTTATCTGTAATATTATTATGTACATTTTGGGGGTTCTGTTGTGTTTGTATCCGGTTATGTTTTATTTTGACAGTGCTGTGCAGTTTCCGGTTGTCAGACTGGTTGGGGCTGCGAACCTGTTGTTCATTCTGTTATTTTTTCCACTCATGCATTGACACCTGTCACTAATTATGTATTGCATATAAGGGCACAGCAAACCTCTGGGGTTGTCGTGTCCTTCATTCACGCTACCCCATCCTCAGGAGCAGAACTGTCCGTCCTGAGTGTGTTTGGAGCCGCTGTTGAGGAGAGTAGGAGAGCTCCATTCAAGTATGTACTGTATTTCCTTATTTCCAGCCGTGAGTCCCCACAGCCTTTGGGACAGCTCCGGCTGGAATTTGCCCCTGGCTGGGTGTTCCTGGCTTCATGTCCCCCTGGACGTCGAGCCCCACTCTCCTCGAACATTTGTTATTGTGTACTTGTTTGTTAGCGCCACGCACTCCATGCTTTAGTTTCTGTATGTTAATGTTCTTCTCTGTCTTTACGTTAATAAATGTGCAGAAACTACAGTGTGTGTTTGGTGTTCTTCAATAGCCCTTGAAAAGGGCCATTCATGACAGAAGGACATGACCAGGGCGGACACCAGCCACTGTGCTTTTCTGCTGTTTTTTTTCCCCCTTTTTCTGTCCTTCCGCTTTTAGTCCACTGCTGGAATGATTGGCCGCATGGACTACGGGAGTTTTAGACTGGATGAGGAAAAGTGTTGGGCAGCTGAGCTGTTGGAGAACATCGTCGCGGACGCTCACGCCTGCCACACTCCTGAGGAGCTGCTGCAATGCTGGGATGGGGCGACTTTGCTCATGGAGGCAATCCCTCGTCTATGGAGCTGAACGAAGCTTATAGCGCTCCTTGTTTCGGTGACCAACCTCCAACACATGCCCCACAGGCTGGTAGGAAGCTCATCCCTGTCTGTTCCTGAGCCGATGGTACGTCCCCGGGATCAGACGTGCCCAGCCTCTCACCGCCACCCAGCTGCTTCACGCAGGAGAGGGAGAGACTCCCCCACTACAGCAGCTGATTTGGCCGGAGACGTGTCTGCAGGGGTGGATCCTCCATCTTCTTCAGGGGGGCCCACACCTGCTGCAGCCACTGGAAGGAATGACTCTAGGCTTACAGCAGCAGCAACCATTGTGCCCCGGGAATGCAGGCAAGTGTTTTTTCATTCTCCCTTACCTGAAAATGACTTATCTTGCCTGATTCCCGGTGGTGAGGCTCAGCAATTGCAGCTCACTGAGTCCTCACCGTCTGCTGGTGACGCCATTACCTCACCTGCTACTTCCGTCTCTCCTCCTGTTTTCCCTGGGTACCCGCCGGTCCTAGAGTGGAGTCGTGACGGAGACGCCACTTTAGGACCGGACTCTAGGCGACGGAGGAGCCTACGGTCCTGAAGAGCCCCGTTCCAGCCTCGCAACCATGTTTCGGACAAGAGAAGAGCACTCCTCATGACCGGAAACCTGTGCTGTCAACACAATGTCCCTGGGTTTCAGCTGAGCAGAACAGCTCCAGCGGTGAGATGACCTCCAGTTCCAGCTGCCATGCTGGAGGAGCCACCTGCGTCAGTTTGATGCAGGTGTGTCAGGTGCACCTGCGTCAGGTGGATGCAGCCTGCAGACCTTGAGGTGTTTGGGGCTGCTGTTGAGGACAGCAGGAGAGCTCCGTCAAGGTATGTGTTTCCCTTATTTCCAGCGGTGAGTCCTCGCAGTCTTCGGGAGAGCTCCGACTGTATTCCTCCCCTGGCTCAGTGTTCCCTGCTTCATGTCCCCCTGGACGTCGAGCCCCACTCTTCTCGAGTGTTTGTTATTGTGTACTTGTTTGTTAGCGCCACACACTCCATGTTTTAGTTTTTGTATGCTAATGTTCTTGTCTGTTTTTATGTTAATAAATGTGCAAACTCACAGAAAGCGTTTGGTGTTCTACTTTCGCCTGTTTCACGGGCGATTCATGACACAAAACTGCAGCAGCTTTTGGTTCACCCCAAGGACAAAATACAACTAAACAAAAAATGCAACATAATTTATGAAATACAATGCAAATCAGATGAAAAACATATATAGGAGAAACGGAGAGGATGTTCACAACACGAAAAAGGGAACACCAAAAAGAATGTGGAAAAAGAAACAGCAGGGTGACTTACAAGAATGCAAAAAGAAAAGGCAGAACAGGAAAACCTCAAATCGGCAATATCAGACTACTGCAAGATAAACAACCACATCATGGACTGGAACAATGCAAAAATAATTGAATCAAAGGGCAACAAACAAAAAACAGTGGATCAAAGAAGCAACTGAAAACAGGAAGCGAGCCCACAACACCATGAACTGAGATAATGGAGCTTTCATGCTCTCGCACACCTGGGATTCTCTCCTCCAGAGACCATCGCACGGTGGGGGGCGTGGCCGACCTGGCAGATCTGTCAAATCTGTCAGGTCGGTCTTGCCTACGGAAAGGATCAAACAGTTTATATGAAACGTCACGGATGTCAGATAATGCTTTCTGAAGAAGACTGCAGATGACAGTCGAAGCATGTCAAAGGTATGAGACATCCTTTTGCTTTGTCTTAATAGAAGAACAAGACTAGTTTTATCATTAAGAAGACAAATTGAACCTGTTTGAGATTTTCTCAGAAGAGTCTGGCTTTTTCATTTGTTGCAACACATTATAGTGAAGTTTCATCAGTTTTCTTGACTGTTGAAGTATTAATTCATAAATGCTACATGAACTACATTTCTTCTATATTCACTGATATACGAGTATTTAAAACTCTATAAGCAGCATAATTTTTATTTCAGTTGTCAAATAGCTGTTGCGGCTCTGAGTTACTTCTATTTTAGTCAATGAGGGGTAAAATGGCTCTTTGCTTGGCAAAGGCTGCAGACCCCTGGTTTAGGTTCTTTAATTGGCCTCTAGGCCAAAGTTAATAGCAAACACAGATAAGCGAGTAAGGAAGCTAATTATCTTTAAATGATATATTCTGGTGTTTTTCTGATTATCATTTTAATGTGTACTTATAGTGTATATGTGTCTGCATTTGCATGAATGTTTGTACATGACTGTGCGGGTCACAACATATGCATATGGTATTATTGTTTATCAGTCTGAATTAGTTTGTGTGTTTACTGTATAGACTGTTTACTTATTCTGTGTAATGTCTGAGTTATTGTAAATTCCAGCTGCTGGTTATTAGTATATTTATTGTGGGTGTATGTTTTATGGCATGTATTGCTATGTATGATGTGTTTTGCTATGCTAAGGCTAGTACGGGATAAAGACCTGTACTTACTATATCTCGCACTTTTTCTAGTCACAAAGACCACTCAAAGCACTTAACCAGTAGTTATATACAGCTACATATAACCCTATATTCTAAGGACCTATCAGAGATGGATACCTACAGACAATTTAACCTTTAACCTAACATGCACGTCTTTGGACTGTGGAGCCCCTGGAGTAAATCCACACAGCGCAGGGAGAACATGCAAAGTCCACACAGAAAGGTTCCCACCCCTGACAAGCTGGAGAGTCGAACCTGGACCCTTCTAGCTGTGAGGCAACAGTGCTAACCACTGAACCACTATGCTGCCCAATACTGTGTCTTACTTCATATATATTTATTTATATACACATTGACTGTGTTTATAAGTGCATACTGTATGTTCCTGTGTGTAGACTCACTCAACAGTCTTGCTCCATGCTGGAGGATCACTCATCGTCATGAACACACAGTTAGTCAGAATCGTCACCATGATGAGCAAACTGAATAAAGTTTTACTTGTAAGGAATAAAACTCAATCAGTTGATGTTTATTAAAAATCTACTGGTCAGACTAAATGTTCTGTTTTAGATAATGCCATGAAATCAGCATCAGTTCCATCAGTGGACAGTAATTCAGAAGGATTTCTGGGTTCTGGCTGTGTTGTAAATGTTAATGCAATGAAAAGATGTGTCTAAACTTTTTTACTGGTGCTGTATTTCTACAGTATACAGTTGTGCTCAAAAGTTTGCATACCTGGTGGAATTTATGATTTTTTTTGCCGTTTTTCAGAGAATATGAATGATAATACAAAAACTTCTCTTTCACTCATAGTTAGTGGTTGGGTGAAGCCATTTATTATCAAACAGTTGTGTTTACTCTTTTGAAATCATAATGACAACAGGAACTACCCAAATGACCCTGATCAAAAGTTTACATACCCTAATTCTTAATACCATGTGTTGCCGCCTTTAACATCAGTGACAGCTTGAAGTCTTTTGTGGTAGTTGTGGATGAGGCCCTTTATTTTCTCAGATGGTAAAGCTGCCCATTCTTCTTGGCAAAAAGCCTCCAGTTACTGTACATTCTTGGGTTATCTTTCATGGGCTGCACGTTTGAGATCTCCCCAAAGTGGCTCAGTGATATTGAGGTCAGAAGACTGACATGGCCACTCCAGAACCTTCATTTTTTTCTGCTGTAGTCAACAACAGTTTGACTTGTCCCTGTGTTTTGGATCATTGTCATGTTGAAAAGTCCAAGTCCATCCTGTGCGCAGCTTCCAGGCTGATGAGAGAAAATGTTCTTCCAGTACTTTCTGATAACATACTGCATTCATCTTGCCATCAATTCTGACCAAGTTCCTTGTGCCTTTGTAACTCACACATCCAAAAAAAACATCAGCGATCCACCTCCGTGTTTCACAATAGGGATGGTGTACTTTTCATCATAGACATTGTTGATTCATCTTCAAATGTAGCATTTATGGTTGTAGCCAAAAAGTTCAATTTTGGTCTCATCACTCCAAATGAATGAATGAATGAATGAATGAATTTATTTCGGATAGTACATTACAGGTTAAAAGAAACTGTATAATATAACAACAAGGTCAAATTAGACAAAGACTCCTTCTACTATACAATTCCACGTGAGTTATCCGAAATGGGTGATGGCTGAAGCCGCAGCTTATATTGCCCACCCATATTCCATCCAAGAATTCAAAGGAGAAAAAAGAGAAAACAAGACAAGAGCGATTACAATTTAAAACAAGGCTAAGACAAAATATGACTGAGAGAAAAAGAAAACTGAGCTAGTCTAAGTTAAGCGGTTACTATTCAAAAACAAATCTAAGACATAGTGTCACAGAGAAAAAAGAAAAACTAAGCTATAACACAACACAGGCTGGAAATGTCAATCCTTATGTGAGTTTACATGTCGTCTTGTAAATATGTTTGGAGTATTTCTTCCTTTAGTTTTTGTTTAAATTGTCCAAGCTTTGTACATGATTTTAATTCAGGTCCAAAATCGTTCCATAATCTGACACCTTACACTGAAATACAATGTTGCTTGGTAGTTGTTCTCACTGTAGGCTTTTGAAATATACATGTTCCTCTGAAGTGATATCGTTTCTCCCTTGTTTGGAACAACTTTTGGATATTTGCGGGCAGTGATAGATTCTTCACTTTGAACATTATTATTGCGGTTTTAAAGTCGATCAGATCTTTCAACTTGAGAGTTTTTTGTTTAAGAAAAAGTGGGTTTGTTGGTTCCCTGTAAGCTGCTTTGTTGATTATTCTAATAGCTCTCTTTTGAAGCATAAAGAGTGGATATATGTTTGTTTTATATGTATTTCCCCATACTTCATTACAATATGTCATGTATGGGAGTATTAATGAATGATACAAGGTGTATAGTGTGGGTTGATTCAGCAAATTTTTCACTCTGTGTAATATTGCAATTGATTTGGATACTTTACCTTTTATATAATTAATATGTGGCTTCCAACACAGTTTGTTATCAATTATTACTCCAAGGAATTTAGTTTCGGATACCCTTTCAATCTCTACACCATTTACACTGAGTTTGGGTACTGGGTAGTTGTGATGGTTGTTAAAGACTATAAATTTTGTCTTGCTTAAATTGAGCGTTAATTTGTTCAAATCAAACCACAGTTTCAGCTTTCCTAATTCCTTTCCGAGTGTATCCAGAAGTTGTTCCAAGTTGTTTCCACTGCATAGCAGGTTAGTGTCATCAGCAAACAATATTAAGTCCATTTTTTCTGAAACTTTACATATATCATTTATATACATATTGAATAATAATGGTCCCAAAACTGAACCCTGTGGGACTCCACAGGTGACCTTCAGTAGCTCTGAGTTTTTGTTGTTAACACATACAAACTGATATCTATTCTTTAAGTAACTTCTTAACCAGGACAGTGCTACCCCTCTGATACCACAATTTTGTAGTTTCTTTAATAATAGATTGTGATCTACTGTATCAAATGCTTTTTTAAGATCCAGGAATACTCCAACTGAATACTCTTTATTTTCAATGGCTGTTGATATTTTTTCTGTAAATTCCATTAAGGCATATGCTGTTGTCCTTTTGTGTCTGAACCCATATTGCTGCTCACACAATAAATCATTCTTCAGTATGAAGTTGTCAATTCTCTCATAGAATATTTTTTCAAGTATCTTGGAAAATTGCGGTAATAGTGAAATTGGTCTGTAGTTGGAGAGTTCCCCTCTGTCGCCTGTCTTGTAAATCGGAATTACTTTAGCTATTTTCATTGCATTGGGAAATATACCTGATTGGAGAGACAGGTTACAGATATACGTCAGTGGTTTCACTATGCATTCGATAACAGTTTTGACTAGTAGCATATCAATACCATCGCAGTCAGTAGATGTTTTACTTTTGAACGATTTAACAATTTCAATGACCTCTCTTTCGTCTGTGTTCTTTATGAAGATGGTGTCTTTTACAGCAGTGTTATTGCATATTGAATCACCTGTTGGCACCGTAGTGGGTATTTCTCGGGCCAGTTTAGGTCCAATGTTAACAAAAAAATTATTAAATTCATCTGCAGGTGAAGCTATATTCACATTCGGAGTCGATTTATTATTTTTTGGAGTGTTAGTTGGGTAGCTGGTATTTCTGCTTTTATTTCCAAGGATACTGTTGATTATTGTCCATGTATTTTTAATATTGTCTTTGTTTTTTTCCAGTTCTTTACTGTAATAGTCTCTTTTACTACATCTTATTATATATGTTAACTTATTTTTGTATGTTTTATACCGCTGCTCTGCTTCTTTTGTCCTTTTCTTTATGAAAGCTTTATATAATAAATTTTTCTTTTTACACGCCTTTTGTAGTCCTTTGGTTAGCCATGGTTTGTCAGTAAATTTGTGTTTAAGCTTTTTTTTAACTAATGGGCAGTTTTTTTCATAAAGAGTGGTTACAATGTTTGTAAATGCGTCATAGGCTTCATTTACATCTGATACATAGACTTCTGTCCAGTCTTGCTTCAGCAAGTCCTCTTTAAAAGAACTGATTGCGTTTGGTGATTTGTGTCTGAACGATTTTGAGATTTTTTCTGGGTTGGGCCCCGTGTGGCCATGGATAAGTGCAAAGATTGGCAAGTGGTCGCTTATATCATTTATCAATAATCCACTTTCTATTTTCTTGTCGAGAACATTGACAAACAGGTTGTCAATAAGTGTAGCAGAGTGAGCTGTGATTCTACTGGGATGTGTTATTGTGGGATATAGACTCATGCTGTACATAGAGTTCATGAACTCTGTAACTACATTTTGTTGATGTGGATTAAGTAGGTCAATATTGAAATCTCCACAAATTGCTACCATTTTCTTACTAGTAATATTATTGTACAGCTCGACTAATTTATCTCTGAATGTCTCAATGCAAGTTCCCGGCGTTCTGTATATGCAGCTTATGATTAGATTTTTTGTTTTGTCTAGGTCAATCTCAACAGTAACACATTCCAGAAGCCCTGGTAGTGCTGAGGACATTTCATTTACAAGCTTACATCTATATAGGTCATCAATATACAGTGCAACACCACCACCCTTTTTTTGAGATCTGTTAATGTTAAACATCTGATATCCCTCTATTGCCATCAGGGGAGCCTGGTCTTCATTAAGCCAGGTTTCAGAGACTGCTATAGCTGTGAATTTTCTGTTTAGCTGTTTTAAATAGTCCTGAATCTGTGAGAAGTTTTTGTTAAGACTTCTGCTATTGAAGTGTATTATTGACAGTTTACCATCTAATTGCACTTGACTTTTGAATTGCTTTTCAGTGTAATATTCACAGTGGTTATGAATATTATTGAAAAAGTGGTTATCAGGATCAATATCATTCTCCATCTCTTGTGGTTTATGTTCAGCATAGTGGCATATTTTTAGAGTTTGAGTTTCCTCACTCTGTGTTTCATAGTCAGTGTTCATCTGTATTTATCTAAGTCAGTAGCATCTCTGATCATTATACTTTTTGCTTGCTCAGGTGTTCCATTTAGTTTAATCCAAATTCTACAATTTCTTGTCCAGGTTGACTGTATCTTATTATGTTTCTTTAGCATCCGTGCCTGCCGTGCTAATTCAGCGTTTTTTTTTTGTCAGGTGTTCATTTAGGTAAACTTGAGTTTCCTTTAGTTTTTTGGCCTGCCTCAGTATGTCATTTTTCACCCTCCTGTTCACAAAGCGCATCACAATTAATTTCTTTGTTTTGTTATCTTTCTTCGGTAAAGCATAACAGGCTGAGATCGCATTGGCTTCTACAAATAACAAATAACTTTGTTCCAGAAGTTTTGAGGCTTGACTTTGTGCTGTTTGGCATATTGTAAGTTGGCTGCTTTGTGGCATTGGCATAGTAATGGCTTACTTCTGGCGACTTGACCATGCAGCCCATTTTTTTTGAAGTGCCTCCTTATTGTGTATCTTCACACAGTCACACCACTTTTTTCAGAGAGTCCTTTATGTCACCTGAAGTTATTTGAGGGTTTTTTTGCAACCCAAACAATTTTCCTGGCAGTTGTGGCTGAAATTTTTGTTGGTCTACCTGACCGTGGCTTGGTTTCAACAGAATCCCTCATTTCCACTTCTTAATTAGTGTTTGAACACTGCTGATTGACATTCTCAATTCCTTGGATGTCTTTTTATATCCTTTTCCTGTTTTATAAAGTTCACCGATCTTGTCGCACAGGTCCTTTGAAAATTCTTTTGCTTTCTCCATGGCTCAGAATCCAGCAACGTCAGCGCAGCACTGGATGAAACATTCAGAGGTCTGTTAGGAGCCCAGAAACTCACTGATTTTTTATACACAGATACTAGTTACAAGTAAACAGATCACAGGTGAGGATGGCTACCTTTAGGGTGGATTCACACTATAAGGTTTGGACCAACTTTTACTGACATTTTGGCAAACGTCTGGCTCTGCTGGCAAATGTTGATGATAGTGTTTGTTGGCAAACACTGGCAAAAGCTGTGTTCTTTGAAAATTTTTAGCATGTTGAAAATTTGCAGACATTTGGAGATACACATTGGTGAAAGTTGTGCTCAGTTTGTAAAAGTTCCTGAGCACTGAGCTAAGTTATGCAGAGTTTACCTAAGTCGGCCCAAGTTAAAGCTGAGTTCACACTATAGCGTTTGGACCGGCTTTTACAGACGTTTTGAAAAATCAAAGAAATTAGTCCAAATGTTGGTGAAATTTTATTCCTGACCAGATTTTTTTTTAATCCAGCGCACACCAACTTTTACAAACTTTTGCTAGCATTGCCAGCATTGCATTCAGCGTTGGCAAACTGTTGACAACTTAAGCTAGTGTATATGTAGCTGTTGCAAATTTAAGTTAACTTAAGCAAACAAATACTCAGCGCAGGTCAGCTGACATCAGCGTCAGACGACGCTCATATAAAGATCAGCATTTGTGGAGGCTTCCTGCCATTCTGGACCTGCTTCTGAAGTGAGCACACCTCCCTTGGGCATACGTTTCAGTATTTATTTTCATTTTATATTCCTATGTAGTTATTTCTGCATGCCCTTTTTCCCTGTTCATTCATTTTTTCCTCTAAAACATAATACAATAATGTCTATATAGACTCCAACAGTAAGTTTGCAATTAAAATGTGAATGTGGATGGAATAAAAAAAAATGTTTAGTGTATCATCATATAAATAAAATGATGGGTGATTATATTTTGACTGTTACAACTACAGTGGGGTAAAAAAGTATTTAGTCAGCCACCAGTTGTGCAAGTTCTCCCACTTAAAAGATGAGAGAGGTCTCCAATTTTCATCATAGGTATACCTCAACTATGAGAGACAAAATAAGAAAAAAAAATCCAGAAAATCACACTGAATGATTTTTAATGAATTAATTGGTAAATTCCTCGGTAAAATAAGTATTTGGTCAATAACAAAAGTTCATCCCAATACTTTGTTATATACTCTTTGTTAGCAATGACAGAGGTCAAACATTTTCTTTAAGTTTTCACAAGGTTTTCACACACTGTTGCTGGTATTTTGGCCCATTCCTCCATGCAGATCTCCTCTAGAGCAGTGATGTTTTGGGGCTGTCACTGGGCAACACAGATTTTCAACTCCCTCCAAAGATTTTCTATGGAGCTGAGATCTAGAGACTGGCTAGGCCACTCCAGGACCTTGAAATGTTTCTTACGAAGCCACTCCTTCATTGCCCGGGCGGTGTGTTTGGGATCATTGTCATGCTGAAAGACCTAGCCACGTTTCATCTTCAATGCCCTTGCTGGTGGAAGGAGGTTTTAACTCAAAATCTCACGATACATGGCCCCATTCATTCTTTCCTTTACACGGATCAGTCATCCTGGTCCCTTTACAGAAAAACATCCCCAAAGTATGATGTTTCCACCCCCATGCTTCACAGTAGGTATGGTGTTCTTTCTCCTCCAAACACGACAAGTTGAGTTTTTACCAAAAAGTTCTATTTTGGTTTCATCTGACCATATGACATTCTCCCAATCCTCTTCTGGATCATCCAAATGCTCTCTAGCAAACTTCAGACGGGCCTGGACATGTACTGGCTTAAGCAGGGGGACACATCTGGCACTGCAGGATTTGAGTCCCTGGCGGCGTAGTGTGTTTCTGATGTAGCCTTTGTTACTTTGGTCCCAGCTCTCTGCAGGTCATTCACTAGGCCCCCCCCCATGTGGTTCTGGGATTCTTTCTCACCATTCTTGTGATAATTTTGACCCCACGGGGTGAGATCTTGCGTGGAGCCCCAGATCGAGGGAGATTATCAGTGGTCTTGTATGTCTTCCATTTTCTAATAATTGCTCCCACAGTTGATTTCTTCACACCAAGCTGCTTACCTATTGCAGATTCAGTCTTCCCAGCCTGGTGCAGGTCTACAATTTTGTTTCTGGTGTCCTTTGACAGCTCTTTGGTCTTGGCCATAGTGGAGTTTGGAGTCTGACTGTTTGAGGTTGTGGACAGGTGTCTTTTATACTGATAATGAGTTCAAACAGGTGCCATTAATACAGGTAATGAGTGGAGGACAGAAGAGCCTCTTAAAGAAGAAGTTACAGGTCTGTGAGAGCCACAAATCTTGTTTGTAGGTGACCAAATACTTATTTTACTGAGGAATTTACCAATTAATTCATTAAAAATCCTTCAATGTGATTTTCTGGATTTTTTTTTTCTCATTTTTTCTCTCATAGTTGAGGTATACCTATGATGAAAATTGAAGACCTCTCTCATCTTTTAAGTGGGAGAACTTGCACAATTGGTGGCTGACTAAATACTTTTTTGCCCCACTGTATCTCCATTAAAATAATATAAAATCCTGTTAAATGTCATTTACTTTTTGACACCAAAACTGAAGCCAAATCAATAAATCCTGTAGAACGATTACGCATGGAGCAGAAAATTACCAACAGTAAATTTCTCAAATGAGGATTTTTTTTTTTTTTTTTGGGCTGTCACATTTTTGGCAGATTAGATATATTTTTCTTTTTTTAAAATTCCCCCTTCTCTCCATTTCTCTTTCGTCTGTGCATAGGTGTAATTTATGGAGGGGATGGGAGTTGTAACCCCCCCCCCCAAAAAAAAAAAAATCAAATCCAGCCACTATAACCCCCAATAATCATATTATAATTAATAAAAAAAAAATAATCTACAAGTGAGTATGAAGAAGCTGTCATTTTTTCATTTGCAAGCAATGAAAAGTAACATTTCTAATAACACAACATAACAAAAATATTTTTTTTGTAAGTTGTCTGTGTTTTTTCAAGTGATTTAAGACAATTTTGCACCTCTGAATCTGAAAATGATATCCTTTTCTCTCGATCAGGTCAGGTTTTTATGTTAAGTTGTAAGCAGTTGTATAGCAGTTGTACAGTTGTACTGTAAATTGAATAGTAGACACTGATAAAGGTAAGTGCATGTAAATTGAATGTTACATCATCACTGTTCAAAATTCAGAGAATTTCAAGAAATATAAAAATTTTTTGCATCATATAAATCGAAAATACCCGTACATGTAAACAATAATGTAAGAAAACATGTGGCCATAGTTCAAAAAGTTGACCTGATTGAGCAAACCAATGTGATTTTTGGATTCAGCACATCAAAATTGTCCTAAATCAGCTAAAAAAAAAAAAACTTAGACAATAAATTTGGTGTTGACCAGTGTAATCAGACAATATATCCCCCCCTTCCCTGCAGACTTGGTATTGCCCATCTGGTCCATGTGCCTTCTCTGGTCAATACTCGGAGTCATTTATAGAGGCAGCAGGTGACGACACTCGTTGATGTCTAGAATGCATTCAGCTCACAAGTAAGACAGAATGAAAACAGCTAAACAAGGGCAACAAACCAGTTTATATTGTTGGTTGTCAAATAAAAGGCCAAACCCCTCTGTCTGAAAGGAGGTAAATATATTATTAATTTAGCTGGTGAATTGCTGTCTGAAGTTAGCTGGTTGCTAGTTTGCTAATGTGAGTTAAAGTTATGGGAGTACACCGCAGAATAAATGAGCTGCCTGTTAAGATATAACTGATCTGAGAAATGATTAGCTTTCCTCATACAGATTTGGTCTTTACATTGTATTAATCATTCATGAAATGTGATCAGAATGGATTTGTTTGTCAACTGGAGCGCTGAACATTTATCAAGTACAAATAAAATCTACTCCTACCACTGATCCTTAAATATAAATGCCTTTAAATATTGCTTGCCATCCCCACAAAATTCAAGTTAACCTTAACCTGTTCTGTATTTTTAAAATGCCATGATTTTGATAATTATAAAATTTAATTAAAAGGCATGTTTTACCACTTTCAACTACAGACTAAGTCACTCACAAGGATATTCTTAAATAGCCATGTTTAAAGAAATTACACTGCTCAAAAAAATTAAAGGAACACTTTGAAAACACATCAGATTTTAATTGGAAAAAAACAAGCTGGATATCTACATTGACATGGACTGGATAATGTGTTAAGAATGAAAAGATGCCACGTCTTTTGATGGAAATGAAAACACTCCAAAAGTTAAAGTGAAGAAATTGTGGCAGGCTAGTCCAGCTTACTCAGATTAAAGGAACACTTCTTAATCTGAGTAAGCTGGACTAACCTGCCACAATTTCGATATCCAGCTTATTTTTTCCCATTAAAATCTGATGTGTTTTCAAAGTGTTCCCTTTACTTTTTTGAGCAGTATATATGTATCTGTGTGTGTGTGTGTGTGTGTGTGTGTGTACACACATACATACTGTACATACATACATAAATACATACGTATGCATGTATACCTGTATCCTAAATTTGAAAACTGAATGTCATTGTAAAAAATTAAATGTCTAGATAATGAATCCAGAGTAGGTTTTTAATACCAGGATGATTTAGTCACAGATCTACTCACAGATTTACTGTTATTTTATGAATAAAACAGCACATCAAAGATGTGGTGTGCTGTGTTCATAATGCCTCGGCAGGCAGGATAACTGCTACTTTTGTCATAGTCAAGCTGACTAAATCATAGTAGTGTCCTTAGCTCATCTGCTTGGTAAGAAATAGCCCCATAGTGGCAAGTGGCGACATCATAAATTAATGAAAAAACATTAGTCCTGTCAGAAATGTGTTAATCACCACAGCTGATTAATAATAAAATAAAATGAGTTAAGAATAATGGTGATTAAGCCTCATTCGGCTGCTAGATTAACCTCAGTTAATACTGATTGCACTGTTAAGATGCTATTAAGAGGGAAAAAGGGGTAAAGAATATTTTACATCTTTCCAAGTTTTTGGCATTGGAAAATCTAGCATAAATTACATCCTCCGAAACTGTCCACAAAGTACCTTTTTTAAACCATTTGAACATTAACTGAGCTTTTTTTACATCAGGAGCAAGAATGTGGCAGCTGCAGGGTTAACCAAGAAGGAGAGAAGAGAGAAGGTAAAGGTAACCACAGAATTAGCACAGGTGTCCAGAGGGAAAGAGAGGCAGTACTGATGACTAGAGAGATGGAGAGGAGGCACAGGAGGCACACATGACCAGGTAACAATAGTCAAAACTTGATTTCTGCCAGTGCTGAAATACTTAACACATAATGGGTATTAAGTAGGCCTGCTGTTTCACAGTGGTATAGACTGCTACAGGGCTCAGTATAGATTTGGTAAATCAGGGAAATAATTTTAACAATTGTTACTAATATGGGAATGCCAAAATAAATAAGTAAATTAGCCTTGTCCTTTTAGCAAAGTTAATGATTTTGTGCTCTTCCTCAACACTAGGATACATATATTCTCATTTTTTTGCTTAATAAAATTTTTCCCTTAAAAACCTTTCCTTTAACGGAGCTTAACTTAGACCAACATAGGAAAACTCTGCATAACTTAGCCCAGCGCTCAGAAACTTTTACAAACTGAGGACAACTTTCACCAATGTTTATTTTCAAACGTCAGCAAATTTTCAGCGTGCTGAAAGTTTTCAAAGAGCACAGCTTTCGCCAGCATTTGCCAACAAACACAGACTACCTTTAACTTTCAGCAACTTTTTCCAGCAGAGCAAGACGTTCGCCAAAACATCAGCAAAAGTTGGTCCAAATATTGCAGTGTGAATCTACCCAAAAAAGCAGGTCCAGAATGGCAGGAAGCCTCCAGAAATGTTGATCTTTTTATGAGTGTCGCCTGACACTGATGTCAGCTGACCTGCGCTGAGTATTCATTTGCTTAAGTTAATCTAAGTTTACAACAGCTCCACATACACTAGCCTAAATTGCAAAGGTTTGCCGACGCTGAATGTCATGTTGGGAAATCCTAGCAAAAGTTTGCAAAAGTTTGTAAAAGTTCGTACACGTTGGTGTGCGCTGGATTAAAAAACAATCTGCTCACAAACATAATTTCTCCGACGTTTGGACTGATTTTTCAAAACATCTGTAAAAGTCTGTCCAAATGGTATAGTGTGAATCCAGCTTTCGTAGCCTTTTAAACTCATGTGTGTCCACTTGTGCGTATGTTATCAGGCCAAAACTTCAGGGTATATAAACTTTTGATCAGGGTCATTTGGGTAGTTTCTGTTGTCATTATCATTTAAAAAGAGCAAACACAATTGTTTAATAATAAATGGCTTCACCCAACCCCTAACTATGAGTGAAGGAAAACTTTTGTACTATCATTCATATTCTCTGAAAAATGGACAAAAAATCACAAATTCCACCACGGTACGCAAACTTATGAGCACAACTGTATCTGATAGCAATTTCAGTGGAAACTAACGGCTCGGTCACACAAACCTACACCTGTGAACACTGGGAATGTACACAAAGGTGAAAAATGCACTTTGGGCTGTGATCCCTGTTTGACTGGAATTTACGTGTCAGTGCTTGTAAAATAAATACATTTTGTTTCGTTTGTATATGCATGTGTACATACATATACAAAAATATCAACAATGGCTTGGATTAAAACAAGTAGAATTTTTTGGCCAGCAGTTTGATGAGTAAAATTTTCTTGCTCCATTGGCAGAATTTTTTTTTTTTTAAACTTAAAACCAAATTAAATTGCTTAAAACAAGTATCTTCTAATGAGTAAAAATTTCTTACAGAAAACTGCACAACAAAAACAAAAACATCTTATCAGACAAAACCCAAGAATTATATCCTTGATTTAAGATATTTTTTTCAAAACCTTGTAAGATTTCCTTTTTGACAGTGCAGAGACTGTACAGTTGTTGAGGCACACACACATATACTATCCATGACACACAGATTCGTTTTTCCTGAGAGAAATTAGGGGCAGTAAAATATCTTTTTGCTGCCCCGAATTCAGCAAAATGCATTTTAAATTATTATTCAATCCTTATGATATGTTATTAAAGCAAAGTCAGCTTTGATATTTTGCACTAAAAGACACGTTGCATTGTTCATGGATGCACTGCATATTTGCGGCACACTAATGAAAGTTATTTCATAATTCAATTTAAAAAGATAAACCATAATGCAGTATATTCTATATTCATACAGACAATAAAACAAGCCTTTTTTATGTTGCTCATTATGATTTAGCTCTCAGCATTAAATTATGGATCAGTTTCTATTTTTGAGATGCACCATACAGCATCAATTAGATGAGATACACAAACTGTATATTACAAAGAGCCAAACTGAGACTTCTCATATTTTTATCCATTTATTTTAATGCTGTACTACTGTCACCAAGAACATTAGGTCTTTATATTGTATGATGATTTTATTCTGTAGCATCTCATTCAGCCTGACTGCTTGCCCTCAGTAGTGGGACCAGCAGATCCCTGCAGTAGTGGAGCTGGCCCCAAATGCATAGTCCTCTGGACTGCAGGGACATGTCCCTACTGCCAGATACCTCAGAATCGAGATTAGAGTGTGGAAATAAAAGGCATTTATATTGTGTAACTCGATGTATTCCACCTGGTTATCGTGGTCAGTTTGGATTGTGACAGTGGACAGATTTGGTTTAGTCTCAATTCAGCTGTAAGATTGAAGTGATGCTTGGTGGGATTTACAACTTATATACTCCCAATAACATCACATCACGTCTGTCTGTCAGTCCGTCCAGCACATGTGGATGGCAGATAAAAGTATTTCTTCCACAGGAGCTGGGTGACTGGGGAGCACCGGCTCCACAGTTTGTCAGTTTGAACATTAAATATCTTGTCTTTGTAGTGTATTCAATTGAATATAGGTTTAATATAGGTTGAAAAGCATTTGCAAATCATTGTAGTCTTTTTTTTATTTATGTTTTACACAATGTCCTGACTTCATTGGATTTTTGGTTTGTACTAAAACAAGGGAAAAAATCTTTCTGGATGCACCTTTACACCTGAATACTATTTAAGCATGTATGCATTTATGCACCTCAATGTCTGTACTCACAGATATTTGCAATAGCATTAAACAATTTAAAAAAAAATCTTAACACCATTTCTGTTGGATGTGCATGTGCTACACTTTCACATACTTGCATTTAGGCATCACACAGTCACATGTACAGGTCTACGTGGTATAGGGTTCAGGCATTTACAGATAAAACATTTACAGAACTTTTATTCCTCTGAGTACATTTTTATGAGCTGCTCGTGTGCCTGGATGGAGAACTCTTTCTTACATTCATTCCCTTAACTGCTTAATCCTTTTGTGGGTGTTGTATGATAGAAGAGCTAAATTCACAGTTTACTGTGCCATCTCAAAGGATATGAATGAATGAGTATCTTAATGGCGAAGAGCCTCAGTGGGTTGAATGGACCCAAAAGGTAACAGGCGGGCTCAGCATTGAACCTGTAGATGACGTTTCCTTTACCAACCACGATGAATGTCTGTACAGAGGCGCACGGGTCAGAGAGATACAGGGAAAGGGAGAGAGAGAGAAAGGAATTTAGATCACAGCAGAAGACTTGAAGGAGAGAGGTCTCTGTTGCTCGCTACTCTTAGGTCAGAGGCAGAAGGATAAGTAATACAAGGACTTATGTGGCTGGGGTGATCTGAAAGTCTGCAAATATTAAAATATGAATAATCAGTTATCAGATTTAATTTCTAATGTCCTCATTGAAACATGATGTCACCCACTACAGTTGAAACCTGTTTACATGGACTGTATAAAAAGACATAACCTTTTTTTCCTCACTGTCTGAGTTTAACTCAGACTGAACTTTTTCCTGTTTTAGGTCATTAGGATTACCAAAATTATATATATTTGCGAAATCATTTTTAAACAGTGGTGTGAAAAAGTATTTCCCCCTTCCTGATTTCTCACTTTTTTGTATGTTTGTCACACGTAAATGTTTCAGATCATCAAACAAATTTAAATATTAGACAAAGATAACACCAGTAAACACAAAATGCAGTTTTTAAATGAAGGTGCTTATATCAAGGATGGCCCTCACGAGCCATCAATAAGACGCCGAAAAAAAGCCAATGAGTTTGCATGTTTTATTAACAAAAAGGCAAATGACAAAATAAACAGCCACGTGGGGCAAAAACACAAACACACACTTAGACTCCAAATCTCAGGCTACGAGGAAATACACACTTCGAAACTAGAACACAGACTATGAGGAAGAACACTTACTGAGAGATGAGGAATACGAACTCATCACGAACTCTTGGACGATAGTTTGACGGAGGTTTGACAAGGTCGCAGCGAGGAGTGAGCCTCAGCTGCTTCCTTAAATACCAACCAATCACCAATCAGAGGGGAACGTAATTAGGTGGAAAACTGAATAGCTGTCACAACGTGACTTGGTTTGACAGCCGGAAGCCCCGTTGCGACGATGTCAGAATAAAAGCCCTAAAATGGCCATATGCCAAACACAGAAGAACGGAGAAAATACTGGACAACCCGAGCGCGGACAAACTCAGCGCCCAGGCCATCACAGCTTATTACTAAGGGAAAAAAACTCAAACCTACATGGCCCTGTGTGAAAAAGTGATTGCCCCCTAAACCTAATAACTGGTTGGGCCACCCTTAGCAGCAACAACTGCAATCAAGCGTTTGTGATAACTGGCAATGAGTCTTTTACAGCACTCATCTTTGCAGAATTGTTGTTATTCAGCCACACTGGAGGGTTTTCGAGCATGAACCACCTTTTTAAGGTCATGCCACAGCATCTCAATAGGATTCAGGTCAGGACTTTGACTAGGCCACTCCAAAGTCTTCATTTTGTTTTTTCTTAAACCATTCAGAGGTGGTCTTGCTGGTGTGTTTTGGATCATTGTCCTGCTGCAGAACCCAAGTGCACTTCAGCATGAGGTCACAAACAGAGGGCCGGACATTCTCCTTCAGGATTTTTTGGTAGACAGCAGAATTCATGGTTCCATTTACCACAGCAAGTCTTCCAGGTCCTGAAGCAACAAAACAGCCCCAGACCATTACAATACCACCACCATATTTTACTGTTGGGATGATGTTCCTTTTCTGAAATGCTGTGTTTCTTTTACGCCGGATGTAATGGGACACACACCTTCCAAAAAGTTCAACTTTTGTCTTGTCAGTCCACAGGGTATCTTCCCCAAAGTCTTGAGGATCATCAAGATGTTTTCTGGCAAAACTGAGACAAGCTTTTATGCTCTTTTTGTTCAGCAGTGGTTTTCGTCTTGGAACTCTGCCATGCAGGCCATTTTTGCCCAGTCTCTTTCTTATGGTGGAGTTATGAACACTGGCCTTAGCTGAGGCAAGTGAGGCCTGCAGTTCTTTAGATGTTGTTGTGGGGTCTTTTGTGACCTCTTGGATGAGTCGCTGCTGCACTCTTGGGGTAATTTTGGTCGGCCAGCCTCTCCTGGGAAGATTCACCACTGTTCCATGTTTTCGCCATTTGTGGATAACGGCTCTCACTGTGGTTCACTGGAGTCCCGAAGCTTTAGAAATGGCTTTATCACTTTTTCCAGACTGACAGCTCTCAATTACTTTGTTTCTCATTTGTTCCTGAATTTCTTTGGATCGCAGCATGATGTCTAGTTTTTGAGGATCTTTTGGTCTACTTCCCTTTGTCAGGCAGGTCCTACTTAAGTTAAGGTGTGGCAGTAATCAGGCCTGGGTGTGGCTAGAGAAATTGAACTCAGCTTTCCAAAGATGATAAACCACAGTTAATTTATGTTTTAACAGGGGGGCAATAACTTTTTCACACAAGGCCATGTAGGTTTGGATTTTTTTTTACCCTTAATAATAAACACCTTCATTTAAAAACTGCATTTTGTGTTTACTTGTTATTTTTGTCAATATTTAAATTTGTTTGATGATCTGAAACATTTAAGTGTGACAAACATACAAAAAAAATGAGAAATAAGGAAGGGGGCAAACACTTTTTCCTCATAGTTGCTTTGATTTATTTGTATGTATGGATTACTTGGATTTATACTGATATCTGGTGAAGAAATGTTGACCTGTTCAATACTTATTTGCCCTGCTGTATATAATTAGACAGAACCTTTTTTGATTGGTAGAAGGGGTCCAATTCTTCCAGTGGGATATTGAGAAGCTCAGGGGGTGGGTCTCCATAGATGAAGGGGAGGGGCTTCCCTGCCTCAAGGTCACTGGCTGGTTTAGGAAGGTCTTCTTCTGCTATCTGTCAGAGAAACAGACAATCAGCATCAGAGTAGGCTTTTAAAAGTCCTATTCGCTGCATTTTTTACACATGTAAACAGTTCCCACATGTCTTACTAAAATGTCTGTGACATACTTTGGTCAAATTTCTTTTAATTATTTAATCATTGCAGCATCATTATGAATCATCTTTTGCAGCCTTATGATGCCTTCAGCATTTTGCTAATGTTAACTGGCATGCTCCAACCCAGCCACAGGGGTTGTAGAAGCCAGTGTACTCCTAGTGCTGGTCCTATGCCCGGGTAAATGGGGAGGGTTGTGTCAGGAAGGGCATCCGACATAAAACTTTTGCCAAATCAAACACGCGGATCATGATGAATAAGACTTTCATACCAGATGGGTCGAGGCCCAGGTTAACAATAACAACCACCTGTGCTGTTTACCGACAGAGTGCCAGTGGAAATTGAGCTACTGTTGTTCGAAAATTGAGGAGGAGGAGAGGGGAATGGTGTGTTAGGAGGGAGAGAGAGAAAAGGAAAGGTAGAAGTGTGGAGGTGAGAGTAGGGACATTGAATGTAGAGACTATGACTGGTAAAGGCAGGGAGTTGGCTGATAGGATGAAGAGAAGAAAGGTACTAGATATACTGTGTGTTCAAGAAACCAGATGGAATGGAAGCAAGGCTAGGAGCATTGGAGGTGGATTTAAACTGTTCTACCATGGTTTAGATAGGAAGCGAAATGGAGTAGGAGTAATCTTGAAGGAAGAGTATGTGAAGAGTGTTCAGGAAATAAAGAGGGAGTCAGACAGAATCTTGAGTTTGAAGCTGGAAGTCAAAAGTGTGATGTTGAATGTTGTCGGTGCATATGCCCCACAAGTTGGATGTCAGGTAGAAGAGAAAGAAGAATTCTGGAGTAAGTTGGCTGAAGTGATAGAAAGTGTTCCAAGGGGGGAGATAGTGGTGATTGGAGCAGACTTTAATGTACATGTAGGTGAAGGGAACAGAGGTGATGAGGAGGTCTTGTGTAGGTATGGTCTTAAGGATGTGGAAGGACAGATGGTTGTTGATTTTGCAAAAAGGATGGAAATAGCTGTGGTGAACACATATTTCAAGAGAGAGGAGCATAGGGTTACTTATAAGAGTGGAGGAAGGTGCACACAGGTGGACTACATCTTAAGCAGAAGGATAAATCTGAAAGAGGACACTGCAAGATGGTGGGAGGGGAGAATGTAGCTAGAAAGCATTGGATGGTAGTCTGTAGGAAGACTGCAAAGCAAGAAGAGGAAGACAGAGAAGGCAGAGCCAAAGATTAAGTGGGGGAAGTTACTGAAGGAAGAAGGTTGCACAAAGATCAGGAAGGAGTTGATACAGGCTCTGGGTAGTAGGGAAGAATTACCAGATGAATGGGAAAGTATAGCAAAAGTATTGAGGGAAACGGGTACAAAGGTATGTCGTGTATCCCGTGGACAGAGGAAGGAAGACAAGGAGATCTGGTGGTGGAATGATGGGGTACAGGATAGTATCCAACAGAAGAGGTTAGCAAAGAAAATGTGGGATAGTCAAGAAGATGAAGAAAGTAGACAGTAGTATTTGGAATCTAGGCGCATGGCAAAGAGAGAGGTGACAAAGGCAAAGGAAAAGGCATATAGTGAATTGTATGAGAGGCTGGACACTAAGGAAGGAGAAAATGACTTGTATCGATTGGCTAGACAGAGAGATCGAGCTGGAAAGGATGTACAGCAGATTAGGTTGATTAAGGACAGAAATGGTAATGTACTAACAAATGATGAGAGTGGGTTGAGAAGGTGGAAGGAGTACTCTGAAGAGCTGATGAATAAAGAAAATGAGAGAGAGAGAGGAGGATGGATTAAGGAAAGATAGTGAACAAGGAAGTCACAAGAATAAGCAAGGCAGAAGTGAGGGCAGCTTTGAAGAGGATGAATAGAAAGGCAGTTGGTCCAGATGACATACCTGTGGAGGTATGGAGATGTTTTGGAGAGATGGTAGTGGACTTTTTAACCAGATTGTTTAACACAATCTTGGAGAGTGAGGATGCCTGAGGAGTGGAGAAGAAGTGTTTTGGTACCAATTTTCAAGAACAAAGGTGATGCTCGGAGCTGTAGTAACTACAGAGGCATAAAGTTGGCAGAAAGATGTATGTGAGGATGGTGCAGAACATATATGAAAGCAGTGAGACAGTGATGAGGTGCACTATAGGAGTGATGGATGGATTCAAGGTGGGAATGAAATTACATCAGGGATCGGCTCTGACACCCTTCTTGTTTACCATGGTGAGGAACAGGCTGACAGAGGAGGTCAGGCAGGAGTCTCCGCAGACCATGATGTTTGCAGACAACATTGTGATCTGTAGTGAGAGTAGGGAGCAAGTGGAAGAGAACCTGGAGAGGTGGAGGTATGCTCTGGAGAGAAAAGGAATGAAAGTCAGTAGAAGCAAGACAGAATACATTAATATGAATGAGAGGGAGGCAGATGCAACGGTGAAGGTGGAAGGAGCAGAGGTAGTGAAAGTAGATGAGTTTAAATACAGTACCTGGGGTCAACCATCTAAAGCAAAGGAAAATGCACAAGAGAGGTGAAGAAGAGAGTGCAGGCAGGGTGGAGTGGGTGGAGACGAGTACCAGGGGTGATTTGTGACAGAAGGGTAGCAGCAAGAGTGAAAGGGAAGATTTACAAGATGGTAGTGAGACCTGCTATGATGTATGGGTTGGAGACAGTGGCGCTGACAAAAAGACAGGTGGAGATGGAGGTGGCAGAGTGGAAGATGCTAAGATTTTCAATGGGAGTGATTAGGAGGGACATGATTAGAAATGAATATATCAGAGGGACACCTCAGGTTGAGCAGCTTGGACACAAAGTAAGAGAGGAAAGGCTGAGATGGTTTGGAAATGACCACAGAGAAGATTCATGGAGAGGGTTGGTGTTAGAGAGGAAGATGCAAGGGATAGGGTGAGATGGAGGAAGATGATCCGCTGTGGTGACCCCTAAAGGAAGCAGCCAGAAGAAGAAGAAGAGGAAGAAGACAGAGTTGTCACCAGGAATATGCATCTTGCACGAGCTCTAACCAGATTGTGAAGGATTGTGCAATCCTTTTGAAGCTGTGTTTGTTGCTGCTTCACCTGGCCCCTCTCCCTTGTATTTGAACAGGAAATGTGCAGATTCTGCAATTTTAAATATATAAATATTGTGGAAATGATTGGAATCATCCAGAAATAACATTTAGACCTACAAGACAAATAATAATATATTTATAACTCTTTATTTTTTATTTCTTCATCATAACACCTCCCCTGCCCGCACGTTGCTGGTGTTGTGGCATCTAGAAAGACCAATTTTTGTCTCATCTGAGCAAACTATATTCTCCCAGTATTTTATTGGCATGTCCAAATGTTGTGCAGCAAACTTTAAAAGAGCTTCAACATGTTTTTTTCTTCAGCAATGGAGTCTTGAAAGGTGTGCAGGCATAGAGCCCATGCCGGTTGAGTGTATTACTTATTGTTTTCTTTGAAACAGTAGTACCTGCTAACCACAGATCTTTCTGGAGCTCTCCACCAGTAGTCTTTGGTTTTTGGATAACTCTTCTGATAATTCTTTTGATTCCTGTCAGAAATCTTGTGACGAGCTCCTGGTTGTGGCTGGGTTATGGTAAAATGATGTTCTTTCCACTTCCAAATGATGGCTCCAACAGTGCTCACTAGAATATTCAGCAGTTTAGAAATGTGCCTGAAACTAGTGATGGGACAGCAGGCTCCGGAGCTTTGAGGGTGCTTTAAGCTTGTCCAGGAAATATTTGGTGAAGTGCATTTCAAGGCATGTATTGCTGACGTTATACCACATAACTGGGTCAGGAAGCCATTCATGATTTTGTTCGCAACATGAAATAAAGTGAGCAGCAATACACAATGGAAATCCCCGTCCCTCACATTTTGTGTTGTCAGTGTTTGATTGTGAAAGAGATTTGTCACAGCCAATTTTCAGATGGAGCCAGCACCAAAAACACGAACTTCTCAGTTTGAGCTCATTTCTCCCATTGATATATTTTTCACAAATAGTGGATGTTTATTGTCACTGAAGTGATAGTCTAGTGGTAAAGCACTTACCCCCTGTAACTGGGAGACTGGGGTTTAAATCCCAGCTAGGTCATTCTTGTAATTTTATTTTTATTTGCAAGGTGAAGTGGCTGTTGTGTTTCGAAGAACTTGGATCATTATGCTGAGGCACTATTGTGCCCTGCATGACAACAAGGACAGAGGTGAATGTACTGGGTGAGACAGAAACTTGTCTATCCTACACTGTACTCATTGACATTTCTTAAAAGACAGTGCATTTATTGAAATGGGAAAAAAAAATACACTTTAAACCAATAATGCCCTCGCAAAAATCTGCATGTTGTATACTTTTTGTTGACTACATGGCCTAGGAGAGCAATGAAGTTTCACATGAGGCTTCGTCTCTATTAGATAGATAGATAGATGTACTTTATTGATCCCAAACTGTGAAATTACAGTGAATGAAAAGCCTCAAGGAGTCCAGAAAGCCTAAGTAGTAGCTTAGAGGTGAAGCATCTGTCCTCCATCTAAGAAGCTGAGGTTCAAGTCTCAGCTAGGTCATTCTTGTATTTTTATTTTTATTTGCATGGTGAAGTGTCTGTTGTGTTTCAAAGGGCTTGGATCATTATTAGACACCATTATGCTGTGGCACTATTGCTATTGTGCCCTGCATGAGAATAAGGACAGAGATGAATATACTGGGAAAGACAGTACAAGACTGTTGAAAAGTTATTTCTTAAAAAAACTGGGTAAGTAGTACAAGCACACTAAGTAATCCAGGCACACTCACTGGAGTCACCCCAGTTTTAGTATTTCTTTTGTTTCCTTATGATCATTGATATTTCTTAAAAGACAGCACATTTATTGAAATGGAAAAAAATACACATTAAACCAATAATGCCCTTGCAAAATTCTACGTGTTGTATATGTTTTGTCGACTACATGGCCTAGTAGAGCAAATGAAGTTTCACATGAGGCTTCATCTATAGGAACAATTTTGATGAAAGGCCTCACATCTTCAAGAAAGTCTCAACTAGCCATGACTAAGTAGTAGCTTAGCGGTAAAATATCTGTCCCCCAACTGAGAAGCTAGGGGTCATGTCCCAGCTACACCATTCTTTTAATTTATTTTTATTTGCACAGTGAAGTGTCATGTTTCAAAGAGCTTGGATACAACAATAACACATCATTATGCTGAGGTACTATTGTGCCCTGTATGAATGTACCACAAGCACATTCACTGTAGTCACCCAAGTTTTACTATTACTTTTTCCCTTTTGATCATTGATATTTCTTAAAAGAAAAAAAAATACACATAAACCAATAATGCCCTTGCAAAAATCTGAATGTTGTATATGTTTTGTCCACTAGATGGCCTGATAGAGAAAATGAAGTTTCACATGAGGCCTCATCTATATGAGTCATTTTGATGAAAGGCTTCAAGTCCTCTCGAAAGCCTAATTTGGCCATCACTACCTGAAACCAATGCCATCAATATGTTTTGCAACAATAAGGATGCAAAGGTCAAGAGAGCTCTTTGCTTCTATCCATCATGAGTTATTTGTGGTGTGACAATCTGATATTTACAGACCTTTTTAAAGGCTGTCAATTAGGACTTAACCAGCTGAAATTAATTTGCACGGATGGGGGATGGGATGGATTCCTAAGTTCTGATGGAATTCAGCTGGTTTCTTGGCTTTCTATGCCTTTTTGCACCTCTTTTTTCTTCATGTGTTCAATACTTGTTCCCTGTGCCATTCCACTTTATTAAATATAACTTATTCATATTTCAATAGGAAAATAAGTACATTGACTTCAAATGTACAGAAGAGGTATGTTGCACTTTAGAAGAAAGACATGTTTCCAGAAGGATTTGAACACAGCTCACCTGTATGACTGACAAGTGTCTTAACCTCTACACAACTCTACTGCTTTGAGTGATGTACTGAATTCCTCACACACTAACAAAATTTTGTGCTGACTAACATTCCATAAACATGATTTTTTGAACATTAACAGAATTGCATGGAATTTGCTGGTTAGCTGAAAAATACTGTTGTAATTGTGACTGCAAAGTTTTATCAAATTTGAATTAATATATCTGGAGTTAAACCCAAAACTACATGTCAAAGAGAAACTGTACAAATTGACTGGCCGAGAAAATCAAAACAGATTGATATTTTTGGATAATTTTAACAACTTTTCATATCTTATCTTATCTTAAATTATCTCTGCTTAATTTTAACCCATTTGGATGAATGTCCCAGGAGGAGTTCATTTTGAGTTCACTTGCACATTTTTGAAAATATAGTGCAAAAAATTTCATTTTTAAAGTTTGCCAACCTTAACAAAAAGTTGCGGAAGGTTTCAGTGAATAGAATGATGAAAAAAAATTTTAATCTAGGCCCAGTCGTTCTCAAGATATTTGCAAAAACATAAGTGTTTATTATAGCACCACCTATGTAAGCAATTCATTTAGTAAGCTATATGTAAACGAATAAAATTAATTAAAAAAAAACAAAAAACTGCTGACTGATGTCCAGTTCAGCACAACACTGATCTCTGTGAGACTGTTTATATTTGTATAATCTGTTCTTGTCATGCCAAATAAAGGAATTTAAAAACTGCACTTTGTATTTGCTTGTGTTATCTTTGTCTAATATTTAAATTTGATTGATGATCTGAGTCATTTAAGTGTGACAAATACACAAAAAAATGAGAAATCAGGAAGGGGCAAACACTTTTTCACACCACTGTATTTCTGATGGAGCCACTGACCTGAGATTTTCACTAGATATCAGTAATAACCCAAGTAATCCATACACGCAAAGAAATCAAGGCAACTGTGTTCACAAAACAAGTTATATTTAATAAAGTGGAATGACACAGGGGATAAATATTGAACACCTGAAGAAAAGGAGATACAAAAAGGCATAGGAAGCCAAGAAACCAACTGAAATCCATCAGAATTTAGGAAGCCATCCTATCCCCCATCAGTGCAAATTAATTTCAGCAGGTTAAGTCCTGACTGATAGCCTTTAAAAAGTTCTGTGAATATCAGATCACCACACACCACAAAGAACTCATCATGGGTAGAAGCAAAGAGCTCTCTCTAAACCTTTGCAACCATAGTGTTGCAAAATATAATGATGGCATTGGCTACAGGCGCTTTACATTCAGCTAAACTGCTGAATGTTCCAGTGAGCACTGTTGGAGCTGTGATTCGGAAGTGGAAAGAACATCATTTTACCATAAACTGGCCATGACCAGGAGCGCCTCACAAGATTTTTGACAGAGGAGTCAAAAGAATTATCAGAAGAGTTATCTAAGAGCCAAAGATCACCCATGGAGAGCTCCAGAAAGACCTAGAGTTAGTGGGTACTGCTGTTTCAAAGAAAACAAGTAATGCATTCAACCGACATTGGCTCTATGCCCACTCACCTTGCAAGACTCCATTGCTGACGAAAAAGTCTGTTGAATCTCGTTTAAAGTTTGCTGCACAACAATTGGGCAAGCTAGTACAATACTGGGAGAATATAGTCTGGCCAGATGGCACCAAAATTTAACTTTTTGGATGCCACAACACACAGCATGTTTGGAGGAGAAATGGCACTGCATATCCCATCATGGTGTGGAGGTGTTTTTCAGCACATGGTACAGGCAGACTTCATATAATTGAAGGAAAGATTAATGGACAAATGTACAGAGACATCCTTGATAAGAACCTGTTAACATCTGCCAAGATGCTGAAGATGAAACAAGGGTGTCACGCCTCGCCGCCCATCTGCGGCGCCAGCTGCACGCACACCTGCACCTCATCAGCGGCGAGGGATTTAAGCCGCCTCGCCCTGGGCTTCGGCCTGAAGCCGTCAGACTTCACTCGCTACGATTGCTGAAAGGACTCACTACCACTCAGCAAACATTCCGGTAAGAAGCTCTTACTTCTTTCTTCTCCCAGTCTGCTCCCCTGTGCACAGGTGGATTTCCCGGCGGCGGACCATTCCTCTCCGCCTCCATTCCCTCGCTGCTGCACCGGGCGCTCCAGGTCGCTGTCTACCGAGCCTCACCCTTGCTGTGCCAGCCACCTGCTAATTCCAAGTAAGCCTGTCACCATTCTCATATCCCCTGTGTTGGTGTGGTGTCCGTCACCCTTCTCCCTCTGCTTCTCCCATAGGGTTGTCCGGCTGTACGGCCTCCTGCCTCCGTGCCCGACGCAGACGCCACCACCAATACATTCACATCCCGCAGACACACATTCATACACACTTGTTGCTAATAAAGTTATTAGATCTACCCTGAGCCTGCGTGTGTGTCTCCTGAGCCGTGCACTATGTCAGTACGGCTTCAGCAGAGCGGCTCGGCAGACGGCGGGCTCACACGCCGACTTTCCACCCTCGAGGCTCGAGTGGACCTAATAGCACACCAACAACAGGTGATTTTAAATCAATTATACAGAATCACTAACCGATTGGACCGCTTGGACCCCCAACCGCCATTCCCCCCGGCTTGTCAGGGCGGCGCGGCTCCTGCTGCTCCAGCAGCTGTCCAGCCTGCTCCGGTCGCACCGGTTCGGCTCACACCCATTCCGACCCCCGCCCACTTTAGCAGTAAGCTCGGCGGAGCGCGGGGGTTTATAATGCAATGTGAGTCCGTGTTCCACCGTGTGCCCGGAGATTTTCCCTCAGACCATAGCCGGATTGGCTACATAGGGAATCTCCTGGAGGGGCGAGCGCTTACTTGGGCTTATGCCGTAATGGCGAGGCCCAGTTACGCCACCCTCACCTATGGCCAATTCGTGAGACAATTCCTGGAAGTCTTTGATCATTCTCGTACCGAGAGCGTTCAGGTCGATCGGCTCCTCAGCCTTCAGCAGGGAAGCCGGTCGGCAGCTGACTACGCGACTTCCGGGTAGCGGCGGAGGAGGTTGGCTGGGATGAACGTTCATTCTGCGGCCTCTTCCTCCGCAGTCTCAATGATGGTCTGAGGGACGAACTGGCTGGGCGGGATATCCCGGAGACTTTAGCGGAGCTAACATCCCTAGCCATCAGCCTGGATAACAGGTTGCGCGAGCGCGCCTCGGAGCGGAAGTCGTCTTCTTCTCGCTCTCGTGGCGTCTCGTCGCGCCTGTCCCAAGCTCGCCCCCTGGCGTTGCCGCCACCATCGTGCCCCGAGGAGTCGGAGCCAATGGTGACGGGCTGGACAACGCTCCCTCCTGCGGAGAGACAACGCCGCCGTGAGTTGGGTCTCTGCATGTATTGCGGAGACAGCCAACACACGGTGGAGCTTTGCCCACAGAAAGCCAAACGGCGGGGTCCGCAAATCACTGTTGGGGGCCTCGCGGACGTCAATCGGTTAAATCCCCTCTCCCAATTGAAGCTGCCCGTCCGATTTTGTCACAACTCCACTGGGCACCTCACTCACGCACTGGTGGATTCGGGCGTGGAGGGCAGCTTTATTTCACAAAGCCTGGCAACCCGATTGGGCATCCGTTGCCAACCCCTCAAATCTCCTCTCGCCCTGGTCAACCTCTCCCATGTCTCCCTGGGGAGGGTTACACATCAGACTGTCCCTGTCCCTGTGATCATCTCTGGGAACCACCGGGAGGAAATCACCTTCTACGTCCTCCCCAACTCTGTGTCGCCCGTCATCCTGGGGTACCCCTGGCTTCACCTCCATAACCCCGTCCTGGATTGGAAGTCCGCCAGGGTATCGGCATGGAGTACCTTCTGCATGAGCACCTGCCTGCAATCCGCTGCCTGCTGTCCGTCCTCTTCTCCAACTCCTGTGGACGCTGCGCCCCCGGATCTTTCCCTGGTGCCATCAGAGTTTCACGACGTGGGTATGGTTTTCAGCAAGTCTAAGGCGATGTCTCTTCCTCCACACAGGCCCTACGACTGTGCGATAAACATCCGCCAGGGGGCACCCTTACCCTCTGGGCGACTCTACAGCCTGTCGGCGCCGGAGAAGGAGACCATGAATTCCTACCTCAAGGAATCGCTGAGTGCTGGAATTATCCGTCCCTCGTCATCACCATTAGGCACAGGATTCTTCTTCGTGGGCAAGAAGGACGGTTCCCTCCGTCCTTGTATCGACTACCGCGTCCTGAATGATATCACGGAGAAGGATCGCTACACCCTGCCACTAATGGACACCGCCTTCCACTCCCTCCAGGGGGCGACTTGGTTCACCAAGCTGGATCTATGCAGCGCATACCACCTCGTCCGGATCCAGGAGGGAGATGAGTGGAAGACAGCCTTCCGTACCCCGAACGGCCACTTCGAGTACCTGGTGATGCCGTTCGGGTTGACCAACGCTCCAGCCATCTTTCAGTGCCTAATAAATGACGTCCTCCGGGACTTCATCGGCCTATTTGTGTTCGTCTACCTGGATGACATCCTCATCTTCTCCAAATCCAGGGACGAGCACCGGGTCCATGTGAGGCGGGTCCTCCAAAGGCTGCGGGAGAACCGGCTGTATGTGAAGGCTGAAAAATGTGAATTCTACGCAAAGACAACGTCCTTCCTCGGGTTCATCATCTCCCACGACCAGGTGCTTCCGGACCCAGTGAAGGTGAAGGCGGTGGTGGAATGGCCTACACCTACATCGAGAAAACAGGTGCAACAATTCATCGGGTTTGCAAACTTCTACCGCCGCTTCGTCCCTAATTTTGGCACCGTCGTCGGCCCTCTGACCCGCCTCACGTCCCCTAAGGTCCCATTCCGGTGGACCGAAGAGGCCGTGGCTGCTTTCCATGTACTGAAGGCGGAGTTCTCCTCCTCCCGGGTCCTTAGCCAAGTCGACCCGTCACTGCAATGCATCGTGGAAGTGGATGCTTCGGACACGGGAGTGGGGGCGGTTCTATCTCAGCGGTCGCCAGATGACGGAGTCAAACGGCCCTGCACCTTCTTCTCTCAGCGCTTGTCCCCGGCGGAACGGAACTACGACGTGGCGGACAGAGAGCTCCTTGCCATCAAGCTCGCGCTGCCGGAGTGGCGTCACTGGCTAGAGGGGGCGGACCTGCCGTTCGTGGTCCTGACTGACCACAAGAACGCCCGCCAGGCGCGTTGGTCCTTGTTCTTTGCCAGGTTCTGTTTTAACATCACCTTCAGGCCTGGCTCCAAGAACGGCCTGCCCGATGCCCTCTCTAGGCAGTTTGCCCCTGAGGCGTCTGAGGACACGGTCCATACCATCCTGCCCAGGTCGTGCATCGTGGGAGCCGTCACTTGGGACATTGAAAGCAAGATCCGGAAGGCGCAGGAGGTGGAACCAGACCCTGGCGGCGGACCGGAGGGGAGGCTTTTCGTGCCATCCACGGTTCGGGGGGAGGTCATCCACTGGCTGCATACATCTAAGCTCACCTGCCACCCTGGCTCCTCCCGGATGATCAACCTCCTTCAAAGGTCCTTCTGGTGGCCGGGCCTGCGGAAGGACGCTGTCCGCTATGCCCGGGCCTGCCCAGTATGTGCCACCAGTAAGTCAGGTAATGCCCCTCCAGCGGGTTTGCTCCAGCCTCTGCCCATCCCTGGCAGGCCCTGGTCGCATATCGCCCTGGATTTCATCACCGGACTCCCAGTCTTTAACACCTACGACACCGTCCTGACCATCGTAGACCGTTTCTCCAAGGCGGCGGACTTCATCCCGCTACGAGGTCTTCCATCTGCCCTGGAGACGGCGGACCTCCTTGTCCAACACGTGGTCAGGCTGCACGGGATTCCGGTGGACGTGGTCTCGGACCGGGGGCCCCAATTTTCCTCAGAGGTTTGGAGGTCTTTTTGCTACACCCTGGGAGCCAAGGTAAGCCTCTCCTCCGGCCATCACCCCCAAACCAACGGGCAGTGTGAGCGGACCAACCAGGACCTGGAGGCTGCGCTCCGCTGCGTCACTGCGTCCAAGCCTGCATCCTGGAGTAACCACCTCGCCTGGGTTGAGTATGCCCATAACACCGCCCGCTCTTCTGCCACAGGGATGTCTCCCTTTAAGGCGTCCCTGGGCTACGACCCCCCTCTTTTCCCAGCGCAGGAGAGTGAGGTAACTGTTCCCTCAGTTCGGGCGCACCTCAGGCAGTTCTGCTCCATCTGGGCGTCGGCGCGCAATGCGCTTTTACGCACGGCAGAGCGCAACAGAACCACGGCGGACCGGCACAGAAGACCTGCCCCAGCGTACCAGGTGGGTCAGCGTGTCTATGTGTCAACCCAGGACGTCATTTTAAAGGGTGAGAGGAGGAAGCTGGCACAGCGTTTTATGGGCCCATACCCCATCACCAGGATTATCAACCCAGTGGCTGTGCGTGTAGCTATTCCCCCCTCCCTCCGCATCCATTCCACCTTCCACGTTTCCAAGGTGAAGCCGGCAGTCTCCGATCCCCTTTGCCCCCCTCCTGCTGCGCAGCCCGCGCCCCGGATGATTGATGGCCATCCGGCCTGGCCTGTCTCCTCCATCCTGGACTCCCGGTGCCGGGGTCGCGGGTTGCAGTACTTGGTGGACTGGGAGGGTTATGGGCCTGAACATCGGCAATGGGTACCCTCGTCATTTGTGTTGGACCCGTCCCTCATTACTGAGTTCCACCGAGCGCACCCGGAGAAACCATCGCCAGGAGGCGCAGCTAGAGGGGGGAGTACTGTCACGCCTCGCCGCCCATCTGCGGCGCCAGCTGCACGCACACCTGCACCTCATCAGCGGCGAGGGATTTAAGCCGCCTCGCCCTGGGCTTCGGCCTGAAGCCGTCAGACTTCACTCGCTACGATTACTGAAAGGACTCACTACCACTCAGCAAACATTCCGGTAAGAAGCTCTTACCTCTTTCTTCTCCCAGTCTGCTGCCCTGTGCACAGGTGGATTTCCTGGCGGCGGACCATTCCTCTCCGCCTCCATTCCCTCGCTGCTGCACCGGGCGCTCCAGGTCGCTGTCTACCGGGCCTCACCCTTGCTGTGCCAGCCACCTGCTAATTCCAAGTAAGCCTGTCACCATTCTCATATCCCCTGTGTTGGTGTGGTGTCTGTCACCCTTCTCCCTCTGCTTCTCCCATAGGGTTGTCCGGCTGTACGGCCTCCTGCCTCCGTGCCCGACACAGACGCCACCACCAATACATTCACATCCCGCAGACACACATTCATACACACTTGTTGCTAATAAAGTTATTAGATCTACCCTGAGCCTGCGTGTGTGTCTCCTGAGCCGTGCACTATGTCAAAGGGTAGACATTTCAGCAAGACAATGATCCCAAACACAGCTAAGGAAACTCTCAATTACCTCCAGAGAAGGAAAATAAAGCTTCTAGAATGGCCCAGTCAGTCACCTGACCTGAATCAAATAGAAAATCTATGGAACAAACTGAAGATCAGAGTTCATAGAAGAGACCAACGGAACCTTCAAGATTTGACAGTTTGTGTGGAAGAATGGGCTAAAATCACTTCTGAGCAATCCCTGCACCTAGTTTCTCCATACAGGAGGCGTGTGGAAGCTGTTATCACCAACAAAGGCTTTTCAACTAAATATTGAATGAATTTCACCAAGCATGTTCAATACTTATTCCCTGTGTCATTCCACTTTAATCAATATAACTTGTTTTGTGAACACAGTTGCTTTGATTTCTTTGTATGTATGGGTTACTTGGGTTGTTTCTGATATCTGGTGAAAATCTCAGGTCAATGGCACCATCAGAAATATGTTTAATGAGAAAAATGTGGACGTGTTTAATACTTAAGCCTCATTTCCACTAGCCCAGCACACCTCGGAACGGCTCGATTCACTTCAACACGGCTCGGAATGCTTCTGTCTCCATTAGCACGGTGTTGTGCTTGGGCTGGGATGGTTGGGATGGCTATAACAGCGAGGCGGCGCCACAGCGAGGCGGCGCCACACTCCCAGCGAGGCAGGGCCACACTCCCGTGACGTAACGCACGCGACCCAAGCAAAACATAACACACAGCTGTACAAGGCCACCCCTCGGTCTGTGGCTTTTTTCACCGTAAATGCCAAAAAGGACCGCCAGACAAGGGTACAGGCAGCGAGATGAAAACACTCTGGAATAGTTCTGCAGCTTCTGGGAGAGCCAAAGGCATGAGGATACAAACTAGGTCGTATATGACGGTAAGCTAATGGTTGCTAATGCTAGTTTGCTATAAGTACGTCGTGCTACACTTTAATGTCTGCAAGTTATCGCTGTTAGGTACTAAAATATGTACGCTGTGTGTGTTTCAGATGGCTCTGTGGTGGGGAAATTACTGCTTCATTCGCTCTGGGCGTGCCTGTCACGGATGTCATCAGCCTGTCACTGATGTCAGCACAGCTTCACAAACGAGCAGTGGTTATAGAGCTTAAGAATGTCTGTAGAAACGTTTTATTTCCTGTACAACAAATTGCTCTGATCTTCTTGAAAATCATGGAGAGACTGTTGAGACATCATGGACTTACCTGCTTCTGCAGCAGAGTCTGAGATGGTGTCATAGAAAAAAATGATCAGCTGACACAACTTGATCGCCAGGTTAATAACTATATTAGCCACAGAATATATATTCAAAAAGTAAACTTTACTGAGTTAGGTATAATAAGATATATTTGACAGTTATCATGCATTTTAGGCAAAAACAAACTTGATCTAGGATTAAAAGCAATTAAAATAATGCAGTCACAAGGTTACATGGAAATATGTACTGTAGAAATATATATTCTCTGCATCAACAATGTACTAGATATGCATTCACGTTGTATTGCACTGGGATTTGCACTGACAATAAACCTCTGAAGTTTTTGCAGATGTCTCTTTTTTTATATGTGAAGGTTACCACCATAAATTAAATACTGAAAGATTGGAAAAGCTAAGAATAATCCAGCAGTTTGAGAAATCGCTTTTGGTTTGGTGTAAGTCTGTCAACAGAATTATGAACCATAAAGCAGTTTGTGTTGAAATGTTAAATCCCATTAAACCTAATCCGGAGGCTTCCAATCATGTGTCATGGGGGGCCAAGACCCTGCAGGCTCTCTCTTCTACCCAGTCTCTTCAGCAGGTGTCGTCACTGATCAGTCAGTGGAAGAAGTTCAGTGGAATCTGCTGTTGAAGACACTGGTTGGAGGTAAAGCCTGCAGGGTCTTGGCCCTCCATGGCACATGATTAGACACCCCCCCCCCCCGCCCAAACCCATTATGATGAAGAGCAGATGCTAATATGACCCAGAATTCCTCCATATACTGGTACTGTCACTATTGAGAAACGTGTTATATGTCAATTTAATCCTATCCAACTTTTACTTTCAAAATAAGTGTAAATATTTGCAAAAAGCACACATTATTAGAAATATGTTATATTTCAATTTAATACTATCCCACTTGTACTTACAAAAAAGTGTGAATATTCATAAAAAGCATACACATGCAAAAGGTAGCACCACAAGCAGTGGGTCACAGCGGTTTTGGGCAACAGCAACACAATTGTGTATCCTTTGCCAATCTGTCTGCTGTTATTTAATGTTTAACAGTTAAGGGACGGATGATTATATGCTCCAAAACTGGAGAAACTCTCTGATAAAAAAGCTGCAACAACACAAGTCACTTTTGGTTTGAATTAACTGCCAAATGACCTAGAAATAATGAGTTGAAACTTGTTTTTATTCGTATGAAATAATGAGACAGTGGCACACTGGCCAACACCAAATTGTATTATTTTTTACATCCTAGGGCATTTTGGATGTACTGAATAAAAAAAATCATGTTTTTCACCTTCACGTCAACGTTTGGAACAACAGTATTGGTATTTTCCATTTTGATGATGCTACACTCCTTCTAAAGTATTGTAATTCTCTGAATTTGGAATGCCGATAGAACATTCAATTTACATATACTTACTTTTTTACCTACTTTGACTTGTAAGCTTGATCAGTCTCTCCTGCTGCATTTTAAAGTCCAACTGTGCAACTTCTTATAAGTTAACATAAAAAATGTACCTAAAGTTTAGAACTGGATCATGTGGTGCTAATTTTTTATGATATTTCAATAAAAAGAACAGAAAGATTACAAAAACATTTGTTTTTTGGTCTAGTTAAAAATTACATTACCTTTACAATAGTTGACCCCTGACAGGATGATCAGCATCATTTTGATCAGACTAGGCAATGGAATTTCTATGTAATTATACTGTTTTATAATTCAGTGTTATAACAGACAAACCACACTTTGATCCAAAACAGTTCCATTTTATTATATACAAAATATTAAAATAAAAAAAAAAAACTTTGCAACACAACAAGAAGGTTAATCGACATTTTATACACGCCGACCACTGAGTGCCTCTATCAGCTTCCCAAACTGGGTCAGGAAGGCTCGGTTGAATGAAGCCGTCTCTGCCAGCTCCTGCCTTCTCAAGGCAACATCCTGCTCCTGGGCTACCCTCGCGTTTTCTGCAACCTCATTTAAATGTTACAAATATTTATCATTGAATAGATTTGCGCCTGGTGGCGGGACAGATTCACATTGGAGAATCCGGGTGGGCTGGCGCGGCGGATGCGTGGGATGATTCTACAAGGAAAATGCACACAATAAAATACATCACGAAAGTGCAAGATATACAGAAAAGACAATAGTTTTTAACAAG